>JAWWLV010000121.1:86401199-86411801 GCA_035041135.1 Platyrinchus mystaceus | reverse complement strand
TTAAATGAGTGGACTGATAAATGGATAAGAAAGTGGTTGGACCATCACACCCAGAGGGTAGTGGTCAGTGGCTCAGAGTCCCCATGAATGTCATTGACAAGCAGTGTCCCTCAGGGGTTGCTAATGGGACCATTGTTTTATTTAATATCATCATGATGTAGATGAAGTGATCAAATGCACCCTCAGCGGATTTGCAGATGACACCAAGCTGAGTAGTGCAATTGACACATCTGAAGGACGGGATGCAACCTGGACAAGCTCAACAAGTGGGTCCATGGGAATCTCATGCAGTTTAACAAGACCAAGTGCAAGGTGATAGACCCAGGTCAGGGCAACCCCCAGAATCAATACAGGCTGGGGCATAAACAGATCAAGGGCACTCTTGCTTAGAAGGACTTGGAGCTGCTTCTGGATGAGAGGCTGGACCTGAACCGGCAATGTGCACTTGCAGCCCAGAAAGCCAGTTTTATCCTGAGATGCATCAAAAGCAGTGTGGTTAGCAGGTTGAAGGAGGTGATTCTGCCCTTCTGCTCTGCTGAGACCTCACCTGGAGTGCTGCACCAGCCCTGGGATCCCCAGCACAGAAGGGACATTGACCTGTTGGAGTGAGTCCAGAGGAGGCCACCAAGTTGATTAGAGGGATGGAACACCTCTTCTATGAGGAAAGGCTGACAGAATGGGCTTGTTCAGCCTGTAGAAGAGAAGGCTTTGGGGTGACCTAATTGCAGCCTTCCAGTACCTGAAGGGAACCTACAAGAAAGATGGAGAGACTATTTACAAGAGCATGTAGTGACAGGATAAGGGGGAATGGCTTCAAACTGAAAGATTAGATAGATTAGATTAGATTTTAGGAAAAGATTCTTTACTATGAGGGTGGTGAGGCACTGACACAGGTTGCCCAAAGAAGCTGCGGATACCCCATCACTGGAAGTATGCAAGGCTAGGTTGGATGGGGCTCTGAGCAACCTGGTCTAGTGAAAAGTGTCCTTGTCCATGGCAGCAGAGTTGGAACTAGATGATCCTTAAGGTCTCTTCCAACCCAGACCATTCTATGATGCTATAATCCTTATGGGTCCCTTTCAACTCAGGATATTCTATGATTCTATTATCCTCTTTTGTAAATACATGAATGCTACAGAATTCAGGCTCTTTGAGCATCTTTCCTAAAGATTTTGGGTTCAGTATTTGATAAGGATAAGAATAAACTGTTTAATTTGTCTTAGGTTGTAATTTTAAAACCTAAATCTCTTATGTGAGAGCTGAAGTTGCATTTAGTCCATGAGAAAACATGCAGTTGCTTTTCTGTCATGCCTTCCAGTGAATCTAATTTCCTGTTCAAAGTGATTAATAATATTCAAGGGGCTAATTCTGAAATGTTACTAGTTTTGTTGAACACAGGAGGCTAATGGATGAATACTAAAGAGAAGGGGACAATGATTCATGCCACTGTTTGGTTGCTTCATCTTTTTGTTGTTTAGCAACCCAAATCAGTCAGAGAGTTACTAGAAGTTGCATTAGGCAGCTTATAACTCACTCAAGATTATAGGGATCAAGACAATACATTTCCACTTTTCCTTTCTAGGCCATGATCTACAAGATTTACATATTTTCAGTCAGAGTTTTCTTGAGATGTTATTAACCACTTTTGTGCTGTTTCAAATAAACTGCTGAAATATCATTCACATATTACTGTGTGTGATCAACTCATTTAGATAGTGATGGACAATTCTCTATCCCTATCAGTTTGGCATTAATAAGTTCGAAAGATATTTTATATTATTCAGTAAGTAAGAACAGTTGGTATTTGCCAATTCTGAAATTTTCAGTAGAGCAATATCAAACAGGTTGTCTGCAACTGCAGCATGAAAATTAAATAAAGGCAAAAGGAGATGTATTTGTAAAGGATATTAAAAATTAATCCATTAGGATTCAAGGGAATCACTAAATTGATTAGACTAGACTACTTATATGTATTTTTCTGAAACAATAATTATTATGGAATCATCAAATATATATGTGTTCTTATGTGTAAATGAACCACTGTCTTGTAACTTATACTAAAATGCATCAAAAAAATGCTCGAAGAATCTTCGTGTCTCAGGCTCCTGCCACCTAGAGCTCAATGTGCAGCTCACACTGAAGCTTTTCCTCAAGTCCTGTCACTTGAAGAGTGAAGAGATCAGTACTGGCCCCTCCATTTCTCCTCATGAAGATGTTGAAGACCATAATGAGGTTCTCCCCTCAGTCCCGTCTACTCCAGGCTGAACAAGCTGGGTGACCTCAGCCATTCTTCATACAGCTTCCCCTCAAGGCCCTTCACCGTCTTCGCTGCCCTCCTTTAGACATTCTCTAAGAACTTAATATCTTTATTACATTGTGGTTCCTGAAACTGCACACAATATTCAAGCTGAGGCCGCAACAGTGCACAGCAGAGCGGGACAATCCTCTCCCTGGGGGCAAAACTGGCGATGCTTTGCCTGATGGCTCCCAGGACACAGTTGGCCCTCCTGGCTGCCAGGGCACTGCTGTCTCATATTCAACTTGCCATCAACCAGGACCCTTTCCACAGCACTACTCTCCAGTCTCTCATTTCCTGGTCTATGAACATAACCAGCTGCAGAATCTGGCACTTCCCATGCTGAACGTCTCATGGTTGGTGATTGCCCATCTCTCTGATTTGTCGAGGTCTCTCTGCAGGGCCTCTCTGCTCTTGAGGGAGTCAACAGCTCTTCCCAGTTTTTTGTCGTCTGCAAAATTGCTTAGTATTCCTTTGAGTCCCACATCCAAGTAATTTATGAAGATGTTGAAGAGAACTGGGCTGAAAATGTATTCCTCAACAATTAATTTTTTTCACCAATGCCTGGAATGTCATAGGAACTGCCATTATACAAATAAATAAAAAAGAGAATTTTCCATATTGGAAGAGTTTTGGTTGTGTCTACAGCAGTGTATGTGTAAGAATGGCTACTTGTCAGTATGATGTCTTCAGCATAAAAGTCCAGGAAAATGTAATCAGATTAGAACAGAATAAGGTATGACAGCAATAACTCAAATATTTTTTATCTGAGGCAGTAACACAAGCTGTATATTTTGTATATGGTGTATATCAGAATTTTTAGAGTGCCGTAATTTGACATGACACGTAAAGACTTTTTTCAGCTTCTGCTAAGATAATTTTCATTTTAGTTTTTCTTTTTATTCCATTTTTTTCATCTTTTTCCCCCCACTTTACATTCTTGTTATTAATATTCTCTTTGACTGTTTTTCCCAGTATTATACAACTTGCATGTGTGTATAAACAAGTAAAAATACAGTGCCTGTAAGTGAACTTGTTTTCCAGTGTTCTGTGTCGCAAATCCAGGACATAATATTTTGGTAAGTTAATTTAAAATAATAAAAAAAAAAACCTATGAGAAACTTCTGATTTTTCAAATGAGAAGACATAGTACTTGTGTGGCAATGGCAGAACTGAATCATTTGGGTTCCAGTATTTGAAGCATTGTTTTCTACTACAATAAAAAAATACAATGAAGTACAAACTGAATGACATGTCATATTATCTATGAATAAGAAACTCACATTTGAGTTTTTAATGTATGAATGACTCAGTACAAAAATAATATACATTTCTCTCTAAAAGGCCTGCTGACTTTCATGCTCACAATGAGTGATTATTTTATGCTGCAGATGAAAACCGAGTTAGAGAGCCTCACTTCCCAATGGAAATACTGTTGATCATGCTCCAAAGTTTCACTGAAATGAGTTGTAGACTAATGAATAAGAATATTAGCTTTTCTAAAATATAAAAATATAAATATATAAAATGCAGTTCACGGTGACACTGAAGAAGTGGGACTTGTTTCATGTATCCACCTGGTCATGTTGATGGACTGAAATAGTTTCCTCCAGTCAAATTCCATTAAATTATCTTACACCTTAAAGCATCAGTGCCGTGTTAGGCACATCCTCATGGAATCATTCAGCAAAGTGGTGAAAGAGGGATCTAATAATCCGTGTGGATCTGTGGGAGGCAAACTTTGAAAGACATAGAACAAGCATTTTGGCAATCTGTTTCAATTACTTGTTTATGAAGTGTAATCTGTCTATGCAAAATCTCTGGGATGTTAAGGTTGCATCTTCTGTTAAATTAAATACAGAAACTTTTGTTTGATTGTGAGTAGAAGAAAAGCCCACTTCTCTGAACCATGAATGGGAATATATAGAACCATAGAAGCATTTAGGTTAGAAAAGAGCTTCAAGATCACTGAGTCTAACCATGAACCTGACACTGCCCAGCCATAAGTCAAATGTTTAGGCTTTATGTTTTGGTTTTGTTATTTACCACCTAAATGTTAACAAGTATCTTGGAATTTTTGGTTCTAAGTAGTGTTTAGGTACCATGATAAATGGCCCTATTTAAAATACAGAGAGAGACAGAGTACAGAGAGAATTATACTAGACCCTCACCATTTATCCAGTCCTAAGGTGGTTTTCTGTATTGCAGAGTGAATTTCATTGAATAACATTGATTTCCTATTTCAATAAAGGGAACTGTCATCCAGAAGGTAGATGAAATATTAAGGCTCTACTAGCTGATTAGATACATAGATAGGTAGATGCACAGATAAATACAGTGCAAATAAAAGAAAACAATAATATTTTCTTATACAGGTTGTATTTAATTTTGAAAACTAAATAACTGTTGGTTTAATTTTATTTATGTGGACAATAAAACAAAATTCTTTTTAGATTTTAAGAACTATGGAGAAAAATCCATTTTTACAGTGCTAATATATTCTGTATAACCATTGATTGCATGTGAAAACACGCAACCTATTTTATGCCCCAGTAATTCTGAAACACCTGAATTCTATTCCCTCCACACACCACCTGAAAATTCACAAGACTTAGCATCCCTTTAGGGCTGGGAATGTATTTGCCAATTGCAGCCTAGAGGGGATTGTAACTAGCATAATAAAGCCCTGATGATAGTTTTATAATGGAAAGCCTGAAAGAAGTTCAAGTACCACCTCGTTAATGTGATTCTATAATACATAACAGTCTAATTTGAAAATAAGAGTCGGTTATCAAGGAATACATTTGTGAAGTTAATATTGTTGCCCTCTTAATTTTCCTCTTCTCTTGGACTGGAATTACAGGGGTTTTTTTTCAAGTAGAATCCACTGATGAGACACCTAATGGTTTTCTACTTTAATTTTGTTGTTCTGGTTGTTTTACAGTTGTCCCCAATTGTCTTTACGTTAAAACCCCCTTGCAAAATCCTTGCAGTGAAATCGTTATGCAGATCAAAGTATAGTCCTGATGTCCAAACTCTTCCAACTACATTAGCCTCTGCATAAATTGGTCAGGAAGTGCATTGGACAGGAAATGGCTATCAGCATGGCTTACATTAAGAATGGAGCTAGTGCTCCAAATGTGTTGTTTGTCATCTCTCTGAGTATACGTAAATGCTTGCAGCCGTGTCAATTCCTTAAAAGTAGTTTGAGTCTTACTAGACACGGACAGTGTTGCCATGGAGCTGTACTGAGATTTCACAGCAAAGCTGAAACTGATTTCCAGATCGTAGCTGAGTTAGGAAATGGAGAGCAAATGAAAATGAGCAAACAAAATTCTAAACTGGAAGTTGGGGTTTTTCATGGAAAAGGTATAATTAAAAACTCAGAATGGAGATTATTCTTTCAAGGAAAAGAAATCAAGTGTTATACTGCATTACTTTCATTTGTGTGCAAACAATATGAATCTCCTTAATGTATCTGTCTTGAAATTGTGCCTGTATAGAGGACAAAAGTCCTGTAATTGCTTCATTAGCTTGCACCTAGCAGTTATGTTTCCCAAAGCAATTTGCAGCATCCTCTTCCTTTCATTGTCACATTTGATCATTTTAGAATTTGCTCTGAAGACATGACAATGTCCGTATGTGTGAATTTCAGGGTGTAAGCCAGTACATTCAATACTCCCTGTTAAGAAACTTAATCAGAATCTAGCTGACAAATGATACAATCAATGCCACACAACTAATCCATAGTAGAACTGCATAATAAACAGATTATGCTTTCTGTGCCAGTTAATGTCCTATGAATTCCTGCTTTACTTGAAATGTATCATTAAAAACTTTTGTTATTCTTGTACTGTTGACATTGTATGACTCTTTAACATATGAAACCCAATTGTATGATTTCTCTTTCTAGTGGCTAGCATTCAGAAGCTTCCTGCTGCATCTGTTTTAACCGACATCAATTTCCCCATGAAAGGGAGAAAAGGAATGGTTGATTGGGCACGAAACTCAGAAGACAGGGTTGTCATTCCAAAAAATATCTTCACTCCTATGTCAACAGGTAAAGAAGCATATCAGCATGTTGACTTTTTTTTAGCTTTAGCAAGGAAACTCAGAATCTTTGTCTCATAGGAACCATTGTAGGATATAGGAGCAGTTATTTTATCCATCTTCTAAAGGAATCCAGTACCCATAGTTTATCCTAGGGGGAAATGATGGGGCTTTATTTCAGCACATTGAACAAAAAGTGCTACAGAAATCCTAGAGGTTATTTTCTACACCAAAGACACAGTGCTTTGCTTAGTTATTGTGCACAGGATTTGATCTGTGCTGGTATGAGGTGAGCTGAAGTGCAGCTCTGCTGAACCCCTTGAAGCTTCTTCACTCCAGCAGACCGAGTCATTCCAATCCAACTCTTACCAAAGGATGCTCAGCAGGCAAATTACTCTTACTTCAGGTACAATTTACAAATACCTTGCAACGCAGATCTCTGACATCAGAGAATTTACTCACTGGGCATTAAAATATAAAGACATTCTTTGAGAATACATAATTATAAAGGTAAATGAACTAGCATGGATGTCAACATACAGTGATGAATTTTTTGAAAATATGATTTTCAATGGTTTAAATCTTTTGATATGTTCATGGCAATGATACATCTTTATGACAGACTTACGGGATATAATTCAAAATTATGATGGTTTATTTAAAATAAAACTCATATTACAGAGATAAATGCTATTCACAGTTCTCTATAATGATGAAAGCTTGGGAAAGAGAGTTTTAGAATCTTTTTTTCCTTTCTCTTTTCAGAACTAGATGAATCAACTGTATTTGTACTTGGAGCAGTGCTATACAAAAATTTAGAACTGATTTTGCCCACTTTGAGGTAAGAAATTTCATAAGTACAGTATGAATTCAACTATTTCAGAAACATAACCATACTGCATGTAAGAATAAAAGCAGACAGCCAAGACTGCCTTTGCACATTAGTACTACTGGATTTTTTTCCTGATATTTAAAATGTATATGCATATATTAATCTTTCCTTCATACTTAGTCACTCGTATGATGTGAATAACCTTTTTATCAAATTGGCTTAATTTACATGTTATGTTATCTATATTAAGCTTAATTACAGAAATGTTTGATTAGCAGTATACACACTGAGGTACATTAATGCCTAGGCCGCTTACACTTGTGCTTCAGACTACTGTTTGTCCAGTTAGTACAAATGATCTTGCAATGACATCATAACTTGATGTACTAAGATTGTCTGCTCTGTTTCTACACAATTCTCTAGCAGTAGTTTTCCAAGTACTTTTTCAATGCAAGTTTTGTTCAGAAGGGGCAGCAGAGCTGTAGAGAGGATCCATTTTGGAAAGAAGACATACATGTGCAGAGCAGCTGAAGTATGTCAGTTTTGAGAGCCATACACATACATAAAGAAATAGGAGGGCCTCGTGTTTCACCTTTTCCTTTCTGTACTTGATAAAAGACAATTTGGAAATAAGCATTTCACCCCCTCTTTTCTGATTACCACTTAAGATCATTTCGTGGTCCATTAATACTGATACGTGATCCTGTGCACCAGTGGTCTACTAATGCCCTTTTACAGGAAAAGAAATGTGCAGATTGTGACACAATAATTGCTAATGAATTCACAATCATTGAAAAGGATAGTAATAAGGAAGCCATCATAACACCTTTCGCTGCTCCGGTTAACCAAAGCTTCAGATTTGAAACGAAGGGTGGAAAAGCAACAGCTTTTTGCCCAAAAATATCTGAAAACAAAAAATGGTAATTCCTAATAAAATTTAAAAAAAAACACTTCCCAGTAAAGTTGCAATGTGCTGTGGAATGAGTAGCTGTAACATCAGGGACAGAAACCCCTCTGAGGTAGACCACAGTTTAAACAGTGATGTCCTGACAAGACACCTGGAAACCTGGGAAGTTCTGGCAAGAGCCAACTGTGCTTAAGGCATGGTATAAATGACAGCTGAAATGTCACTAAGCACTTCTCATTTGTTGTAGCAGTTCCTGATATTAGCTAGGAAAGAAGAGATATTTGTAAGTGATTTTTTTTTCTCACATACTCAAAGAACCAGTGACAACTTGCTATTGTCAGTCAGTTCTTTTTGGTAGACCTTAGAAAAAAAAATCTTCCAGTCCTAGGAAGCATACCTTTAGACCTTTATATTGTGAACTGCAGTCTATGATCATGCCTTTTCAGCTCTTACAGGTCAATAGTTTTAGCTTACAGGAAAAAAAAAAAAAGTAAATCTGGAATGCTGTGTATTTGCTTATATGAAAAGTCTTTCAGGGTTATTATTTCATCCATTAGGAAAGTGAGATTTATAGGCCTTATTAGATTTTCCCTAGAAACAATAGCATCCTAAGTAGCAGCAATAAGGCAGAATAGGAACATAAAAGTATAGCTACTTAAACACTATGGAATATGAAAAAGGGCATTTTGCTTCCCAAATTTTTTGCTTTTGTCTGTTTTACTTTCAGCTGGTTACTGATTTATACTGCAAATTTAACAATTCAGATAGGTTTTGTGAGTTTCTAAAGCAAAATGGTCTAATTATATATATCTATTTATAAATTAATTCTTTAGAAATTCAAATAGGAAGGTATTCCACTTTGCCTCTGAATATGTTTAGTATTATTTGAATCTAATTCTCAGCTGCCCAAGAAAAGGAAACAAGCACTATTACTTTCTCTTATGTATGTGAACAAGGAATAAAAGTAATTATTAATCCATTATATAAAAATATAACATACATTCCCAGGTACCTATAGTCTCTTGATTGTTTGGAATATAACACCTTGCACTTCTTTAATGAAATATATTTCTTATAATGAACTTGTACCAAAACTTTTAAGCTTACATCTCTTACCTCATCAGAAAGTGTATCATGCTGGATTTCTTTTACCATGGCAGTTATATTGAAAATATGATTTCATGCCCTTAAAATAATACTGTCACAATTTCAAATTGTTTTCATAGAATTATAGAATGATTGAACAGTTTGGGTTGGAAGGAACCTTCAATGATCATGTAATTCTTACTCCCTTCCATGGGCAGGGACACTTTCTACTAGACCACGTTGCTCAGAGCCCTATCCAGCCTGATCCTGAACAGTTGCAATGATAGGATATCCACAGCTTCTCTGAGCAATCTGTTCCATAGTCTCAACACCCTTGGAAAAAATGTCTTCCTTATGTCTAATCTAAATCTATCCTCTTTCAATTTTGAAGCCATTTTGCCTTGCCTTATCACTACAGACCTTGGTAAAAAGTCTCAGTCTTTATCACAGACCCCTTCTAAGTATTGAAAGCCTGCAATAATGTCTTCATGGAGCCTTCTCTTCTCCAGAATGAACAAACCCAACCTTCTAAGTCTTTCTTCATAAGAGAGATGTTCCATCCCACTGATCGTTTTCATGGCCCTCCCCTGGACCTGCTCTAAGTTTCATGCCTTTTTTGTGCTGGGAATCCGGGAGCTGGCTGCAGTATTCCAAGTGGGGTCTCGCAAGAGCAGAGTAGAGGGGCAGAATCACCTCCTTCATCTTGCTGACCACACTTCTTTTGATGCAGCCCAGGATATAACTGACTCTCTGAGCTGCAAGTACACATTGCTGGTTCATGTTCAATTTTTCATCCATCAGTATCCCTCAGTACTTCTCAACAGGACTGCTCTCAATCCATCTATCCACTGCTCTGTATTGATACCAGTGGTTGCTTCAACCGAAATGCAAGACCTTTCACTTGGCCTTGTTTAACTTCATGAGGTTCCCACCTCATGAGCCGTTCAAGGGATGATATCCCTTCCCTCCAGCATGTTGACCACACCGCAGAAGTTGGTGTCATCTGCAAACTTCCTGAAGGTGCACTCAATCCCTTTGTTGATGTCATCAATGAAGATACTAAATACTATTGAATGTATTTTTTCATATTCAGATACTTTAATGTTCATTCAGGTGGAATCTTAGCCTTTGATACTGTCTCCCATGACATTCTCCAGTGAATGGTGCTACATCCAGTTGGTGAACAGTCACTAGTGGAGTTCCCCAAGGCTCAGTATTGGGACCAGGGACCTTGGTGGTCTAGTGGTTAAGATGCGGCGCTCTCACCGCCGCGACCTGGGTTCGATTCCCGAACCCGTCAGGAATACTCCCCCGGGCAGATGGAGCTCGTCAGCCCTTAAGGCCATCCATCTATGAGAAGGTCACTCTAAACAAACCTACGTCCTGAGGACCTCACTGCCATTGTCCAAGCCTGCTTGGCCCGGCAGATGA
>JAWWLV010000121.1:86351009-86401099 GCA_035041135.1 Platyrinchus mystaceus | reverse complement strand
CTCACCTAAAAAATCCATTGCGCAGGCTTGAAAGGTCAAAAGACCTTTCCCAGATCTTCGTTCACGAAGACTGGCCATATATATATATATATATATATATATATAGTATTGGGACCAGTCCTGTTTAATATCTTTATTGATGATCTGGATGAGGGGATTTAGGGCACCCTCAGTGCATTCTTGGAAGATACTAAGTTGAAAGGGAGTGTTGATCAGCTGGAGGGTAGGAAAGCTCTGCTGAGGGATCTGAACAGACTGGACTGATCAGCCAAGGCCAACAGTATGAGATTCAATAAGGCAAAGTGCCAGGTGCTGTCCTTGGGTCACAAAAGCCCCATGGAGCACTACAGACTGGGGGCAGAGTGGCTGGAAAGCTGCCTGGGGAGAAAGGACCTGTGACATTGATCAACAGACAGCTGAACGTGAGCCAGCAGTGTGTTCAGGTAGCCAAGAAAGCCAATAGCATCCTGGCTTCTATCAAAAATAGTGTGACCAGCAGGATTAGGGCAGTGATTGTACCTGTGTATTCAGCACTGCTGAGGTCATACCTCAAATCTTGTGTCCAGTTCTGGGCCCCTCAATTCAAGAAAGATATTGAGATGCTGGAGCATGTCCAGAGAAGGGCAACTAAGCTGGTTAAGGATCTAGACAGTAAGTCTATGAGGAGCAGCTGAAGGAGCTGAGATTGTTTAGCCCAGAGAAAAGGAGGCTCAAGGGAGACCTTATCACTCTCTACAGCTACCTAAAGGAGGTTGTAGCAAGGTCCCAGGAAACTAGTGACAGGACAATAAGAAACATCCTCAAGGTACACCAGGGGAGGTTCAGGATGGACATGAGGAAGAATTTCTGCACTGAAAGGGTGCTTAAGCATTGGAACAGGCTGCCAGTGGAAGTGGTAGAGTCACTATTCCTGGAGGTGTTCAAGAAAGGACTGGATGTGGCATTTAGTGCTATGGTCTAGTTGATAAGATGGTGATCAGTCAAAGGTTGGACTTGTTCATCTTGGAGGTCTTTTCCAACCTAAATGATTCTGTGATTCTCTAATTTGAAATTTGAAAAAAATCTGCAACTTTAGTTAGTGCTGAATTTGTTGAGGTGTTATATTCTTTGTGAAAATTAGAACTGGCATGCAGGTTTTAAAGGGATCTTTATTATATTCTGGTTTATCATTTTACACTTGTTCAAGTACATGAATGAAGGTTTCTGTACATCCAGCTGCATTTGAAAAAGGTTTATTTTTGTTTGCTTGCATTTTGCAATGAAAAACTATCATCTTACCTGTGTTCATATTAATTACCATTTGTACTAATCTTGCTTTACTGTGATAAACATTATTGTAATAACCATAGTAGTGTGGAACAGAGTGAAATGCTTCACTGCATTCATTAGCATTATCTATGGAGCAAACAATGTAAAATGTGAAGGAACATAACATCATCTATTTTTTATATGATGCCTAAAATTCTAGTAGCCATGCACAACATAGGAATTAAAAAACCATTCTGGATAAGCATCTTATGGGATCCTTTTCTGAAGAAAATACCCATTGTTAAATATGTCAGTGGTGGGAATGAAGATGAACAAATATTAAACCAAGTTAAATCAGTAAAATGGGCTTGTGTTTGATTTCAAAGGCCACATCATTTATACTTTGAAAACCTGATAATAGAGGTGATTTCTACTTACTGCAGTTAAATATCTAGAAAGCTTTACCAGTTCCCTTGTGATTTCAGTTCCTGGCTTTATAGAAGTTAAGGTGGGAGTAAAGACAATATTTGATTGTAATTTCCAAACGAACAAAGGTGACACACATTCCGATACATTCCTTAATCTTAGCACTAAAAGGTATGCAAACTTCTGCGTCATCACAAGGAACTTCTTTTTTTAAAAAAAAAAAAAGCAAACAAACAAATAAAAAATATCTCAGTATGTCTTTAAGGAAAATTTTCCAAAGCACCTGACCACAGAATCCCCATCTGGTACATCACAGGTGTTCTGTGAGTAAAACGAGGATTTCATTATCTTGGACAGCTCATAAAAAAGATTTCATAAACTCCAAAATTAGACACATTTTACCATATGAGCTTGATTTTTCTTGGCATAGAGTCTATTAAAAGTAAGTCTTGTAAACACAGTGCGAGATGAGGAATTACATTAACATGCAGTTTTTTGGGCAATGTGTTTAATCCTACTGGTACATGTATATTATTCTGTGAATTTTGCCAGGAGTCTTTAAGCAAGAGTTTAGGGAAACAAAGATAAAATGAGTTTATTCATCCTCATAAAAATAGAATAATTATTTTTTCCCATGCACAAGTAAATAAACTTCAACTGATTCTATTTCCTAATATACTTTGCTGCATTGCACTATCCTTATAATATCTTATGGACTTGTTTATAGCAGATATTGAAATATTGAACATTTTCAGAACTGTAGACCGAATATTATTTCCACAGCTCTTGCACCCCTGAGCACATTTATGTTTTTGTTAGGTTCACAGAAAATTGATTCTCAGTATAATACTCATCTAAAAGATATTATATATAATTCATCTCCTGGGCACTCTGAAGAAATACATTGCATATTGCCATGCCCTTTTCCCTTAACAAATAAGAACAAATAAAGAATCAATGATTTTGCTGTATCAAGCTTTTTTTTCTGTCCCTTAAGCATCCACCGTACTTTTCCTGCTAAAATTTCCTGCACTGAAATGTTGTGTTTCCCCATTTGAAACATCATTCCTAACCCCCTCCTTCAGGTGCTGTACAACTAAAAAGGCCCTTTAATTTTCTCAGGTCAGATTTGTTAGACTAAGGATGGAGTACCTCAGACAGGGTTGTTTTTTTTTTTTGTGTCACATTACACCTTTAGCATCTGTAATTTTTCTGTAAACTTGTATACATTGATCTGTAGATCATGCTGTCTTGAGATAGCAACATGCCTTATATAAAAAATACCCTCAAAATTTATGTCCAGGTAGGAAAACAGTTTAATAAAATAACTCTCTTTTATTAATAT
The DNA here is from genome assembly GCA_035041135.1 of Platyrinchus mystaceus. Lineage (NCBI taxonomy): Eukaryota > Metazoa > Chordata > Aves > Passeriformes > Tyrannidae > Platyrinchus > Platyrinchus mystaceus. Next base: position 86,398,080 of record JAWWLV010000121.1, on the reverse strand, counting down.
TGTTATTAATTCAGATCAGAAAAAAACCCTCCAGGACAGCAGCTCTGGAAGCATTTCTTGAGCTTTTACTCAGTCAAACTTAGCTGTCTTTAATCTTCAAGGATTTATTCAGCTATAGTTCCCAACAAATTTAATAGATTTTTTTTTTTTAATAATTGATTTTGAAACTTAACCTCGATGAGCATCTTTCTGGACAGCAGAGCACCATACTGTAAAACTTCATTTCTCATTAAAGTTGAATTTTAGATTATTTTTGATGAAAGAGAAGGAGCTAATGGTGAAGTCACTCTCCACCATAAAAAACCTGTAAGATAATGCACTTGCCCAGGAAGTGTGAGACGGGTCATTCCATTCTATATCATTCCTGACATGAGAGGGACTGAAATGCACATATTGCACCTCCCAGGACATTTCGTAAAACCTGATTACTTAAATTCTTGGATAAGTGTTCTAAGAACTAGGCTGTTGTTTTAAAAAAATATCTTAAACAAGTGTAATGATGGCACCGCACTGGTGGTTTTGAGGGAAGTTATTGTGGTTACAAAGCTTTGAGCTTTAGTTCAGAGGCATCTTAACATGTTGTATGAGTTTAGAATATACTTGCCAGATTGTATGCTTTCAGAGACTGTCCAGAGCGTTAAATATGATATATGCAACTAGGCATTCAGCCCAGACAGGACAGCAATGAGGGATGCAGTTTTCATTTCACAGTAATATAGCCAGTTATATTTATTTTCTGGTGAAAGAGTCTGCTAGGGGCTCTTGAGAACGTAAGTGGATTGGTAGAGTTTTCATGAAACTGAGTAAAAACGGATGTACTGAAGTTACAAACTAGGCACTTAGGTGCTCTTTCTGATCTCATGCTAGAACCATCAAAACTACACCAAAATGAGATACAGCAAGGAAACATTTATTGACTCACAAAGACTGATTGTAAAAGAGTACTGAAGTATCAATATTTACACTACTTTGTGTAAATTTCCAAAATAGACATAGTCTCTTAATAGCTAGTGGGCCCTATTTCCACTTGTCATGATCTGTTAGAGAAATCAGTTTTTTTCTTTATTTGGAGTTTTGTTCGTTTGTTTGTTTTGTTTTGGTTTGTTGTTTTTTTTTTTTTAAATTATACCTTGATTGTGAAGAATTATAGATATTCAGCTACTGCCATTCTACAGAGTGTACTGACATTTTGCTGAACGTTAAATGTTAGTCTGATAGAGAGAGACAATGTGTGAGACTTTAAAGTGCAGCCAAAGAGAAGACATAGGAATTAGGTACAGTAGAAAGCCACTTCTATTATATTTCCATTATGTGATTTGGCTGAGTAAAATTGGACTAGAACTCATACCTTGCCCCAGAAGAATAATTTCATTCCTTGTGCTGAATGAAGTGCCTGTTGAGCTAAGTTTCTATTACTGTAGCCATGGCAATTCCTGTTTCAGTGATTCAAGAGAATGGAATCCTCTCCTAAATACAAACTCCCTAAAGAAAATAAGCAATGCAGTAACAACAACAACAACAACAACAACGATAACAAAAGGATATTTATGCTGTCTATTATAATTACATCTAAACTGCCTAGTTTCTTCTTTGATAACATCTACCTGAATGTGACTGAATATATCTTTCTGTGAGGTGTTGAAAGCAGCATTACATGCAAAGAAATTACCATAATGATGATCAGAAACAGTCAGGCTGGTAACTGATGGTCATTCTAAACCTCAGAGAAGAAGCAAGGATCTCAGGCATGAACATCATATCAACATGTCTTTATGCCTGTAGAAGCATAACCTTGGCATTAGTAGGTCTGTCCTAGAAAGGTTGCTGTGATACATAGTGATCCACATTTTACATGAAAAGAGAAATTGATGATGTATTAGATGAATTTGCAGAAAATCATTATTTTGCGTAACCTGGTACAATAACATAGGACCAAATCTAATCTCACATATGAGAAAAAAAATAGTGAGTTTTGGCAGAATTTAAGTCAGGGCACTTGGTTTAAATGTAATAAGTATTTAGAGAATGAAGTTGCCCACTCATACACCAAATATATTGTTTTTTTAAAAATTTGAAACAGGTTTTTTTCATGAGCACAGAATGAACAGAACTGTACAGTCTCCCATTGCACTCATCCATCTTCACAATTTTACAATAAACAGTGAGAAAAAAAGTCCAACACATCATTTTGGAAGAAAAATTACTGTCTTTTATAAAACATAGCTAGTGGGTCTATACTGAGAAAAGCAAATGAGATGCACTCCAATATGTACACAATGCTTGTGTAATCAATACGTTCTTCTAATTAATAACTTGTGTTTTAAGGAATTGCACTTCCTTATCCTTGGTGATCTTTAGTCTTGGATTTGTTGGGTACAGTTGGAAGTAGGTGTTTCACCACTTCCAAACAAATCTGTTTTCTCGCTGAATATTTGTCAACTAAAGTCACTGAAAATACCCCATAAGAAACAAGCCTCATATAACCTCATACAAAATTAAATCTTCTATTTTTACTTTTTTTTTTTTTTTTTTAACAGGAATTTTACAGTTGTTAATTCAAAAATCATTGTTGTTACTATACGACCTGAGCCCAAAACTACGGATTCTTTCCTGGAGATAGAACTGGCCCATCTGTCTAATGTAAGTACAAGGATAGTTGATATGCTCTTACAAGAGTATTTGTCAGATCATATGAGAGAAAAAAGTCACATTGTTTTAAAAAACAGTTAATAAAACCCAGTTTAACTTCTAAAATTTAAGCCCAGGAACAGTCCAATGATCTTTGAAGGGAATGTGTACTTGTTTCACGCATGTGTATATGCAAAACAAAATTAATTGTTGTTTTGTGGTTTTTGAAGTTTTGATTTAAATAACTATTTCCACTGAAAAGTTTCCATTAAATGCTTTGATGGTTGCAATTGGAAATGTGGTATTGTGCTGAATGCTTAATTTTTTTCTCCCTGCATAGGTCATAGAGCTGCATAATTCTTCCAGTCTTTTCTCCTTTTCTCTCATTATTTCATTCTAAAAAGCCAGGTTTTACTTGTTTTAGCAGACTTTGAAAAAAATGCTCTAGTCCCAATTTAACTTACAGTTCTTGTTTTGTTAAAACTCCATACTTTTGAGGCTTTAATATCACATTAAAAACATTTTAAATCTGAAAAAAGAGGGACTTTATTTCCAAATATATTAAACATATGAAGAGTTTTTCTCTTGCAGTTAATAATCCCCAGCAGTCATAGGGATGTCCAATATTGGGAAAATAATGTTAAATAACAAGCATGAGAGTAATTTATGTGAAGGCACAGCATATGAACTCTGTCTGTTATGTTATTAAGAGCTAGAGTTTATTTGAATAAAGCCATAAAGGGTCAATTAGAAAAGACAGTTACTAGAGCTTTTGAAAATACTATTGTTATGCAAAAGTCTTTAAAGCTATGGGGGTTTTAGTTATAAACAGCTACTGAAATGGTCATGTAGATACAATTCAACTGGAGAATTTCCAAATATTTCAGTCAGTAGCAAAATTGGATTAGTGACTCTGGGCAAAAGTATGAAGGAAACTTTTTGCACTCTAGACCTTGAATTAACATTTTACTCTAGGTTAGAAGAAACTATTTTGCCCTCAGTGGTCATTATGACATGGCATTCAGTTCTCAGAAAAATCCTAATGCAAAGAACATATCAGTGAAACTTAGGCAGAAAAAAGGAATAGAGGAACATAAACTGACCTGACTCCTTACCTTTCAATAAGATTAGAAGTCTATTGATAAAGAATTGTGAAGATTTGGGAGTTTATGGTTCCCTGTTTAAGATGCTTTATGGCAGATAGGTTTCATTTTCTATTTCATTTTATTTTTTTTCCAATAACATAAATATTAAGAGAAAATATCAGTCTTTGACATAACTTTCCTTCCTGTCAGATATTTCATTAAAAATGTAAAAAAATATTTGCTGGAGTAAACCACAAATTAATCCTTTATATCAATTCAAAAATCAATCACTTTTGAAATAAAATACTTGTTTTGATCTTACTAAGATCATTATTAGGAAGAATTTATGGTAATTTTCATTGCTAGATTTTATAATCTATTATTTCCACAGTGATTGGTGGGCTACTTACAGGAATTGCAAACTATGATACTTATATTTTGAAATTGAAATTGCTACTTACAAAAGTGTAGGGTAGCAGGTAAGAAAAAAAGATTCTCATTAATTTGGTCAGTTATGCTAAAGAAGAAATTAATTATAAAAGAAAATAATACCAATAAACAATGTATCGGCATTGAAAGTATTTTTAGGCCAAGTACAAGCTATTAATAGAAGCACAACATGGGCAAGGCTAGACTAAGAAAAGGTTGAACTGTTGTCCCCAGAAGATGAAATTCTAGAAAATTCTTAGAGAGGAATATTTTTCAATCTTTTTTTTTTTTTTTAATCCATCCCTTTGATTAATTTACAGAGCAAGTTTTTACCAAGTTTAAAAATCTTGGAAATGAAACTTCATTGTTATAAAAGGTCAGATTAGAGACACCAACTGTCACCTTACTTTGACAACCTTTCAGTAACTGAATATTAATTAATATTTTATGACCTCATGTCTTGACAAAGCACAAAGGCAATAACCTTGCCAATAAATATCAGACCTTTTTTTTTTTTTTGGTTTGCTTTTTGTCCTATAATATAATCCAGAGAAGCATCAAGAGCTTGTGTAAAATTTTCAGCCCTGAAATTAATTTTACACACATACTATATTTATATAGACTCCTAATCCACCTGAAAATATGAGATGTATTGGCAGATACAATGATAATATATTGCTCGAGAAAATCTGTGAATGCAAATCAGTTTTACAGTTTTAATGTCTTTAAACATTCAGTGATTTTTTTTCAAGTCCTAGTCTTCATAATGGAATTTCTATTATAATATATTACCATAGAAAAAGCTTTATGTTGCATACAGAAGAATAAAACTATTGTTAATATATCTTTAGTGTTTGAACATTACATAATAATGGCTCACAGATTAACCATTTTGTCAGTTAAATAGATTAATTATTAAACAGAAATAAAATACATTATATTTCATCTGATTTTTTTAAGGTCTCCTTGTTATATTTGTTCCTTTCAAAACTTTGTTCTTGAAATGCTATTTATTATTCAAAATAGTTTGTCTGCAAATTGATTTAATGACTAATTTTTTGAGCATTTTCTAGACCATGCCTACTAATATATAGGACAATATCCACACATTTGTTTTTTACCTTCTTATCCACTGACTAAATTAAGTAGATAAGAGATTATGAAAAGACTTAAAAGAGATAAAAAAGAGTTAACATGACTAAATAAAGTTAGCTTTTAAATATTAATTTATTCAAGGTTTTTAGTGATTTCTTCATTTTATATCAAAACAAACCAGTTTATTAATAAAACTGGAGGATGATTTTTTAGACAAAGTGCAAATTACAATTCGATGTACAATTTGAAGATTGTAGATAAATTCACATGCAATAGAGAGTTGACCAGAGTGGAATGTGGGTTGCAATGCATCATTTAGAGCACATGATGTTTGGTCTTGTGCACTGTGAACACGCAGGTAACTGTGACCACAATTTTCCAGTAGTTTGATTAAAGAGGCACCAAAAGCAATCTTTAAAAAAATGCACAACTCAAACAAAATCCTATTTGCTCCAAAGAGAATATGAACTCTCACCTTCTGACAGCACAGAAGTTTACTCCAGGGACACTAAAGTAATGAGTCAGCAGTAGTGTAGAACATCAAGCTTTCAATCAGACTGAAAACCCTGCCTACAAAGCACAGTGGGCACTGTGCTGGATAGCTGTCAAAGTTGCCAATCACATCTGGAAAATTCCATTTTATCTGCTAGGCACAGATACATACAAGTAGACACACACACATATATCCATTTTTGAGACATCCAAGTAATGTACTGTAATGTATAAATCAATACTACAGCAGTCATAAACGCTAATGGACACAGTAGCTGCTTCCTTCACTGGAGCTGAGTAATTACCTGGTGAGAGCACTGCCGCCACACAGAGCGATGGCCCTTGGAGGCAGCTCGACAGCAGCGGTGTGAGGAGATGTCACCAAGAGGCCAGACCCAGAAGTACTGTGAAAAAGTACTACTTATTAACAGATTAAGAGCAAAGAAGCAAATACAGAGACAGGCTCCTTGTGGTCCTCACAGTACTTGAAGGGTGTTTGATCAGGGTATCAAAAGAGGAAGAAGTTCAGAAAGGCTGCTGTGCCCTGGTGAGCTGCCAGTCCTGGCAGAGCAAACCCTCGTACAAGACCTCCTTAAGGAATGGAAGTAATACTTGTCCCTCTTTCCATGTTTCTGTCTAATCTCTCATTAGTGACTGCAATGGCCAAACACACTGGTTTGGTTTCTTTTTTATTTGAATACATTTCAAAAAGAGTGAAGTGTGTGATCTGACAGCAGTTCTATTGTGTTTCAGTTTTCTGCAAAGGCCTTTGTTTCCCTCTATTTTGTAGATTTCTTCATAATGGACATTTTTTCTGAAAATGTTTCTGTATTCATTCTACTTGCACTGTGGGAATATAAAGCATAAGCTATATGATGTCCACTGCTAGGAAAGAGAGGTCTTAGATCTGAGAGTTGCAAAACCTTATTATGTGCAGTTATAGGACTAGTTTTTTAATATGCATATTGCTATATTAGATTGCAAGTAGAACTTCTTCCCCAGACTTAGGATACAAATTAGTAGTCTTCATAAAATTAACTTTTAAAAGTTAATTCTGCATTGACATTCTGTTTTTCTTAATTCTCTACCTTTCTATATCCTCTTCCATCAGTGTATCTGAAAGCTCTTGCCTAGTGATGCAGGACCTGGTCTCTGAATTTCAAGTGGCCTGTTATCCACTGCTTTGTCCTGTGCCCTCTTCCCCTTCCTTTTTCTTTATATTATAAATACTTCAGGGAATGGAGCATTCTTTATTTATGTTTGTACAGTGCTATGTAAATATAAAGTGCCATAAGTATATGTTGGTTTTAAATATTTATACTCATGAAATTCAACGCAGTCAGCAAAATACTGAACTAGAGGTTCAAAGTTTCCCTAAATGCCTCTCTCACAAGCATCTCCAGAAGGACCTTTTTTATCTTTGACAAAGAGGTGGATGGAATAATTTAAATATTTAATATATTTTTACTTCACAGCTTGCCATGTTTTTTCTAGAAATAAAACACTTTTGAGAATGAAATATTAAGGTGTGTTTTATTTATTTGAAACTACTTTTATATCTACTGAATCTACACTGTTCACTAACATTGACATAAAAAATAGTAATTGTTTCTTCAAATCACTTTTGATTTTAAAAAAAAATATGTTTATTCTCTACTTTATATAATTTGATTATGTAGTTCTGATTTCTGGGAATACCCAGAGCTTGTGATGAACAGGAATATAGTTTTGCAGTTTTAAGTACTTTTAAGTCAATCTGAGTGAATTTTAATTTCATCTCAACTCTTCCTAGGCAGCAAAATAAACATGAGTAATAATACTTTTCCACTTTTCAAAACATTCCCCATAGTTCAATGATGTGTAATAAACCTAGATTCCCATCCTGTTCTAAATCAAATCAGAAATTTTCCACTGACTTTGAAGAGATTGGAGCTGAGATTGTAAAGCTCAACCACATCAGAAATAATATATTTATTTTGAGCAAAGAGCTCTGCTGATTTAGTACCTAACTGACAAATACTTTGTGTATTGAATGTGGGGTCATCTGAAAACCCAGCCTCCCAACATCTTACCCAACACGTGCTTAAAATTTTTAGAGGCATTATTGATTTTGACATCCAAGTTCCTATGGGGTCTAAAGTTCTGCTTCTAAACACACCAGTAATGTTCAGTCAAGTCTCTTAACAGATTAACTTTTGCCTCATATTTCACTTCTACTAGGGTATGCCAATTAGACAACTTTATGCTTACCTAGTCTAAGCAGGGAATGCACAAGTAGTCTGCTCTTAGGTGCAAGTGCTTTAAAATACTCTATAAGAATTAACCTTAAGCTTTTGCCACTTCAGTGATATCAATTCATCAGAGTATAAAGATAATCTTGTAGGAGAAGACAAATTTTTAGGTCAGGCACGACACATATTTTTGTATACCAGCACTAATAGGTTTGTTTTTCTTTTTAGGGCACATTGAATCCCTACTGTGTGCTGTGGGATGATTCGAGAATGTAAGTGACAGATGTTTGCTTCTATTGCTATGGCTCAAATATTACAAAGTTCCTAGTGATATTTAAGTAGTTGTTTGGTAAAAGGGTTGGTACAAGGGCACAGAAAACAAACCTTTGACAGAGTGAAAGTTCTGGATTCTCCAGTCACTTGACTTCCTTTCTGCAGCTATGTAAATTGAAATAATACAGTATCTCACCAGGAAGAGATTACTCACATAGTAATTTTAATCTGCTCTATCAAGATAAAAATGAGGATGTCTAAGAACTGTAGTTCCTTGATGGTAGTTGCTGGGCAACAAGCAAGTGGGTAAGCGATGAGACAAATAACTGGGGAAGGCTCCCTTTTCTGTTACTGCAGGGAGTGTGATCCCCACAGCAATCTTCATTTTAGTTGATTGAAATTTTTGTTTCAGTTTATTAAAATAATAGCTGTATACTAAGCAGTGAAAGCTTACTATCAGCCTTCTGCTGCTTTTTTCAATGTGTGTCCCTTCTATAGCAAAAGAAGAAAATGTTACTGTATAAAAGTAAAGCAGTAAAATCAGTGTGGTAAAAAAGAATCCCAAGTTTATGCAGTTGTAATTTGCGGCATTAATCTTTCACAGTAAATCTCCCATTAAAGTCAAGGTGAACTTTGCGTAACTGCAGATTAAGTGTTCCAAGAAGTATCCCTATATGGTTGTCATATTATCTTTTTTCTAAAGTTGATGTTGTGCTTCTTATCCAGGCATATTTTATATGTCTTATGATACAGACTCATCTACAGAGTTAGAAATTGTATGACTGTGATTTTGTGAGTACTTTCATCCCTGAGCTTGTGTTTACATGAGTACACGGGTGGCTGAGAAACAACATTGTAGTACAGAAATGAGAAACTTTGGACATGATACTAGAATTCATTCCAAATACAAGTAGTACCATGGTCTGTGCCTCTGCAAAAGAATCATAATACCATTATTTGCCAGCAACATCATAGTATGCAATTTCTGTGAAATCTGTGGAATAAAGTACATGAAAGACTTGATATTATGCATTATTATAAGCCCACAGAAAGCAAAAGATTTTGAACAAGTTCTTTGTTTCCTCTTTACAAAGTTTTGCTTACACAGGAGCGGTATAGTGGTTTTTATAATTTTCTGTATGCGTTAATTTAAGCACTGTGTATTTAGAGCGCATACTCTGATATCACTGTTCAAATCCACAGTACCAAGGGCACATTTGCATGAAATTAGACTACTAAACCCCCCCCCCCAAAAAAAAAAAACCAAACCAAAAACACCATGCTGTGGATTTAACAACGTGATTAAAAGACTTCATGCAGGTATTTGGGATGAATGTGTGAAGTAATCGCAAACAAATGTATTTTGTCCTTGCCACTTGTATTCTAGTATTGCTATTCTCCTAGTATTGCTTACAGAGAAGTTCAGTGGTACATATAAGTGCTGTTTCCAATATGCTCGGAATCTGAATGGAAAAGTGAACTTTTGAAACATCTGAAATTTGTGTAAAGCTTACGTAAAATAGTCTGAGGCTTTGAGGGAGAAACACATGCTTTGTTATTCTGAAGGATATATTTTCTAGGCATATTAGAGTAGGTATTGAAGATGGTAAAATAATTTAAGATTGGTGGTATTCTTGAAGATATGTCCATTTTTAAAAGTGGTATAAGCCCTCAAATATTCTCAATAAGATGTGATGCATCTGTAAGGTCTATATGGACACCACTGTGTTTGACATGTGTATGTGTTCTATTGTATGAGAATGTGACACCCTCTTATCGGAGTATGCAATAGCAAACTTCTACTTTTTTCCTCCATTCTTTTTGGAAAAAACATCTATACTGTTAGCTGTGGGAGCATTAGCTTATTCAAAATTTTACTTCTGTAGTGCTGTTTCCTTTTAGTTTGCACCATTTTATTTGTATTTAGTCAGAAACATTTCAGAATTTGTGTTCTGACACTGTGAGTTTTAAATTATGAAAGCTCTATAATGATGACTCAGTTCCTATTATTTAACAACCTTAATAAACAAATAGTTAGGTGCCCATGATTATACTGGGTTCTTGGTGTCTTGTTTTCTTTATTTTTTCCTCTTTTTTCTAAGCCTCAGGAATTAGTTGTCCTCAGCAGCAAGCAACTGGATTTGATATATTAATAGCCTAATTCACAGTGCAAATCCTACAGAGTTGTGATGTACTCATGTCCTTCCAAACTGAGTAATTTTTGCATAAGGATTTAGCAAGTGTTTGGGAATAAACCCAACAAAAAGTAGTCTGCTCTTAGTTGAAGATGCTTAACTAATCAACTGTCTTTTGTGAGTCAGGTGTTCTAAATTAAGTGGTTTTCAGATGAATCCTGTGTTAGCTTTTATCATCAGCATACAGCCAGCAGTAACCTCTGATGGGTTTTGCCATCTTTTTAGCCACTTCTCCCACATCTTTATCTGTGTGCCTTGCAAGTTCACGTTTGGTAAATGATACTCCCTCCGCTGATCTTGTCAGTTTAATACTTCTCCAGCAGCATGGAAAGATTTGTCTATCTGGATTTTGGCCATGCTTTTCAGGAAATGGAACAATGATTACAGTTCCCTGACATCCATCCTTGAAAAAAGTTCTGGATCTGTGAGCTCTTAAATCACTCCAAATCATCAAGGTTAACCTACTGCCATTGGTATCTGTGACAATTTGGTCACCCTAACCTTATCAAAAGCAGCTTTAATCTATTCCTTCTATGAGATTTGGTGATTCTTCCCTCTGATTATGTTTTATAAGTTTTTTCATTTATCAAGCTGGCAGGCTTGTGCACTTTCTGTAGGCAGGTAGTCAAATGTGTGTAGAATATTGAGACAGTACAACTAAAGAATAAGATATTATGTCATGTATTAAACTCAACTCAATAATTTAGCATTTTATTTCAGTTGATTATCCCAATATATAGAGCACACCTGGCTGTGTTGATTGAAACCAGGCTTTTTTATGAATTCTGGTGCTTCCTTTGATACTTCCAGCTTCCCTACACAAAGCTGGTAGCATGAGTCGTCATGCATGAGCTATTAAGTGGTGACTTTTCCCCCTCAGAAATCTGAGTGATATCTTCATCTATTCATTTCAGAAAATGTATTCAAATGTTGCCTTCAGTAAAGCCTTAGGATGCCAAATGCTTCTCCTTCTAGTGCATGGGAAAATGTATGGAATATTTGTAATTAACACTCCAAGGAGAAACAATTTTGTTCCTTAAAGCAACCAGTCAAAAACTCCAGAAAGAGTTGTGTCTTTTTTGCTTTGCACTGTCTGCATCCCTGCTGTCAGGAACTGTTTGTGATACATTAGTTCCAGTGTTTCAGTCCACAAAGAGAAAGAAAAGGAGTTGATTAGGTACTAGGACTGACTTTCCTACCCCACAGAAGTTATTTTAAAGATTTTAAGATGAAACAAGACTTGAAATTTTTTCTTTTGTTCCTTCTACCTTTCTGGAAAGGAAAAGAAGACAGTCTCAACTAGCAAGTGATCCAATAGTTAGATGCATTTACTTGGGGACCTCAGGGACTGTCGCTTCAATTTTTTCTTTATATAAGTTAATTGAGTTTGAAACACACTTTTGAGCTTTACAGGAGCAGCCTATGCCCACTGAGCTGTCAACTCCTCTGGAGTGTGTTACTCACAATGTGTCCTGCTGGAACTCTGCCATATTATTTAGGAAAATATTCATGGGTTGGGAAGCTGATTCCAGACGCCTCTGTATTTAATTTTACCACTGTTTCTATGTGTTTGTCACCATGCCAAACCTAAATCTTAGCCATATCACTGTCAGTTGTTTGTTTTTTTTTCCTAGCACTGTTTTGTTTTATGTAAGTCTGCGTAAGGCTCTGCAAGCCCAAGAGATCAAAGAATCCTTATGTGCATGCATACATTTTCATTTAAAGAATGCCATTTCTTGTGGTAGTCCAAACAGTTCTCTTGAACTTTTTTGACATCTCCAAGAGAGAAGGGCTGTAACATGCACAACGGTCACTTGGAAAGACAAGTGCCATCACTCAAAAGGTCCCACGCTTCTCCCTTCTTCTCCCACTTTATATATGAGCATGATGTCATATGGTGTGGAATATCCCTTTGGTCAGTTTGGGTGACCTGTCCTGGCTGTGTCTCCTCCTGGCCTCCCATGCACCCTCAACTTCCTTTGCCAGCGTGGCAGTACGAAAAGCAGAAAAGGCCTTGGCTCTGTGTAAGCCCTGCTCAGCAATAACAAAAATGTCTCTGTATTATCAACCCTGTGTTCAGCACAAATCCAAAACATAACCCCATACTAGCCACTGTGAAGAAAATGAACTCTACCCCAGCCAAAAAGCAGCACAACGGATGTCTAGGATCCATGAAAGTTTGGCCTGACAATGCAGCTGTTGTTTGTTCTTTTAGAAATGTGTTGGACATAATGTTCTCCACAGGATAGAGTCAGTTGTTGCTGGTGTGCTCCACATCTGTACGCAGTGCAACATGACATCTCACAGCACTGGGTAAGGAAAGGGTTTTAGTATTCTGAGTTTCTTTTCTGCCAGTTGCTGCAGAAGGATAACAGTATGACAGCGTTTTATTTGTCCATATGTGTGCTCATAGTAGTTTGTGCCTGCTGACTATACAGTTGGCAGAACTACAGTGCAATTAGCTGAAATTTTTAATATTGCAAGAATTTTGACCTGACTTTTTTTAGTTAGGACAAGTGGTAGGTCTGTTCTATTTTTTTTCCCCCACTGCTACTTGAATTTACATTGACAGTGGTTTAGATTTGGTACCCTAAAGTTATGTGAAATTATGAATACCTATATATGAGGCATGACAAATTGTATACATTTGTATATATTCACAATTTCACACCAGACATATTGTCACATCCGCCGTTAAAAAGAGGGTTAAAAAAAGTTTGCAATTACTTTTATTTTAATTATCCCATAGAGTTTTTAATTATTTTTACTCTTCCATTGTCACTGGATACAATTCCAGAGAAATAGTCCATAAAGGAATTTCTTTGATGCAAATAAAGAAGAGTCTACTGGGTAACTGATTTTTCTGTCTATAGGGCAGAATACGACTCAGCTTTACAACATAAGCTTGCATGCTTTGACAGGGAGTACCGATCTGCTTGCTGTGTCTCTCTCCTCTCCAGTTTGATTTTTAAAATTAGCATGGTGGACCATTAGAGTTATTTTTTTTTTGTTTGTCCTAGCCTTGCAAATATATGAAAAGATGTTCAAGATGACTCTTTATAACTTTTTTTTTTTTTCCAAAATGTGTCAAGCTAATCATAAAATAATTAGAATATCCTAAGTAAGAATTTGCTTATGGAAATATGAATAGTAGCCTTTTCTACCTTTATATTACTTTACAGTTGTATTATTTTTGTTACCAGAAAGATGTGGAGGAAATTTAATGAGAATAAGTAGGGTTTGGAAATATATTCCATCTGAAGCTTTGCTGCATCCATTGACTTCAGTCAGACTTCTTGGTCCGGCTTTGCAGTCAGACTTTGCTTCTGTCACAATTTTCAAGACAGAGAATTCTTTTTCCCTATCAGCTTCTATGCTTTCGTTCATTAATGAACTTATTCAGATGATAAATGCCTCCTGGAATGCCTACTTTTGTGAAGAACTTTCCATAGTGGAACCTTTGTGATAGCACACTACATAATCTTTTGCTCCTGATAGTCTTCCATAAAGGATTAGAAGACTACAGAAATATATTCTTTTTCTTTAAAACAGTATGTAGTGAAAAACCTGATCCAAACTCCCTTGCAGACAACCAAAAGGCTGTGACTGATTCAAATCAGATCAGATCAAGTGGCAAACCACTGCTCAAGCCACACAAGACCTAATTTTAAAATTTTTAAATTCACAAACTGCTAAGATTATACTGTAGTGCAGAAAAATTAGTTCTGAAATGTTGTACAATATAAAATGGAGTGTCTTGATATTGAAACAGTCAGACCAAAATTTGCTTGTCATACACAAAATGAATCAGTGTATATGGGAGGAATTTATAATTTAGTACTTTTTTATAACACTGCTCTTCAGTAACACCTACACAGCTATGAACAGAGCTTACATGGCCGCTGAGATTTATAACAAAGAAAGGAAATCAAATTAATCCCTGCTAATAAATTCACTTTCTTTTTAATTTTTGCTGGGTGATTAATCAACTCCGTTTGTTGAGAAAACAATTGCTATTTATTGCCCTTACATAAATGTAGATTTTCACAAACTAAAAATAGTGGTTTCTTGTAATATCAGGCAATTAAAATTCTGAAATGTGACTAAAAGGAACTAGAGATTGTATCTTCATAATCAAATTTAACGATATGAATTGGACTTTTGACAGATCTTTAGTGTACAATGAGGACAAAAGATAATTGAGCTGTTTGAATAAACTTCACAACAGAAAAAGAATTGGCATAATTTGTTTTTGTATCTATGTTGATGAACATACATGAAAACATACATGAAAAATTCCTGTATATTCCTAAGTCAAATATGATGTGATCATTGTTTTCCCTAATAATACCTCAAGAAGAAATGCACCAGATGGGATCTGCAAATCCATCATGGTGGTGGACGTGGGCTGACTTGTAGGGGAAAACACTGTTTACCAAATCAAATACAGCTTCCAAAAGTACAATATAGCATAATTGCAACTGCAAAATTTTGTCAACATTTTTCATTTTTATGATGTGCATCTTAAAGTTTGTTACACCTGTAGATTTAAAAGCTATTTAACACAGAGATTCCTATCAGCCTTCCTGGTTTACAGATAGGGAAAACTAGAGCGTAATGGAAGCAAAACAGTTAGAGTTCCAGATTCCTGAGTCCTAATTGAGGATGCTCTCTAGCTGTTCTCAAAGCCAATACCATTCCCCTGCCATGAAGCAGATCTCTGAAGTTTAAATAGTGTAATAATGTTATTTTTTATTTTTTTTCTCATTCACTCAGATAATCTCATGACTGTTGCCCATTCTGGAGAATTTAACTCTGTTTATCCAACAGCAGTAATGTCACAGCACTAAAGGTCCTTGTATTAAACCATCCTTAAATAAAATGAAATCTGCATGCATCACCAAAGACATTGAATAACCTAGGGAGTATTCGCTTATCCATGTGACAAGGAGTGTGCAAAGTGTCCTTCTGATGTTCTCTCCTATTCCTTTGAAAATAGGGGTACAGATCATGTGCATAAATTACTTGTAAGTAAATCGTGTTGTTTGTTACTTTTAAATTTATTTGCAGTCAGTACAGATAAAAGCAGGACAATTGGTATAAATATACCTACTTTTAATAATATGATAAGGGCAATATGCTACAATGTAATTTTTAGCACTTGCAGAGTATAGGTTTGCTTGTCTTTACTTCAAAATGTGTGGATCTAAATCTCCTGAATTAATAAGTATTTTCTCTGATAAATCCAATATCATGTAATTCATTGAAGTCTGGTCTGTCTTACTACAAGAAGTGTTTTTTGGCAAAATGACCTTAAATAAATGTTTGAAATAGCATTTTGCAACGCATGCCAGAGGTCATCTTCCAACTCTAACAGTTGTTCTTGAATTGTTAACACTGAAATTGTATCTCTGCCCAAGAAAATTGTAAAAATCCGTGAAAAACAGTTGAACACATGTCCAGTGTAAATCTGCCATATTTTATCAATTGCTATCACTGTAATGCTGTATCAGCATCTCACTGACCTCACAGGTGTCTTTACACATAATTAATCTTTTGCTGAACTTCTGTGCCAAAGCTGAGCAAGATGAGCAGATTCAGTTAAATCTCTTCCTGAACCAGTCACTAGAGGGAAGCAAAGACCTTCACGTACCTATCCATGACGTCAGTCAATGTCTATGTCTTCACTGGCAAAGTCTGACAGTACTCAATCTAAAATTTTGAAAAAGGCCTATCTGGTGGAAAATAACCCTTTGGGAGAAAAACAAAACAAAAGAAAACAAAAAATATATTTCTGTATAGTTGATTTCCAGAGGTCATTGCCATTAAAATATGGAGTTATTTTCATGAGCCATGTTTTCAGAATTTGAATCTAGACAAGAAATTCAGTGCAGAGTGGATAAAGATGGGTTTAAGGCTTCCATTCTTGGAAGCATCCCAGTATTAAGAAAAATACATTGAAATATTTGTAGCATAGTAGCTATGCACTTTCATCATATTGCAAAACCTAAGATAAAATATACCAGTTTATTGATATATTTTTGTTGATCCTCCCTCAGTTATCCATACTTCCTTTCCATATTTTTTTCTTTGGTACTTATAATCTTATCCTGCATATCCAGTTCTTCAGTGTATATCAGGTAAACAGATCAAGAGAACATCAAATCATTAAATGAGACTAGTTCATCATGCACTCCATTTCATCACTGAGAAAGCAGTATGTGTATATATGAACTTATATTATTCTTCCAGTTCATGAGGGGTTATATGCAAAGTAGGGGTCATATGTGAGGTTTACCATATACTGTGCTTTTAGTGTATTTAATTCAGCCTTGTTTTGGTTAGTGAGAACACAACTCAGTTCTCTCCTATGCACTAGGCTGGTTGAATTCCTTTAAAACAGAAACACTAGAGGCCAATGTTGTGTTTGATAAAACATGACATTTGCTTAAAGGAATGTACCTGATATGAATTGAATTAGCCCTGGAAATTGAAATGCACAGAGACGGGGGAAAAATATAAAAAATAATGTTTTTGAGTTTATCACTTAAAATTCTAAATGATTTAAGGATTGCAAGGGCAACATTTTTCTAACTTACCACTTTATTTGAATAGAAGATCTTTTATTAAGCTTGAGCTATGCAGGGTGGCCAGACCTTAATGAGAATAATACAAATGTGTATCAGGATTTAGGCAAGTTTAAATGGAAGGTAATATGCTAGATGAACAGCTCCAAGCAAAGCAATTTCATGAAAAAACCTGTTGTGTTGAAGAGCTGCTAGATTATGGCTAAATAGATTTTTAGCTAAAAGCATGGTGTATTTGTAATGGATTTTTAATGTTATCATCATCTTCGCTGATAATATTGAGTAAGAGAGATTTCTTGTCTAGCTAGTTAACTAAATATAATATACATACACATTCAAGTGCATGTGCTGGGGATAACATTCTGCAATCCATGCTATTATTCTAAGTAATGGAGTATATAATATAATTCTAAATTTCATAGGCTATAGTTAGGATTCTCGATGCTACATGTTATCCTAATAATGCCATTTCTAGTGGTTGTCTTCTCTATCTACCTATAGCTATGGAAGAAGCGCAAAATAACTTTGCATATATCGACAGTGTGCATTAAAATGCCATGTGTTACTGTAAGTTCATAACGTCACATAAATATGATCCTGATGTCAAGTTTCCCAGTAGTTCAATAGAAGGCCCAGGCTTAAACAGTGTGCCAGATTGGGACCATAGAACCAGAATCAAGCCACAGGCACAAATCCAAGAGTCACTCCATCAACATGAATGTCAAGAATTAAGGGATTGCATATATTGATATAAAGAGCAATAGAGAACCACAGAAAAAATAATATCACTCCTTATAATGAATCTGATATATCTGTGTGCTTAGCCAGTAAAAAGTACATTATTTTGACCAAACTTAAAACTAAGTCCATTAGATTTGTACTACTTCATGACTGCACTTTTGACTGCAATATAGAGCTATTAGATGTCTTTTTTAAATGCCAGTGTGCAGTTTCTTTGATGTCTACTCAGTTTTAAATATTCACAAAAATAAGCCACTGTTTTATTATAATGTAAAAATAGCTTGAAATGTAAATATATCAAGTATAAGATAATAACACAAACAAAACATATTTTAAACAAAATATAATTATTTCATTTGAACAATTTCTGTTTGCATCTAGACAACATAGAGTCATGCAGCTAGTACAGGAACTCTAAAAAGAGAGCAAGAGTCAGCAGCATTCAGAAAGTAGACTAATCTCTTTTTTAACAGTTTATACTCTAAAAGTTATAGTGTGTACAGGAAAAAGTCAATAGTGTCTCTTTCTTTGCACATCACATCTTCAGCCAGTTCTTCCCCTTCCTTTTCCTTCTTCTTGTAAGTGGACAGTCAAGCATTCGATGTTTTAGGTACACAAATTGTGTCTGTGCTTACACAAATACTTCATCATTTCATGTACTCATAGAGATTAAAATCTTGGAGGAATAAAACACATACAAATATTTACCACCACCCCTTCAAGAAGTACAATTGAAAATATGAAGCATACATCTCTTTATTGTACTACTCAGCAAAGGATGTTCTGTATACTACAATATATATAATTTTATTTATATTGAAAATTATGTACCAGTTTTAAACTAGGTAACATACATTATCATCTGAATTATAATTGCATCTTCTTCATTGTAAACACAGAGAAAAAACTATGCTAAATTTACCCAAACCACCTGTTCCTATCTATCTATCTATCTATCTATCTATCTATCTATCTATCTATCTATCTATCTATCTATCTATCTATCTATCCTTACCTACTTTGAATGTATAATTGGCTGCTGAGAATATTTTTGTTTTTTCACCTGAATCAGACCATTCTGTTCTCATATTTTTGTAATTGATTTACACAAGAAAAATGATCAGACACAATCTTCTTTTCCTCTGAGGCTTTTCAAGTAAATAGAAAAATTTTCATCACAGTCAAGGAGATATACAGATGTCTAAATATCACAGTCAGTGTTTCAGCCAAAATTAGAGAATAAGGTGCTTTTAGGTCCACAACTTTGTGATCAAGCCTCTAGAATTACCCATATTTCTTTAGTCTAGAAAATGTCTAGCACTTTTGAAAGGACCTACATGATCCTGGTTTCATTCTCACCTTCCTGCAAAAATAGCAACATCTCTTGTGTGTCATTTTAGGGAACCATGAAAGACTAGTGTGTAGGTGCACAGTTATCTAAGAATGATGATACAAGTTGAAATCCCAGACAAAAATCATCTTAATCTCAGGAAACACAGAAGTTGCTTGTTCAGACAGTTGTGGGGAAGAACCAGGGAGAACTGGGGGTCAGGTGAGAAGGCATTTTCGAGCACATTCTGCTGTGTATGCAGTTTCTATAGATACTGGGCATTCTGTTTTAGAGATACTCTTCTTTTACAACCTCTCCATGATGCTACCAGCTCAAACTGTTACCCAAATGTCATTTTATAACCTATACAACTAATATTCCCTTTGTTTTGACTAGACCTTTACATTTTCAGTTTAATTTGATTAATCCAGTTGTTTCTGAGAAAACATATACCACAAAACCAAGGAACACACAGACCAATGTTTTGGGGATGTGAATAAGTTTTTGATATTTGTATTTGATTTTGAAATATAGGTCATCAGTAGCCAACTTTACAGATGTTGTTTTTAATAATTTCTCTTCTGGATTTCTTTTTTGCTTAGTTTTGTTTAAGACAAGGCATTTTACAAATGTAAGCTGATACAAATGTGAGAACTATGCTTTGTTAATGTGAGAAAATACTCAAGCACTAGTTTTTTTGCCTGATTTACTGCATTTCAAGTGTGTCAATTAAGTGTAAAGTCTAAAACATAAGGCATTGAATGCAGCAGGATGATTTATTTTCCTTAAAATCAATGTCAAAATGTCCTCGACAGCCAAATGAGAGGCAAAAACTGAAAGAAGTGATTCACAGCACTAAACAAGACGTAGCCCTTTTCTGTTAACCAGCTAAGACAGAAATCTGCATAGATCAGAAATTGGAAATAGTATGTAAATGTGTTTTAATTGGCCCTAGAATTAAGGGTTAATTTAGATAGGGGGTTAATTTAGGCTCAATTAAGATATTTTTATACAGTCATGTAGAACAATTCAGGATATATCTACAGAAGTAAACTATGCCTTCCAAGCAGGTGAAGGCGTAGACACTAGAAGACATCTCTAGTAGTTCTGTATATAGGAAATGAAATCAGTTGCTAACAGCAGAATTAACTGCAAAATTGAGAAATGAAAACACGTAGATGTATAAATGCAAGTGCCACTGTCATTGGGTACCATATAAAGGTAAACTGTCCTTTAGATTCTGTAGATTGTACTGATAAGATGTCCTTTGACTAATGGAAACTTAAATACTTTGTATACTTAAAGGTACCTAATTTTAGAAGTTTTAATACCAGACTGAATTCTGCCCCATATATCAGTTTCTGCCTCAGGATATGGGTTTTCAAAAGATTTCCTTGGGTAAACACTTACTTAATAAAGAAATAAGAGTGGCCTTTTGTAAAATAACGTAAGATTAAAATCTTTTTCTTTACAGGAGATAACACTGACCATCAGACTATAAATAATGATCTGGTAAATCTGCTTTCCTTGAAAGCAAAAGTAAAAATAATAAGCATAATTTAAAATACTGAATATATACTGTTGATATTGAACTCACAGAAGCAGATATAGAAGAATGAAGTTCTGAAGTAAATTAACATGTAAAGTCTGTAGTTCTTGGGGATAGATATTTTCCAACTTTGTAAATTCATTGTTAAGGACATAGAGACAACTAGTAACTCTATGAATTAAAGATCCTCCAATAACAATATACAAGATAGCAGTATCTTGTCAGAGGACAGCCAATGCATTCAATAAGTTAATATTGGGAATATAAAATTATTTGATAGACATTTTAAAATAAAATAAAATGAAAAATGAGTCCTCACTGGGACTAAGACACAGTCTTAGTTTCATTTTTAAAAAATAGTTTGTAGTGAGAATCAGGGAGTAACAAAATAATGTTTTACCTTATCTCCACACTTGGGTAAGATACTAAAAAATGTATATCTGTGATCCTGCAAGGCTGATTATGTTCCCAAAAGCACTTTCTGAAGCATTTTCTGCCCTCTTTACAAACTTACTTACAAAGTGAAAGAACTTTATTATCAGCCTTACATTCTGTTGTCACAGTTTAAAAGCAGAGATTGCAATGAAGGTGTTTAAGTGGTACAGAGTCAATCCATTCTCATTACAACAACTGTTATAAGAACACAAAATCACAAAATGGTCAGATATTTAAATTTTTGGATTTTGAAAAACATAATTTTGCATAACTTTGTGAGTGCCATAATTGGCATTGAACAGACTTTTCAGTGTGTGTTTAAAAGCAATGTAGATCCTACATTTCAAATTACTGAAGTGCAAACAAGCCCAGGATTTCATATACATATACATCCCTTCCCTTTCCTTCCCTTCCCTTCCCTTCTTTTTTTTTTTTTTTTTTTTTTTTTTTTTTTTTTTTTTTCTTTTTTTTTTTTTTGTGGTTTTAAGCAGGTCTGGTTTTCAGATTTCAATTCCTGTCATAAAATGCATGTACCATTTATGAGTTTGCACAGACCAAGGATCAATCAGGGTAATTCTTCTGGCTACATGGGTTCTCTGCCATATTTTTTTAATAGTGAGAAGGTCTGAAATTTGTGAAGCAGAAAATCTGGTCTCTTTCTACTTAGTGACACAAACAAAGAACACAAGCTTCTCATGATTTATTAATACCAATTGTATCTCAGTGTTTTTGATTGCCTCTCAAATCAGTTTCTAAGGGCTAAAACCCAAGAAATAACCTTATCACTGTCTTTCTTAATTGAAGGGGGTGATGTACTCCAAAACTTAAAAGCTAGAACCAAATGGCTTACATCACACTCCCCTTTGCCCTACCCACTGATCTAGCACCTTTATTTTCCCATGTGAATTGAAATTAATTTACAAGACAGTTAGCACCCACACCTACAATGTAGAACCCATACCTGAGTCAGCAAACAGGACTACATAGCAAGAAAACTAATTAACAATAAAACATTATCAGAAGCATACTAACAAGACCTTCATGCATTGTGTCTTATAAATACTCCAAAACTGGTTTTCTGTACCATGCACTGACTAATGAGCATGCTATCAAGTTTGAGTTTTGCTTGTTCTCACTTATACCTCATATTTTAGTCTCTTCTTCAGTATGCTGTACAGGACATAAATTCTGATCATCATTAAATCACATTTTTTTATTACATTTTATGCAGTCTTTCCAGAAGGATGTGTAAAAATAATGAAATTTTAGTCTGAGGGTTATTTTGCCCTTTAAAATAATGTAATCAGTGAAACGTGTGGAACCTCCCAAGTAGTTACTTCAGTGGTAAAAAGGCAATTAATAACATAAGGATCATATTTCTTCAAAAAAAGAAAAGTTCCTATTACCAAATAATTCAATATCTATTTATTTTGCTCTCGTGCGTTCAATCAGTTAGCTTAGAAATATCTATCAAAAGTTATTTTTATTTCAGCCTATGTGTTTTTTTCCTCATTTTCAGGAATAATTACATGTACAGTATTTTTTAATACTGCAGTTAACATACCTTGTGTTTTAAACTTGCTCTCCAGCTGGGTGAAAATGTTAGAATGTTTTAAAAATATTATATCAATGGCACTTGTAACTTTTTTCCATCAACTGTGAGAAGTACAGATTAGCCCCTATTGTTAATTTTTAGTGGAAAAATATAAAGCAAAACCATAATATAGCAAAATGCTATATAGCACGCATTCCAATTAGTTCTCTAAGTAGGCTCAATATGTTCAATCTATGTGTGTTTAGTTGGATATCTGTACATTAAATGAGCTTGTGTGTCAAATTATTGGCACTATTTGTTTCCCTAAACTTAAGCTCCTGCTTTGCAAGTGGAAAGTCTCTTTATTATTTATCTGCTGAAAGAAAACTTCAGTAGGTTGTTAAAGGCCACAGTACAACTGTAGCAAAGTTTAAAGGAAAAAAATAGATATATTTAATACCAAGTCTACTCCTGTTTTAAAATGCATGTCTCGGATAAGGACAGAGAACAATGATGCCATGCAAAAGCCTAGGAATCTAAGCAGACATGAGTAGACCCATTTATGGTTATAAAGAGATAGTTTAATTTTGGATTTTTTTAAAACTGAGATCTGCTTTTTCAGAAAAAAATATTTCTAATAATCTTACTGACCATCAAAGTCTTAATTTTCTGTTTTACTTGTACACTTCCTTCCTCAAGAAAACTACAGTAGAGACATCTAGAAGCCCTTGAACAAAACCTAAATTCGTCAATAGAAACAATGGAGAATTTAATGCACTGAAACACTTTGTCCAAATAAGGGCAATATAAGTACAGCATTTTCTGAAAAGAGACTGCATCAGAATGGCATTATGGAGTGTCATATTTTCTTTCATTGACTTCCATTTAACTTTGGATGGCTTTATGACTAAAAACAAACAACAAACTGCCTTTCTCACTGTAAAACCTCAGTCAGAGAGCTGAAAGTCAAGCAGTGTCCTTTCTGCCTATAAGTAATTCTTCCCATTGGAGTGAACTGCCAGAACTGGTAAAGATGCACAAGAGTTTCATGTATCATGAGATGATTCCTCGTGTACTGAGGATGCACATTTTCTCTACTTCAGTTTCCTAGTTATAGGAGATCTGTGACGCTAAAAGAAGTACTGCTGCTACTGAGTTCATACTGGTATCCTAGAACGTGTCAGTGTCATTTTAGAAAAGAAAATAACTGTCACTTTAAAAATGAGAAATCTGAAGCCCAGATGTGCTTGTTTGACTTCCATGGTGGTCAAAAGGTAAGGAGAAGACAGAGGTAGATGTTGAACCCACAACTTTGGAGTCCATGTGAACTCTCAGAGATTCTGTAGTGCCAAATAAAGAAATCCCTGAAACAGGGACGCCTTCCAGGGAAGAGGCATCATCATTTGGTTTGGATCAACCTCCCTACTTGTTAGTTTCTGGCCTTATTAATTATATATTTATATACAGTCTTCTGCACAGTGCAACAGGTTGTAAAAATCATGATCTTCAGTTTAGACTTGCCAGTCCCAGAGATAAGATGCTTCTATCTGATGAGGACTTAAAATCCAGGTGTCCCTCTTTGAAGTAAAAGATGTTTGGGACAACACTACTTCAGTCTTTCTGGCAGTTTCATTTAAAAGGGAATCAGCCAGTCGTGTATAACACAGTTTTCTGTGAACGTAAAGTGGTTTCAGGTGTCAATCCCTGTAGGCACCAACTAAGTTGAATTCCTGACATTTCATTTACCAGTTTACTTTGATTCATTTATCTGTATTTTACTGAAAGCTGCTGTGAATACTGTCCACAAGCACCTAACTCTCCCTATTCAGTGTTCAAAGAAACCCTCAGGTTTGTGAATTTTATTCTCAATGCCATGTTTACCATGTTATTTAAACACATGGCTAGCTTATACCTACCCCCCAGAAACAGTATCTCTGGGCTGGAATCAGTCCAAATCTGAACCAAATCAGGCATTTTCCTGCTAGTCATTTGGTGCCTTTTAAAAATCATATGGAACTCAAAAGGTTCTGATGTTTTAGCTCACCAAGAAATAATTCTCAAATGTTTCACAGTTTCTCTTGAGACCTGCATCTTGCCAAAGTATTAGATTAAGATTGCTTAGGCACATATTGTTAACTAAAATCTACAGAAGGGCAATGTTCAAGATAATCTGTAAGTTTGCACAATTGAAGTTGTCTTCAAAGTAGGACTAGAAATTTGGAGATGCTTTGATAAAAAGTAAGTTAGAAGAATTTAAAAAAACTTATTTCATATCCTCCATCATATACCCTCAAATCTTCCAGATCGTCCTGTATGTGTACAGAGACATGCAAATTTCAGAGTATATTTTTTGGTTTGTATATTGTGTTGTTTTCCTATTTTGTGTGGTTTTGAAAGTAAGGAGGGAAACCCTCCCTTTGAAAAGGGAAAATACTAATAGCAAGATGATGATGATAGTGTTGTTGTTTAGCTTGAAAGATGGTTTTCTCAGGTTTAAGACTTCCTTGTATGCATAAAAACAGCAACAAGTATATGTGACTAATGGTAACATTTCAGTGTTGTACTTGTGATGAACTGCAAAATAACACTTACCAAGAAGCATCCCACATTTTGCTATTTCTAGTTCCCTTGATTTTCCTATCCAGTGCTCTGTAACATTGATCGCAATATTTCAAGTATCACTACAGATGTCTGCTATCTCCAAAGACATCTAGATGCAAAGGGGAAAATAATACACACTATTTCTACACCAAGTTACTGCAGTGTGACTAGGAATTCAATATCTACACTACCTTCATCTCCTGTTTTGGATACTGGTAGCAGCCTAGCTGTGGTAGAAACAGCTCAGCACAGGCAGGATAGTTTTCTCTGATTCTGTAAACTAGAACAAATTATTTCAGGAACCAAGACAAACCACTGCTATATCATGGCAAAGGAACAATCTTTCTTGGAGTAAAATGAAAACACTTTTTGGGGGCATAGTAATTTCTTAAATTTACATCCTTATGGCATATATATATATATATATATACAATTAAAATTATTTAAGTATGCATTTCTAGACATTCATTTTATTCAATATTTAAGACTGAAATAATAGCGACTTTTGCCTTGCTAAGTTCTGGTCAGATAATTCACTGTCTGCATATATGTGCACACACTTTACACTTGTATTGGACATCTGGTGCCTGGCTACTTGGTTTTTTTTGTTTTGTTGCGGAGGAAGGTCTCCCAGTCAGAAAGTCAGTGGTCCTGGTCAGTGTTTAAATACACAAGTCAGACATCTACATTAAAGGAAGAATCTGACTGAAGTTGCTGCATGTGGACAATGAAATTGCCTGCCTTCCTTTAGTCTTTGATCCAGAGTAGCAGAAATGGAAGCAGTGTATAGAAAGTTGATATGAATGAGGACCCAAAAGTTAGAAATTTATTATGCCATAAGATTTGTCTGTTTTCCACATAAAATTAGTAGAAATGTTGAGCAAATATTTTCCAGAGTATCAACAGTGACTTCAGAGAGAAACTTGAGGGTAAAAAAAGTTACTTTAATATTGCAGTTTATTTCTGTGTTCATTCTGTGGGCATTCGAAAAAATCTCTAAGGTAACCCTTCCATGAAACTGGACAGATTAGATTTTATAGAGAGGGACTTTCAGGGAAGAAAACAGGAAACTTCTTGAGTCAGCAGTTCTCTAAGAAATCATCTGTTTCAGTCCATTGCTAGTACAAAATATACATTTGCTTTTTCTGATCAGCAAAAGTTCCTCTAAGCAATATTTTTCCTGATATTTTAATTCACGCTGCATTTCTTAAATCTTTCTACATAATTTCAAGAAAATGGTGTTATGTCTTTGCTATAAAAAACACAGAACTCCTTATCTCTCTAGATGTATATTTTCGCCTGCAGTACTCTAACAATTTGTATAATTGAATTTCACAGTTTTGCTGAAAGTCATAACTTACAAAAAAAATATATAGCTTGACATATATATAATAAGGAACATTGTCATAGTCCACTTCCTTCCCCTATATTGTATATGAATAGACTAAATCTGGCTCATTCATTAGGAATATAAAGTGTTTGTGTTACTATATTTTCTAATAGATTATGAAAATACCAATATTTATCTTTTTGCTCTTATATTCTAGAAAGAATAATGAAAAAGTAACTACATGTAATTTTTTTTCTCCGTAGAAAGCTCATATTTCTCATTTTCTTAATTTTTCTCTAGTAATTTTTTAGCTTACATCTTCCTTATATTCACTTGCAGCACATGAATACTTGTTTTTAGTCTTTGGCTTTTTATGGTAATGTCTTCAGAATTCAAATGTTTGACCTGTAGTTTCTGATTTAGTTTAAACACGTGTTAATGTCAACCAGACAGTGCTAAACATCAGTGCCCTGGTGCCCAGAACAAATGCTCATTGCTTCCTATCATTAAAAAAGGTGTTAAAGAGTTATTTGACTTCTTAAATATTCCTGAAGCTATTGAGAACTCTGTCAATTTTATTATCTGAGGAAAGCCTGTTATTCATCTATCAGGTTTTCATGGTGATGAACAATATACATAATCAGAAAGTCAGTGCCTCTAAAATATGCAAATACCTAAAACAAATACACTGTTCCTTATTGTGTGGCCACATCATGTCCTTTTTGTAATGTGAGTAAAAGACACCACAGTGAAAAAATTTGGCTCTTATAGTTCTAAATGATGCCAATAGCTGAATGTATTCTCCTAGCTAGGACTTTTTGGGGTTGTCAATCATTCTGGAATGTGGGGGTTTTTTCCAATTGTTATGCTTTATGCAAACTTAGTATAGAAATTGAAATTAACTAGGCAAAATACCTGCTGGTGCATTTGGACTTCGTTGTTGAGAGAGAGAATTGGAAGAGAACCAACTGCAGAAATGTCAGTGTTACTTACAGGGTCTTAAGTAGATGTATAACATTAGGACAGAAAGCGTACAATTACTAACTCAGAAGGGTAGATATAAGTAAATATAACTATGTCTGTAAATGATGGACTATATAAAGTACCCAGTGCATATTTTTGAGTCAAGGAAGATTCACCATTTCTAAATGCAGGAGGTATTATATCCAACAGCTTTGTAGCCATAGCACCATTTTTCTCCTAGTATACTTACTATCTTCCCACCCAGCCACACTCCTCAAATACCAAACTCTCAGATAGAGCAATGAGATGTAGGCAAATCTATTATGCAACAGGAGAGTAAAAAAAATAGGTGGAATCCTTTAATGTGAGCTACTCTGAAAAATGTTCAGCCTTCCATGCTTGAAAGACTTTTACCTGGACTTTTACTGCCAAAGTAAGAATAGTTAGCAGAAAGATGCAGAGAATTTCAATTACATTAAAGTTTTCTTCTCCTCTTTTTTTTTTTTTTTGTAATTTATTTTAATACTAAGTCTGTTTACAAGAATACTAAAAAAAGTGACGTAAGTAATGTTTCTTTAAACATCAGTAACGTCATTTGGGTGACTTTCATCTACATTGTAGAAAACCTGTGCATTATGTATGCATGCTGGCAAGCTCAAATATTATCTCCATGTAGGCCATCCTTTCTTCATTGCTATCTAAGTGCATATGTCTCTCCTAGCTGTTGTAAAAGCATCCAGTATTGTGGCTATCTTGTCCTTTGTTGGATGTGCTGGTACTTACAAACACTGCCTCTGGCACTGTTTCAGGATCTGTCTGCTACAGAATTGCTCAGGCAGTGTCATGCTTCCATGTACCACTTTCTTTTAATTCACCCTTCGAATTTTACAAGTACACACAATATCTTGTAATTAAATATACATCTATTCCAAAGTGAAGTGAAAGACATATTTTCACTTGGACGAATATGCAGTTTTCACTTTTCATTTTCTTCATTCACTTTTATGCAAATATGCATGCCACACAGTTTCGGGTGTCAGAGCAAAGTCCTATAATTAAATTATAGTATATATATTTCTGTTGCAAGGGTGCCACTGAAATTAATTTTGAATAATTTTGAATCCACATGTTCTGAGTCTCTTTAATAGTGGATTTCCCCTATGATAAATGATTTTTAAATTGTCCAATATTTCAATGTAAGACATTTGAAATAAGTTTTAAACTTCACTGCAATTAAAACCTAATTAATTTATTTATTACATAAAATGTTTGCAGTGGATATAACAACTTTTCACCTTACCCATGGAGACTTCAAGACAGACTGATTTGGATTTTAAGATCACATCTAACAGCATAATATGATTTGCTTTCAGATAAATGTTCTTCAGAAATTCATATACACCTTTGAACCACCTAGCATTCATTTTACTAAAATAAGTTGCTAAAAAGTTTTCTTTGTACATGGTTCATTATTTAAGTTCTTTTCATCTTTGAAGAAATGAAACCCAGAAAATAATTAATATATACTACAGCTGTCTTTCCAAAATAATGCAGGAGAAAGTTGATTAGAAGTTCAAAGTACCACTGAGACTCTTAATTGCAACAAAACTCTATCACAGTGTTTTCTTACTCTGTGTCAAGCAGGATTGGACAGGACCTCGTGGCTCACTGCATACAGCAACCAGCTTTGGCAGGCAATCACATTATAAGATTCAGTTATTAAAGCTCTATCACAAAACCTGTTATACTGTGGCTTGTCCATGTGCCAGTGTTGTCCAGGTTAAACCACTCTTTTCCCTCATTAATTTCCTGCTGGATATAACTGCTGTTCTCAAATATCTCTCAGACTGTTTTGCTAGATTTAACAATTTAAGGTCATTTAGACTTCTCTTTCAGAATGGATAGTCAGGGCAGAGAAAAGCTAGTAACCCTTTCTTCACATTGCTTTCAATCTGAATTCATTGTTCTTGAGCATGAGTGACAAAAGTAGGGCACACAGATGTAATATTGCACATTAATGATGTGGAGGAGGACAAAGAAGTAAGTAGTAATCTGTTTGAGTCAAAATTCATTTGGAAAAAGCTGCTAAAGCATCTTCTAATGAAATAGAATTAGATATCCTTCTTAAATAAAAATGTCAGATATGACCTTCGATGAAGCTATTTTAAAGTTTATAGGGAGATAAATATGACTTAGAACTGTTCTGCAGAAATGGTTGGACCACGTTATTCCAACACACCAGAGCTAATAGATTTTTTTTTTTCATGAAATAAATGCTGTGTGTTGCCATTTCAAAAGGTTTTTTTGGCAAGCAGTAAACACATTGATTGCAAAAGAGTTACTTACCTTGCATTTAGTGATCAAAAATAGACTCAATAAAGTAAAACTAAATAGAGAGAATAGTTCATTCCTAAAGTTTCTCTTATTGAAATTGGAGAAATGAAAGATTGTTACCTGGTCCAAAAGATTATTCACCTGAACAGAATTAAGTGAAACATTTTCACTGGAGAAAATTTGCATCAAAAGCTTCTAAACAGCTGTACTGCTGAGGGTTCAAACACTGAAACATAAAGAGTCTAGTCTTAGAAGTGTTGAAGTACCTCTTGTGCCTCTGTTTTCTACAGAAAATACCTCTACAGAAGACTAATATCTAATAAAAGACATAGGAAATAATACGAAGATAAGCAGTGTTGGTTTATGCAGTAATTAATTTTTTCATATTTATTGACTAATCTTCAATAATGATGCTTGGCTTAATGAGTTTTAATAGACATACAGGAAGATTCTCTTTTGCTATAACTAAGTGTAACCTGAAATCTGTCAAGCAACACCAGACCATGTCAGATGGGAGTGTGACCTGTAAACTTTGTGCTGAGTATGTCTGAAATGTAATCAAATGTGTGAACTTCACCACTGTGTATTTTGAGTACTCATTTCCGAGTACATTTGGCAGCTCATAACTTAATCGCATATCATTAAGATAACATTCAAAAGAGTATTATAGTGGTCATGGTATGTGTGGATATTAATACTGGAAAACCAGGAGGCATAAAATAAAATTAGTGTTTTTCACAGGCTTAAAAACTTAGTCACATAAATCCTTTATCCTTTTAACGTTTTCCTTTCCAGTAGCTTAATCACAGAATCCAGGGTTCCCTGTAGATATAGGACAAAAGAAACCCTCAACCTAATCAATCTGAAGGTGTATTTTAGCAGACCTTTTCAGATACTCATCTTTGCCTCCTGAGACAGACTGATCTTTCAGGTTGACCAAACTGACCTCAGGAGGTGGGACTCGTGATCACACTGATTTCCTCTCTGTTCAAGTATATACCTGGATGTACCTGGACGTGGCCCCATCCCGAGCTAGTTGACTCACTCCCTACATACTTCATGTGAGTGAGTTACCGGGTAATCCGAGTGGTGCCCCTGCAGGAGAGGCTGCAGCTCAGCTCCGCTGCTTCAGCCACAAGAGGATCTACCAGAAACAGACATAAATGTTCTTAACACACGGAAAACTTCAGCTGGATCTGAGAATCAGACACCAAGACAAAAATCCATAAAATTTATGCTTTCGTAGTTCCACACGTTTGTTTCATATTTTAGCCCCCCCACCCTGCTAGTCCGCCCGTACGGGCTGGGTGATTCCTGCTGCTGTAGAGCGCTCGTGCCTCTAGGTGGAACTGAAGGAATTGAGAAGCTTTTTGGTAGGACCTGTACAAACACACATCCAGTGTTTCACAGTTAGGATGATCTCTGCCTTGAAGAGTTTCTGCCTAAACAGCAAAGTTGTATTATTGGAAGAGAAACAAGCCAGCAATTCAAACGGCTTGCCTTGAGTTTCATTTCGAAACATTAGTGGTGCAGATGGTTTTTAACATAAGCAAAGTAATAAGCTATACTTAAAATATTTGAGAGCTACTAAAGTAATTATTATTGTTCCACATTTCCTGTTTACAAATAAACTCAGCTATATATATAGTGTATTATATTTTTATTTGTGATCACTCTGGGAAAAGGCAAAGGTATTGCTCTTCTGCCGTGATCTGTTGGTCTTCTGGAGAAATCTAGTGAATTATTTAGTATTGATGCATAGCTGTCTATAAGAGAAATTTTGAGGATCTTTTTATATTGGACAGTTTGTCTGAGAAAGAGACAGAAACAAAATTGGCTTAACTTTGTCTACTTTATAAGATATACTTATCTTCTACATTTCTCTTGAAAAGGAAGTTCACTTGCTGGCCACTTCTCCTGTCTCTTTTTTAGTATTTGTTTCCCACAAAATTAAAGAAAAAAAAAATCTTTGATGCAGAATTTTGAGTAACATCTACAACATGACAGGGAGAATTACACAGGCTCATTTATACTTGTACTCTCAAATGTATTTAAGGTACTCGGGCTTATTCTGCTGCTTATACACTGTGGTGCTTTGTCAGTGGAGCTTCTTTAGTTTTTGATTGAGTGGGTCATAGAAAAAAAAAGTCAACTGTTCCATCATGTGTCTGAGATTTTTCTTATAATATGTCAGGAGTGGGAGGTGGAGAATAGGGGTGGGAGTAGAAGGAAAAAGTCCCTAAGTTTTGGGATTTTTTTTCTGAAATAAGAAGGAGTGTTATTAACTACAGCATGTTGAGATCAGGCCCTTACAATATACTTCTTCAGCTCACAGATAGGTGGTCTGTTTGTCTACATGTCCTAGAGGTTCTTGGTTGTCAGGTGAAGTTACAACAGATTTGATTCTTTCTCCTTATTCATTACCTCAGAAAAGTCAGTAATGATCAGTCCTGGTGAGGTTTAAAACTCCGTTCTCCACCCCTAATTTCTCCAAAGGGGAAGTGGCATTTCTATTTTTCTTGTCAATGTTACTTTATTAAGGGCATCTTTCCACTGCAATCAAGAGCTTGAAAGTGTGACATGGGCCACTTGTAATGAATACAGCCTGTGCTGAGAGAGAGGAGCAAATATCTCACTTGCCTGTGGCCCTGGGTAAATGAGCAATAACCTGGCTGTGATAGCAGGCATCAGTTTGAGGCACTTTATCTGGCTGGAGTTATTCTTAAGCAGTTGGACAATACTGGCAGCGTTATATTCATATGTTAGGCTAAGATAATGACTGTCACGGACTGCTGTTTCATAGGTGCAAGGCAGAAATATTCTGAAAATTCTCATAGAATCATAGATTAGAATCCTAGAATATGCCAAGTTGGAAAGGACCCATTAGGATCACCAAGTCCAATTCTTGGCCCTGCACAGGACAACCCAAGAGTCACACCGTGTGCCTGAGAGCATTGTCCAGACACTTCCTGAACTCTGTCAGGCTTGGTGCTGTGACCACTTCTCTGGGTAGCCTGTTCCAGTGCTCAGCTACACTCTGGATGAGAAACTTTTTCCTGATATCCAACCTAAACCTCTCCTGACTGAGCTTCGTGCCATTTCCTTGAACCCTGTCACTGGTCGTCAGAGTGAAGAGATCGGTACCCTCCCTTCTGCTCTGCCTCGTGAAGATGCTGAAGACTTCAATTGTAACCCGGTTTGAAAAGTATATTTCAAGCTGCAATTTTAATTTGGTCCTTTTTCTCTGAGGAAGGCTCACAATAGTTCCAGATCCTCTGTGTCTATAAATGCAGTTCACAGCTTCATCCCAGTTACTTACACCAGTTAGCACTGAGATAACAGAACCCGAAAGCTGAATAAAAATGCTCTTCTTTTCTCTCAGTTTTTCTTTTCTTTCTCTCTGCTACAATAACTGTGTGAGGTTCTGTAGACAGAAAAATACAAAATCTATGTTCCTTGCTACAAGTAGACACTCTTTGCAGTGATTCAAACAACAGTCAGCTTAGATTATTTGTATTTCTTTCACTAAGCCTGCAGTCTCGATAACTAACTTTTTTTTCAGCTCTCATGACTTTCCAGGAAATAACTCACTGGCAATTCATTAGCCAATTGCCAGCTTCCATGCTGAGGGTCCCTGGCATTGGCTACTTTTCCTGTCCAGAAACCAATAAATACTCTCTGTCACCATTTAGAGAATGCTGTTGTGTATCTAGAAGGAAAACTAGTTAAATTAATTTAGAAATATGAGAGAAATCACATGAAGATAACCTTTACATTAATATTAAATGAAAGTTCTTTAAAGGTCAGTCTGGAATTAGAAAAAAATAAGGTGTGTTTGTATTATGTATGAATACGTGGGTGAATTTTACCTTCTTGACTGAGATCCATAAAATGTACATATAATCAGAGTGCTTTAAAACTACTTTCTATCTTTTTCCTGAAATCCAGATATTAAAAACAACATAAATGATGCATTGCAGTAACCTTCTCCTTAGTATTTATTATGTCCTATACATGTCAGGAACAGAAAAATAAGCATAGTGTCCAAGAACACTGTGATAATTTTCTGTAAGAAAATTTCTGATGACTTCTTGCACTTATGAGTTTCTAATATTTCCATTTTATCACCCTAGCCTAGTAAACTCATTATTTCTGCATCACCTGTACCATTCCTCAGCACATGAAATGCATGAGGCAGACTGTGTCATTTTATCTTGCTTTTCTTACCTTTCTGAGAAGTTTTAGGTTGTTAAGAAAACTAATCTTACAAACTCTGATTTGTTTCCAACAGAATTAAATAAGATTGGCTGTGTGTGAACCCAGGTCAGCGTGGCCCAAGGCCAGGTAGGGCAGGGCTGGGAGGGGCTGGACACCAGCCTGCTGTAGTGCCAGTGAGGCAGGGGCTGATGCCCCAAGGAAGATGACGTGGGGTCCTGGGTTGTGGGTAGGTGGGGACAGCCCCAGGGCTGTAGCTGGGAAGGGAGATGATGTACTGGCAGTGCCCTCAGGGCCCTGGCTCTTACCACTCTTTGCCTCAGATATGGTTTCTTTCCAGTCAGGAGAGAAGCCAGTCCTTCAAAGATGGGAATTAATTTCTAAACAAACTGCAGTAACTGGAAGGGACTCAGGAGAGAGGTATGTTTAGCACTGCTGACCTCTGATTCAGCCTCCAGCTCCCTAGAAGTTCTCAGGTGTTTGTGCAGGGGCAGGAGGAAAAAGTCACACAGACACATGCAGAACACAGTGTGTGAAGGAATGAACACTTACAGTGTACATCTATGCATTATAGGGCACTGGTAGCCTCATAATCTTAAAATTGATTGATTTTAAAATTTTCTTCTAATTTCAGATATAAAACTAAGTTTCCATTTGTTTTCAACTTAGTCTAAGTATGACTGGACTGGTTATTATTGGTGCATCAGGTATTGGTCTCTCCCTAAAATATAAAGGGGGTAAAATATAAGCTAAATTCATAGTAATGTCTTTGTGTAGAATTTACACATTTTTTCCCCTGGTATCTAAACTTACCTCTTTGAAAAGATTTAGGTCTTGCATGCTATGGCACAGGATTTGTAGGGTCTAACACTACTGTGGACACCTCAGTAAAAACATTATCCCATATATGCAACCAAGATAAGGATTTCTGAAAAATTTCAGATTCTGTGTAGTATGTAGAGTTTTATTAGTGGTCGATTGCTAACATTCTTTATCAACTCTGTCCTACGCGTTTCAGATGTTTTTTAAATAATTTTCTATAACACCGAAACATCAGTGTGGAGCTTGGCTCTGGAAACAAAAAAACTGTCTTGATACACAAGGACAAAACAGCCTAGCTGCAAAGCCTGAGAGTGAAGAGGAGTACATTGGGGGGGGAGGGGGGAAGAAAGGGGAGGGAATATTGGCATGATGAGTAGGAGTGAGAGAAATGCTGGCAAGAGAAACCAAGTGGGCAGATTTGAAGCAGTAGAGGGGGAGGGAGTAAAAGGTGTTTGAGGAAGGGAGACTGCAACAGAAGTAGGGAGAGGAGAAATGAAAAACAAGTGCACTGAAAATACAATGTAAAGTGAAAAGGCTCTGACTACTGGTGTACGCTCCTCTCAGAACTTAAGGGAAAAAAACCCACATGGTTCCTGAATTTTAGAGGATTGTCAGTAGAATATAAGGGAATTTCAAACTGGGAGGTTGAAAAGTCTTACCTGTTTATCTTTTAAACCTAAGGAGCTCCATAAAATGAAAAAAAAAAAAAACCTAGGGTAAAAGAACAACAGTATTCATTTGACCACTTGAGTTCCAGGTAGTTGGAAAATGACAGTACTGAAGTTGTCTGTGTAATCTTAATCATTTTTTGCTTTGGTGCAATTTTAAATTATATAATCTGGCACTTCTTGTAAGACACCTGCTTCACTCAGTGCATAGACTACACGTCCTCTTCAAATTAACCAATTCTTCCAAGAATTGGAGAGTGTACTTCAAATGGGCCTTTCCTTCTCATAGGCTTCATGGGCTTACAGAGCCAGAATTCCAATTAATGAAAGAATCCAAAAGGTGACAGATAGCAAACAAAAAAATCCAAGAAGCTCCGAGGAGAATATAGAACAAAGTGCTGCTGATTGCCAAGAGGAGCAGTAAGTGCTGCCCAAGAGCTGGGTAGTGGCTGCGGACAGAAATACTTCAATGGACAACGAAGTGATCATAGAAAATATCACACAATTTAGTAGAAGAAAGAATAGCTTCACATCTATGAGAGTTGAAGGTTGCTATGGAGAGCAGGATTCTTATCCTCCCTCTGTCCTCCCTGTGCTGAGTCATTTCAATCAAAGCGTTCACAGGTGGTGCTACTTGTATGGTCCTCAGCTATTGCTCGTGCAACTCATCCTCAGGTCCAATCTTTGAAATAATTGACTCTTACTTTTTCTTGCCAGTTATGTGTTCCAAAACCCATCCTATTAGTATGATTAATTACAATTATTAATAAGTATTTATTGCAGAAGTTCCTACAGACTAGTTTAGTCTCCATTGCATTAAGAATTTAAAAAGTGATAAAATGATCTTTCTGGAGATTGTGACTGTCTGAATACCTAAGACAGGAAGAACCACAGGAGGGGAGGCAATGAGGGCAGTGGAGTGAAGAATGATTTGCTCAAGGTCACTCAGGAGACATTTAATGGCAGTGCTGGAATGAGATACTGTCGGAATCACAGGAGTTCTGATGCTAGGAGTCATTTGTTTAAAAAGACTGCCATGCATTTAAACAAAATGATCTGTAATGGAAGACTGTCACCTGTGATCTGAGCAAAGTAATTTATTATGCAAGAACCATACAGATAATTTACAATAGTTCTTCTGTGCCTTTAATGTATAGTAACTGTAATCACGGAATTGCTTCTGAAATCTCTTTTATGCTACTTGGCACTCCATATGGTGGTTGGATAGTGGAGAAAAAAATATCCTCCAGGAATCATTGAGCCAGGCTTTGAGCCAGGCTTTAAGCCAGGCAATCTCCTCTAACAGTTGCAGAGAAAGCCATACTATAAAAATGTAAATGTGGTAGCAATACTTCTTCTTCACACCATTTTTTAAAAGGTAAACGTAAGTGTTGTTCAAACCACAGTGCAGCTTGAGAGCATTTGTAAAGGACATAAAAAATCTGAGTTACTGTGTGCTTTACACACCTGTGACGGTGAAGGCTCTCTGACTCAGATATTTATCATCAACCACATCAGTAGACTTACAATAATTGCAACTCTGCACTGGTTTCTTTCCTCTTTTCCTCCACTTACTTCTCTTTTACACATATTTTGTTGCAAGCACTCAGGCATTATGCCTTCCTGAGGCATTTGGGTAAACATTGCCCACCAAGAGGTGTGGTTTTCTAGTGTGTTCACTGGCATAAGTGAAGAAGATTACAACAGACCAGTAACAAATGAGATAACATGCATGTGTGTGTGTGTGTGTGTGATTGGAATGTATCACTAGATACATTAGCAAATAGTGAAAGATTATATGCTTATGTACAATTCAGAATAGGAGAAAAGAGGAAAAGGGTTATAGAAAGGGAGGCAAGAAAGAGAAACTGACAATGGAAAAGGGAAGACAGAATGTTGAACAAGCAAGAGATAGGTTTAAAGGGGAAGAGTAAATAGAGGAGATAAAATAAGAATCACTCATATGCTGAGTTGGAAGGGACCCATAAGGATCATCGAGTCCAACCCTTAAGCCTGCACGGGACAGTCCCAAGAGTCACATCATGTGCAAGAGAGTATCATCTGAACACTTCTTGAACTCTGACAGGCTTCGTGCTGTGACCTCTTCCCTGGGGAGCCTGTTCCAGTGTCCAACCCCCCTCTGGGTGAAGAAACTTTTCCTAATATCCAACCTTAACCCCCTTTGACACAACTTAAGGACAGTCCCTCAGGTCCTGTCCCTGGTTATCACAAAGAAGCGATCAGTGCCTGCTCCTCCTCTTCCCCTCACAAGGAAGTTGTAGACTGAAATGAGATCTCTCCTCAGTCTCCTCTTCTCCAGGCTGAACAGACCAAGTGACCTCAGCCACTCATCATACAGCTTCCCCTCAAGGCCCTTCACCATCTTCATTGCTCTCCTTTGGACACTCCCTAATGGCTTAATATCTTTTGTATATTGTGGTGCCCAAAATTGCCACAATATTCAAGGTGAAGCTGCACCAGTGCAGAGCAGAGAGGGACAATCCCCTCCTCGACCTGCTGGAAAGCCTTTGTCTGATGCCCCCCCCAGACACAGTTGGCCCTCCTGGCTGCCAGGGCACTGCTGACTCATATTCAACTTGCCATTGACCAGAACCCCAAGGTCCCTTTCTATGGCACTGCTTTCCAGCATCTCATTCCCCAATTGGCACGTACATCCAGGGTTGCCCCATCCCAGGTGCAGAATCCGGCACTTTCCCTTGTTGAACTTCATATGGTTTCTCTGCAGGGCCTCACTGACTCAGAGTGAGCAAACAGCTCCTCTCAGTTTTGTGTCACCTGCAAACTTGCTTAGTATCCCTTCCAGTCCTGCATCCACATTTATGAAGATGTTGAAGAGCACAGAGCCTAAGATGGAGCCCTGTGGAACCCCACCAGTGGCAGGTCACCAGTCTGATGTTACCCCATTCACTATCACCCTCTGCACTTGACCCGTGAGACAATTGCTCACCCACCACGTGATGTGTTCATCCAGCTGTGTGCTGGACATTTTGTCCAGAAGGATCCTGTGGGAGACAGTATTGAAAGCTTTACTGAAATCCAAAAAGATTACATCAACTGTCTTCCCTTGATCACCTAGGTGGGTTACCTTGTCATAAAAGGAGATCAGGTTTGATAAGCAGAATTTTCCTCTCCTGAAGACATGCTGTCTGTGACTGATGACTGCATTGTCTTTTCAATACTTCAAGTATTTTTCAATACTTCTCAGAATAATCTTCTCCATAACTTTACCAGTCACCGAAGTGAGACTGACAGGCCTGTAGTTTCTGGGGTACTCCTTCTTGCCCTTCTTGACAACTGGGACAATGTTCACCAGCTTCCAGTCAGCTGAGATCTCTCTGTATTCCCAAGACCTCTCAAAAATCATCAAGGGAAGCTTTGCGATGACATCAGCCAGCTCTTTGAGGATTCTGGGATTAATCCCATCAGGCCCTGTAGATTTGTAGGGATCCAGCTGGAGTAGCAGATCCCGCAAAATTTCAGGGTTGACTGGCAGTTGATCATTCTCACAGTCATGGTCCTTCAGCTCAGGGCACTGAGACCCCCTTGGTCTGTCATCTGTGTTGAAGACAGAGGCAAAGAAAGCATTAAACACCTTTGCCTTGTCTCTGTCCCTCTTTATGAGGTGACCCTGTAATGGGCCAGTGTTATTTCTATACTGACTATTGCCATTAAGGTATTTGAAAAAACTCTTTTCACTGTCCCCCACATTTTTGTCCACTTCAACTCCAGCTGAGCTTTGGCCACACAAATTTTCTCTCTACAGTGACAAGCAACATCTCTATACGCCCATGTTACTTGACCTTTCTTCCACTGGGCATACACCTTCCTTTTTTGCCTTATTTCCAAGAGAAGATCCCTCCTCAGCCAAGCCAGACTTCTGCCTCACCTGCTTGAATTCCAACATAAGGGAATTGCCTGCTTTTGTGGCCTCAGGAGATGATATTTGAAAAGTGACAAGCACTGATGGACCCCCAAACCTGCAAAAACGTTTTCCCAGGGGACTTTACTTACTTACTAGCAGCCTGAAATCTGCTCTCCTCCTGTCTAGAGTTGAGGTTTTCCTGGCACCTTTCCTCCTTTTAAACTCAATCCCTTCGAGGTCACGGTGGCCAAGACAGCCCAAATCTCCATTTCACTCACGAGATCCATTCTGTTGACAAGCAGCAGATTAAAGAGGGCATCTTTAGGAGTTGGCTCCCGTAGGAACTGTTCCATAAAATTGTCGTCCAGGTTTTTTAGAAATCTTCTGGCCTGGGTTGTACCAGCAGGATGGTGGTCCCAGTTAATTTCTGGCAAGCTGAAGTCCCCCATAAGCACAAGGGTAGTTGACTTGGAAGTGTCCCTTAGTTCCTCAAAGAATAATTTGTTGGAGTCATTGTCCTGGCTGGGAGGTCTACAGCAAACTCCCATGGTGACATCCACATTATTTATTTACCCCTTGATTCTTAGCCAGAGACTCCCAACTGTGCCATGGCCAGCTGTGAGCTCCATACATTCTAACCCTTCTATTACACACAGTGCTATCTCTCCTCCTCTTCTGCCCTGCCTATCCATCCTGAAGAGCCTGTAACCATCCAACAGGGCACTCCAGTTACAGGACTCATCCCACCAGCTTTCACTTATGATGTCAAATCTCTGGGGCTGGGCCAAAGCTTTGAGCTCCTCTTGTTTGTTCCTCATGCTGCATGCAGCGGTGTTGGGACATTTTAGGTGTGGTACTTGGTAGCCAACACCTTGTGAAGCAGATTGAAGGATCCTATTAGTGCTTCCAGCCCTTCCTTAAAGGGTTAAGGAGAAATGAGTGAATGGGGTATGAAGAGGGTTGTCACAGAAATCAGAAATGAGGAGTGGGAGCCTTGCAGGAAGAAGGTGATAGAAAGAAACTAAGCTTTCCCTTCTAAATTTCAAACCGTCAGTTTAGTCATTTGAATGAGTTTGACCTGAGTAAAGTCAGAGCTTTTTTCTTCCCCCTAACCTCCATTGCCTAAATTAAAACGTAGTAGAACTAGCTGTCAAGGTAAAATCTTGAGGATTCTGCCCCTTCCCTGTGCTATCCCTGATCCCCTTCCCTCCCTGTCCTTCACCCTTCTTCTGGACTGAGTTCTTCCGTTTGCTTCCAAAAGCCTTAATTCTATGTAGCTATATACCAAAAGAAGATCTTTTTTGATCTTCTCATTCTGTGCTTAATCACTGCTTAATATTATGTGAGAATTTGTTGCATCCATGATCATTCTTAAGAGGAATTGAAATAACCCTTAAATAAAGAATACAGAACAATTTACAATCCTACTAATCAGCATAAATACATTTTAAATGACCTGTTTATTTCTTTGCTGTCAAGCAATCTAATTGAGTTTGATTTCCTAATAGAAGTATATACAAGGACTATTCTACTCTTCTTATATTCTACAGTTAGTTTTAGCTGAAATTCAAATTCCAGCTCAAATTCACAGAGCTCAAGAAGAAATCACGGGGAGAGGGGCAGGGAGCAGGTATATATTTACAAGGTTTTTTTGACAGCATGGCCTCTGTTGAAACTACAAGGTCTGAGGATCACAAGCTATTCTAATGGCATTGCCCTGCTTAGTTTTTGTTCTGTAGCCAAGGAAACTGTCAAACAGTAAGGCTTATTTAAGCAGAGTTGTGCTCAGGATTTGACTAAACCATTTTTGGTGCACAGCATATTTCAGCAGGCAGTACCACTTTGGAGTTCCCAGCTGTTTCTGGGAGTGTTTGCCAAGCATGTTTCCAGCCCGTGTGCCATACCAAGGCCAGATATGGCCATGCACACACCATTTGTACGCCTGCTAACTCTGCTTCTCATTGTGAAAACCACATAAATTCCAAAAACTAGCTGTGGTGCAAATAATAGATTCCCAGTCTGGATCATCAAGTTGCCCAGGCACCAGGGTATGCAGAGTCTCACCTCCACAACCAAGCACAGGTGCTGATCCAAGAATTCATGTACTTTAGCCAGGTGAGATGTCCTGAATTCAGTTTTTGGCTCATTAAAAAAAGATCCGTTACCTTAAAGCTGATGTTTCTGAATTTGCAGATTCATTTAGCAATTTGCTTCCTGAATTTATTTTATAGTTACATACATACATTTTTTTTGAAATATTACCCTGTAGTGTGAAATGCTACCTTTGAAATGTACCTCACAATATACGTTTTTCAGAAATCTTCACCACAGAAGTCCAACAAAGCTCTTAGCACTGGTGGTTTTTCCTAGATTTAATGAATTGTCTTTATTTATAAATTAAGAATGGGAATTGATGAGCAATATAAAGTATATTTGTAAATAAATTAGGTTTGGTATTTAATAAATACCCTGATTCATCTTTTTGCATAATTCTACTGCTTTCTTTTAAGTCTCGCTATGCTTTCAAAGGAGCATTTTTTTCCCACATACAGGTACTGAAAATTCATATATTGAGAAGCACTGCTGTTAGTTACAGTTGGAGTAAAATGCACACTAGTGAAAAAGAAGTAAAAAAATTCTGTTGCATAATGCTGTAGAGTCTCAGGTCTGTTTCTAACATGTCAGCTTTGCTCAGTCCATAAGTTCAGTGACTTCTGGTACCTAATAAAAGGTCTAATAAATGTTCTTTGGAAGTGGTTAATTTCTTTCCATTTTAAAATATATTTTTACTGATCTTAAAAATTCCACAGATTAAATTATAGCATCAGAAGTACTTATTGTTAAGTAAAAGGCATGTGAAAATTCTAAAAATAGATGGGATTCAGTAGTAGTCAATTAATTATTGCATTGGGGAAAATATTCAACTATAGTTCTGCTGTCAGAGTTCTGAAGAGATGCTACAGGGAATCTGTGTCACTACAATACCTTTATTTTTTCTTCCTTTAAAACTCTAATTCCAGTAATATTCCCATGAATCAAGGGAATCCTGGCTTATGGATAATTTTGTTTCAAATAATATTTTGCCTGTAATGAGTGTAACAAAACCACGTTTTATTCTTTAAGTATTCTAGCTAATATTTTCAATACTTCTTAGGACTGGCTTTTAATTTGTATGTCCAATCAAAACAAGTTTGATAGCAAGGGCATGTCTGAATGTTAAACAAAGAGATTCTCTACAGATGTAAAAAGGGGCTGGTTTAATATATTCTTTTATCCATGGTTACATAGATGAGTTTTAAACAGTCTGCAAATCTCTCCCTGAGAAACTTGCTACACATTTTTTTTTTAGCAATTCTGCATCTGAATTTAATGATTTGTTCTCACAACTAGATGCAAAAAATCATTTCACAAAAATGCTTTCTGGCACAAATTAGAAGTCAGTAGTAAAGGATTAGCAAAAAATATTTTTCTAAAATAAATTTTAAAGTAACTTTAAAACTTTAAACCTCTCATAAATGAGTTACAAAATGAAAGAAACAATTGCAGATAATTTAGAAGTGCAGTAAATATGGAGAGATGGAAGTAACTGCTGTTGGGATGAGGAATAGTTTATCAAACCTCAAAGATAAATTGATGTATGCTTCAGCAAGCCTGGCTTTGTTGATAGTACATGGAACGGAGCTAACAGTGCTAAATTCCTGTCTGATGTAAATTCGTGCCAATGGCTCAAATAAACTGCACATGCTCAAGCATAAAGCTCAAGCCCAACAGTTTTTTAACTGTTTGGTTCTATTCTTCCACAAAGAGAATAAAAAGAATGGAGAGTTGTATTAACACAATATGTTTTCACTTGAGAAGTGTAAGGAGTTATCAGCATGCAGATGATAGTGCATCAGCTGTGAGAGGACTGGGTTGGCAACATAGCATACATATATCAGCTGATTACAAAGAAAAAAGGGCAGAGATAACCAATTTCTCTCATTTGAGAAGTTTTCTGATTATAATAGTCAAGAGTTTGAGAGCTGTTAACAGGCAGAAATAATAGTTATTGAGGAAGGGGTCAAGATATTAAGTAGAGAACTGGTTCAATGTCAGTTCCAGTGAACAGATTTGGAACAATTTTGCACTGTCTCATGGCACAATCTGTCTAGGAACAACAGCACAAGACAGCAGAACTTACTAAGATTATGAAATTTTATTACAAATGCTGCAGTGTAAAGAGGCCTTACTTTGCTTCTGTTGAATTGGAGAGTTTAGTTGCCCTGCTCATCTACGGTTACAGACAGCTTGGGAAACAAGATCAGTAGCCTTTTGCTTTGGCAGGACAAGATTCAGTGTCTAAAGGGTTTTCTTATTTTATTAATTAAGTTTTATTAATAAAATTTTCTTATTTTCTTATTTTGATTTATGGATCAAATCATACTTAATCATTAGATAGACATTCATTTGAGAACTGATGCAATATGTCACATGTTTGGGTCTTCTCACACCCTAAAGAAGTATCTGAGCCAGCTATTGATTCAAAGTTGTGCTCCCAAAATGTATAGTTAAGTATATCTTTTAGAAACAATTGGCTTATTCAAATCTAATTTATGTACACATTAGATCTCTAAGGGTATAATGCTGCACAAAATTAGATGGAAATATAAAATATCAGCAAGTTTCAAACGTTTGGATGATGCATACTCAGGTTTATGTTGTATTCTTTTTATCCTATGTTGTGAGCTGAATGTGTATCAGTGTATCAGTGACTGAAAGCGATGAGTAGAGTGTTTTTAACAGAAAAAACATTGACGTAAAAAGGCATTAGAAAATGGATAAAATTAATAACATCTAAAAAAACTGAAACAGCAACTACCTTTCTAAAAACCTGTTAACACAGAAAATACATATAAACCAATGTTGAAATGATATCTCTCATTTT
Organism: Platyrinchus mystaceus; assembly: GCA_035041135.1. Taxonomy (NCBI): domain Eukaryota; kingdom Metazoa; phylum Chordata; class Aves; order Passeriformes; family Tyrannidae; genus Platyrinchus; species Platyrinchus mystaceus. Next base: position 86,353,736 of record JAWWLV010000121.1, on the reverse strand, counting down.
TTATTTATATTGGGGAATAAATACCAGAAAAGGAACAGCCCTGTATGCACATGTGACACTGACATGAGAACAGTTGACTGTAGGAAGCTCATTAACATTTGATATTGAAAATTAAGCATTCAAGAAATTATATTGATAAAATCACAAAATCATATAAGTTGGAAGAGACTTCCATAGGTCATCTAGTCTCCTACTCAAAGGGGTCCAGTTAAAGCAGGTCCATGTAGTCAAATTCAGAATATCCCCAAGGCTGGAAAGGGCACAGCCTTTCTTGGCAACCTGGCCCAATACCTGGTCAACTCATGTTCTGGAAGAGCCATTACATTTTAGTGATTGTGTGGCAATTAAGAGTGACAGTTATCATACTTGTTCTCAAGAGAGTGTTTGTATATTTGTAAACAGGACAAAATGTACATGGATTAATGTTCAGAATATACCAGCTGACCTTGCATCCTACATATGAATGAAAGAAGGCCCTCTATAAGCTCTGCTCATGAAGGTGATGATGATATACTCTGAACACAAGCAAAAAAGCATTAATTCTTTGAGATCAAAAGAATTACTGACTTCAGTAAGCCTACAAATGCTCATTTCTAAAAAACTTATAGATGAAGGAAAATATACTGTATAGATTGAAAGAAATAAATGTGGTACAGATTTCCTGAAAAGATTGATACTGACAACTATGATGCCATAAATATCGTCTGAAAGCCTTGTAAAGCAATTTCTGCTTTATTATTTATTTTTATTGCCTTATTATTAATTATTAAATATTCCATCATCAATAGCTGGGACAAGAGACCCATGAACAGTAGGCAGTGAGACTTTAGAAGAACTGTATCTCATCAGTCAAACTTCACTGCTTGTCTTGATGCAATTACAAAATTCATGGGCAATTGGAATGAAGTATTCGATATGGCATATTAGGAATTTTCAGTTTTAAAATTTGATTCAGTACTGTCTTCAATAAGATCATGACCATGCAGGCCGTAAACTGCCTCAATGAGTACAAAAAATAGAAATAATAAACAGCAGCATATTAGGAAGAGGAATCTAAAAGAGATGGCATTTGTTAGCAAGAGTTGGCAAGAGTTACATTTTTTTAATGTCTACGTTAGTAGACTGGAAGAAAAAGAAAAGAGCACACTAATGAAGTCTGAAGATGATATTAAATTTGAAGGAGTGTGCACATAATTAAAGAAAAAAGATTAAATGAAATTTAGAAATTACAGATGTGGTAAAACTGAAAAATACTATTCATCTTAGAAATATGAAAGCCTGTTCCCCTTGAGGTAATAATCTGGAACACTGGTATGATGAAAGATATTGGTATCTGTAAAACACAAGAAAGTAGGTAAATTCATAAGATTCTATGATGCATTAGCATTTGTATATATAACAGTGATTTTATGAGACTGTAACAATAGTTTCTGCATATGTGCATGAAAGGTTTCACTTCAGGTGATGCAACTAGGCTGGAAGACATATTTTAAAACTAGGTGCATGCACAAGAGAGGGTAATTGAGGAGGCTAAGAGGAATGATGTGCAAGTAGTGACTAAAACAGAACAGACTTCAGCTGGTTCACCGAGGAGTCTTCAAATTAAAAGGTGATTGAACATACATAGGACAAACTTGCCACATTTTATGTATTTTCCAGTGATGAGAGCATCCCTTGAATGGATATTGCCTAACACATTTTATGATTATAGGAACTGTTCTTTTATTGTTTTTAGAAAACATGGGTTCTCGAAAAGGCAGATGCAGGAAGAGCAGTTATGAATCAAGTACTAATCTTGTGCTTTGATAAATTATCTCCCATAAGAAAGTGAAGGAAATAAAAGAGTAATATTTGATATTAAGCAATGCAATAATAAAATTAAAAAAAAAAAAGGCAAATGCTCCATTACAACAAAGTCTAGTTCCTGCTGGCTCCCCAGGAAAAGCCCTTTCTAAAAATTCACCTCAGCATCTTGACTGTGTGTCTGATCCTTGTCTTGTCCCAAGCTGCCTGTTATCTGAGTTCTCACAGTCTGTTGCACCTTAGAAGATGTAGCTGTGTGTGCCCAAATGCTGCCAGAAAATAAGTGATCATCCTTCTCTTCAGAGACTCTCTGGCCACCTCAATTGCTAGGACAAAGCAATCAGTCACATTTCTGCCAGCTATCCTGCCTCATTCTCAGATAGAAACTTAGCATATAATAATCTGCAAATAAATTAAAATGAAACAAGGTCCACCCATGAAAATTACGAGCCTGCATTTTCTACAATTACATTGTGTGACTGACTCAGAAGTATGCTTTACCTTTAGCCAGCTACTTAGAATATTCCTTCTCCCCTGCAACTACTACTAATATTTTGAAATTTACTCTGTGGATAATACCAGGACAGAGCCTTTGGAAACTTCGCCAGTTCCCACTTTGGTATCTATCATAACACTCAAAAACTTGTTGCAGGCAAAAGGGAATAAACACATGTAGGGCTAAGGGTTTATTCTAATTGAAATGTTAACAGGCTAATCAAAAGACAAATACCTCTCATTAGTTCAGTTACAATCACAAACCTAAAAACTTCATTAGCAATACAGGTAATATTGTTAAACAAAAGCTTCCTATTGTCTGCCCCTTTTTCTCTGGTGTTACACTCCCTGTCGAGCATTGAGGCCATGCTGCTGAGAACACAGCTGCGCTGGGCAGGGCACGTCTCCAGGATGCAGGACTACCGCCTC
>JAWWLV010000121.1:86311584-86350909 GCA_035041135.1 Platyrinchus mystaceus | reverse complement strand
CAGCGAGCCTGTAGCAAGCGTGGGTAGAACCCTTCCCAAATCTTCGTTCGCGAAGCCTAGCCATGATGATGATGACACTCCCTGTATAATATTCCTCTGTCTCCTAAGCTGATGCTGTCTATATTTCTCAAGCAGAACAGGAGGAAGGGTTACAGTGAGATAACAGCATCCTGGGGCATCAACAGCAAAAGTGCAATGTTCAGGGTGGAGGCTGCTGCTTCCTTGGTGCTGAGTATGCGTGGTTTTATTTTTATATGTGTTTTAACACAGTCTGCTCCCATGCCTGGTCTTTTCTTTGGTTCCCAATAAACCAGTCCTCTGTTAGTTCCCCTGCTGGCTATACTTGATTTACAAAGCCACAAGCATGTAGTGACCACTGACTGTGATTTGTGATTTGTTGTGATTGTGTTTTGTGCTTGTATTAACTGCAGTTTGTGTTTCTTATGTGGGACCTCTGGTCTTATCCTGCGTCTCCACTCTTCCACATTGCATTTTATTCTGCAGTCAGAAAGTTCAGTTCACACACAGAATAACTACTTGCCTTTACTGTTAACTAAAGATAAACTAAAACACATTTAGGCTGCTATATAACTGCTTTCACAACTGAAATGAATCCAACTCAGAATATTCTGTGAAATAGCTGTAAATAGTATAGGAAGACTAGTCCTGAGTCCTCACACTGTCAGGTTAACACAAACCCCATGGCCTTTTTTAATAATGGCATAATTACTGAAAAATATCATCACCAAAAAACTTTGCCTTCCATACTTCAGCCTAACACACAGCAGCCAGGGTCACCAGGTAGTTACTGCATGTCTACTCTGCCTAACAAAGAAAATGACAGCACTTCTTGGAGAGCTTTCTCAGCTTTGCATAATATGTAGTAACTGATGTTATGCTGTCACTAAGTTCCATATATCTATCTGCCTTATGTAAAAAAAAAGAATGCTTTATAATAGTACTTTATAAAATCCACATCATAAAGAACAGTAAGCTGCCACTTTCTTATGGAAAAAAAACAAAAAAACAAAACAAAAAACCAAACCAAACCAAACCAAAACAAAACAAAAAAAACACAAACAAACAAAAAAAAAACCACAAAAGGCAAAAGAAAAATTGAGACATTACTGGCCTGTGAGTGTAGAGATGTTTCTATCCATCTTATTCAGGCAGCCTAATACCACTATCTAAAAGGAAAACAAGTTTCATGAACTTGTCATGAAGACAACCGCGTTTTCTCATCTGACACTCCTAAATATCATTTATGATCTGATACTTCATAGGACCTGGCTCCTCACCTCTTTTTTCAACTACATGCACTATCTAGTGGACTTGTGGATTCTTAAAATACAAATCATGAGTTGCAAAAATGAGGAAGATAAATGGCCATATATACCATCTCATTCTTGTCCATCTTACATCTGTAAGATTTTGTTATATTAGCCTTATTTTAACCGCTAAATACATTGGTCAAAAGGAAAAAGTCAAGAATATATTTATGTGGGCTTTTTTTCATTTAACACTATAGTTCATGTTCATCCTCCTTGTTAGTCTCGTAATTGTTGAAGTATAGTTGCAAGTGGTAATAGCTAAGAATCATTTAATTAATGAATGCAAGTGATCATTACCATCTTTTCACAAGACAACATGGCTTTAGGATAATAAACAGATATGATTCCATGTAAATTTTAAATAGAGGAAAAATACTCTGTTCTTAATTTTCAGCTAAAAAATCCTCCATGATTTTTTTCAAAGGTAAACATTTTCCTTGGCGCATTTATGTGACTGAGGAAAGCCCATTGGTGAAAATTATTGAAGTGGAAAGACTGGAACCAAAAATACAAGGAAAAAGGAAGACGAATATCTTAATATCTTGTTGTCATGAAAAAGCCATAAGAATATTAATTTCTTCCTAATATGCACTCCTTAAATGCACTTTCTTCCTCCAAGTCAGTCACGCTGTGCCTAGCAGCCCTCTCTCTGGCTATAAGTGCTTGAGTTACATGGGAAATCAACATCACTGCTGTTCACTAAGAACCTTATCTTGTGGTACTACTCAGTTAGTATTCATTGGAAGTAAATCAGTCCTTTCATTAATAAACTCAGCATAAATGGAAAGCTTGTATTGCATCTTTCTTAGAGCACTCTTAGAAGTGTTCTCCTAGGACAATGTTGTAAAATTTTGGAAAATTACTTTTCTTTCTTGTTCTACATGTTTAATGCTTCCAGCTATCAAATACTGGAGAGTAATTATGAAGCATCCAGCAGAGCACTGGACTTTTAAAGCATCTCAATATGATTGAAAAAAGTAGTTATTTATCATTAAAAAAAAAATCTTACATACAGAGAGGAAAAAAAGGCAATTAGTTTGTTTTAATTCCACATCAGTAAAAGAAAAACACAGAATCATTTGTCTCTCTGTTTCAAAAAATAGTCTTCCAAAAAACTGTTGAAACCACTAAGGAAACATAAAAAAATAAAAATTAAAAAAAAATATTTTTTGTCATAAAGCATTTTTGGTGCTGCTGGAGAGAACAACATAAATTTAATACTTTTCTGCCAAAGCTGTTTGAAGACATTATTGTATTTCTTTTGCTTCTGACTATTGTTCTGAAAATACCTTGAAAGAGATGGAGAACACACAAACACCTTCAAAATAGATTTGTTGCTTTCACTGATAAGAGTGGAATATAACCTGTAAACTGTTTTAGGTAAATAGCAATTGATATAATGCACAGAGTTCAGAGTAGACAGTATAATTTGAAATCCAAGTGAAAGACTTACTACAAAAAAAAAGATTCTGTGTATTTTTGCATTACATGTTCTTGAATCAAATGTAATTCTTTGAGCCTCTCTGCCTCTCCCCTTCTCGACTGTTCTAGTATTTATTTGTGGGCCAATGCCATCCTTGTCCTTACCCTCACAAGCTCATCAGGTAAACCACAATATGAAAATAACATTTTACAATTCTCTTCTATGGCATATGTCAGTGTGCAAAATATCAGCTCATAATGAACCAAATGTGAGATCACAGGAATGCAATGTTTTTCACTGCTTTACAGAAATATTTTCTCAAACTGTAGCATATTTCTGTATGTGTACTTGTGTACATGTGCATATTTCTAAATAAAGTGAACAAATATTATAGTACTTGTGGCAGGCAATTCAGTCCTCAGCAACATGAGACAAGAAAAATAAGTCAGAGAATTAGGCAAATAAATCTGTGAAGAACATCAGAACATGAGACAATTCCAGGGTAGGAGTCAAAGGGTCACTTTGAGGAAGGTAATCTTGCAGCATGTGTGGTTAAATATAATATGGTCCCATAGAAGAGCTCCCATGGAGGTTCCTTAGACTAAGGCTTATACATTTTTGTACTCCATACTGATTAGAACAAGTACACTGAAAAATTCGGTTATCAGATTATTTATATCAGTCACATAGACAATTGGTTTAAGTTTTCACTGAGGACTGATTTCTGCACAAAATGAAAATGCATCGGAGCATCCAGAGCATTTATATATTACTAGAGTAGGTGTAATGTGTAGGATATTGGATATTTTTTATATATATTGGGAATCTTTAAGGTGCAAGAATTGGATTGGAAGTTCTGTATAGTAAATATGTCAGAAATTTGATGAGTGAAAGATAATTAGTGAGACAATGTAATCATGGGGTTTGCTATTACCATAAAATATAACATAGGTAGGGTTAAATTTGTATCTAAATGTAGCATAGGATCTCTATGAAATGAACTTTCATGCCTGAATAGAAAGAACATGACATTAAAGTTGTGTTGTCAATTAACCAAATGAGATGGTGGCAGTGGCTCTAGAGCATAACTCTGTGAATAACTAGAAATACTGCAAAGGCAGAAAACATAACAATAATGGAAGATGAGGAGGCACTTAATGAAATTATCAGGTAAGAGGTTTAAAATAAACAAAGCACTTTCTCACTTAGTATGTAATTAAATTGTGGAGCTGAAAGTGCTGAATGTTCTGGAAGCCAAAACTATAAATGAATTCCAAAACCTCCTAGGCATGTTCACTGATGTCAAGTCTATAAATGCTATTAAGTATAGTGGGTCCATACGGAGCCTCCAAGTCAGGAAGTTCCCAAGTCTGTGATACCTCAAAGGATATCCAGAGATGTATCACTGTAGGCTTGCCTTGTTCCTGTCCTCTCTTCCAATCAGAAACAATGCTGAGCTAAATTAGACCGTTTTCTGCCCCAGTGTGGTAGTGTCATGTTCTTACAATTTTGCGTGAGTTTTCTTTCAGAGTGATTCCTGTCTGCACTATTTTATCTTTTTTCTTTCACTTCAAAATTGCTTTGTCTCAATAACAAACAAATAAACAGACTCTAGTGAGGGTTTCCCACTATAGTAATAATGACTCTTACTTGACCCTCATGACATGAAAGTATTGGTAAAAAACTGACTCTTTGATTGTTTAGTTTTTGAGCAAAGCGGTCATTTGATTTGGAGGGAGGGAATCTGGTCTACAAATTTTTTAACCATTTAACCCTGTTCCATTCCCAGTGATAGCCAGTGAAGCAGGTTGTGTTGTTAGGTAGGTCCTCCACAATTTTTCCAGATTTGAAAAATGAATAAGGGGACTGTTATGCCCCATTATTGTACATCCTTCCAGCAAGACCATAACAATCAAGAATAAAAGATAATTTTTTTGACCTCAATGAAATATATATATCCTAATTGTAGCTTCAGAGCTTAGTTCACCGTTATGCTCTGGCTGTGCTGCATTGCCTCAGCAATGGAGAACATCTGTAAGCCCAGCTGCATAAAGAGCCAGATCTGTGCAAAGCAGGTGGAATGAATCTCATGTGGTTTGCCCTAAGTAGAGAACATTTGCATTTTTAAAGTGCTGAAGAGCAACCTCAGCTTTTTGAATGAAGATACTGCATTTGGCTCCAGACCACTGCAGTGCAGAAGTACACTTACTTCCACATGTCAGATCTAGGCAAGGTTGTTGGCCTTATTCTCAGGGATGCATAGAAACCAGTCTGTTCTCTAAAGTAATCAAATGACTTCAAGAAGAGATTGCTCTAAACTCTATCTCCTCAAAACCTGTAAGAGTGACTGCACTCCTGCTATCGAGTCCTATGCATCCTGTGCATTTCAGGAAGCAACACACCTGGGATTTACCTCCACAATGGACAGCATGGTATGCAGTAGCCTAAGAAATGCCTAACTAAATCCTCTGCTTACGCAAGTGTGATTATTATAGGGGGAAAGCAACTCACATGCCCAATGATATGGGCAAGCAGGAGACTACGTTATACCCTGTTAAATTTGTGAGCAGTTACACTAGATGTATACATCATGAGTTGCTTCAACTGTAAATGTTTTTTTGGCAGAAAATATGGTGAGTTCCCTTGAAATCATGTTATATTTGGCTGACACTGGTTTAAATATTCCCCAAGTTACTGAAGGCTAACCTAAAATCACGACAAATCATTCTGAATTCTGTCAGTCTTTAAAATACACCTAGTAAGAATTTATCAAAGTAAATATCAATTTCAAAACTGATACAACATTCATGTAATGTCTTTTTGATAACTAGACAATTGCCAAAAATGAGGGATTAACAAATATAACCATTTGATGCTGAAGAACTGTTCTTAACATATTTTAGCAAAAGCATTTCCTTGGTGTCCCAACTACAAGGAGCAGACAGAATGCCTCTTAAAACACTTGTGTTCTCCCTCAAACCTCTCCAGGCAGGTTTCTAACTAAATCAGTAGCTCCTGTAGAATGAGATGACAAAGATCTTCCTGTTTTACAGAAGCAGAAAAATTGTTTCGGACTCATGCTTTCTGTTAACTTGTTCTTCTGTAGCTCTGAATAGGGACATCAGAGAGATCAAAGGTATACTTTAATTTCCAGGACAAAATACAGCTTGTGTGAATTTGTCATTACAAGTTTGTATCTTTAGATATGGATATCTTTAAACTGTGCTATTTCCCTGTGGGCAGAAAGTGAAACAACTTGCTCCTTTTGCTTTTGTGTGAAGGAAACCTTTTTATTCTTTATAGAGAGTACATCAGTGTCAGAAAGTTAGGTTCTGCTGCTCTGAGTCTGAATTCTGCAGATTCCCAGAACTGAAAGAGCCACTTTGTCAACGGATGAAATTGCAGCCACAGTGAAATGATACCCAATTACAGCTTTGTGTTCGATGAATCATAATGTTACATAGACATATCAAAACTACCACATATCAGTGCTGTTTCACACAGAAGTGTTGAACTCCAATGTCAAGATATTGGTCTGAGATTATTTTGTTATATTGTTTCACTCTGTTTCACGCAATCTTTCTTGTGTAGGAAAAAAGCTGCAAATCTCTCCATGGTAAAAAAAAAAAAAAAAAAGGCAAAGTCTGAAATGATGCTAACCATGGAGTACCATGAAAGAACGGATGCTTTGAGGATAGAGAAAGAGAGCTAAGTTATGTATATGGAAAAGGCAAAAGGATGTGTTTGAAGCTATGAACAACTGTTACTGAACTGAATGGCATAGAAGTGGGAAGATGATCTCAGAGTCAGTATTGGTACAGTTCTGTTTCACACCAATGATTAAAAATTCACATGTGAACAGACTATAAGCCTCCCCCCTCTAACATGGGAAATGATCTACCTCCTAAATTCTAGGTAAAAGTGACTGTGAAACAGTCATGTTATCTATCTCCCTGACTGCTGATGTATTTTACTTCAGCCTGAGGCACTAAGAGGTTTTGCTCCCTAATTCCCCTTCAGAAGAGTCAGGCACTCTGTTGAGAAGTAGGCCATATGGATTCAGATTCCTCCAGAAATACAGAGAAATGGGACCTAAAGCCTTCTGTATCCTGTGGCAGTGCTTTAACCCAGGGGAGAGGAAAAAAAGAGAACTACATCTCTTTGGCGACTATTTTGAGAATTTTCTCTGCAATACTTTTTCCAGACAGATCTACTCAGCAAATTCAACCTGAATTTGTAAATAGTTTCAGGATATTTTCACTGGCACTACAGCATAAAATGAAAGAAGAAAAATGTTCATATTAATCTTAAGTTCCTATCTCCAAGCATCATTAATCACAGCCCACCTCTCTGCTTGTTTCACAAAACTGTGCAGATAGTGTAGTAATAGCCACATGAGAAAAGTCTACTTGAAGTTAATTGAACGTTTGTATAACACTTGGTGTTCTAAAACTTTTAATTTATTAGGTATAATTTTGGTCAGCTCACTAATGAGAAAATATGCTCAAGCTGTAGATGATCCAGGAATCTTCAATATAGTTAATACAAACATGTAGGGACTAATACGAAAAAGATGAAGAACAGCTTGTGAACTTTTTATTTTCTTCCAAATGCTCTCAGTTTACTATATTTTTATTTTGATCAACTGTTTCTGTTCCTCAGTCGCAACCCTGTTTGTATAAATCACTGTGCCTCTTTAGTAGGAGCCTAGTATACACTGGAGATAGACTGTATATAGTAGTTCTACAGAATCTACCCTTAGTGGCAGTTTCAATTTTCCTTTATTATTTTACTTTTAAATCACTTAAATTTCACCATAAACATTTCCTGAGACCATTTCTTTTCTTCTGCTAGCACTGAGCTAGTCCAATGACTCCATCACCTCTAAACTATTGATCTGTCTTACATCTGATTCAACCTTTCACAGTTATCTGGAGTGCTCCAAAGATAGATCAGAGAGATTCATTACCTACTTCTCTGACACAAAATGCCTGGAAGAATAACACTTTTCCCCAGTCAACAAGCAAGTTAATTTTTTAATTTAAAAAAAAATAATTATTCACTTGAATAGCAAAATCGTGGCAAAATACTTACCAAAAACCACCAAATCGCATAAATAGAACTCTCCATGATGGGGCCATGGCTCAGTAGGGTCTTGTGTGTACTTCTTCTCTAGCTAAGTTAGATGCTTGAGTCACCTTTAAACAAAAGCTAACTGGGGTCTTAATTAAAACAAGAAAAAAGAAAAGGAAGTAAAAAATATATACCACAGAAAAACATATTTTTAAAAATTAACTCTCTTTTTTATGAGTACTGAACTGCTCACATTTCAGCACATGGAGTCATTACACCAATAGGTCTAAATGGGTATTTATGGACTCAAATGAGAAGATTACTTTAGACTGCTGTGGAATTTTTTCAGCTCTTCAGTTGCTTTGCTGAACATTTGTAAATTCAATTTACAAGTTTGAGAAAGGCAGAATTTGTGTTTACACTTCAGAAATTTAAGTCAAAAGAATTCTTGAAAATCCAGATTTTATATCTGCACTTAAAATGAAGAAAATTAAATTATTATTAGCTTATTTCTTCAGAACTGTGTTTAGGTCACCTGGAAATGCTAGACAAATGGACAGAAGCACAAAAGACGTAGTAATCAGCATCTGTAAGTCTTCAAATGCATCTCCAACCCTGTGAAATACAAGTTTTGGGTCACTCAAAAGCCAACAGAAACAGAATTTGTGAAGATCTGAGTACCTAACTCCTTGTAGGAATAACCAGTTTGTCAAGGATATGATTCTGGTATACAAATATGACTATCACTGACTTCAGAGGGGTCAGGCCTGTGTTTTGTCTTCATAGTTAAACTCTGCATATACTTTTAAAATTCTGTGAAATTATACTCTTTGAGGAAACTGTACCTACATTTTTAACTACTTCTATTTTATTATTCCGTGTGTTAGTACAAGATTTGCATTACATGTGTTTGGCTTCTTAGAAAGATCTTAACCATCTTAAGCACGCAGAAATAGCATGCATTAAAAAGAAAATAAGGGTGTTTTTATGTGGGAGCTAAGGAGAAACAACTCAGGGGGAAAAGGTGAGCCATCAATATTTAGCTCAGTAGATACAAAAGCATAGCTCATGTGGCAGGCAGACATGAGGAAAGGAGCAGAAGGGGTGGATGAGACTGAAAGCAGACTCAGAGCAAGACAATAGGCTGGACTGACTCCAGACAGCATAGAAATCACCAAGCGTGACGCTGACAAGATACATCGTAATGTGTGCAAGAGGCAAGACTGAGAACCTGTCTCTGTGGGAGAAGTGTCTTATACTGTAATTTACCAGGAAGTTTTCAGGAAAAGAAAACATTCAGATAAGGTGTGAACTTCTGTGGGAAAGCAGACTCTGTGAGCTAAACACCTAAATTAACAAGCTGCAAGCAAAGTTAAAACTGTATCAATTGAATTGCTTTAAGATGTTGAACAATTTCTCTTTCTCTCTTACACTGTGTGATTTTGGAAGCAGAACTATTTTTCTTTCTCATGCACCAAGAGTTTCTTTGATAATATATTCAAGAGGTGCTCAAAGTATACACTTTGCTTCTTAGTATAGGTCCTACAAAGGGTCACAGAGGGAGACACATAACCCTGAAATGAAAGTGACTCAAAGTAAATGAAGAGACATTTCCAGATTGGTGGGGTAGAAGTGAAAGTTTCACCACCTACTCAGAGATGAGATAAGTAGAAGGGACAGGCCTGGAAAAGAAGTGTTCATTGATCCTGAAACCTTTGCAATTGTGAAAATATAACATAAACAATAAGGGAAATCTATTTTTTTTTAAAAAATGTAACTTTGTAAGTGAACTGTAGAGTTTCTCAAAAGTGCAAAATTAGTGGTTCATTGTGCCTTCCAAGTCCCTCATTATTATATACTGCAGTCCTTTTCTGAATCTGTTTTCCCCAGCATCACGAAAACTGAGGCCAGCATTACCAATCTGGTTTTGGTCTTTCCCTGGAGTGTTCTTGACCATCTCAGGAATTCACAGTTGAATGCAGTGAATACTTGCTCTGTGTGTGTTATTCCTGACTCTACTTCCTCTGAAGCTTATACTTTTGCAGGCAATATGGATAGATAGCACTGGTAGCAGAGCTGCCAAGCAAAGAGGTCAACTGGCGGAGAACAAACTTTATATTCACAGCAATACTGAATGATCCAGGGCAAATTACTTCTCTTATCTATCCAAAAGCTTTACCACCTCTGACATAAAAATAGTGTTGACCACACTTGCAAAATTATTTTCAGATACACAGTTGTACAAATCTGTGTAATTTTCCCTCATTTTTAGTGACTTTGGTGATGTGTTCATTCATTTCAACAGCAACTTATTTAATTAGCTACAAACTAACTCCACTTGGTAATCAATTTCTTCAGATCAGTTTTGTTCTGTGGCCCACTGTACCTGCTTTGTCCCTGTTACTTTCTCCAAATATTTCTCTCACAATCTGTAAAGGGAAAAGAAATTTAGTTGAAAGAGTTGCAAAGTCAGTGTGACTTGAATGAATGTGATATTCAGAGCTACTCATATGCAGATATGGCAGAAGAGAGGAGAGCTTTCAAAATTTTCATAATTGATGGGGCAAAGAAAAGAGGAACTCCAAAGAAACTGCCTAAAGAACAGTTATCTGGGGCTCAAAAGAGATGAAAAAGCTGTAGATATTGACCTTCTTTTTGAGATACTCAAGAAGGATCAATAATATTGAGAGCTACACAGAGATCACACACAGTGGAAGGAAAAAACAACCCAGAAAACCATAATCAGAGTCACATGATAGATCATAAAGAACCTGTAAAAGAAATATTCAAAGAAAAGTCAGGACTGAAACTGAAGTTTAAAAATCATCAAGGAATCTGTGTTGTAAAAGCTAGTCAGGGAACAGGGGGGATGATCATTGGTTTTTGTATAAGAAGAGGTTAGAGAGAGACCATGAGGTCAAACATGTATGGTTTCCAAAACTAGAGAAATAGTGATAGTTCTACAGAGAGACAAAACCTCAACTTGGGAGTAAAAGTTGAATTAATGAGGAATGATATAGTTTATTATACCAATATAAGAAAATATTAAATAGAAAATATAATATTGCTAACTGAAAGATGATGATTTCCAAAAAAAAGCTGACCCAGAATTGATTCCAACAGACATAGGGCAGGAGCACAGAGGCAAAATGGAGCTGTCACTTTTCCACTGAAGCTAAATCAGATTTTAGACTAAAGTATTGGGAGTATTTTATCTTTTTGTTTCTCCTACGAGTTTTCTTTGACCCATGATCACATTACTGACTTAGTGTTACTCAAACCTATATGGACTTGTTTCTTGTTCCTTGTATTATCAATGAGGAACAGAAGCTATGTACTCTGTTTCTCTCACAACAGTGAAATAAGAAGTGCTTTTTTTTATACACATGTAAGTATACGTGCAGGTAAAATTAAACACAGACACTCTTTCTTAGAGGAAAAAAAAAATCACCAACAAGGCTGATCTACTGAACTGATTTCATATATTATACAAATGATGATAACTGGGCAGACCTATAAATCATGGGAAACTGAGCTATCAGCTGTATTCACAGATACCCAGATGTTTTTTGTGTAGTTGCACCTGAAATGTTTATGCACTGTTTTGTATTATGTACGTTGCTTATCTCAAATCAGTTCAAGGTGTCTTTGGTTTTGCAGAGAAGAAACTCTTTGACTTGCTTGTTTTTTTAAGATTGAAAGTCTTCCATAAAAGAAAGTATAGCACTTCAGTGCCTCTATAGTGTAGAAGACTCTACACCATACTTACTGATTGGGAATTATTGCAGCAGTTCAGTTTTTGCTCTAAGTGTCTTTCTTTTAAATGGTAGGGGTTCTGGCTTGCAAATGAGAAAAATAATTTAAAATTATTGGTGTGCTTCATATTTTTAGGAGACCTTAATTCTTCTAAATTAGAATTCCAATTGGTGAAGCGCTCCAATAACTTTAAATTGCTGTATACTCTAGATCCATACCCTAATCTTTCCAAAGGGAAGAGCTTATAAAACTGTTGAAACTCCTTAATAATTCTGAATTAGATTACAGATACATGACTACAATTTCAGTTTAGTTTTATTTAAATACTTAATTTAAAAAAAAAACCTAATCTGAACCAACTACATAAATATAAATATAAACTCATATCAGTTTCTGATATCAGCTCTTGAATTTTTCACAGTCATATTAAAAACTTTCTGTTTAATTATTGTCAATGTCAAAGTATTGTTGGGAAAATCTGGGTTTTGCTCTGAATCTTTTAGTATTTTTTGTAAGGGACACTCTCCATTTTGTATCACACAACAATATGTATAGACCTTGGACCATTATTAAGTTTTTCTATATATGGTCCACAAAAAAACCCCAGCTGTAGTTATCACTGACAGAACCATCTGATGATCTGCTGTGGTAGCCAGAGGCAGGAGCTGATCAGCATTTGGAGAGCCAGCTGTTTCCCCAGTTCTTCCTTTGATCTGGTATATCAGGAAGAATATATTTTGCAGGTTTCCTTTTAAGGCTTTACAATGCAAGACTTGGTCATATATGTGCATGATTTTTGCTGACCACCCATAACTTATCCTAAGCTTGAAGGACTAATACATAGTGTACCAGTGTTATGCATAAAACAAATATAAAGTCATAGAAAACAGTTTATCTACTATTCAGATACAACCTGCTGGATGCTCAGCCCAATTATGCATATTTTTTGTGTAAAACCATTGACCCAGAATTTTCTGGACATTTACAAAGCAGAGGGTAGAGTAGCATCCCATGCAAAGACAAAATTTTATGCATATCACTTGTATAATTCCCTAAACTATCTGAATGCTTGGAAATGTGAGGGAATGAGGGAAATCTGTATGCATAGTTTGTTGAATTGATGTATTGGCATTTGAGTTTGATATATATACACATAAAATATACCCCATGAATATGTCGAATTGCCCAAAATTTCATTCCACTACAAACATATCACAGAAATATTCACAGAATATAACATATTCACAGAAAAACACAAACAGACGTGAGCTTCTTTATATTTAAAATAAGGAACAATGTATTCTTCCTTAGCCTGCTAAAGAGTTAAGAAGGTGTTCAACACTTGACATTGATTTTTTAAAGAATGGCCACATTTACTGGTACATTCTGTATCATGGTGCTCCATTGATGCCAATCACCTTAATCAGCTAAATAAACTCAGTTCATGCCTGCTGTGCATAACTGAAGAGGTACAAACAAACAAAGCAAAGCACACCAGGGAAACTAGCTCAATATGTTACGAATAACATTAAAACCCTTCAGGTTTAACAGCTAAGCAAATAGAATCAAAATGGAGGAGATATGCACGTATCCTGATATTGAATTTTATTTAACCCTGCCTAAAAATGGATTTCTATGTCTTCTCTTGACAAGCAGTACTTGGAACAAAGCTATTGTTTATTCTTCTGTTAAAGCATCTTTTACATTGATATGTATTTTTCATTACCTTTAAAAGTATATGCTAACATAAACACCGAAAGTTCAGAGTTTTAATCTGAATAAGTGATCTAAATGTAGTGAAATATTTTCATCTTAGAGAATGGAGTAAAGCCCCCTTCTCAATTGTCTGCCCTCCCTTTCAGGCCTAAACTCCATGCAGCTCTGAACTCCTTGTGGCTGACTTAAGACTGTTGAAAACAACAAATTAGTGTAAAGATATTTGTTGCAATACCAAAGATGGCAGAGGCTCCTGTTATTAATAAATTCCAAGCATATTATTCCAAGCAACTGAATGTTTTTACAGTTTTCATGAAAACTTTATGGTCTAGATTGGCTACATAAGAGCAGTACTTTTGCATGTACTCATTACCCAATGATGTTTCTTTACATCAAAGGAACTTCCAAAATGCTCACTGTTTATACTGGAAGTGGAGAAGACTCGGTCTTTTTGAGCCACATCTGCAAGCAGATAGAATTAATTAGTTCCCAGCTTTCTTAGTTCCATTTCTCTTTTCTGGAGAGTCCAGCTACAGTCAAAAAATACATTACTTGCTTTACTTACTGCCTGCTTTACTTACTGCAGGCAGTATAGTTATTTTAGGGATTACTTTTTTTTCCTGTATTTTCTGGCTTTCTTTTTTTCCCCTATTCTCAGTTACAAAGAGGAGCATTAAGAAAACAAACAAAATTAATCAGATCAGCAGTGGGAGAAGCAACTACTCACAAGAATAAAATCTGCTCCTAAAACATGTTCATAGAAGTTTTCATTTTGGTAGTCTGGATAAATTTCTTTTTCTATGAAAATTAAAAAGAGCTTAAAGGAAACCAGTAACATCATAACTAGAGAAACTTGACCCAATTTTGGTTAATGTTCAGGAATTTTAGGTCTTAAATACCTGAGCTTCAGCATAAGAAAAGAAAAGAATGCCTCTGTCATGCCGACAGAGGAAATCACCTAATATACCTAAAAAAGTCTTGTCTAAAAATCCCTAAGGGGGAATCTTCTTACATATTCAGTAAACTTTATGTGAGAATGATAGAAACTTGTTGCATGAAAAATACATGTTGCATTTATTCATAGCCAATCATCTGAACAGTCTGTTCTTGTTCTGACATGTGAGATGAGAGCTTATAATCAGCTGACCTCCTTCATTTGGAGATAAGTGATTACTTTTATGATTTTTTTTTTTAATGTTTATTTCACATGTTGAGAAAGAGAAAGCTGGAAATCAAGACTGTGTAAATTTTATGCAAACTTTCAGTCTGCCTTGAATTCCAGACCCTACTGACAGCAAAACTGATTTTCAAATTTTAGACTAAAATTCCTCAGATTTTGGCTGGTTCAACTTTTTAAAATATGAACTGAGTTTCATCCTACTTTGAAAAAGTAAGCCCTACTTTTTGTCAAAACTAAGTGACTGTTCATTCAAGAAGCCAAACTCAACAGCCAAAAGTTCTGCTTTGTGTTTCAGATTTAGATAAAACACAAAACCAGAAAATATTAACCTGGCTCCAGATTTTACTGCAGGGTTTTCAAAGAGCTCTGCCAAAACCCTGTCTGTTGGAGACACAGTTTTCATTGTATGCCCACCAGGATTACATCTGAGTTTGGCCCTGATGCCATCAGCTGCCATTAATCTAATTGTTTTGTAAAGATCATTTTAAGAACACTGAAAGTCTCCAACTAACTTCTAAAAAACATGCTCCAGAAGTCTCCATCTGTAATGACATAAAATTAAAAGATAGTCTGAAAAGTGTGCCAAAATAATTGTTGAATTTAAATTCATTCTCCAGTTCAAAATTGCCAGGGGCTATTCTGACTGTTGTTACTGGGTGTGTACCATACTGATTTGGAATTCTACTGCTTTATGCGTGCCACCACTTTTTGATGTGTAAAAATACATGTATGATTTTAGTGCTAGGGGATCTGGATTCTCAGTCCTTGCTTTTGCAGAATTCTTTATAGTGAGCCCACGATGACAGATTTACAACAGAATGATTATTTAAAATGGTTTCTATTCCCCTGAAGCAATGTATATTTTTTGAGACATTAAATTGTACAAAATTTCTAAATGTCCAAACCATAAGCTTGGCAAGCAGGCAGCACAGATGTGGCAGAAGGAATATTAAGGGCTAATTTTATAACATCAATCTGTTTGTCATCAGCATATAAATGAGATTTAGGCCCACATTGACAGAGCAGATTATTGAAGAGAAGCAGGTATAGATTAAAAAATCAGGGCTTTGAGAAGAGAAACGTGTGTGACACCTGCAGAGAAGTTTTTGTGGAACTGATCAAGCCACAGGAGGAAAGACAGTCTCGTTTGGATAGAATTAAATAGAACCAAGAAATAACACAACACTTCAAAACACCTCTTACAAAGCATCTGAGTAGAACTGGGTGTCTACTTCTGTCAAAAACAGCTATTATAAGTAGAAAGCTAACTAGAAAAAATTCTGCTTGAATTGTCAACCAACTGCTGTTGACTGTAATGATGAAAGTTTGGTACTGTATTGTGGTCTGAAAACAAACTAGTCCTAGAGAGCAAGTGCCCTTCAGAAGACAGACAGAACAACAATCAGTTCAAGAGAATTAGCAAAAAATCCCCAATCTATCAAATAAATAAATCTAGCTATAGGAGAAATGAAAATTAAAATTAATTTCAGGGTTCTATATCAATTTTCACTGTGCCTTACATGAGAAAGAATCAGTTTTGACAAAGCAAAGTTAGAATATTAGCAGAGCACATGGAACCATAGAACCTTCTGGGTTGGAAAGGACCTCGAAGATCATTGGGTCCAATTGTTAATGTAATACAGCCAAGTCCACAGCTAAACCATGTCCCTAAATGCCATCTCTACACATCTTTTAAATGCCTCAAGGGATGGTGACTCAATCACTTCCCCGGGCAACCTGTCCGAATGCCTGAAAATCCTTTATGTGAAGAAACTTTTCTTAATATCCAATCTAAATCTCCCCTGGGGCAACTTGAGGCCATTCCCTCTTGTCCTTGTAGTTGTAGAGAGAATTAAGGTCTTCCCTGAGACTCCTTTTCTCCAGGCTAAACAACCCCAGCTCCCTCAGTCACTCCTCATAAGACCGTTCACCAGCTTTGTTGCCCTTCTCTGGACGTGCTCCAGCACCTTGATGTCTTTCTTATAGTGAGGGGCCCAAAACTGAACCTGGGATTTGAGGTGTGGCCTCACCAGTGCCAAGTACAGGGGGATGATTGCTGCCCTCATCCTGCTGATCACATGATTTCTGACTTGAGGAAGTTATCAAATTGATAACTATTTGAAGAGACCTGACAGTGAATATATCCTTATTTTTCAAGCACTGTTTGGTTTAACTATCAGCTGGAGTATAAGAAACAGGAAAAAGATTGTTGAGGACATGATCACCTGCTATTTTGAACAGAAAAAGTACCAAATTCTAGCCAGAAAAATAGGACCGTCAGTGAACGTTACTTTTTTACTAAGAGAATCAAAGTGATTTGTCACAGCTTCTAGAAAGCACTCCCAGGTTACCTTCAAGTTTTCACAACAGTAGCAGAGGAATCAATCAATTCATGTAAGTGTATGCCCAAAACTGAAAGCATTTTCCCATTCTGTAATTAGTATAATGACTGATAAATATCCAGTGGTAACACATTGATCACAGATAAAAAAGGGCTGATTATTGAGCCCTGGGGATGCCTCAAGTCTGAATCTACATGGATGATTAAAAGTTGTCTGCAGGGTGTTAAATCTATTAGAAGCATTCAAGTGTAATACAAGTAATTCCCAGACATGTTTCAGGAGGAGAAGGCAAAATTTCACAGTTTGTAATATCAAATGTTGCAGTAAACTTGCAGAGAAAGGAAAGGAAAACCCTTTCCACATTTTGCCATTTTTCATTCTTTATCTGCTAAGAGGAACTTCAAAGCAGACTTGAAATATTCTTCACCAGCTTTGTTCCAACTGAGCAAAATCCAAACAACTCCCTCATACATGAAAACTTGGATAAAAATTAGGGAATTTGAAATCAATTTGTGTTACAGAAAAACCCCAACTGCTGTTGGAGTTAGATCATTCTGAAAAAAAGAAAATAAATTTCATAGGGATAGAGGGATCAAATTAAATAATAGCCAAATTGATTTCCAAGAGAACAGAATGAGGGGAACATTTTGGATTCTGGGCACGTTTGCATCATGTTTGCCTTCTGGTTGTCTTCTGTATCAGCAATTTTGACATAGTCCTGAAAGCAGGCCACAGTCCAAGATTGTTTCACAGTGCAAGAATTGGGCATACCTGTGTTTCTACAGACAATCATAATCTACTTTACTTACTGGTTCCATAATTCTTTTGTTCTTGTCTGTGGCTCATTTCAGCCTGAAACTTGCCTGGGGCTTTATTTGCAACCTGGTGCTACAAGGCTTATCATGCTGGCAGATGAGACATAGGGTAGCTTAGTCCCCTCACAGGGCACTAAACTGAGGAATTTCTTTCCCCTTCATAACACACATAGATGTTTTAAAACTTTTTTTTCCCTTGTGCCAATGCCAGTGCAAATATTCAGTGGCAGAGCAGGATCCCTGACACACACCAAAACTTCATGACTTTCTGTGTCTGTTTTTCCTCCTGTGCTAAGCAGAGCAGCACATGTGCCAGGACTACAACATAAATACACAGTGTCTATGCAGTACTGGATCATCCAGGACACAATCCAGCTAAAAAGCTTTAGATCTGCCACAGCAAGCTGAGGGTGCTAAGCGCTCTCCAAGCACTCTCATAGGGCTAACCCATTGATGCTTACTGTCTACATTGCATCCCACCATGTTTTAGTAGGGAGAAAAGAAATTTTCTGATGGTCATCTCACCTCCATTAAGAAAGCAGTTCTTTTCTACTAGTGCTGAAGCTATAAGTGGGATTGGTTATACTTAGGATTGTGATAGAGGCCTGTGTTCATGGACCTGCCTTAAACCAGAGTTCAGGATAGATGTGTAAAATATGAGTAATGAGAGGAATATTCTTAAATGAGGAAAACAAAAGCTTAGTAGAACAAATACAAATTTTTAAATTACTTACAGAAAAAGATGCATTGGGAAATGATCATTATGCTGCTAGTATGCAAATCTGTAAGGATGTTTTATCAGCCTAGAGTGACAGCACCCTGTCCTGCTGCATGGCCAAGATTTCAAAGAAGTATGAAAGAACTGAATAGAACTTAAATGTCTCCTGTGAGATAGAAATAAAAAAAGCTGTGATTAATATAATTAGTTAATGGACATTTGCAAGCCATTTCTGCAGTACCATTGCAAAAGACATCTCAAGGTCCTTCCATGTTCAATTTGCAGTACATTTGCTCATTGTACTAGGTAATACAATTTTTCCCAAAGCTGGTTAATAAGGATCACAGCCTCTTTGAAAGGTGCTGAAACTTTTCATTGCCCTCAGTGGATTGAGACAAAAGTAAGAAAGAACTTTCATTGAGGCCTGCAATCACTATGCTTGTCCCCTGTCCACATGTACTTGTATTATGGTACGGCACCTTGACATCAGGGAGCATCAGGAGGGGGTAGCTCCACAACAGAAGGTGAGGCTGACAGCAAAACCTCACATGAAAGGTTCAGGTTCAGTCATAACCCGCTGATCCCTAAACAGCCAGTTTGTAGTGATGTGACAGGTCTGAGATCAGGCTGGGAAGTCAAGTCAGCAAGGCAAGGTCAGGACTAGTGTGGTGCAAGACCAAGCACAGCATAGCGACAGCATAACACAGACATGGACCAAGGGGAGGGGCCTGAGCTTAAATGAACCCTGAGACAATGAGTGAACCAGCTTTTCACACCCTTTTTTTTCTTATGGCATAGGTGTTTCCCCAGCAGTCAGATAAACAGATATGGAGTTCTGGCAGATCAGAAGTGACCCTGAGCACAGGAAGCCAAGCCTCTGCCAAGGAGTGGGAAAAGAGGTCACAGAGGAGGTTTATGGGGAAGGACAGTTATAGACTTATCAGAATAATCAAGGCCTATTGGATAAATTTTTTTCAGAATTAGAAAATGTTCAATATAGGGCCTTAGGCACCTCCTGGGAGGTGATATGACTTGTCAACTCTAAATAATTTCACAGAAAACATTGTGTCTCACAGAAGGTCATTGTGTAAGAAAATTAGGGTTTGGATCACTGACCCACTTCATGACTCAGTTAAACAGTGAGTCGGGGGGAAAGAACCTTGTTTGAACTATTTATTAGTACCTTTTACAAATCTCATTGTTTTTCCATATGACGAATACAACACTTAATAAGGGAATGCTTCCAAAGAAAATCAATTTTGTGTAATATTATTTTGTCCCTATATAGAACAATAAAACACTGGAAAAAATCATCAAATCTATTTCTTATTATCATTGATTTGACTACAGTGTGCTTTATAGCTTGGTTTTCTCAGTGTGTCAACTAATTAGCTTCACAAATTACTAAGAAAATTCAACTGCTTCCAATTGACTGCTATGAACATATAAAATAGCTTCTGCATCATCTAAAAATGAAATATGACCTTTTAAATGTTTAAACTTTACTTCCCTTTTTTGTGAGTCATGATACGCTGTTTTATGTTCTGTATTATGTTGCTGTTGAAGCAGTATTCAAATGCTTAAGATAAGCCAAATGCTTAAAAACATGTTCAATTTGATCGTAAAGTACATATTCAGGTTATAATAAGTGTTTCATACAAGCATAGAGATTAAGTCTCTTCATTGGCATATGGGGAGCCTGTCCATCACAGAGATTAGGCAGTTTCACTTTTTCTGTCCTGAGCCTGAATACCACAGTAATTTCAATTCCTAAGTTAGGCAGTTTAAATACACCCCTGAGTCCATTACAAAAAGCCAACACTTCAAAGTCAGGCTGAGTGGCTGTACAAATGTCTCGTTCCTCCTCTACTCAGCACACACACACAAAAGCACACGTACGACCTTGAACACTCACATGCTGCGGACCTGCTCCAAAGCCATCAAAGCCAGCTGAGAATCTTCTGCTTACTTCAGCTGGCTTTGGACCTTACATTTGCATTTGCAAAACAGCTCTGCTCTGTTCTGAAACCTATTAGGTCACATCTGTACAAATCCTGAAACAAGCATACCACAATTTAAAAAAAAAAAAAAAAAAAAAGTCATGCAGCTTCCTAAGCCATGTGGATAAATTGCCAAGCTTTTACCTTGTCCTGTTCCCAATTTTGCGCTCAAATGTACCAGATGAAGCACTGTCCTATTACAGCCATTGGTAGTGGAAGGCACTTCAGCACTTTCAGGAGTGCTCAGCAAATGCAGCTCCTTTTAGAAGAAATCAACTGCTCATAGCACATAGTGAAGGAGGTTACTCAAGAGATCACTTACCCTTGCCTCTTACCCATTCCCAGAAGACTGTTCTGTAAGTTCTGCTTTAAAAACTTGAGATGATGAAGATTCCACAGCTACCCTAGGCAGTATGATCAAAGCTTCACTGTCTCCACAGTTGGGAAGTTTTCCCCAGTAGCTCCTGCTTCAGTCTAAGCTCAGCATTTTTTTTCCTGTCTCTGGTGGAAAAGAATAGGAGAGTACTTCCTCTTCCTGGCAACCTCTCATACACAAGAAAACTGTTGTCATGTTTCCTTTTAGGCTCTCTATTCCCTCAATGAAATATGCCAGTTCTTACAGCCTTTCTCATAGGTTGTGTTTTCTGGATCTTTGATCATCTCTCTTACTTCCATGCTCTCTCCAGTTGCTTTGCTTTTTCATCAGACATTGTGTGTTAAATTGGAAATTGCGCTTATGCCTGGTTTCAGTAGAGGATTAAAATATCAAAATATTCTTGAGACACAGATCTTTTTTCATTTGGCTTGCAAAGGAGGAGGAATATTTATGTCTCACTTTTCTTAGGACACTAAGCAGAGTAGAAGATATTAAGTCTAAACATCAGATCACAAAGTTTGTCAACAATATATAGTCAAATGCCAGGTATTTAGCTAGGTCTATTTTGATATCATAAAATACCAGTAATCCAGTTCAGGCTGCCCTTGGTTGTCTAAGAGCTAATTTCTTCTGCATGTCCTCCAACCATCCTATCTTCTGTATGTTTGATCTGTCAGTCAGATGAGTTTGAAATCTGTGTAGCTAGTTACTTCTCATATTAGTCTCAAATTAAAATACCAACTACCTTGTGGTGGAGAAGAGAAGGTGGGAAGGAATAAATATTTTCTTAGCATTAAATATTTAAAATATGTTAGAGGAAGTGAGTGCAAAAAATGATATGACTTTCATATGTTGCAGAGTTGACTCATAAGCTGACAAAGGTTGTTGAAAAATATGAATCGACAATGTTTTAGTGACCTATTAATCTAATGAGATTCCAAAGAGGAACTGCAGAGATGAAAGATTACCTGAAAAGAGGAGCAATTGTGGGTGATAGTGAATACAAAATGAAATACCGTATGTGGCTGTAACTTCATAGCTGGAGTCATAAGAATATACACATTCTGTTTCCGTGAGCTTTTCACATAATTCCCTTGGGATGTAGTGCAGAGTTTACTTTTCCAAAAGATAGCTTTGGTAATTTTATATACTGTTTTTTCTTTTAAGAAGCAACCTCCTTTCATTTACTCAAAAGAAAAAATGAGTAGTTAAAACAGTTATTCTAGTCCTCTGGCATATAAAGCATGATGTGCATCTGTGAAAGGACCCAAAGCTGGTAAAAGGAAAAATGTAGGAGTCAAAAGATAGCTGGAGGCCTCTTCCCTTCATTAATGTGATGACTTACTTGTCATGTAAAGCAGTGCTTACAGTACATGCATTTATGGCAGTGTTTGATATGTTGCCTCATGGACACAGAGACAACATGTCCAGAAAGACTTTCACAAAACTTTAGTGTGACCTTTGTAGTTTTGGTAGAAATTTCACAGAAACTCTAAACGTGGGTACCGGTAAAGAAGCAGACTTGCATGCTGTCCACACTAACATAGTCAGATAAATTCTTACTTAAATTCTATGAAGATATCCACAGAATTAGCAACCTACAACCAGGTTGCTGTTGGCATTTGCTTTTCAGCTATCAAAAACACCCTTTTATTATATACATGGTAGCATTAGAATCAGATTCTTCGTGGACTTAAATACTTAAAAATGGGATTATCTACATGTATAACATTGCACACACAACTGTATGAATGCTCAGATTCTCAGTTGTATGAACAGTAATGTGTATTGCCAAGGTTTCCTTTGTCAATTCAAGGAACAAAAATACTACGTAAACAAGTAAATTTCAAGAGGAAAACACAAGATTTACTGGCAGACTATTTTTTAAAGCATCAATAAAATCTAATGTTGCAGCTGTTTTTTTAGTCTTTACATTTATTTCTAAAGTAATTTTTATAGAGTTGATTAAAAGACTACATCAATTCACTTTTAAATCTAAAATTAAGTGTTTTGAGGAAAGTATTGTACTTACAAATGCACCTGTTTTCCATGATTTGAGATCAAAAGATCAAATCCTATTCACAGCTCTTTTAAAATATTTTCTATTGTAGTATATGAATCAATGTGACTTTCTGCAACATAAGCTTGTAATAAAATTTCAAGCAGGAACCTTATCAAAACCCCCTAAATATTTATTTCTCATGTCCAAGACAATTTTCCCTCATGTTCTTCTCCCATTCCTCACTTTTGCCACCACACTTTGTATACACCACAGTTACTACAGGCTCAAGCAAAACATATATTTACATCATGCAGGTAGTGCTGGGTTTGTTCTTCATTGTGGAGCAGAAGTTCACATACATCCTTGTTAAATGAGAGTAAAATATTTGAAAACCTGTTAATTTTCTGGGGGAGGTACATAAACATGCTGAACACAGAAATCACAAAGATGTTTTGGGAAAGTTTACAGAACTTTTAATTAAAGTGCCATCTGCTATGTGCAGACATAAAAGAATTTCTTGGACAGAATATGCACAATATGCACAGAGGCATTATGCAATAAGCTTCCCTTTTTCCTGACACCCATCTCAAGTACTGCAGTGTTTCTTTTCCTCCTGGCTGCTCCAGGCCACAGTCTTTCTTGAGCTGCATTGCCATCCTTGTATTCCCAGCAATGCCCTGTCAATAAGTCCTACCTTTCATGTCACAATTCTCACTTTTACAGTATAGGTAGTACAAGGGCCGCTGCATTAATAGTATTTTCTCTCAGATGTAAGCATTCATTCTTCTAATAGGTAATTCTGCAGAACTCTCTCCCATCAAACGATTTCATGTGGGCAGTGAAACATTTCACATGGTTTCACTCATGGAACAACTACAGTATCAGGTAGAAAGTACAGCAGCATGATCTTTCTTGCAGTTTGATGACTTCTGCCAGGACTTGTACCAGAATTTCTCTCAATAAATGTACCTTTCCTGATGACATTTAACAGTAATGAGTGAGAATTTAGTGGGACAGTGTTACATGAACTTGGCTTAACAAAGAAACATTTTTTAAAACTACTAGCAAATATTTAATTGCCTATTGATATTGTCAACAAGAAAATAAAGGAGAGTCTTTTCCTGGATATTCAGCACAAGTCATACTCGTGACCTTGTACAGGTGACTTCTCTTAGGAGCTGAGCATTTGAGAAACATCGAGCCAAATAGTTCTAGATCATAGAAATGGCAAGATGTATTATCAGTCATTTTTCTTTCAGAAATTGGAGAGGAGAGGCTGGTAAGGGAGAGGAATTACATTACATGTACAGAGGGGCCTCTAAAACATGTTTTGATAGAGAAGCCTTTTTCTATGATTATGATTATTGTTTGTAATCAAATTGGAATTGATTCTTAATCTGCAAATTGTTGCAAAAAGCTATTGAAGTAACATAAATCTGTTTACAGTATTTGCTGTATTCTGAGTTTAATAATGAATAATTTATATTATTAATATAAATTATACTGATACTATAAAGATCCGTTATTTGAATTTAATTTTTTAAAGATGATTAGGATTAAAATTAAAGACAAATCTGCTTTGATTATCTAGAAGAGCATCATAGTATTTTACGATCCAGAATATGTGACCAGTGATCCTTAAAGACCTATTTTGAATTTTAATTCATTGATATTTTCTGATTCTGAGATGAAAATGACTGATTTCACAAGAAAGTTGATCATGTGACTGCCTTTGTGCATATGAGTAAATCTGCTGAAATAGCTTGTACATGAAGTTATAGACATATTTAAATATTATGCTGAACCATGGTCTTAGAAAAGCAATGTATTATGGCATTTCTGAATCCTATTTCCTACACTAAAAACCTGAATTTTAAAATAACTTTGTCATAGGAAGTTATTCCAGAGTTAAAATTGCTGAAGTTAAAAATAACCCAGACTTTGAAGAAAATAAGTTCAGTAGAAGTGGAATTAATTCTGTTTAAAATCTGTTAAATTTTATTATTTTTTTCATATTTAAGTGAGCTCAAAATTGGAAATTTGTGAAACTTAGAATTATGGAGCTGTCAAATATTTGCAGTTTCAAAGCGAATGAGTCAACATTTTTTTGAAGCAGACTTTTTTAACATCTCATCAAGAATTAAAGTACTGGTGTGAATGTTCTTATAACTGGAATCTGCAGGAAATTCTGGTTTGCATTGTACTACATATTGGTATTAATTACATATCATTGAAAATGAAGGATGGTTTAATTCAACTAATGCTGAAGTCATTTTAATTAGTTTTAATATGAGATGGCCTGAAAGATAAAAAGATATTAGACATTAAAACACAAGAAAAGTTGCAGCTGAGGTCCTTGTTTCTGTATTTCTGACCTTGAGTGTTTCATTCCTCCATTTTTCCAAAAGTGCTTACATATTTGCATGAGTTTATATCATATAACCTTTAGAACAAGTTACTCTTTAAAGCATTTACCAGTACTATTTTCTTATGTATCCAGCTGTAAAACTAGATATCTGACTCATTGGAAGCATAGGGCAAGAAAGAGCAATACAGATTTTCTGAAGTAAGTTAAAAATGGTTTTCTGTTCCTATAAAATAACTCCTCCGTACATTTTCTTTAAAATGTCATGACTTCAAAGTCTGATAGCTGACAGCCCTGCGGGGTTAGATGCGAGGTCTGTGAGTCCAATTGCAAAGCTGAGAATTTGTCCCTTTACAAGTTATTGCCTCTAGCCCTGCAAGACTACTAGGTATTGGACTTAAAAGCAGTGACATTTTTAAATAAAGAGTAGATGTTACTGGCTTGGGATTAAAACTTGACCATTTTAAGGGTCAGGATGTATAATTTTATAGAGAGAAAGGCAATGTTGTGAAGAAAAGCAGCAAATATTTCGCTGCTTAAACAATCTTAACAGTTAAGATCGTGCACAGAATAAAAAGTGTGAAGCCATTGTTGGGGTAAATCTAAAAGTAGTCCTTATGTAGTGTATAAAAATCAGATGAGATAAATTAACAAGTATCACTATTGCAACATCTACTATTGACATCTAAGATGTATATACACATACATATCTCAATAGAATACTGTAATATATTTCAGGATGTGAATACACTTGTAAAATCCCAATTCTACAGTGTAAAATTAAGGACATAAGAAATTCTCTCTCATTTGAGATAAAAAATTAATTCAAATCAATAAAGATTTCATTCTGGTCAATGTCCACTTATGTGATGCCAAGAAATTAAATTTGTAAGTTTAGGATGTCATTGCACCTCAACATTATATAGAGGCTCAGCTAAGATACTGCTGTCTCAGCACTATGTTTTGGGCTTAATATGCATATAGAATGATAGAATCATAAAATTTGTAAGCTTGGAAAAGACCTCTAAGATCATAGAGTTCAACTGTTAACACAGCATTGCCAAATCCACCACTAAACCAAGTCCCTAAATGCCACATTTACAAATCTCACCTCCAGGGAGGGCGAGTCCATCACTTTCTTGGGCAGCCTTTTCCAGTGTTTGACAAGCCTAATCTTTCCCAATGTCAAATCTAAACCTCCCCTGGTTCAACTTGAAGCCATTTCCTCTTTTCCTGTCACTCGTTACTTGGGAAAAGAGACTGACTCCCACCTCTCTGCAACCTCCTTTCAGGGTTTTGTAGAGGGGAATAAGGTCTTCCCTGAGCCTCCTTTTCTCCAGGCTAAAAAACTCCAACTCCCTCAGCTGCTACTTGGAAGACTTGAGCTCCAAACCCTTCACAAGCCCCGTTGCCC
Organism: Platyrinchus mystaceus; assembly: GCA_035041135.1. Taxonomy (NCBI): domain Eukaryota; kingdom Metazoa; phylum Chordata; class Aves; order Passeriformes; family Tyrannidae; genus Platyrinchus; species Platyrinchus mystaceus. The sequence continues at coordinate 86,324,398 of JAWWLV010000121.1, read as the reverse complement.
TTCTCTGGTCACACTCCAACACTTCAATGTTTTTCTTGTAGTGAGGGGCACAAAAATGAACATGGCATTTGAGGTGTGGCCTCACCAGTGCCGAGTACAAGGGGACAATCATTGCCCTGGACCTGCTGGACACTGTTTCTCACACAGGCCAGGATGCCAATGGTCTTCTTGTCCGCCTGGGCACACTGCTGGCTCATGTTCAGCTGGCTGTCAACCAGCAGCCCCAAGTCCCTTTCTGCTGAGCAGCTTTCCAGTCACTCTGCACCAAGCCTGTAGCACTGAATAGGGCTGTTGTGGCCCAAGTGCAGGAGAATCCTATGGCAGAAAGTGTCCAAGGCCTTACTAATGTCCAGGAAGACTATATCCACAGCTTTTACCTCATCCACTTTTGTGACCACCTGGTCACAAAAGGAGATCGGGTTGGTTAAGCAGGACCTGCCTTTCCTAAACCCATGTTGGCTGGGCCTGATCCCCTGGTTGCCCTATACATGCCATGTGATGGCACTCAGGATGATCTGCTCCCAGCATCAGGATGATCTCCTTCCCCAGAACCAAGGCCAGGCTGACAGGCCTGTAGTTCTCTGGATCCTCTCTCTGGTCTTCCTTGTAACTGGATGCCTCATTTGCCAACTTCCAGTCAGCTGGGACCTCCCTGGTGAGCCAGGACTGCTGGTAATTGATTGGAAGTAGCTCAGTGAACACTTCTACCTGCTCCTTCAGTATTCCTCGGTGGATCCCATCTGACCCCATAGACTTGTGTGTGTCTAAGTGGTGTAGCAGATCACTGACCATTTCTGTTTGTATTGTGGGAGCTTCATTCTGCTCCCTGTCTCGCAGGTCGGGAGTCTGGGTACCTGGAGAACAACTGGTCATACTATTGAAGACTGAGACAAAGAAGGCATTTCAAGACCTGTCCTGGTTTTGGCTGTGATATTTTCCCCTGGTTACTCTGTTTCCCTCTGCATCCAGTAAAGAATGGAGATTCTCCTTGTTGCTAATATACCTATAGAAACTTTTTCTATTGCCTTTTGCAGCAGAAGCCAGATTAAGTTCTGCTTGGGCTTTGGCCCCTCTAATTTTCTCCCTGTGTAACCTCATGACATCCTCGTAGTCCTCCTGAGTTGACTGCCTCTTCTTTTAAAGGTGATACACTTTCTTTTTTACCCTGCGTTCCAGCCAAAGCTCTCTGTTCAGACAGACCAGTCTTCTTCCCCTCCAGTTTGTTTTTTGGCACATGGCTGTTGTCTGCTCCTGCATCTGTAATATTTCCTTGCATAGCCTCATACCTATTATGCCAGGGCACCTGGAAAGTCGCAGAGGAGATCTGCCTGCTGTACTAGGTGGGAACTTATTGCCATTGCCCCCTATCCCTTAAGTCACTGTGTTCTGCCAGGGGAAGAGAGGACAGGAAATCCTCCATATCATGCATCCTATCTGCCTGTTGGGCCTGTCCCAGGGAAAATAGGGTGGAATTCCAGTAGTTTCACTCACTCTTTCACAGTTCCTGATGCTCCTCAACCTACTCACCTCCTCCTGGAGCTCTGTCACTAAGCAGAGGAGTTCCTCTACCTGGGCACACCTCCCACAGGTGTGCTCACTCCTCCTTTCCACGGGGTACACCCTGCAGCTTTTTCACCTGGGTGCCAGCATATTCCACCCAGAGCACTGTCTTGGCAGCTGCATCAGTCGTGCTGGGTGCAGAGCTTAGAGAAATTGTGGCTTTCTGACAGCTGAATGCCATTGCCTCCTGCTTGAGCTAGCAGGGCTTCAGTGCCCTTCCTGCATGCCCTTCTGCACTAACTGCCATGCCATGCCCTGGCTGATAGTGTTCCCTAAGGGATTCTTTCATAGGTGTGGGGAGCTTGACTGCCTTTGCTTCTGGCCCTGCCCAGGTCTCATCAGCCAATGCAATACAAGCCATGGGTTCCTGGCAGCGGTCTCCACTCCCCTGAGGTTCCCCTGGTTTGGGAAACCCCACCGTGCACTGTGCTGGAGCACTCCAATGCTGATCATACCAGCAGTGGAGATGGTCACCTCAGCAACACATATGCAGTGTGAAACAACCAGAAAAGTGAAATGTAATTAATTTGAAAACAAATCCTTTAAACCAGGAATAAAAATTAAAGTATAAGCTGGGCTGAACAGCCGAAAGATTACTCTATCCCCAGCATCCTGCCTGCCACAGAGCGTGTTAACAAATGCCTAGAAGAGTGCTTAAAAGCAAGGTACTTATTTAGTAGATATTCCCCTGGTATGCCTCCTAAATTCCAACAGGTTTGTGATGTACAGTCAGATTTTTTATCTTTGTGTGCTGTAGCCTTAAAAGATTTTTTTGTCTGTGAATTTATCTAATCACTCTTTCAGTTCGCATAATCTTCTGTCATTTATAACCTCCTGTGGCGATGATTTCTACAGTTTAACTATGCCCTGTGAGAAAAAAAATGCCTCCTATTGTTTGTTTTAAATATACAGCTTAATAATTTCATTTAATGCCTTTAGATCTTATATGACACAATCACTTCTGGTTCATTTTCACTATGGCAATCTTACAGACATTATCAGACCTCCCTTGACCACCTCTTACCCAGACTCTAGGGACTTACCTTATAGAAGCTGTCCCATGTCTCCCAGAGATTCCTCTAGCTCCACTAGATCTGTTTGTTAGGAAGAGATCAGAACTGCATGCTGCATTCAAAATGTGGGCATACTGCAGACTTTTTTAGTGGCATAGTCATATTTTCTGTTTTGCTATTTCCAAAGCCCTGCAGAAAACCAATATAACTGAAGAACACATCATGTGCTTGACATGCTCAAGCATCTTTGAATTAAAATATACACATAACTTTTCGCCAATGCATAGTCAATAGAAAGATGTTTGCTTATATATAATTTTAGATATCATTTAGCTGTCTGAGAGATCAAAATATAGTGCCAGGTTCTGATGTGAGTTATACTGAGGATACTCCATTGAAGTTGACAGGTCCAATCAATATAGAGCAAGCACTGACATGAAGTGGATTCATGACATTTCCTGAATACTGTATATGCACAGACAATTATTGCAATTGCTCTCGTTATGTAATTTCTAGGAGATATATTCTAGCTAACAAGCTTTCGTTACTAAGGAGTCTGTATATAATTCAGATCAAGTAGTGTAATCTAAATTAATTGTATTCTTTATTTATTGCACTTTTAAAACATCAAATAGCATGAGAACATAACAGAAAGCAAATTACTTCAAAATGTAAGATGCTGTAGCAGTTTTTGCTTGCAATACTATGTCTGACTGAAGGGAAAGGCGTTTCAGATTTGGAGTTTCCAACTAAAGCATGCCGCATCTATGTGACACGCTATAGACAGACAGACATCTTGTGATATGCCTTTCATGCCAATAGGAGTTGATTCCACTCTGCAAAAACTGCAACATTAACTGAATAGCTTTACTGTATATCTTTTAGTTACATATATTTTCCATATGCTAAATGATCTGATATAGTGTAAGCATCAAAAATAGTGTATGAGACCTCCATGTAGAGATAGAAGGAGATAAGTATAGCCTTGTATTTGGTAGCATTTTCTTTTGAACCTAGAAGTGCTCTACCTTCACATTTTTACTTTGGCTTTCAGTCCTAGGGATGATCTCTGCCTTATGTTGAGATTCCGGATGACACCGTTTCTCTCTGTTTTAAGGCTTTCAGCTGAAAGCTGTATAATGTGGGTAGATCATTAGTGTATTAACACTGATTATTGTGGGACACTTTTATCAGTCCCTTTTTACTATACCCGAAGGCTGAAGAGTATACCAACTTTGTCACTTGACAGAAGACAAGCCCATAGCTACAACTGTTGTACCTGCAGAGTCTGGGGATTCTTGTGCTGTTTCCCATAAAAAGATACAGAGAAACAAAAATTTTGCCAGGAGATGGAAGAAAGTGGATAGGCTAGTAATTGTTGTTCAGACAGACTTTTTCTTTTGCGTCTAGTTAAGGCATATATTCTCCAACACCTTTTCTATCCCCCTTTTTAGACTGAAATAAAAACACTTGTCCAACCTCTTAATCAGTTTATTCAGTTTTTAGTGCCAGCAGTCACATTTGTCTAAACACACAATCTAGCTGGCGTAAGACTAACAGAAATGGATTCACCAGAGGAGTAAGAGGACTTAAATCCTGTGTTGCCACTGTTCAATGTAGCAAATTTCACTGGCCATTCTAGGTATATGATAATTACAAATCCAAATTGTATGTTGCATTGTGAATGCATCAGACATATTGTACATGGGCAGATCAAATTTGAAGCATGTCCACAGAATCTATTGGGCTTTGTGGATCACAGAGCCTCCCCTGCAACACCTACCTTTACTATTGAGTCGGCACAATCCCTGATACATAAAGTTCACTGTTCAGACATGGCACAGTGCAGACTGTCATTCTTTCCCCAGCATTTTCCAGATGAAATATGGAAGCATCTGCTTTCATGTTTTGTGCAGTGTGATGCACGTGGCCTTCTTCCAGCCACTGTAGTAGGCACACCTTGTCAAAACCACAGCGGAAAACTTTAGTTGTTATGTCCAGATTATCATCATCAGCTGGCTTTTTTTAAGGCAACACTACCATCACACAGGTGTGAAGTGGTATTAAAAGCCATGTCAGTTAGCTATAATTTATCTTACTGGGCAGTTGGTTGGTAAATACAATCACTCAGGAAGATTCAGGTCAGCAGTAGCTCACATAGCTGGACTCCAAAGAGACTATATTCAAACTATTTTGAGTTTGGGAGCTGAGCAGACACATTAATAAGTCTTACTGAAAGACAAGAATGCCAGGGCTAAGACCAGCTTAGAAGAGTGTAAAGTATATATTAGGGAGGTGTCTCTTGCATCTTCTTTTTCTTTAAACAAGAGAACCTCCATTTCCTAAATCTGTATTTTAAGAACTTTTTCAGGAGGAATGAATCTCCATGCTCTAAGAATGAAATCTCCAGGCTGTAGGGAATTTTGGAGTAAGGAGGCTTCTCCAATACCCTCTATTCACCATTAATCCTATTCTTTCATATCATAACTGAATATTGATTGTATGAAAGGGAAAGACTACTCTGTTCTGCATGTTGTAGTTAAGGTTTTCAGCAAAGAAAAGATACCTAGCAGAAGATGTTAAGCATCAGTCATTACAACTCTCACCTCAAAATGGCTAATTATTATGTGTCTGATCTCAGTCAAAAGCCAAGAACAACCTATATGCCTTTGTCCCATTGAATACAAAAAATTTGTATCTAATGTGTGACCTGATAACCAATAAAAGATTTGGTGCAGGTTCAGTCAAGATGCAAGCTGATTCACCAAAGAGAGAATAGGGAGATAAGGATTATTCTTATTGAAGCAGTTGTTAATTGGCCAGTCAGGTACACAAGATAACATCTGATCTAACAAAGAGACATCTCTAAGGAAGAAATAGAATACTTATTTTAATTAAAAGAGGTGGTCAGATTATCTCCCAAATAAGAAGGAAATCAATGCATTTGAAGAAAAAGAGATTAGATCTGTTTAGGCTCCTGGGAAGGACTTACAAAAAAGGATTCGTTATAAAAAGCAAGTGTCTTACACAAGAAAAAGGACAAAACCTGAGCCCTAATATATAGAGAAAATAGATCTCTTTATAAACTGAATGTTTAGGAAATCTTGCTGAATAACGACTGGATAAAAGAGGAGACATGCTGCTGACATAATCCCCATGTCAGTAGAGCAAATGTCAGGTTTATTTTATTGCTATTTTTTAAATTTTGTCTTATTTTATTTCTTTTTATTATTATTATTATTTTTGTTTTATTCACGTTTGTAACTGTGTCCTATTTTTTTATTGATTGTTTGTTTTATCTCAGTCTGGCTTGAGTTAAGTTTGTTTTCAAAGTGCATAGGGAGACAGGAAAAGGTCTTTACTTCTTTCTTTAAATTTGTACACTGAGACAAATTAACTCCAACTGCCATAACTCCACAGCATGTTCTTCAGAGAACCCACGGGTAATCATTGTAGGATACACAGTAGGATTGTGTAAGAACAGCAGGTGGTATCACAAGATACAGGGGAGGAGATGCTGACAATTAGGAGGATTCTTAGTCATGCAGCTAAGATATGAAGGAACAAGTATGAAACCTGAGGATCTTCAGACAACATGTAATAGTGATGTTTGAATGCTCAATCTGCAGAGTAAGTAACACTGAAAAAAGCAGGAACTGAAATGCGGGTGCCAATCCCTGTCTACTTGCAATGTGGCTACAAAATCCGTGCTTTGCTTTACCTGCGTAGTTCTGCATAATTCTGCTTCAACAAGAAGGGATGAGGGTACTCTCAAACAGGAATGTGCTATAGTTTGGGGTTAGGTCATCCGCTGCATATCTGTACCTATTCAACACCCCTCATGCAGAGCAGGAAACGGAATTCATCTCTTCTATCTCAGAACCATTGAGCTGTTAGATAAAAGGGAAACTCTCCACTGTCCAACTGCTAGGGGAACCTAACTCCAGATTTTGAAAGGTAGTGTGTGAACCTCTAGCTCTGAAGGAGAGCTCAGCTCTCTCATGGATCACCAGAGCAATGTGCATCATTTCAGTGCCTGACCACTAAACATATCTGCTTCTGCCATTCTCATTTTTTGTCTTAACTTTTTTCCGTCATTGTAGTTGGTATCTCTGGAGCCTAATACAAAGCACACTCAGAGGAGGCTTGACATGTACTGGTTTTAGTTTCATCTGTCTTTTCAATCTAGCATAGCAAAGGATGTTGTAACAGTAACACTGGTGGAAGCCCAGCCGCTTTTCTTCCCCTCAATTTTGTTTCACACTTGTTCCTCTCCCTGCTGGTCGTAGCTGGCCTTGAAACTTGAACTAACGATACTATGCTTTACTGCTTGTCATTTGAAAGAAATATTAACAATAGCTACAACCCTCACCCAGGCTTTAACATTCTGAATTTCCAGGATAAACTTCTGAGCCCCTAATCTTTCCCAGCCCCTGGCAATATACAATTTACAAGGTTTCTTTTTGCTAGGAGGCCCTGTGAGTAACAGTACAGTGTGAGAGATTTTGTAGGTTGATCAATTGGAAAACACTGCATGACAATTTTTCCTTAGTTCATCATAAATCTACATATATATATTTATAGTCTAAACAAAATAACATTAAAGATTTTACTGATTTTGTGAGGGGTGTGCTGCATTAAGAGTATAGGAATTTGGTAGAAAATAAAACCTTCTGCTTTCCAGCTAGTCCTCAGAGATCAGAGGGGCTGGGTGCAGCTAGGCTTAATATCTGCTTATAACCAATTCAGCACTATAAGTCCAGTGTATTCACTAAAATTCCAGATGCATCAGTAGTGTGGGTCTCATTCTCAATCAGATTCACAAATTGTGTGGTTTACCAGTTCAACACCAGAAATTTGGTCAAAGTTGATAAGAACTTTCACGAACAGATTCAGAAATAGTATGGTTTACTGCTTAAACAGTGTAAGTGTGATCAAGTTCAATCGGAACTTCCATGAACACAGATTCACAAATACTATGGTTTGCCAATTTGACACAGTAAGTCTGGTTGAGTTCAATAAGAACTTTCCTTCCTGTAGTTTCTAGGAAATCATCTTGGGACAAGATATTCTGGAAGGGAAGTGTGGCCTCTTGTCTGCTCCATTCATTCTGGAGGTCCATGAGGAAAAAAGACACAGTTCTTATAAATTCTCAACAGACGCCAACATCCTTTGGCAGTGTGTGCTCAGGAGGAATGCCCAGTACTTCTATGCTGCTCCTCTGAGAGCACCTACAGGGTCAGACATAGACAAAGCTATGAAAAATGATTGATTTTCCTCTAATTTTTAGTGGACCACTTCTCATCTTCTTAGGAGATTTTTCTCTATAATTTTGAGAGAGGCAGAAGAATGCTGTTGTTCAAATGTTGATCCATTAGGCTTGTTTGGATAGAGAAACAGAGCTGAACGATTGTCTTTTGTCTGATGCTGTTCAAAAACATGGATGAATCCCATAATAATTATAAGTGTGCATGGTAGCAGTATTACAGAGGACTAGTAATCAGGAACTTTACCGTAGGAGGCAGGAAGCTTCTAGTATTTTTTTCGTCCTGGTTTTGACATATAATTTCTTTTGAATTTCCTTCCATTTTACACATTGATACACTTGCAGTATGCTACTAGCAGGGCAACTATTGATTACTGCATAGTTCATAGATACTGTGTGATAGACCGTATCCTAAACTGTATGGACTGGGAAGTATAAAGAGTAATAAAATATTACCACAAACATTAATACTCACTTCCATATATCTCCCGTTTTCATGAATGATTTTTATACAGCAGCCAAACAGGTAACCAAGGCAATTTTTGATCTTTCCCATGGACCTTGCTGTGAGTTGTACATTATTAACAATGCATGCCTGTAACTACAATGGCTCTGTTACAAATCCTACTTTTATCTCATCTAGTTTAAATCATATTAAAATAAAACTTGGTTTCCACCCCAGATGCAGATTTGTTTTACAAAAGAATTATTAATATAGGATTTATTTTTATATAAAGATCAGCAAGAAAATTAAATTTTCAAAGATTTCTACTTTCTTTGGCAAAAAAAGGAATTCATAGATATGTCATTGAGGACAAATAAACATGTCCTCAAATAAATGCCTGAACTGGAAAAGTAGCCTCAGTCTTTAGGAAAGTGAAGTTTTCTAGTTGGAGATCCAGTTGTAAGATATTCATCACCCAGCTTTTTTTTCTGATACCACACAAATTCAGACATCCTTTTTGGGACATTTGCACTATTTTAGACATGTAGTCATAAGGCAGTTATTTTTTTTCCAATTTATTTCTTTTCATTCCATTATTTAATATATTGGATTTTCTAATTATGTGAGGGGAAAAAAAGCCCTTGGTCATAATGACGTATTGTTAATCATATTAACAATTTCAGGTTAAACAATACTTTTTTAAAATGCAGCTTTATGTTTGACATTATTAAGGAAAGTGTGTTTGCATGCACCTTTTCTTTGTGTGCTTTTTTTTTCCTTTTTTTCCTTTTTTTTTTTTCCTTACTTTAGGAAAAAACTATGGAGATAAACCGGATGTTGCTGATAGGAATAAGACTGATCACAAAAGAAATTATGCATCCTAAGAGTTAGGTCATATCTCAGATATATGGACATGCGTGAAATGAGACTCCTGCAGTTGAGCCTTCCCTCTGACTTCCCTGGGATTTTAGGTCCAGATGTAAAGAAGTAAGCAGGTGTTGGAAGGACTTTATCTTCACTAATGCACCAGCTAGCACACCTGAACAGGCACAGTGATGTACATAGTCTGCTACTCATAAGGGTCATGAGCTTCTTTCTTACCTTTTGCTAGGCTAAAAAATTCTGATGTCTGCATTTGCCATGTGCTTCTCATCATTATGTCACTTTTTACTGAGAATAGAGTTGGAATACCAAAGTCTGTCCTAAAGGAAAAACAGCACCGAGTTGAACAGGAAAAAATTGTATAAAAGTATACATACGCCAGAATTAAATAGAATTAAAATCATTCCAGTAGAAATAATATTATTATTTTTCCTTAACTTCTGTGTAGTTTGCTTTCTCCAAAGCTGTAATTAGATACTTAAATAACAGCTTCTTGCTGTTATTTAAGTAATGTAACTTAATGATTAAAAAGCTTTCTTATCCTACTTTATCCACAGATATCAATCATCAAAGACATTACTCAAGTGAGCTACCATCATATATATATAGCAAGATGATAACTCTTTGCTTCTGATGATCAAAACCCAGGCAACTACTTGGATCACTAGTTGCCAATACAAGAAAAAAAGTAGTTAATAGTGTTGTTAGCTTCCTTCTTCTTTGTCTCACAAAATCTCCCTTAAAAATATAAAATCTTTAATTTGAAGAACATTTCTTCAAAATAAACTTAGGTAGAAAGTGTACAATATGAGATGAAGTCCTTTATTGAGTGGGTTTGATAACAAAGTAATAACTGATTTTTATATATCAATATGTTAAACAAAACAGTGCAATTAATAAGATATGTTTATTATTAATTTCTTTAAAAAATAAACAGGAAATGGCAAAAGGCATCATGAAACCAAGAGAAATGCTGCAAAATAAGGGCAACATAGTTGCTAGAATATCAAATCTGGCCTGATTGTCAGTCTTTGCCAGATTGGCAATTGTGTCTGTGAATGAATTTTTTATTCTACAGAAGTGCTCCTGTCCTATAAACTATGTTTCCTTTGCAATGTCTGAGATAGTCCTATTATCATTTTCAGTAGTGAGCATAATTAATTTATAATGCAATATAGCATATAACATTATCAAAGAATAAAATCCACGTTTTTTCTTCTATATCATACATGATTAAAATTTTCTGTATATCATTTGGCTATCATTTTTGTGGCATAGCATATTCCCAATCTTGATTAGAACTAAGAAGTTTATATTAAACTCTGAAAGGTTATTGAAAAGACACTTTAACATTCCTCTAGCTGTAAGACTACCCTGAGAAGGATAAACTCACAGGTAAATATTGAAGCTGAGGGGTTTTTTGGTGCATATGCCATATTAGCCATAGAACCAATTACATCCTACTTAGGATTTTTCCCCAGCTTCCCCTGCTTCCCTCAGCTGCAGGATGACACAAGATCTGCAATGGTAAATCTATGCTTCTTGGGAATTCCTTTGCTTCTATCATGGGAATTTTGCCAGGTTGATTAAATCATCCGTAGCTCAGTAGAAAAGTACAAAAATTGCCAATAATGGGCATGAACCTACATCTATATTTGATACATATTTTCAATTCAATAATTTCTCTTGATATAAATAGAACATGTGTTAATAGTACCTGTCACTCCTTTATAGCTTTCTGCAAAACAAGAAAGATCCACAGGAATAATAGGTGCCCTTTTGCATATTCATATGATAACCCTACATGTTAGACACATAGTCAAAGAAAATCACACCAAAAAGGAATAGAACTCCTAAATATGAGATAGATTCTGGCTGGCCCAGAAGAGTTGCATTACACAAGGGATCGATCATAAATGGAGGACTTCATAAAAAGTGTGGCATTGAGATGTACTAGTATAACAGTTTTAACTCAGTATTTCCATTCCTTATTTACTTTATACCTAAAACCAAATACTTTATGTCAACAAGTCAAAATTATCAGCATCTCTGAGTGAATTGATAATCATGCATTTACTGTTCTGCTGGCATAGGCATCACGCAACAAATTGCAGTTACCCTTTTCTTCTGGTTCTGCTCATTACTCCATCTCCCTCATGGACTTTGTATAACATTCTGTGCAGCTTCTGTCAGTCATAATTTCAACAGGCTACACATATATTTATTAATGAGGTTTTGTGGGTTGTTTTTTTTTAAATTGCTAGTTAGAAAAGAGAGAAAGAACATATTTAATCACTTAATTTTCATTTGCTGCATATTCAAACACAATGCTGTTAAGCGAGAAATTGAAATGTATCACTGAAAAAAAATCTAAAAAGTGTCCATATTAGACTGACTCTGATCCTGCCATGTCAGTCGTTGCCTTATTGTTGAATCCACTTAAAATACTTTCTTCATTTCAGCACTAAAATTTTCAGAAATACTGAAAAAGTTTTGCAAAATACGTATTGTATTTATGGCTCAGCTACTGTATAACTGGAATTTTGAATTTGTGCAAGTGACTTGAAGAGCAGAATGAGCCCTGCTCAACCTGCAGGACTGCCCATGGTTTATACTAATTTAAATATAATAATAATTGTAACAAATGTTTCGTTTTAGACTAAACTGGTGTCTGTGATTGTCTACCTTTTATAATTAGAACTTGTCTAATTCTTATGCATTGGACACCATCTGTAAGGATTTAGTGCTAACTGGACGTATTCTCCATCCAGTGCTTTTCAGCATAGGCTGAATTCAATTTATTAAATCGTATTCTCAGGATGACTAATACCATCCTTTTGTTTTAAAATATGTCAATTTCTCTTAAGCTATCAATCCTTAATATTTAATCAGCACAGATAAATGCATTTCATTTGGCCTTAACTGTGTGTCACAATAAGAGAAGAGAGAGGAATGCTAATAAACTAAATTGTTTAAGTTACCCAGAAGATAACGCTTCTGCATTAGAATATGTAACTATATTTTTCAAAGTGGGTGTTGATTTAGCCTGTAGCCCTCTGAAAGACACAATTTGTGAAGGAAAGCTAATAAACCGCTTTAGTGGCTTGAAGAATTGGTGATTTTCTCCCAATTGTTTCCCTCAGTCGCTGTTTGTTTCATTTATTACAGGATTCTGTTTCTAAGACAATAGTGTGTAGGGGTTACATCTGGTGTGTTCAAAAACTAGTGGCACAAAATGCTGAGGTGGCCTGGGGTGAACTTCACTCTGAGAACAGGCTTGGGATAACAAATTGCTTTTGCATGAGGGCCCTGGCATATAGAATCACTTACATAGGTGTGTTGTCAAGGCAGAAGAGGTGAAACAAGGGTGGTCACAGGGACTGGAAATTATTATTCCCCTGCCTTGTTTCTTCCCCCCTCCATTTTTCCTTTTTTTTCAAGCAATTTAGTGACCTGAGGTGAAATGGACAGGAATTTACAGCACACATGCTGCTGCTGGCAGCAGAGTCACTGCAGTTGCTCCTTGGACATGGAAGGAGGAGGAAAAAGAAGAAAGAAACCCAGTTGTTTTCTAAACATAACATATGTAAAGATATGTTTGCTTTAGTTGAAACCAACCCCTTTTTTCCTGTAGAAATTATTCCCGCC
>JAWWLV010000121.1:86279461-86311484 GCA_035041135.1 Platyrinchus mystaceus | reverse complement strand
TTTCCCGCCCCCCCCCCCGCCCCGCCTCCCCCCACCACTGCAGGTCAGGAAAAAGGAGAGATGATTTTTTGTCTCTCCCTCTCCTTCTCCTTGCTCTCACAAAGAAAACGTGGGTTGATACCATTTTTATTGTTCTGCTGGGGTGGGTTTCAGACCTTGTATTAGCATATTGAATGTCTAATTGAATTCGGGGGCTGTGTTAATCATCTTGTTTTGTTTAAGGGTGGTTGGTGAAAGGTGCCAGCAAATGATTGCTTTGGCTTGGGGTTAGAGTGGTGCTGCCACCCCAAGAAAAAGAATCGAGAAGGGGGAGGGAGCAGGGGAAAGGCGAGTTGACTGAGTGATGTCTGGAGGGCGAACTCGTGTGTCTCTTTGGTGATGTGTGCTGCTGTACTGAAATCCACCCCTCTGCTGGAGCTAAGGCAAGAGTTGGAGGCATCTGATGCTGCCGTTCCCAGGGTGAAATTTCTAAGGCTGGTCGCTAAAAACAACAACCAAAAAAAACCCCCAAATCCTCGGCAAAAATAGCAGTCAGAACAGAAGATCCGGCATCTCGCGGTCCAACTGACATAACCCAGACAGACGTTTGAGAACCACATGCTTTTAACCTAGCCACACACACCGGGGAAGGAGGTGGGGGGAAGGGACCAAAAAAGACACTGCAACTACCGAACATCACATTTCTTACAAAAGGGCCAGAAACAGAGCCTGTAGGAAAAGGGAAAGAGAAAAAAAAACAAAAAAAAAAAAAAAAAAAGAGAGAGAGAGAGAGAGAGAGGAAAAGCCTCCCCCTCTTCCCCCCATGAGTTTTTCGCAGTGCTCTGGTGAGGCTCGGAGGTGGCTGGCAGCGCAGGGGGCGGCTGCTGGCGCGGCTGGCGGGGCTCGGCGCAGCGCGGCGCTCCGGGCGCTCAGCACCGCGGGGCCGGACAGCTCCGCGCCCCGCCCGGCCCGGCGCTGCCCCACAACAAGTACCGCGCCGCTGTCCGGAACTCCGCCGCTCGCTCCCCGCGCCTCAACTGCATTGTCTCCTCACCGAATCGGCCGTCAGGCGTAATTACCCCCGTTTCCCCCCCACCCCCTCCTCTCTCTCTCCTTTGCAGGAACGACTCTTTGGGAACCTGGTCCACCCAGGGATGTAAAACTGTGCTTACCGATGCATCCCATACGAAATGCTTATGTGATCGTCTCTCTACCTTCGCCATTTTGGCTCAGCAACCTAGAGAAATAGTAAGTAACAAAGGGGGGAAAAAAACCCAGTTTTAATGCAAAAGGCAATGCGGGCGGGGAGGGGGGGTGTGCGGGGGGGAGGGGGAGCTGGTCCAGCTTTCCTCTCAGGTATATTGCAGACCTTGCATTGAGGAATTGTTTAATATTGCAGGTAGGCAAATGTTAGTCTCCTGGTGTCTACAGTGTCTCAGATAAATGAATTCCAGATTCTGTGATATAACTAATTCCTTGTGAAATTTGCATGCTCTCGAACTCCATAAATATTTCAGAGAAAGCCTTATAATTGTGGTGCAAATGTGTAGAAAACTTTTGTATTGAACAATTAAGGGAATGTACAGGGCTTTATTATTGCTCTTGGTAGGAAAACCCTAGATACTGTAGTTAAACTGATTGCAGATCTGCATTGGACATTTTCAGCACAGATTTTCTATGTAGTCTGTTGATATGATGCAAGAAAAATAATCAAGTTTTCATGAGAAAGAGGGGACATTAAGTGTATAGGCAGACACTCCCAGTATTACTGAAAGTAAAAATAGCCAAAAAGCAAATATTTGTGAAGTTATCCTGCCTAGGCATAATTTCTTTTTACTGGGTTTGGAAGCATATAATCAGAATCTTTTTAATAGCAAAGTAAATCAGTTTGGAACAAAGTGGTTGAAATAAAATACTACTTTCTGCCTGAGATCTGGCCTAAAAGTACATCTGTCTTATCTCCTATTTGGGTGACAAAAGATATCTTGATAAATGTAATTTAAAATACACCCCCAAAGCTTTAAAAAGCATTTTGGTAAACCAGGCATGATATCCTTTCAAACTTTTAGATTTAAATTTTTTCCATACATATTAGCAAAACCCATGTCTATTTCAGGACATGAGCATGTGTACCTACAGAGGAAAAACCTGATCTGATATCTGAGGATAGTAGTTTCTTTTTTAGAAGGGAAAGCTCTGTTGTTTTCAAGGTCATTCTTTTTTTTTTTTTTCATTTTATATTAGTACACAGAGTACAAATGAAATAATTCTGATTTTGAGGCTTTTTTAAACGGAAGACTTGTGATACTGTTGCCATAGATATCCTGCCATTCCTTCTAGGCAATCAGGGGCCCAAGGAAATTAAGCATGTAAGAATAGGGGATTGAAATCAAAGTTATTAAAAGTCAGAAAGTTTGGTAATTCTGCAACAAGCATGAATCAAATTCTGGGACAAATTACTGGATGATCTTTAATATATTACAGTGAAACCAAGCTGTTTGTTTAATTCACAACCATAAATATTGCTACTTCTCAAGAGAAATGTATCTTTTAATTAATGTTAACTGGGAAGTCATTTAAACTTGTACTACTGCCATAGTCTCCTGTTACATTGCAATATTACTACTTTATTTTTTAAAGTATCATGCAGGTATTACAAGGCATTTTAAAGCTCAAAGGCCTCTGAGGAATGTATTAAGCAGATCTCAGAGTTATGTATGGATCACTTTTGGAACTAAGTTGATTTCTGCTTCTTAAGTAATATTACTGAAACTGTCTGTGAAAATGTGGCTGCTTCTATAATTTTGCTTTTGTTGCTTTTTTCTTTTGACTTGTTTTTTTAATTGCTGGAGGATGTTTGTTCTTCATGGTTGTCTGTTGTAACCTACAGATCATGGAATCATCTGGTACACCCTCAGTGACCTTAATAGTAGGCAGTGGTCTTTCATGCTTGGCTTTGATCACCCTAGCAGTTGTCTATGCAGCATTATGGAGGTATGTAATGGATTGAGAAAGCTAAATGTAAATACATAGTTATAATTGGTTGAATTTCAATTTAGGGAGAGCATTAAATGCAACATTTATTGTTTAGAAAATTTAAAAAAAAAAAAGGCAAAATGTAGTGCATGTTTTGATGCCTAAATTTGTTGATGTGATTGATCAGTTTTACTGTCTTGGCCTACTGGTGATGTATAGCCCATTCTTCTCTTACCCCTCTTCAGTGTGAATAGTATTGCTATTTTGGTGAATTATTCATAGATAAATAACAACAGGATTCTTATATATTTCATGTGAGGCTTCTGGCCTGTACCTTTAACTGCTTTTCCTCCATTTCCATTTTTAAATAAAAATTTTAAGTGATAAAATAAACATATCAAAGTGGCACATCAGGTATTGAAGGTTTATGAAGGTTTAGTCAAGTGGTTTTGAATTTATTGAGATCAGTTATAAGTTTGAATAAAGACCACAAAATTAAATAGTCATAAATAGTGAGGTGGTACATTCCAGTAATAGAATTTCTTTCCATCCCAATTTTACAATATTAAAATATTATATTGATTTAAAAGTGCAATAAATATTTATGGAGTAAATTAATTTGAGAAATCATGAGAAACAGCATGATGTCTTAGTACAGAAGAAACACAAAATTAAGTTGAAAAGTCATGCAAAGTAATAAATATTTTTAAAAAGTGAACATGGATTCTCATTTAACTTTTTTCAATAATATATTGTAAAAAGGTTCTTATGCAAGTAATAAGAAATACAGGGATAAAATAATAATTTTTAGAGTAATATAAAATCAACCAATAGATTTCTGTTTGATAATTTTACACCGCTTTCTCTTTCACTCTCTTATGTACCGCAGAGACTCACAGGATTAGAAAGATATACAATAAATAAGAATATCTAGTTACATAAGTTACGATAGAAAGAGTATAAAAATTATCAGCTCTTATCTGTCAAAACTAAGAATGAGAGTATTTCAGGATATAATTCCCATCTGAAGAACTATAGTGTTATTTTTGCCCTCCCTGATATATTTAGCACTTGGATAGAAATACTGTCATGCTCAGTGGAACTGGTCTTCTCCATCATTTAAATTAGAAATAAGGAAGAAATTTTTATTTTGAGGGTAGTGAGGCATTGAAACAGGTTGCCCAGAGAAGTTGTGCATGACCCATTCCTGGAAGTGTTCAAGGCCAGGTTGGATGGAGCTTTGAGCAACCTGGTCTGATGGAATCTGTCCCTGCCCATGACAACAGGTTGTAAATAGATGTAAAAGAGATGATTTTAAGTTCCCAAGCCTTTCGATGTTTCTATGATTCTATTAACTTCTAAGCAGAGATAAAATGTTATGTGTTATGGATTAAGTGTGGGTTCTGCATCCAAGACAGGATAACTCATATAGATCTCAGTGTTCTATCAGTGAGATATTTTTAAAGTATTATGACAACTAAGTGGTATGTCATTTGAATCATTAAAATACATCAACATGTTTCTTGAGAGCACATAGTAAACAACCATAGGGAGAAGATAGACACTGAGACTTTTATGCACATATGCTTGTTTTAATAAATCTAGGGGTAGGGAGAAATCTGGTGTTTTGACCCTATGTCTGCATTTATATTTTGGAACACTCACCTGCCCTTTGAATGGTAGGAGCTCTTTAGAAGTCATATGAGTTAGATGTATTCTGATCCATAAAAGGCCTGTATGAGCATTCTTTTATGGTTCATTGATTTGATCCCCCTGACTGAAAATTCAAACTGAAAAATAAATTCGGTATCAATCAAATATTCATCTGTCCCTTCCCTTTCGCCTTCCCTTTTGCCTTCCCTTTTCCCTTCCCTTCCCTTCCATCAATAGTGGGCTGACAGAAAAACTAAAACCTTCCTAACTTAAGTGAATGCTGAAAGCTCCTGCTTGCACTGTATTTACTCAACTACTGAGGTCCTTTGTAGTGCATGGATACTCAGTGTTGGGAACTGGCCCAGGTGAATTGATAGTTAACAAGTTAGAAAGTTGCAGCATGCTGTCTGTGTGAACAAAGGCACTAGACTTTCTGTATTTGTTTGCAAACACATAGAACTAGCCTTAAGAATGTTGCTATATTTTAAGGAAAGATGTGGACTGTGGTATCAGGGTTGTTCTGTCTTTCACTAAAAAAAGGTAATCACTTGTATAACTTGATATATCAGCAAAAAGGACTACAATTAATTTCATGTCAAAAACTCAGCATTTCTTGTGGGCTCAGCAGCCTTTTCTATGACTAGAGTATCAACTATAGGTGCACAGCTCAGGAGGAGGCAGCAATATTAACTGAACTCCAGTGAGCAGCACATAGAATAGGTCATAGAATATATAGAGATATGGCATGGTCTTCAGGGGAACTGAGCCTGCTTAACTTTCATTTATTTTAGTAGTCAACATTTACTGTTAACAGCTCTAAAAATCAGGTCAAAAAGTTACTTCACTTGAAAGCATGGTCATTCTCTTTCTGTTCTGTAGCATATAAAAGGCTGTATACAGAAAAAGGCATTTTGTAAGGAAATATGGAATAAGAGTATATGATGTTTTCATCCTAAACATACGTGTAAAATAAATATGATATGTTTGCAAGAGACACTGCGACGCTCACTGCTATAATTTAATCTTTCTGTACAAACTTAGCTATTTTTTTGGCACTCAGTCTTATGAAGATATTACAGTACTATTGTTTCTTCCTGAAAATTATCTAAAAATTCCTAAAAATAAATCTCTTGGAACATCAAGAGTAATGTTATCGTTATCCCAAAAGTGTGTTTCAATATGCACTGCCACAGCATCATCAACAAACCTTCACCTTATTTATGCATCATGGACCAATCTTCTGTTTATGTAAATAACCATATTTTTGCTGAAGTTAGTAATTATGAGTGGTCTATGCCAGCTGTGGATATTCCCAGGGATGAGCAGAGAGCATAAAACGTTCCTGACATGAATGCATGCAAGCCCATTACTATCAGTATGGTGTTAGAACAGTGTTGCCAGCAATTTCTAAAAGAATCATTGATAATTTTTAAATACCAAGTTACTAAGAGTAAATGGCAGAATATGTATCAAAATATCATTGTTCCAATGGTTGTAACGTGATAGGTCTCTGGTACTTTCTGAGCACTTGAAAGAGAGGCACTTCTGCAAGAACTGCATCAAAGTTTTGTATAACTTACTAGTTGTTTTCCTTTTAGAAAAGTTGTACCCTCTCTTTGTTTATTTAAACAGGTACATCAGATCTGAGAGGTCAATAATTCTAATCAATTTCTGCCTGTCTATTATCTCATCAAATATCCTTATCCTGGTTGGACAGACTCAGACACATAACAAGGTATGATGATGGATTGTATTGAATTTGCATTTAAAGATTGATATCTTTGTTTTCCTTGTGTTTAGCTTAAAATAATTACATATATTTAGTCCTATAGTCATAGGACTTGGTGTTTTTGGTAAAATATTAACAGACAAGGGAAAATATTTACTGTCTTTTACAGTCTTTTTTTCCCATCCAAAAATCCCTTTTGGTATTGTTCCCTTTGGATAAGCTGCGTTCTCTGTGGTAGACTTGTGTTTTATAAGTAAATTTCAAAGCAAAAAAGTTCAAAGACTCAACATCAAAAGCATAAATTCTGGTTCATTATAATAGTTGTAATAGGATTGTGCTACAATGTTTTTGTCTTTTTATTAATACACTGGTACTCAAAAGGCAAATAGGAATTGCTTAGAAGTTAGAGTACAATTCTTGAAAATGTGCAGAAACAGACATCATAACAAGCCACAGAACTGTTAGATCTCTGACTGGTGTAGCTATAAGAAAGTAATAAACCTGCATATCTTGCTGATATATTGCTGATTTAATGCTAATCTGCTCTCTGAACGTAGTTGTCATTTGTCCCTTTCCTGTAGAGCAGGATTGCCGGTATTTTGAGGAATCACTCAGTGCTTAGTGATAATGGGCAACAACAAATGGTTGCTTAAAAGTAACTATAATTACAGGATTGTAGAAAATAATATGTAATTGGTTAATTGGGCAATATGTGATACAATGCTGTTAAGTTTTGGAGTAAGCAAGTATTTGTAAAGTTGTTTTTTTTCCCACTGTGTTAAACTACTTAATGCACTGCTTATCTTAATTTTTTCCAGTACTGAATGAAACACATTCATCATCTGCTATGGGATAACTGGTGTTTCTACAACACACCTCTAATTAATAATTTTTTCTTTTCAAATAAGTGCTTAGAAGTTTAGCTGTCAAAAGTCTCATAAGTTCAATGCAAGTTGCATAGCTGTACTTTGTAAAACATACCCAAACAAAACATATTATTTTCCAATACATAATTTAACAAAATTATTAAAATTAAGATATCAATATGCTTTTTAAGTTTTGAAAGTATGTAAAGCGTCATGTGAAAAGGGACAGAAAAGAAGAATTTTCTCTCCAACCTGTATTAATTTATTTTTTGTCTATCAGTGTTCCGCCTTTCAGGATATCAAAGCCTTTTAATGTCCAAACAATTCTGTTAGCATCTCACCTAATGGGACCCTTCACTTAAAAGATTCGCTGAGACAGACAGGACGTTTGATACCTTTTTATATAAGGACTGCACTGAATACTGGTAGAAAAACCCCTGAGCACGTTTCTCTTATGAGTTATTTTGCTGTCAACAGAACTGTCAGCACCTAAAAACGGACTCACTCTAACAGTTCATGAAGCAACAAGTTCATTAATGCAAATTTATGACAATTTATGGGGTTAGCTGTGTCTGGAATAGGGTCTAACTGCAAAAAAATCACGCTTAAACTATGTAGTAATAATAATAAGGCAAAACATAGGCACACATGCTACAGCAAAACAAACTTACAAATAAGTAAGATAACTTACAAAGAATAAGTAAAGCAAAAACTTAATCACCCTCCCTAAAGCAAAAGAACTAACAAAGAATAAGTAAAAAATGTTAAAGTACTATGGAGCAAAAGTAAAATTAGTATATATGTATAAGCAATCGCTCACCTCACAGTGTCCAGAGAAGGTGAGGGAGAAAAGGCAGCCCATCGGTTACCTCCACAGAGTTGATGGAACTTCTCACCGATTTTTGCTTATGTCCAATCTCTTTTTATACATTTTTCTGTAGGCAGTTTGAGTATCTATAGTCAATGAACTAATTTTCGGATGACAGATGAAATAGGCCCAAGGATCCACTTCACGAATTCTGGCAGCCAGGATGTTCAGAAAAAAAGGCTGTGTTATCTCCACATCACTCCTTTCTTTGTCTTAATCCTTTCATCAGTATCTGGGAATGTCTCCCCAGGTGTGGGGGGTTTTTATGGGAAACCATCAGGAGCCTTTTTCTTTCTTTTGTGTGGCCTTATCTATCACCTTACAGTAGAGGTACAAATGAACAAACTATAGATTTGCAGAAGAAACCCACGTAACTCTCACAAATTTTATTCAGGGGAAAAAATAGTCAGAAATGTGCTAGCAACTTCAGTGTATCAGGGTGCAGAAGATTAACCCTCCCTGCAATTTCAGCACTGAAATGGATAGTCATATATACTATTTTATTATGTATTTCGTGAAAAGATATGATTCAGTAGCTGAAGGTTCCTGTGTACATTGCCACTGTAGAATCAGAGTTTGAGGGTATCTATCAGAACAACTGTGTTGAATAACAAACTCCCTGGGTCTGCTGGCAGCCTTTCTCTGATGCTTGATGCAAGGAACTTTGAACCAAAATATGCCCTTAATTCAGTTCCTTTCATTAATCTTAATTTCTTTCAGCTCTCTCACTTAGGCTTCCTTAACTCCTGAAAGCAAAGAGATATTACATTGACACATTTCTGAGGCCAGCAGATCCTAAAAATGCAGATGTTCAAAGGAAATAATTGACAGAAAAAACCCAACACATCACAAAGTTTAGATTTTTAATATACAGCCTGAAAAATTACTGTAAAATACCACTTTTTGCTACACTTGTCTTCTTTTTGAGTCCACATCTTGCTTTTGATACCTCTACCACCCATGGCCTTCTAGCCAGGGAGCACCTCTAATGGAACAAGGGTAGAATACATTTTTTATATCGAGGAAGACATTCCTTGTATCAGACCAAAAATATTTTTATCACAGTATCGGCAGATATATGAATATATTGTAGCTCCAAGAGGCTGGCCTGTGAATTCACCATCAACAAAATTGCCAGCTAAAGCCACTGTTTAGTGCAAACTTACTCAAATTAAAGCAATCAGTTCCGGATATGACTTCACTGTAAGTAAGGATATGTTTAGGCATCAGATGTGTTTGAATTCAAGTTCTGAATTTTTTATTTTCAAGACCAGATATCACCCAAAGAAGCCAGTGTTTGATTTTTAGTCCATAGTTCCAGATTGCAATACTGACATCTGTAAGAAAAATTATGTTTTCATTTTGCTGAGCTGGAAAATTAAATCTGTAAATGGAAACTTTAGAAAGAAAATCAGGTCATGACCTGTGGTTTAAGATTAAAAACATTTTAGATTTTTTTCTGAGATTTTATTATTTACTAGAAGTCAAACCATGTGGGGTTTTAGTGTTTGAAAATTTTGGAAGACATTTTGGGAATATTTTATTAAAACAATGTAATATTCAAGTTAGCAAAAATTGCTGAATAAAGACTGAAGCAATTTTTTATGGCAAGAAGATGAGCTCCTTTTTTTAAAATGCATTGGAGAATATTTGATAAATATGATATGCCAAGTTTGAGTTTCTTTGCTCTGTTCCATTCTCATTTTTATGCTCATACTATTCTCAGACTATTGGGGCACTTAGTTAATGTCTACATGGTGCTGTAAATATTCACAATACTGAAGCATATCCTTTTTTTTTCTGTGCTTTAGTTTGGCTCTGAGTTTAAATTGTCCCTAGCTCTCTATTTGGGTATATTCCCTCTGAGAATGTCAAAGATGTATTTATAACAAACAGCATATTTTCGGTCTGTTTGCAGTTTCTGGTTGTCTTTGTCTTTATTAAATACTCCACCAACAACTTCTATTTTATATTGAAAGCTGAATATATCATTCATGTTTTTACAATAGCTTCTTTTAGTGGAGGTTAAGTGAGTTTGAATATTGCATTCCCTTTGGTTCAACTAAGTTCTGGCTTTTTTCAGCAAAAAAACCCCACCTCCCGTGGGCAGAAATGGACAAAACATTCACCAAGGACATGTAGAAGGAATTAACATTCTTTCAAACTACCATAGTTTTCCCATTTCTAGTATTCCCTTTTTAAAAGTTGCTTTTTTTCTTCAGTTTTAGTAACTTGAGGACACCAACAGTAGACAAGATATCTAGGTCATGGGGCTTTTTAGCTTGTTTTGGAGTAGTTCATGATGGCAGTCATGGAGGGAAGTAGAATTATTCTTGAATATTTGGATTGGGATAGCAAAAAAGCTTTTGTCAACAGAAAAGCTTTAGTCCTTTATTCCTTATTAGCCAAACATGTTGTGCATTTTATTGAAGGACACAGCTGAGAAATGTTCTGATTTTTAAATTGTGTTTCCCCAAACCTTTCAAAACACAGAACTTTATTCAAAGCTTTCTTTATGCTTCAGACTGTGTAAGACATTTCTGTTTTTTCAGATCCTGTTTTGAAATACAGGTCACTGAAGGCTGAATTTACAAAAATATTATGAAATTAATTATGTATCTTGTTTAAATATAGTTGGTGTTATACTGTGCATGAGAAGCATATTAATTTACTTTAGTATTTCTCTCTGTGTCTTGTTTTCTTAAATGTTAGCCACATAATTGTTTTTAAATTTGAGGATATGCAATTGCTGCACTTTAACAACTGAATTTAGTTTTAACGCTGAAATTAAGTGTCCTTAATTAAGGAAGGGTAAAACTTCTCATTTATAACATAACTGCTCAAATATCTATTACTTCACAAATCCTATGAGATGTCCCTGACATCTATAAAAGCATTACATATTTACTCTGAAGAGGCTGACAGGTTTTTTCGAGGAAATATCTATCAGTAATTTGTAACATTCACTGTATCATAACTCTTGCTATATTATGTTTCATAATGTTCATATTGCCATCAAGAATGGTTGTATTTCTTCTATATGTGGACCTTTAAAGCTTAAGCTATAAACTTTTACTATGCTTCTGATCCCATTTAATGAATAAATTCTCTACCCCATAAGTTATTGATTAATATAACATGTATTCTTTCATAAACTCTCATTTTGCATACATTCAGAAAATACCCTTTTTTTTTCAGTTTTGCCTAAAAAAAAATATTAGCTGTTTGATATATTAGCTGTTCCAGTATATCTATTTTTTTGTATGAAGAAAACAAAGATGAATACAATTTAAAAGAAGCCATAGAATTCATTACACGTATGGGAAAAAGTTAATTGTTTTCTAAATAATCTGTTTCTGACTGTACTTAAGAGCTTATTGCTGATGTTTGGGTTGCTTGGAGAAACAGTCATATTTTTAAAAATGCCATCAGACTCAGTACGTTTTGTTAGCCATAGTCAGGTTTCTTGTGCCTACCAAGGAAAGAACAGGGAAGGTGTTAAGATTTAGTAACCCTGATATTCTGTGTCATCCCTCTTTAATTGCAATATCTGGTTTATTATTCTTGCTATTGTATTTTGAAATTCATCTCTTAGACCATACCTGAAAGGATATGAAAAAGGCATGTCCTGACCACCTAAAGCACATAACATAACTTCTCAGTATCCTTGATAAATGCATTGTGAACAAGCAACAACCCCATAAAAATTTGTAGATAATAGGATTAGAATGTTCACTAAATAGACTGACTGGACAAAAATAACCCACTGTTAGTATTTTTTTAATAGAGGTGTTAGGCTGAAAGAAGCAAACAGAAGTTGAAAGAAGCTGAGAAGCCACAGCATCCCAGTCCCATAGCACTCTGAAGTAGCTGACTGCGTAACTAGAGCTCCCTCAGGTTTTGAGAGACAGTGGGTGGTGGGATCCCCTGAGAAATCTACAAATGTTCAGGTGATAATGCTGCCTCTAACCATGTGGCTCTTGCCCCATATCTGCCACTGCCTTACAGATGCAGGCATCATGGCAATATATCTCCTAGGAAACAGCGGGGGAGACCTAAGAGCAGATGGAATGAACAGAGAAATGATGCTAACACAGCATTAAGGTTGTGTTAGAAAATCAATGAGAGGCTAGGGAATTCAGTATGTCAGGCAATAGCACGCCATATTTCAAGTCTTTTTGGAGAAGTTCAAGGGAATATTCTCCATTTAAGCAGCTGAAGCCCAGGAAAATATATCCTTTCATTTTGCTGGTATCCAACTTCCAAATTGACACCTACTCTGCTGATTGTCACCTTTTCCTTTGTGTAACAGGTTTTTGAACAGCTGACCCAGAGAGTGTCTGATATGGGTCATTCATCCCAGAAACATACCAATAAATAGGTCAGCAGTGAGAGTGCACTGCACCACACACATCTGCCTGCTCTGTGTTTGGAAATTCAGAAACAATCAAAAGGAGAAGAGCACACTTATCTGAATAACTATTACAGGAGTAGGTCTGTTTAAGCAACGCTGTTTTACCCTGCTAAATTCTGACAAAACCTGTTAACATCAGCTGAATTAACTACCTGCTTTTAGGTTCTCAAAAGAACCTCTGGGAACAGTCTTTCTTACCCAAAATCAGTAAACATGGTCATTCATGTTACTGTTACCTGCCTCAGAGGAGAAGGTAACATTTTCTCAAAAGTGCCGGCCAGACCGTGTCTCAAAGTGGATCAACTTTATCATTCATTTTGCTATATCTAAACAAAACAGACATTTTCATTGTAAGTAGGTTACAGGGAAGAAATTGGTTAGATATAAGAAGCATGTTTTCTGTGCCTTCAATCCCCAGGACCATTTAAAGAGCTTTGTGAACTATTTTAAAATCATGGAATTCAGGTTGGAAGATCTGGCCAGTGTCATTCTTAAGGTAGGGTC
Organism: Platyrinchus mystaceus; assembly: GCA_035041135.1. Lineage (NCBI taxonomy): Eukaryota > Metazoa > Chordata > Aves > Passeriformes > Tyrannidae > Platyrinchus > Platyrinchus mystaceus. The sequence continues at coordinate 86,298,495 of JAWWLV010000121.1, read as the reverse complement.
AGGTGTTCGGTCAAAATAGGTGGTTCAGGGCTTTATATAGTCAAGTCTTGAAAACCTCCAGGTGTGGAAACTGCACAGCTTCCTTGGGAAATTTAGTCCACTGCTTGACTGTCCTCGTGGTCAAAATGTGTTTCCATATATCTGGTCTGGACCTCTTTTTGGTTCAGTTGATACCCGTTGTCTTTTGTCATCTCACTACACATCACTGTGAAGAACTTGGCTTCCTCTCCATAGGCACTGACAGGTTGCTCCTAGTTGCTGTTAGCTGAGACTTTCCTGAGGTAAACCTCTGCTGTCATACTCTTCCCAAAATTGTGGGGGGTTTCCTCCTTGCTCTTCAGGACTTGTTTAGAGTAGTTTTTTCTCTTCTAGAATTCACCCCCACAGCCTTAGGGGAAAATAGCTCATTCTCTCACAAAAACCTGTTTGAATAATTTCAGACAATCTGTTGATGACTCAAGCATCTATTTTTGGTCTTCACACCTCTTTTCTATTTTTCTTTTGCTTATTTGTTGAATTTCAGTGGAAATAGAAAAGCAGTCAATGGGAAATAGATCGATCTACAAACAGCTAAATGTTCATGTCTTTCACTTGCATCTTATTTTTAAGAAAGAGGAAACAATAAACATTTCTAAGCAACAATAGTAAAAAGGATTTTTAAATGAAGTTACCATAGCAATTGACTTCACAAGACTAAAGGGTTTAAGTAACAATGATAACATCAACACCAAAACCAACATTAATTTACTTGGTTATTTTCATTCTAATATAAAAGTTGAATTTCCTATGGATTTTCATATGTGAATTACCATTTTGAAGATTGTAGGCATAGAACCCCTTTGTCATATAAACCAAAACAGATGCAGAAACACAGTAAAATTTTTTATAGGTATCTGGTAAAAAAAATACATCAAAAATTACAACTCTGAGGTAAATGCAATGTAAATCTTATGCCTTACTGCAATAATTAATACATCATTACTCTTTCTGTATAACAGAATGAAACATGATAGCAAAATCTCTTTTAAAGGGCTATCATTTAACAAACAATAGTGTAAATTTGGTGCAAAAGATCATCTACCTATTATACTGGATTTTATTTGTACTTCCCTACAACTCCCTGTTGTGTCTGCATCTTTTCAGGAACATATGGTATGCTTTAACCTTGACATGCACTATGAAGTTCATTTGTACAGTTTTGCATTTTCTCCCTTGCATTTTCCTGGGTCACAGTTTTTAGGCCCCTTTATCTTGCAGTCAAGTCAATTGAGAGCATTTTATCAGGAAATTTCTCTATTGGATTGGTCTGATTCTCATATTGGTCTGTTCAGAAGCTGTAAAATGAGCATTTTTTCCTTAACACTACATATTTCACTCTGTGAAAGCTATGGGGCTCATTCCTGTGATTCTTATACATGAAAGTATTCTCCACCCCTACATTTACTTTAGAAATTGTGTCACACAGAAGTTGGGAGAATCAGGCTCAGCTATAGTTCAACAGTCAGTATGAAAATAAATCATGGGGTGTGTGTTTGTTACCTATGGCTGAAGTACACTCAGTTCTGAAAACAAAGCTTGCTAGTGAATCAGTTCATTCTTCATGCTGGAGTCCCTCTTGCTTTTGCAGCAACTGAAAAAAAAAAAAAAAAGAAAAATAAAAATGAATCATATTTTGTTGGATTAAATCAAACTAGTCCAGGATGCTGTTTGAGCAGCAGCCAAAAACAGCCCCTCCAGAAGTACAAGAGGCTCTGCCCTCGGCAAGTGTGAGTTAACATAGTCTGTAGATTATTTGCTTGTTTAATTTGTGATTGATTTTAAGTCATGATCAAAATAAACTTTCTATAAGGTGATAATTGTTCTCAGGTGCTAAGATTAAGGTCGGGATTCCAGTGCCTATGTCCAGACTTGTTTATTCTTGTTTATTGTCGATGTGGGCTGAACTCAATGAAGTCAGCAATCAGCAAGCATGATCTGAGAGTATTTATGACATCATGAGAAAAAACAGTGTTGTTAGAGTCTCTGGATCCCAGCAGGACTTCATCATGGGAGATGTGCTCAGCTTGTCGAATAAAGGGACTCCTAGGCATGATTAGGGACCCAAAATTATGCACCCAGAGATCCTCTTGATGCTAATGTAAAAGGCATGTAGTGCCTTTAATTTTAAACTGCTGAAACATGACCTTTTTATACTTGTTTTCTTGGACATGCTTATTTTGTTGAGTCTCACTGAGTCACACCATAGACATTAAACCTTGTACTGAAAAATTGACAGTAACTGTGTTCTAATATTTTTGTCTTTTGATGGCTTTGTAAAAAGTCATATAAAACTGACATTGTGGACGAATAAGTAGGTATTATGTGGAATTTAATAGAAAATTATGTTCAGAATAATTGTTGAAAAAACCCTGTAAAGGTAAATTTACAAAGCATGCATTTGGCTTTAATCATGGACATTTTTAATGAATGTAATTGTGAGATTTCCTGAACCCTACAGGGAAGTGTACATGTTTGTAATAAAAAAGCCTCAAGCTGTTAAAAGTGATAGAAATCTGTAATGTCAAGAAAGTTCAGTTTGCACTAGATTTCTGGGTTTAAAAACAGGATGGAAAACATATTGGTATCTCTCTCTCCTGAAGAAAACTGAAATGTAACTAGCACAAGGAGTCCAGCAGTTGGAAGGAAGTATGAATAAGGCTGGCACAAAATATTGTTCCATTAGTAAGTGATTACATATCTGTCTCTAATTAATAGCATGGCATATAATTTGTGCTCTGTATTCTTCATTTCATAAAAAGTCGCATCTTCAGCCTATCACATATTTAATAAATAATTTCTTTTAACTGGAAAACTAAATGGATTTATTATTCTTTAAATACCACTTAAAGTTAGGTGAAGGCTTAGAATGAGGATGGCTTCCTTAACAAGCTTAGCTGAGCCATGTGGGACAACAAAGCCTGAAGTGCCAGAACCTGCAGCTATTGAAACCCAGGTTTTAAAAAGATGGGATTAATTGTAAAGCAGTTGTTATTTGCATTGAGATTTTACACTTCTTATATTTAAGAGGGCTTTTAAGTCTCTGTTTTTTACTGTATATCCTCTTATGCCAAGTCAATCAGAATTCAGGCTTGAGTTTTAGCAATTTAATTTTTGCTATAAAACCTTAATTTTGTCACTACTTATCTTTTAAAGTAAATACAGAATAGTAATAACATCCTACTGAACTGAATGATAGACAAGGCATTGCAGTCGTACTACAATGGAAGAAAAAATGGTTTTGCTAGGAGTCATAGTTAGACCTTGGTATAAAGGCAGCATTAATGATGGACAAGAACTGTTGCTAGACTCAACTACTCTTGTAGCTATTCAGAAATGACAGCCAGTAAAATCACTGCAGAAACAAATATGTAAGAGTTAAACCTGATCAAGTGCCTGCTTCCATTCATTTCCAAAGGATTCTTTCTTCTGGAAAGAAGATTCAACAATAATACCTAACACCAGTAAAAATATATTCTAGTCAGATTTTTAAACTTTAGTGAGAGTACTCAATCACATTCCATAAATACCTAAAGAACATATCTGTCCTAGTTAAACATTAGCCATTAAACAATCAAACATGTCTTTTTAATTGTAGGAAATTTTCTGTCAATTGCAAATAGGAAGCTTTTAAAACTTTGAGTTGTGGCATTAATCCCGGTGCACACTTTTTGCCAGTAGAAAAATGCAAAGCCTGAATTGAATCAGAACTAAGCCAAATTGCACTGCCTTGCAGTTGCCATGGCTAGGAGCATGCACACAAGTTATTGATACAGTTCATCTGATGGTGATTGCACCATGATGACTTCATTGTGTGCTGAAGTCTCTGGAGGCCTCAGTTCATTGAAGTTTCAATACTTCAGTGGATAGATATGATAAGCAAAGCAGAGCCAAAGAAGCACGTTGAGGTTTCTTTGTCAAAGGAGCACTTTGCAGGATTGCCACTCAAGATATGTTTATGTTGCACCCATCGCAATTGGATCTTGGTATCTGTCAGTGTTACACTGTATTAGTGTTGATAAGAACTCATATGGGCTTTGCTAATCTCATATCATGGTCCTTCTGTTCTCTATATTTAAACCTGTCATCCTGTCATCTAGAAGGACTGGTTTAGGTCACTTGGATTCACTTGTCTCCTTTATAAACAGGTGAGCAGAAATCTGCTAGCGCACCATGAAAGCTGAAACTTCTGGAAGGAATTTTTCTAAATGGTGTTGAAAAAAAGGGAATAAAAAATGGATGATTATGAATGTACAAAACAGGTAACCTTCCAGTGCAGTCCCCAGCTTCCTTCTTCTCCAAAATTCTTGTTAGGCTCATATGCACAATACTACCCTGTGACAGTCGGGTTGTCTCACCATGGTCTACTAGAGGCTTTTGCTTTCTGTAGCTTCTAAAATATAAGAATAGATCTATAATAAAATATTGCCCTGTTTTTAAATACAGTAAAATAATAAAATGAAAAAAAATTATGCCTTCTGGCGTCTGGAAGGGAAGACTGCTTTCCTACAATGTTCTAAACCTGTAAGTACCAGCTGGATTAGAGATGCTGCTGTGTGTTCAGAAGATGGCACTGATTTCAGTGGTTGGCTCTGGAGGCAGTTATCTGATCTGTACAGGTCACAGAGTATCCACTAAGGGAATTCCCTGCAGAGGAGAAGAGAGAATGCAGATAAAACTTTCCAATGTCTTCCAGAGTGTGATGGAGATGGATGTAGTCTGGAAGATTTTGTAAGAGCAAACATCCATGCTAAGTATATAATTTAAAATGTAACATTTTATACTTGCTAATTTTAGTTGCCAAGTTACCAAGATGCATCTGAGAGACATTTAGCATTAATTATTAATTATTGTTGTTGTTGATAAAAATAACCCTATCATTAAGGCTCTGGGAGTATTTCCAACATCAACAATTTTTTCAAGTTGATTTATTAGCTGATATAAACATTTTTATTTTATTTTTCCCTCCAGCCAGAACCTCAACTTATTTCATACTTGCCCCACCCATAGTAAAAATCTTGAATAAATGTATCAGACTTGCATTCTCTTCTCAATGCCAGCACATTGAGATCTGCCAGCTCTCCTGTAGAAACACCAAGAGATGACACCTTCAGCTGTACTAAAACTGTTCTCCCTCCAATTCTGAGCATTTTAACCTTAGAAATGTTGATTGGTACATAGAAGCAGTGGATGTTATGAAGAAGGCAGGGCATGAAACTCTGTCAGATAAAACAGAGCAAAAAAGATGCTCTGTTTCCACTGAACAGTGAGGGTAGTGCCGCCTACAGGGAAGAGCTCTACTAGAAGCAGTAGTGCTGTGAAGGGGACAAACTTTGCTCATATTGATTACAGTCACACATGAGTGGAACCAGAGAATTAATTTATTTTTTCCAAGTGGTCTGGAAGTGTCACCCACCGAGCACTCCACATGTTGATCAGATTAGAGTAGTTAAATATTTAGGCCGCAAAAGCTGGTGTACCAGCGAAACACACAGCAGAGACAAAAGGTCACAACTTCTACGCTATGAAGTAGAGCATTAATAACAATACAAATAACAGTGTCATGTTGAAGGCAAATTGGGAATTCCGGGGCTTCTACAAGGACCTTCTCCATTTTCAAATAGAGAAGACAGTGTACAGGATGTAAGCTTTAACTTCTGATCATGTAGGATTTTTTAGCATTTGAATTTCATAGTGAAGTTTTCTGATGATGGCAAGAAACCAGAACTTATAAAAGAGAGGCAGCATCCAACTACAGTATTCAAATCTTTAGTGGCTGTGGCCAACTGGGCATGTTTTGTTTCAAGGTCATTTCTTACCGAGGAGCCTACCATGTTCATGGACCATTAGAGGGTTTGTCCATTGCTCCAACCTGGAATCTGACAGAAACAACTTCCTTGAGAATTTACAAGGTAGAAGTTATGAGTAACAACTTAGAAGGCCATGTGTGTGGTCATGATGAGTTGAGCACATTTTTTACTTTCCTTAAGACACTCCCTGATCTTAGATGTTCACTGATTTTAGTGCATTCCACATGAATATGAATAACTCTGTGCCAGATAAAAATGCACCTCTTCCCACTGAAGTACTATTTTTTTTTCTGCAGATAGTCTATTGGCATATATTGTTTTAGATGGGAACTGCTTGCATCCCATATACGTTAAATTTTTAATACAAGACATAGAGCCAGCGGTTAATCACGTGGTTAGCCATGTGGCTAATGATTTAAAATAACTGAAGGGATTTTATTTCTTTTGAAAGGCTACTAATGCATTATTTAATAAGTTATAATTTGTACATAATAAAATGTCTAGGCTCAGTCTATGATAATTATGTTACTTAGAAAAAATTTGAAGTCACACACACTGAAAACAATACAGAAGCATTTGCTTTCCATGTGAAGCTGTAGAGTAAACATCTATGCTTATTTGAGCTTTATGGGACACATTGCATTTTGCTTAATACTTTTATAATTATTTACCTTTCAAAACAACAAAATCAAAACAGGGCTCAAAGCACTTCAGAGAAAGAATGTTTATGTATGTCAATGATTTTTAATCAGGAAGAAAAAACACTAAAAGCTAACATAATATGTTACTAGCAATACAGTTATTCTGTCTTTAATTATATGCAGTGCCTTCCAGGCCATAGAGAGTTTGAGTGGAGAACAGCAGACCAACATGCTCAGTAGACAAGACAGCGACCCAATTCCTCTCCTCTTGAACATCAACTCTTGTTCCAAGGGAAAAATCCTTCTTGTGAAAACACAGCTGTGGTACTGCTGGCTTTGTGGAGAAGAAAGTCACAGTAAAATTATTTCACTTCCTAGTCACTGTGAAAAATACAGGTAACTGTTGAGTGTGCTGGTGCTGCTAGGTTGACAATTGGATTTGATGATCTCAGGTCTTTTCCAACCTTAACAATTTTATGATTTTATGATTACTGGGCAGGAGTAAGGTGCTTCTTGAGTGACAAAGGTATGATATCTGTCACTGATTGTCAGAGAGGAGGAAAGAGGATTTTCAGCCAGGCTATCTTCAGGAAGGAACCAAGCATCACTTTACACAGCCCCTGCTGTGCGGCATGGGGAGGGAAAGGTCCTAGTTTTGAAGGCTGCACTTTCCTTTTCTATCTCCTCCTTGTAAGAAATGTTCATAGTGACTGGATATTTTCCTTTCTGGTCTTCACATGGAAAAAATAATCTGTTTTTATATTGAAGATTAAGAAAGAAAAGTTATCATTGCATAGTCTCTGATTTCATCAGTCCTTTCTTTTTCTTTTCTTCATTTCTTTTATCTTCTTTCTTCATTCATTGCTTGCCTTGCTTTTATGATTTGTGATCTTCTACTCTTGCTCTGGCTTTCCTCACCCTTTCCTTTGTTTGGCTACCCTGAAACTGTTTCTTTGTTTCTTTGTCATTCAAGATTATGACCAAAGCCAATAGTTCGGAATTCAGGAGTACTACACAGGGCTTCTCCATTTTCAAATAGCAGGGCAGCTTACAGGATACCAGCTTTATCTTCTGATCGTACATGTTTTCTTCAGTATTTGTATTTCACTGGAGAACAATTTTCTAATGGTGATAAGACACTGAAACTCATAAGAAAGAGAGGCAGCATCCAACTACAGTATTCAAGTCTTTAGTGGCTCTGGCCAGCTGGGCAGGTTTTGTTTACAGATCATTTCTTATAGAGGAGCCCATCACATTCCTGGACTGTCAGAGGGCTTGCCCATTTCCCTAACCTGGACTCTGACAGAAACAACTTCCTCAAGGATTTACATGTCGGAAGAAGGAAAGTTTCTTCTCTGTTCTTTTTGCAACCCTCTCATCTGCATCTCTTTCATTTTCTGGGAGGCAGAGATCTTCCTGCTTGCTTTGTCCCTCTACATGTCTTGTCCACTTTTTCACTCGACTGTCAAGCTTCTCAACAGATAATCTCTTTAGAGTAGTGGCTATCCTCTCTTCTGTTGTTGCCTTCAAATTATCAAATTCCCTTTCTCAGCAAGGATAAGCTGAACATTTCAAGCTCAGTTATAACAACTGAATGCAGTAGCTCTGCCTCATAGACAGAAAAATAAGAAATAAAGGAAAGTGTGGTTATGAGATGTGATAGCTCAGTAAGACTCTTATCATGTGCCAGTGGGACATACATTGTGTGAAAGCAGTTCTCCACTGCTGTGCTTCTCAATAAGAAATGTTTTGTTCTTCTTTCTGCTATTGAACTATAGTTTAAAAGACAGCGGGGAGCAGAGATTATATTACTATTTGTTATAGAATTATAAGGTGCAATGATGTTGTATATAGTATATTTTGAATATTGTGGAATCAATTGAAGAGGCTGCCACTCAAAATTCAGTTGCCCTAGCTGGGGACTTATATCCTAAACCAGAGAGCAATCTAATGCATCCTTGACACTCTGACAGCCCCATGGCACAGAGTAGGACTGAGAAACTGCCTCATGCACAGGTACAAAATAGCCCAAAAATCTAAGAGCCTGGTCTGAAGTCCCCTCATAAAACCATCCATTCTGTCATGTGGTTGTCCTGTTCCTGTGTGGCTTTAAGCTATTATAGGAAATCACACTATGTAGCTTTTTTATTTATTTATTTAGCAGGCTGAATGTCACTACCTCCCTTGCTGTACTTGTGTCTTGAGGTACTCTGTTCTAAAGTAGGCCAGGCACTTTTTGCTTAATTTATGGCTAATATTACCTTTTAAAAATCAAATCTACCCTTATAAAATTGTGAGGTATTTTTTTATCTGTTAAAAGAATGGAACATTTTAAACAGAGAAAATTAAACTCAGTAAATAAATAAGCAGATTATTACACACTCACTTTCCAGTCTGATCTTAGGCCTCTTTTTTTATCTCTATGCTGTCAGAGACTGAGAACACTAGATTGATGCTCAGAACATCATGCCACTTCCCTGTATCTTTGTTTACTAAAATCTGCCTTTTAAAATCCATGTTAAACTATGGGCTAGTTAAAGAAACAGGGCTGGGTGTTATCTTGTACCTGCAGCCAGTAAACCCTTGCAAAGTAGCAGGAAAAGTGTAACAGCAGAACTGCTTGAAAACCACAATCAGCACACGAGTCACTAAGTAAAGTGGAAAACAGTGAAAATCAATCCTGAAGTCTAATACAGCTCCTTTCCATTCCTTTCAAAATGCAACAGGCCCCGAACCCTCTGCTGCCTGTTTAAGCAGTTAGTTTACAACTGCTTTGTATCAAAGGCTCCGCACAAAGTAGCTTGGATACACTAGCAGATATATCCTTCTTCATTTCTTCTGGCTTCTTGTCAGAGTAATAGAATGGGTGCTGTTCTTTTTGGTTTTTGTAATTCCAAATATGGGATTCATTCCCTCCCAACTCTCATTTAGGCGCAAATTTTCCATACAGTGCTTTCTAAGCTGCACAGTGTCCCCAGATTACAATGGGGGCTGTGCAGCATGAAATCTGGCAGAGCTTTGAAACTAAGCTTAAAACCCTGCAGTGCTTTGGAAATTATGGCTATTTATTCAGCAGTATGTTGGAGCCAGACTGGACAAATATTGCTGGGACAGGACTAAGGTGTTGCATGTAGAACCTATCCAAAGAACACAGTTTTGTATTGACTAAGCCTGACAAAACAACAGCATGCCATACATTTGATATACTTTTAGATAATGTCATGAAAAACTAATTGTGGCAGATCATAAAAAATTTCCATTTGCATTATAATAACTTGTTTACTTCTTGTATGCCCTTGTTTGCTGTGCAAATAGCAATCCCCATCTTTTTTTCATTTTTGTGTTTGAGCCATCTTTTCTTATGGGACAGTTTTCAATATATCAACTCAATATAAGTTGTAGAGTGGATTTGAAATTTAAAAAAAAAATCATCTAATCATTTGCTACACAGCTGTAGTAAGCAGGTTATTTAATGAACTGCAGTTGAGATGATAGTGCCTACAACTGAATTAGACCCTAATTCTGAAGTGAATTCTTGCCCCACCAAGGCTCTGGAACCTGTGAGACAATTTCCTTTAAGAGAGGCCTTTTTTTTTTTTTTTTTTTGCAAAGATTGTGGCATGGTAAAAGGCTAAAGTAACCATTATCACCCAGCTGTATGAACAAATTAATTTTTAAATCATTGTTCCTGAACAATAATTCATGGTTCACATATTTAACACCCATATGGAAAAGTCTTGTATATTACTTGCAAAAGGATAAGTGTTTTGTATTTCCATTATTCTTAAAAAAAAAAATCATATCTTTGTTTTATATTTTTGGAGAATATTCAGTACCTCTCTTGAAAATATACAATTCCAGAGCAGTTTGGAATAATTTCTAAAGAACTTCATTTCTGCATGTATGTGTGTGAGTGTGCATGTCTGCATGAGTGTGTTCCTGATAAGTCTAGGATTTTCCAAATAGAAATCTGTCACATAATAATTTTTTTAAGTACACAACTTCCTTTGATTATGATGGGATCTACAAGTATGTATGAGAGTAGAATACGCTTCATTAGTGATTACATCTACCAGGTTCAGAATCCTGAAGTCAACATGCCACATCTTATTAATGCATTTTCAATATGAGCAAAGATGAAAACAAAGGCAATGTGCTAGAAAGAAATTCACAAAAATATCTGAGCACAAGGGCGTGGGGAACCCACAACATATGCTGCTCAATCAAAAGGTAATATGCTTTTTTTGTTGGTTTTTTTTCTGTGCCTTTTTTTTAGATATGTTTGAAAATTATTAAAATGGAGGTATTCTTTGGAAACCAAAAAAACCCCCAATCAAACATTTTGGTTTAATATTGCAGTAATCTAATCCATATCAATGCATAACATATTTTGTATTTTCCTTTAATCTCACTAGAGGTAAGTTAATATCAATTGAATAGAAGAATTCAATTAATAATAAGCCTTCCTTAATTCAAAAATATTTCAGAGTTCAAACTAATGTATAGACTTTTAATGAGGGTGACAGTGGGAGGTGAAGTCTTTACTGTAACAGCACATTGGATATTTTTCTATATATTTGTTCTATAGTTCTATGCATCATGTGATTTCCTGTATCATTTGTGTCACATACACGGAATTTTAGTTTTTGTTAGAAGTATCAGCAGTTTTTATGGCAATAAGAAGCTGTGAATGTGTTACAGGTGCATGAGCAAGCAGCTTGAATTGGATCTTATTTTGCTTTTCGGTGAGCTGAGAATCGAGTTTTGTCTTTGTTAAGTAGTCATGACATTATATCCAGCTGAATTTATTACTCTTTCTATTAAGTTTCTCTGTGAGCAATCACAATACTGACAAGTCTTCCATGTTCACATTTTTAAGCAGCTAGGGGGTTGATTTGCCTACAGCCTCCGGGGGGACAGTGGGTGTTCCAAGCATTTTACAAAAAGAAGTGACAGGTTGGACTCTTTTAAGCGACTGTGCCATTTTCTTTATGCCTCTAGATTCCTCCATCTCAGCAGGAGAAACATTAGTATAGATTTGCAGTGTAATAATAAAAAACTGATTTAACTTTAACTTTGCAGCTCTTCTGTTACTGATCTTGCCATGTATAAGCACTAGTTCATGTAATATAGAATCAGGACTTCAGCTGATTTTCAGTGCCTTCTCTGCCTTTAGGGTAGAAAGAATTGATTAATTTCTTAATCTAAACTAGAGATCTTAGGATGATAGTTAGCATTTAACTAGGGATTTTTGTTAATAAGACAGCATTAATAACTTACCTTTTTCTTGAATATAGTAATATGCAAGCACACTAGTCATCAACTCCACTTACATTGTGGCAGCTTAACTTAGAGCAGTTGAAGATATTACAGATGTATAGAAAATTGGCTTTAAAACTGTTTGTATTTTAAGCATTAAGCACATTTCCATGGGGTATATCCCCAATGATAAGTGTGAAATATCATTCAAAATGCAGTTGTCTAGATTTAATGAAATCAATGAGAATTCTGCACCAACTCAAGTAGCTTCATGGCTTTGGCCTTTGTGGAAGGACTGAAGCACTTAAAGTTACTGATGTATATTCAGAAATTAAATCCAGGTACTTTTAATTAAAAATTTTAAAAATACTTTTTTTTTGGATCTCAAGATTTTCACGATACAATTTCAGACTTGCTGCAAAATGTACACTCTCTGTAAAGTTGGACTGTTCAGCGTTTTATTTGCCTCCAAACCCATGTATGATACAGAAACCAGATATCCCCCCAAGTACCAGTTCTGAAAGGCCTAATCTGTTCTGTGTTCTGAGAGCATATCTAAGCTACAATGACAGAGCGAATCTCCTAAGAAAAAATACCTAACACTGCATTTTTTCCCTCTGGGAGCTAGGCTGTGGGTAGAGAAGAGATAAATTCATAAGTTCCCACTGTCAAGTTTTGTACTACAGATATTCAGGTTAAAATGTGTTTAGGAGGCTTCTGTTTTTCTGAAACCAGTGGAAGGTGAAACTCAGGGCTAATTCATACAAAGAAGCATCTGTGGAATTCAAATGCTGTCTTGATATAATTTAAATTTTTAAAGCTGTTTTCCACTTCTGATCCTATGTGAAACCAAACTGTCTGTCAGTAACACCTTCTTAAACAAAGATTATAACCTACCAAGCATTTATGCATGAAAGTGTTGATATTAATTATCTTTCCATAACAGGATTGTGCTGATGGTTGTAATAGAGTGTAATCATATGTTTAGAGAATTTTCAAGCTTACCTAAATACACATCAGCTACACTCCTTCAGCAGCAGCTAAGCTGGTCCTTGGTCAAAGATTTGTACACAGCAGATAGTGGGAATGTGACCCTTGTATACCCCCCCCACACTGCTCCCAGTGATGGAACAGTGCATCCAAGGATGCCTTGGGACCTGTGCACAGCACTACTCCCTGGCACATGGAGGAACTAACCATAGGTGCCCCGTTTTTCATGCCAATTGGTCTGTGTGCTTATCAATCTTATTTTCTAACACTGGTTTTCAGACACATTTTGTAACAAACTATGACTGTGGAAATGGTACATTTAACGTATATGTCAGATTTGCTTGGATTCTTGACTACAGTGTCAAGTGTCATTTAAATGAAAAAGAATTCAGCATAAAGCTGTCCACATTCAGATTCTTTCTAAATTTTTGTCATTGTACTCTTTCTCTTGTGACGTACTTATGCTATACTGTGAGATGAAGAAATAGAAAATTTGAACTTTCACAGTTGCGTTCTAAGCCAGAGTCTTTATAGATTTCCAATCACTTAAATTGTTGAGAAGTATCATTTATTTCACAGAAAGACAAAGCTTGGCTATAGTCTGTACAATTAAGCAGATAAAAGCTGTTAGCCTTATTTAGCCTCATTTTCATAGATCACATAGCATGAAAGGCAACACTTTTTCATTTTTGTATGGTCTCACACTCATTCCAGGGTTGTAGGCAAGATTATAACAGATTTCGAAAAGTTTGTGATGGATTTATTACACTTAATGAGCATGCAATATGTGGCTCCTCAGCCTTGGCTGACATTTTGAAATTAGACTTCCAGCAGTGAAATCTTGTCAGGGATGGGTTTTAGATTACTCAAGCTTTCATGATTAGAGCTTTCCGTACATAATGTCAAGTACAATCGTCTGTTAAAGGCTAAATGAGCATACCATTGTTAATGCAGTAGCAGCACAGAGAATAGACTCTAGAGAATTTGAATTTTTGCTGACTTGAAATTTAACTTTATTATGAACTTTATTCATAGTTCTATTCTTGAATGTATGTGGAGACATAGAGGAGAAAGATCTTTGTAGAGCTTTAAAAAGTGTATTTTAAACTTTTTACAGTGTATATTAGAAAAAGTAATTTAATCAAGTTAACAAGAGAACAAAAATTTTTTAAAAAATTTCTGTCAGGTTATTCGCCATGTATAAATGAGCCTTTTATGTGGCAGATATATATTTACATATAAATGGACTCTATACTCTTTCTAAAAATATGACTTTTTAACACTTTTGTCTTGCACAGCAACATTGAAGACATTGCCAGACAAATAAAATGCCATGTGCATGATATGTTTTATCATGTTATATGCATTAATTTGTACTGACTTAATTCAATGGCTGTCTAAAATCCCATCTTTTACATGGATAAAGCAGTGTTTGAGTCAGCCTTGTTATCTCAGGCCCAGATCCACAGCAAGAATTTAGGTGTTAACTCAGTAATATGGAAGATTTTAGTCAGAAAAGCCATAAAAGGTAATGCCATCTGTGCCCTGACATAAGACGGCTAGAATCCACTGTTCAAAATGTATAAAAAGTTGTGAGTCTTGAAAAAATGTGTTCTCAGATGTCAGTGTGCTGAGTCAACAATGCCTAGACTGGAAAATGATAAAGCATTGAGGAGTGGTTTGCAGCTCACCATTGCATGCTTAGCATTTCTACCTGCTCTAAAATCATAACTAGAGAACTCTCTCCAGCTTCAGGTCGGTCCTCCCCCTTTGTGAAGGGAGCAAGATACACGTGTTCATTTCTGTCCTTGGCTTTCATCTTGCCTTGCCATGGCTGTGTGCAAGATTTGAGTTCTAATCAAACGAAACATGATATTTTAACTAAAAGATTGGTTTTTAACTGTTAAAGCTCCATCAACCCACCACCAATTAATTTGTTCTCTTTCTTTTTTAATTGATTAATTCTTCAGTACAAAATAATTGATGGTTTAAGTATTTTGCTAGTTTAATGTTTCTTATTTTGAAAGCAAATATCCCTATAATCTATCTATCAATGGGAGACCATTATCCTGTGACAACATTTTAATCCACTGAAATCTTCTCTTAATTGCCTTGACTCTTACTGTGTCTTTGATTTCACCAACTACTACCAACCAATGTAAATATTTTTTTCTGTTTTCTGCACCATTTGGTGACAATGTATTTCCAGCAATACACATTTTCTACTTTTGTATACGATGACTGTTCTTTATAATGGAGAATTTTTAGTGCTACAAGTGCCCCATGAGGAGAGACCACAAGGCACTGAGCCAAGTAGATTATTGGAATAAGTAGGCCAACTTCCTGTGATTTTGCCAGCATCAGGCCAATTTATAGTAGTGCCAGATTTGGTTTACATCACTTCATTTGACAAAGAACATCCTGTCAGTCTACATACTTTGCCTTAGATTTAACAATTTTAGGTTAGTAACTAACTGGTAGCTCATATTTTGTGGTGGGTTTTTTTATTGGTTTGGGTTTTTTTGGTTTGTTTTTTTTTTTTTTTTTAATTTTTATTTTATTTTTGTTTGCTTGGGGGGTTTTGTTTGTTTTTGGTTGTTTGTTTGGGTTTTTTTAATGGTGCAGTCCTCTAACATCAAGCTGCAGAGATAAAATGGCCAGAAGGCTATTTCAAGCAACCCTTGGAGAATCTTCAATATGATCTTCTCAGCCCAGTGTATTCATCAGACCAATCTCAAAGCCAACAACTGGACCAGCTGAGACTATAGCAATAAAAAAGGGAGACATCATTCTGCATTCCTCCCTTGCCCCTCTCCTGTAGTAAGCAAGGGCTCCAGGTGGGCCCCATAGCATATTCCTGTTTGGAATACACAAATTCATAGCATATTCCAACAACAGCCATGTGTAGACCAACATCAAATGTATTACAGTGAAGAGATTTGTTTGTGTATGTGCATTTGTTGCATGGCACTTCCTGAATTGTGCTCTATACACTGTCACCACATGTGAAGACCTACCCTGTGGAACATCTGAGATTTCCTAACTAGATGCATAATACAGTAAAGGCTACTAAATATGCACAGAAGTCTAGTGACCAGTGGAATTAAACCAGTGCTAGAGTTTCAACTTCTGTGAAAAAAACTAACTCCACTGACTTCAAGACAGATACATAGTCTGAGGCCAGACTGGTCAGTGCTTCTTAAAGCAAGACAGAATCCTGAAATAGAAAAAAAACACATAGTGGTTTTCCACCTTCCTGAAAGACTGTGGGGAAACATTTACGAAGTCTGTAATTACATACGGGTGCAAAGGTCATGGGTCAGGGTAACACATTGGCCATAAGATTAAACCACTGTTCATATTTTGAAAATATGGTGACAAGGAGAGCAACAAAAGTGTGTAGGTACAAATAGCATGCAGCTTATTAGTGTACCAGAACATCCTTATCATCTTATTTTGAGTTTGAGTTTTGAACAATCAACAGTGTGGTTTAGCTTCCTGCTGCCTCTGACTACTGATGGAAACTGCAGAGTTAAAACCTTAGAGAAGACAATTAATCTATTTGGAAAATAAAATTAAAAGTCTTTAAAAATAATAAAAAATATATTAAAGGCATTGATAATTTCAGATTCTGAACAGAATGTCCTTAAAGTGTCAACATGGGTGGTTCTGGAGGACAATTCATCCCTTACTGGAAATTTGTATTAGCATGCAATTAATCAGAAATGAACACTGAACTCCAGCTCATTCCATCTCCCTTTTTTTGGCTGCATTCTCATATATCTGAGAAACATTGTCTTTCCTACCTCCTTTGGAGAGAATTAACAAGTTCCCTGCCAAGGTGAGCCAGCAAGGCTCGGTCAGTAGCTCAGGTAGTCTCCAAGGAGTCACATCAGAATGAAACAGTCACCCTCTTACAAGAACAATTAACCAGTAAAGTTGCACTAAAAATTTGTTTTAAATCATTAAGGTTGGTGAGGGAGAAATAAAACTAGAAAATAGTCTTGTAGGTAGAACAGTATTGTATCTCCTGATTTATATTTCTACATTGATTTCAAGTTTCTCTGCACTCTAAGTTGATCAGCAAAAATATCAGTCATGGTTTTCTCTGCGGTTTCCAATATCTTTTCCAGGTATAAAAATAATGAAGATTAAAACATTCTGACATTTAAAGGGGGAAACTCTGAAAAGATCTGTTTCTCAAAATCAAAATTATTCAGTTACTGCCTGAATATTTCCCATAAATGTCAATTTTTTTCTCAAATTATCTTGAAGATAAGTATGAGCATAAACTGCTGAAACTGTAGGAAGAATATTGCCTTTACTGCAAATCTTCCCAACTGTTTATGACTAAATCTGATCAATGGCAAAACGTTCTTTCCAGGACAGTCTCCAGTATCTTCTACATGTCTTAAAAGCTTTCTTGAATCTCCAGCAATTGATTGAGATTACACTTATGCATTCATTTGCATTCATCCCTTCCAACATATAGGCTACACAATAATGGAGAGAAGTTATTAAATTTTACCCAACTAACTGAGAAAAATGGAAGGCCTGAACATAGCAAATTCACAACCAAATATGATAATATTGTGCAATGACAGTTTTCATTCTCTGTGCATGCAGAAGGGCTTCTTTGTTTAATTCAATATTACAGTGGCAGGAGATACTTTACTCTCCCATTCCATCAAACATAATTAAAAGATGATGCAGTGAGCAAGACTTTAGTACATCACTAGCTTCTCTCACTCTGCTTTTTCCCTACCTTTTACCCTTTGTCAAGTCAAACAAGGGAAACATTTAGTGAGCTGCCGTGATGAGTGCAGAGACACCATACACAACTCAGTGGAAATACCTATTTTATGATTCAGAGATTTATTGCTAGTATATATCCTACTACCCTGCTGTAACAGAGTACCTTTTCAAGCTTCATTCCAAAAACACCACTTTTCAGTCTTTTCCTCTGAAAAATGACCCAGGTGTGAAATATTAACTGAAGACACATAGCTGCAGACTATGGATAAGGGCAAATCCCTGACAAAGGAGGAGCAGTTAGTCTGAGAAAATCTGCCCCATGGAGCCTCCAGGGAAGTGGGAACCTCCCCAGATCCAAAGGCAATAAGGTTGCTCATTCTGAAGCACTCGCTTTTTATAGCTACTGGATAAGTCTGCTAGTAAAAGAAATTTTGAAACTCATGTTATGCCAGAATCATTAGTAGTGTCTTGGTTTAAGGGAAAAATGCATAGGATCTACTGAGAGTCTATCAGCTACACTCCATTACACTCCATCAACTGCTGGCAAATTTTTTTACAGCCTCTCTCTCTCTCTTTCTCTCAATTTTCTCTTCGATCAATTGGCAAAGACTAACTGTAACAGAAGAGAGCTACCATGCATGCTGAGTCTTGCAGAGGAAACTGTAGCAAGTCTCTCTGACCTAACACCAGGCACTGACAATCTCTTGAAACATTAAGATTCTTTTTAAAATCAAAATTATCTTATTTATACATTATAAAGCTTAGTGATGAGATCCCACTTTCAGCTTTGGTGTGTTTCTTTCATATACCAAATTCATCCTTCCAAAAGTAGAGGATGACAGTTTATCTTCACACACTTACAGGCTAATGACAGGCACTCAGAGAGAAGCATCTGCCAATACTAAGAATATTGAGTTTTCTCTCATACCTACAAATCCCTGCTTATAACAGTATTTGTCCTTATCTTGACAATATTGTATAAGCTTTTCCATTTCAAGAATCAGACTTTCGGTTTTCTCTCTGCTTGCCCACGCATGTTGTGCAAGTAATATCCCTTGTATTTCTGTCATAATGAAAATTCATAGAATCATAGAATCAACCAGGTGGGAAAAGACCTCCAAGATCATCAAGTCCATCCCTTGATCCAGCACTGCTGTGGTTACTAGACCATGGCACTAAGTGCCTCATCCAGTCTCATATTAAAAACCCCCAGGGGCGGTGAATCCACGACCTCCCTGGGCAGCCCATTCCAATGTCTGATTACTCTCTCTGTAAAGAATTTCTTCCTAATATCTACCCTAAACTTCCCCTGGCACAGCTTAAGACCATGCCCTCTTGTCCTACTGCTGGTTGCCTGGGGGAAGAGACCAACCCCCACCTGGCTACAACCTCCTTTCAAGTAGTTGCAGAGAGTGATGAGGTCTCCCCTGAGCCTTCTCTTCTCCAGGGTAAACAACCCCAGCTCTCTCAGCCTCTCCTCATAGGACTTGTGCTCGAGTCCCTTCACCAGCCTGGTTGCTCTTCTCTGGACCTGCTCCAGCAC
>JAWWLV010000121.1:86228222-86279361 GCA_035041135.1 Platyrinchus mystaceus | reverse complement strand
TCTGTCCCCAGCCTGTAGCGCTGCAGGGGGTTGTTGTGGCCAAAGTGCAGGACCCGGCACTTGGCCTTGTTGAACTTAATCCTGTTGGAATCAGCCCAACTCTCCAGCTTGCCCAGGTTCCTCTGCAGAGCCCTCCTGCCTTGCAGCAGATCAACACTCCCCCCAGCTTGGTGTCATCTGTAAACTTGCTAATGGTACACTCAATCCCCTCATCTGGACCATCAATAAAGATATTAAATAGAACTGGGCCCAACACTGATCCCTGAGGGACACCACTAGTGACTAGCTGGATGTAGCACCATTCACCACCACTCTCTGGGCCCAGCCCTCCAGCCAGTTCTTAATCCAGCAGAGAGTGCCCCTGTCCAAGCCACGGGCTGCCAGCTTTTTCAGGAGTATGCTATGGGAAAGGGTGTTAAAGGCTTTGCTGAAGTTCAGATAGACCACATCCACAGCCTTCATCCACCAGGCAGGTCACCTGATCATAAAAGGAGATCAGGTTGCTCAGACAGGACCTGCCCTTCCTAAACCCGTGCTGACTGTGTCTGATCCCTTGTCCATCCTGTAGCTGTTGTGTGATTGCACTTAGGATGATCTGTTCCATAACCTTGCCAAGCACTGAGGTCAGGCCAACAGGCCTGTAGTTTCCTGGGTTCTCCTTGCAGCCCTTTTTGTGGATCGGTGTGACATTCACCAACTTCCAATCATCTGGGACCTCCCCAGTGAGCCAGGACTGTTGGTAAATGATGCAGAGTGGCTTGGCGAGCTCTTCCGCCAGCTCCCTCATCACCCTAGGATGGATCCCGTTAAATAATCATCTAAACTCCTGTCCCATTAACTAATCAACCCAGCACCTTGAAGTCTTTTTTAATTACCCTGGTACCTCTTTCATTAATGTCATCACTGCCAGCCTGGACCACCAGCAGTGGATAATAATCAAAGGACCGGATTAGCTCAGTTAGTCTCCTACTAATATCCCTTACCCAGGCCCCAGAAAGACAGCAGACTTCCCTGTGGGATGGGTCCAGTCGGCGTATGGGGCCCTCAGTTTCCCTCAGAAGGGAGTTGCCTACTACAACTACCTTTCTTTTTTCCTTTATAGCTGAGATTGTAATCCGTCCAGCAGACAGGGTGCAACCAGGAGACCCTCCAGACAGATCCTCTTCTTGACTGCCCTCTACCTGACTCTCTGGGTCCAGGGCCTCATACCTGTTCTTTAAGGGAACCATGGGAAGTAATGGGGGTTGGGAGGGGATTCCTTTACCTCTTCAATCGGGGACCTGTTTCTATTCCCCTCCGTCTACTTGGTTTGCTCCATGTGCCTCATGGCAGGAGCGGCCGGGCTTCACCATCTCCTGCTGGACTTCTTTTGGGGTCGAAAGGGTATGACTCCACCAGCCTATTTCCCTTTCACTCTCCCTAATACTTCTTAATACTTAGCCTCTCCAATTCTTCTTTGAGCTCTGCCACTAAGCATAGCAAATCATTCACCTGCTTGCATCATGCGCAGGCGTCTCTCACACTGCCCTCTGGTACTGATGCCAGGCTCAGACTCTCTGTGCAGCCAGAGATCTGAACAGCTGTGTCCTTCCTGGGGGATTCTGTCTGGGTCAGCACACTGCCCCTGGGAGCAGCAGCAACAGCTTTCACTCGTTTGGAAACCATTGATGGGTGGGGTCGAGATGAGTTGCAGGAAAAAAACAAAAAAATAAAACAAAAAAATAAAACAAAAACAAAACCCACAGCCACACACCTACCTCACAAGCCACCAGAGAGAGCTGGAAGGGTGGCTGTGCCCTTTCTGCTCACCCTGCCTGTGCGAACTGCCGTGCCATGTCCCAGTTTGCCCGTTCCTGTTCGCTGCGCTCCGGGTCGCCGCACTCCCTGGAGCAGTTTAAATCTCCCAGAGGTGACCTCGGCTCCACCCCCTGGCCATGAGATTAGGACTCTCAGGGCAGAGGGGTAACATGTAAGCTAAAACTGGTAAACTCAATGCTTAAAATATGGTCTTTTGGAAATGGTGATATAGAAAGATTTTCCAGGCGGGTCTTGCTAGCTCAGGTTTCATCTGGTGGGGGAAAAGTAAACTACACAGCTCACCATTCACAGATTAAGTAGTGAACGTGGGTCCTCTTGGAGGGAAAAGGAGGGGAAGATGAGGCAGCAGCAATATTTGTGTTCTATACGCTTGAAAAGGACGTAATCAGTTAGTACTTTAATGACTTTATCATAGCTGCCTCTGAAGTTTTATCATATGAAGTGCTTCTTAGATTAATCAGTTGAATGGTAGGAGTACTGGCCTTACCACACAAAAGCCAAAATTTATAGGAATTGTGAAATAGTATTTATCTTTCTTGTAGAAGTAACTCTGAACACTATTTCCCCACCTTTAGGTATAAAAATTAAAAAGGTCCACATTTGCTTAGCTGAGTTGCTATGTACAGAGCATGATATAATGTATTAATTTTTTCACTTTTCATTTGCCCATTTATCTTACAGCATCTGATTGCATCATTTCCTAAAGATCTCATTACAAAGTGTTGTGTACACTTTGTTGTATTAAAAAGACTATTCTGATCAATAAGAAAACTTACTAACTTTAACTTTTTAAAGAAATAAGCTTTATTGCATTTTAAAACCAAAGATCTTTACGCATTTCATTATAATTCTGTATATCTAAAGAGTCCTAAAAAGGATTTCTTTTGGAAAAAAAAAATAAAATCTGAGTCTTGCATTTGTGTAGATATATCGATTAACCTGAGCAACTATAGTAAAGAGAAACTTAATCTCAGAACAGTGTAATTAATTTATTAGACAAAAGTCCATTTATCTGTGCAGTTTTCTGATATCCTATGCAAGTTGTGTAAGTGTGAGGCAAGGTCATGGCACCATTATGCTTTCTTCCTATTTTTTATCAATGTAAGCACATCACATATATTAGCATTTAAGCCACAAGGCAGGCCAATACTTAGGAAGCAACCAAAAGCAGATGAAAAGAAGCAGGCTTAATTCCTACCTAAATTCTTACCTAAGTTGCAAGGTTATCATAATAATTGAAAGAAGTCTAACATGGCATGATGGCAGCATTATTCAGTGAGAATGCAGGAGAGAAACTCATGCATTTCAAGTGTAAGTGGGGAAGACAATGTAAAGTAAAATGGGTGGACCATTAAAACAGAGCACCAACACATTGACTAGCTGACTTGGCACCCAGTGCAAAGATGTATTATCCATCATTCATGAAACTTGGTTTGTGGAGAAAATAAAATAACACATAGAACAAGAAGCACCTAGCAGCAGAATTTGCAAGCCTTAGCTTTTTTTGGACAAATATTAGAGTGACAGGGTATTGTCCTTCTTTAATGATTACAGGACTGGATTGTTTATGATCATGTCCCCTGGGTTATAAAATATAGGTTTTTTGTATAGGACATAAATCACAAATCTATCTTCCCTGAATGAAGCTTTAGACAAGTATCCAAATACACCCTTTCTTTTCTGTTTCTTTCACTGATTAAGAACCTGAGATTTCCATAAGGAACTCAGAGGTTGTGTTTTTATGACAGAGAAGTATGCCCAGAGCAAATGAAGCTGAAAGGATAATACAGGAAAAAAGGAGAGTGGCAATACTGAAGAATCTATTCAGAGAAGACCGATAGCTGTAACAGAAACAAAAGAAAGTATAGAACATTAAAATTAAATAAAACCTAGAGAGATTAAAGGAAAGGTAATTAAAAATACAGCAGAAAGCATAAATTCAATTTTAAAAAGTCAATGTTGATGTAAAAGCCACATAGAATTATATTTGAGCTTTAAGTCATTATTAAACCCCTGAGAACATACAAGTATCAGAAATGTCCAAAGCCAGACATCAATATTTATTGTCTTCAAGGCAAGCCTGTATTTTCCTTTATGCAGTAGAGAATAGAGAATATAAAATTCCAGACATAAGAGACACAAATATCTGAAGCAGCAGTGAAACTGTATTTGCCTTACATTGCCAATAATAATAACAGTAATAGCCAAGTGACTTTGGTTAGTGTGCTTTTAAGTGTTGAGTAAGCCATCTTGCCCCTCATTTGTAACAAAGAGGATATGTTTTCCATTACTGTACAGTAAACTTTTTCATTAACAGACAGTAATGTAATTTGAAATGGGAAGTTGCTTGACCAGAAAAACTAACTGATGTAGAAGAAGAAAAAATGATGTTCCTGTTGGTCTTGTGTAACAGCCATCAGGCACAACTGTGGTCCATGACCAGTATGGAGAAAAAGGGTTTGTGGCAAACACAAAGTAACAGCCACACCCTCTAGTAAGAGGGGGATTTAGGTGTGTTATTCAGGAGGGATTTTCCAAGGTAAAGACAAGTTATTTAAGGTGCTTAGGCATCTAGAGGTGCACAGAGCTGCATCAGTAAGGAGTTCATCCTATAGATACAGCCTTGGTCTTCTCATCATGACTTGCTTGCTGTCTTGCATTTTGTGAGTTGCTGCTGATACTGGTCATTCATTTCAAATACAGAGAACAGCTAGGAGAATACTGCAGAATTTAAGACCATTTTACTTGCAACAGCTGACATAAGGCTTTAATAATTGTTCTTCAGTTTTTTGTTTGACATCATCATACCCATCACTTTGCACCTAGAATGACTTTATTAGTGTTGAATCATCACCTGTAGAAACAATGTCTGGTTTTGAATACTGATGCTTCTGTAATCGTCCGTGGAATGCAAATGCCCATGCATTTACCCAAAGTCTTTTCCTATTAGATGATCTAATTTTTCCTGCTTTCATGTAAGTTTTTTGTTCTATCTAAAGTGAAAAAAGGGAATAATTGATCCCTGATATTTTAAGAGGAAAGGTGAAAGTGCTTTTGCATAATATTCCAGTTTAATTGCTCTGTACTAGTACTTTAATACATTTTGCATACTGTCAGCAGTTATGAACGATAATAAACTGAAAGAATTTGGACTGTGAGGTTTGCTACATTCCCAACTACTATTTAATTCTGCAGTAATCTCACACAACTGTGCAGGGGTGTCAAAAGGTCTTGTTAAACTGCAGGGATCTGCTAGATACATTGTGGACATCCAAAACATTTTAGTTGAAAATACTACACTGTGAAAAATTTGACACAGAGTTATTTGGAAGACTTAAAAAAAGGGCTTGACTCTTTATTGTCAAAGACTCAACATAACCATTTATTCCTTTGCAAAGAGGGTCTGAGTGCCACAAAACCAGAACAACAGTATTTACTCCCACTTTGCACTCATATTAAGCAAGAGTTTATATATATATAAATACGAAGGCACTTAGTACTTATGCTTTCTCTTCATGAATAAGCACTAAGGCATGCAATGGCCAGAGAAGTTCAAGCAGTAGAATATTTGAAAATATTACAGCTTTAATTGAACCACACACAGATAATACAAGGGCAAAATGTTAGTATTGCTGAATCTGGAAAAACTGAAAAAGAATAAAAGTCTTTTACTATAAAAATGATCTATTAAATTACATAAGTGAAATATAGAGATACATCATTTCCTGACAGTTTGTCTGAGAAAAAGGACAAAGCAAGCTGTCTCTTTTTGTAACATTTTCCATGAAGATATTAATGATAATTAATAAATATATTTAGTTTGGTTTTTAACTTAAAATTCCCTAAAATCCTCTGACTCAATAAAAGTTTATGTGGTTCTCATAATTCAGTGTCTGGGACTGTGTTTGTCCTGACAGTGCTTGTGGAGGGAATTATTATTTTTTCTGCTTCACAAATGCAGGGAGTGAGAGGGGCTATTTGTAATATTTCATATAATAAGTACCCAGATATTTTTGAGAAAAAAATAAATCATAGAAAACCTTCTGAAAATTTTGGATTCTAAATCAAGCTTTGAGACAGTAAGAGAAGTATTAATCAGATGTTTTCAGAAAGAGAATATAAGATCCACATTTTATTACAAGGATTTCAGAGACTGTGGCTTTGTCTGTACATCTGTAATTAACTAAATGGGCCAGGAAATGTTCTCTGGCCCTGGGTGCAGTATGTACAACTCTTGCCTTCCAGAAGAAGCATGTTGCAACCATACAGCCTTTTGGCCTGTGCTGCCCAGTGGAGTGTGATGAGTGTCGTGCAGAGTGGTGTTGCTTGGCACAGACCATGGCAATGATCATGCTAGCATTCCAGCAGTATGGATAGTCACCTATCAGGTGTTTGAACCCATAGCCTATCCCTTCATAGCTTGCTAGTATAGACATGGTCTGCATTTTGAAAATATTGACTTAGTTTGAGTGAGTGATGAGGTCTTGAAACTGTAATCAAGCTGATACATGTAGCAAAGTCACTGCTACAGGGATTTTAATATGTTCTTCTTAGGGAAAAAAAAAACCAAAACCAAAAACAAATAAACCCCCAAACAAAACAACAAACCCCAAAACAAAATCTAAAATAACAACACTAAAACACTACAAAGCCGTTGACAAAGAGTTTTCTATAATCTGATAAGGTATATTTTTTGTTTGCTTACTTCCATCACCTTATTATCCTAATGTCTGAACTCAGTTAGAACAAGCTACCACATAGATTATTTTTCTTGGTGCAGTGACTTTGCTTGTGTCCTGGTGTCACTCAAATTCTGGGAGATCTCTTCCTGAAGTACAATATGGATTGGACAGTGCTACCTCTTTCAAATTTGGCTATCAGTTGTGTGCAAATCAATTCAGCCCTTCCAATACAATAGTAAGTTTCTTAAATGCTGACTTCACTAATACTTCCCTCCTCAGCAGAATTTGGCAGGTTTCTGGCAAGTGTATTCCATTAGTTATTATTTCTCTATATTTTTCTCTATATAATTTTCTCTAATTTGCTGAAATTAACTGTCAGATCCTGATATTTTTTCCAAGATAAGGTCAATGCAGACCTGAAAATCTTTCTTTAAAGCCTTTTCTTCTTATGTTGGTAGCTGCCCAATTTAAGCAGTGAATAGTGGCCATTGCCATGAGTGTTTTTGCCTTTGTGTTCAGTACTAAAGAAAAATCAGTCAAAATCTTGAAGTCTAATGTAGAATGTCATGAAAGAATTTTAAACCTGAGAATTCCACTGAGTGCTAATGTTTTTTTCAATGTTAAAATGCAAGGGGGATAAAATTGGCTGCTAATGTCTCCTTTCCACTTCAGGTTTTTAGTCAATTTCTGTAAAGAGTTTTCACATTACCATAACTCTTGCCTGGTCTTCTTCCAACTACTTGGTGTTTGACTATGGCACACTGATCACAAGAAGCTGTGCCCAACATTGCTGTTGTTATAGAATGACGCTGTAAAAAGAGATAGTGTTAAAATGGTTCTTTTATTTTGTATTTTTCTTTGACTTTTTAAAGTTATGTATGTGACTCTGTGAATGTAAGAATTAAAGATAGTTTGTAAAAGTTTCTCCATTTATTCATCATAGCCAGGTATTTTTGGACCTCAAATCTGTATTTATCAATCTACCATATTTTTTAACATCTCTACTGTAAATGTACACATTCTAGTCATATATTCAGATATTTAGAACACCAGATGAAACCACCTCTGAGCCACAACCAGTTCTGCTTAAGGAGAGTGGAAAGACACTGACAAAGTCTGAATTGTTGTAGGGGTGCTTAGGTGCTGAAAGTCCATGACCAATGCCCATTAGATATGAAGCATCCTGACAAGGGTTTTGATGCAGATGTATAATAAAACAGATTCTTTAGCTAGGTGGATTTGCCAGGAACCTTCACTAACATCTGACTGTGGTAATGCTTTGGTCACTGACATTCAATTTAATGCCCAGTGAGCTACAGACAGCACATGTTCTTATCTGTGTGTCCTTACAAATGCACAACTTCCATGATAGGCTTCAGTTAATTCTTCACAGTTGTGACTTCCTCTTTTCCTCAATATTGCCTGATAAAATTCCTCTTTTGCTGCTAACATGTAAACTGTGTTGCTATTTTTTAAGGCTTCGTGAGGCCTCACTTTTCCTGGTGTGAGATCTGGATCTAAATAAAGCTGTGCTGGCAAACTGGCATCTCTGATGCTACCAGCTATCTTGTCTTTTATTGGTGTCTGCTTTTAACATTCTAGTTTTGCAGGGTTCAGCAAGACTGAACTGCAGCAGCTAAAAGCTATTTCTTTTTTTCCCCCTCTCTTACTCCTGGAATCTTTGAGTAAATTTGGTATTATCAAATTAACATTCTTTCTGCCTAGCCTAAAGTCCCATGTGTTTTGTTGTGTCCTTTTCTTCCCCTGACACTCTGTGAAGGGACATATAGAGTGTTCAGCAATGTCACCTGTGGCATAGATCAGAATATTGCCTGATATTGCCAACTATGCTACAAGACTCTGATGCTGCTTTTTTTAAATGGACCAAGGCCCTCACAGTGACCTTTATCACACAGACATTTTTAATCATTACTGCAGAGAGATGGATCTGAGTTTGCGCCAGAAGTTTCTTCTCTCCTTGTTAACTCACCCTTTCAGCAGCATTACAAGGTTTCTTTTCTTTATTCCTCCTGTAGACAGTATAATTCCTTCCACTTCTTGTGTCACTGTGCCTAATATTTGAGCTTCAGCTGAAAAAAATTTCAAATGGGGATATTCTTTCTGCTTATTGTCCTCATCCTTCTGCACTTTGGAGTCCTCTCCTCTGAAAAGCTGCACAGACCACTGCTCAGCCCCTTGCTTCACCTGCTGATATCTATACACAACTTATTTTTAGTGGTCAAACTGACATTTCCCAACACCAGAAATATCAGTCAAAACAAATCTGTTGCCCAGACAGTATGGGCAAAAGCTGTGGATCAGGGTGACCTTTTCACTCAAACCCATCTGTACCTAGCAGGGAATTCTAACCCAGGCCCGACTGCAGGGGCCAGATGAGCCTTGCAAACCTTCCTTCTCCAAACTTCAATCCCACAGGCAAAGACAATCAAATGTCTGTCAGTATTATGGCTTTAAAATTTCCTATGGTGACCAACTCCCTTGCCACTACTAAAAGGCACACAGAGAGCAAAGATCTGGACCCTTCGGTTTCAGTTGGTCTAGGAAGATTATTTCATTAAAGTTTATCAACATATTTTAGCAGCTATAATTCCATTAATTCTAGCAGCTTTGCTAACACAGCAAAGAAAATGTCTCAGATCCCTCACTTCTGGAAGAAGTGATGTATAAGTATGCCTGTCATATCAATTTCAAAACAGGGACTAGAAAATGGGATTACAACAAGGTGAACCAGTCTAATGGCTGTGATAAACTAAACAAGTGCAAGGCTCACTTGGTCATGTTAATCAGTGCAGCTACTAGTCTCAGTTGTGTGTTTTTATTACAGACATGTACATCCCTACTCCTTTTTATTTTTATAAGATTTTTTTTCCTGAAGATGTCTATTTCAGTGACAAAGGCATTCCTGTCCTAAAAACTTCTTATTTTAAAAATTTAATGAAAAGAAATATATTTATAAAAGTAGAATTCTAAGAAATGTGTCTAGCACATAGAAGAAAGACCAGGCAATGATTCTTGTATTAAAATTGAATGGGAAGCTAAATATTTCTCTTAGCAGAAAATGAATCCTAAATTAATGTTCTGATCATCAATTTGTTATTTTGCTTAAAAAAAAAAAAAAAAAAAGGGAGAAAAAACCCACAAACTTCCAAATAGCTTTTACTGGCTACAAATATGTTATATGACTAGGAGAGATATGTATCACCAGCCAGCAATTTCATGAATTCTACTTATTTTTTCAACTCACAAAAATAAACCAGAACCCCAAAATATAAGCATATATACAAAATAGTCTTGAAACAGTAGCACAGGAGCTTTGTTTCTAAAAAATACTCCATTGATTATGAAGGGACAGGGGAGTGACTTAACATTTTTTCTTTTTCATTCTAAAAGAAGAGAATTTATAGAATTGCCAGGAAGCTCCTATGAAACCAAACAGCTATAAAGAGCCGAATTTCTTGGCCTGGCTTCCAGGAGCTATATTACTAGATTTTTAATCAAGTAATTAAACCCAAATTTGCAGATAGCCACAGACACAAAATAACCTGGGAGATCCTTCATGGATATGTTACTTTGCCTTTGACAACTCTGGGCATCTTGCTGAGACTGTCTGATTCAGTCAGGTAGAACACCAGAAATCAAAAGGACAATACCAACAATACATGAAGCTATTTTTACAGTATCTGAATTGGTCTCTATGGCAACATTTTTTAGCCTATTTAGATTTTTTTAAAAAATCTCTATATCTCTCTTCCCCTTCTTGCATTATTCTGTTGAGTGACAGATATTGATAGAAAGATAAAACACAATGTCCACATACGAACACCTGTTGAGTTTGGAAGAGTAGGTTGTTGTTTGCTTTATATTTGACCTTTCCCTTAAATAGATATTTCAAAGACATCCCACTAAACTTTTTTCCTTTTCTTTGAGAAAAAGTTACTGGGAAAAAAAAAAGATACATTCAACTTACAATCCAATTGCTCCAAATATGCATAGATATATAATTTCTCGAGTCTCTTTAAGTCTGTGTTTGGTGAGAGTGGTGTGTGTGCCATTATCACTGTTTTACAGTTTGGGGAGACAAATATAGACAGGAAAATAAAATAATTGTCCAAGGCCAGCCACCCAGCTAGTTGTTTCACTGACTGTACTAGCAGATTTACACATTTTCAGTATCTTAACAAGTGGTTCCTGATATTACACTTTATACCTAAGCTCTCCTTATTTGGCAGACATTTCTGGCTCACTATATCCTTGTCTGTCTCTTCTGCTGTTTTATGAAAAAAGCCCACAAACAAGCAGGAAATAGGACTATACCCTGAAAACTGCTAAAATGACTGCCTCAAAAGGCCATTGAATTCATAGAGAAAAAGAGATCTCTATGAAAGTACAGGAAATTTGTTTTTTTTTAAATCCCATTCAGCTATAATAAATCAAAGTATTTAATATACAAACAGTAGGTCTAAAAATTATGTTCTTTATTGGAGGGAAAAAAGCTAAAATTGAAGAATGATGTCTAAATGAAGTGGGGATGATATTCCTGGACAGTGTAGGAGTGAAAGAAGCTGGTGCTGGTCTGGGCTACCTGCACAGATTAGTTCTATTGAGCGTCTGGACCTTTGCATAAACAGACAGCAGTGCCTGTTCTTCACAACTCGGTAGATGAAAGGGATTTTCTTTGCACTGGAAGAATTCTTATCCCTCATGAAGTGACCTGATTTTTAAAATTATCTGGTATAATTTTGCTACCTGCCAGCTTTAGAACATAGGAACAGCAGTATCAGCTCAGTTCAGTGATCTGCCTTATTCACTGTGCTGTCTGCAATTAACCAGACATACAGGAAAGACTACAGGAACAGGGAAGGAATGATCCTATCTCTGATATGCCTTCATGACTTTTAGCAGTCAGCAATTTAAAGATTTTCTGAGCCAGGACTCCATCCAAAGCATCCGTCAGTCAGGCTATTCTCTAATCCACTTTAAACTCATTTATTTCTTTGGCTACCTTCAAATCCTAAAGCATTGAGCTCCACATTTCAATTTTTGTGGTGTATCAATGACATAAAAATGAAATAATATGTTGAGCATCCTAGATCTAACACTTAACATTTTATTTGAATGCAAATCACATTATTTGTATCCTGAGCAGAGTTGTTTGTCTTTACAGTCACTTACAATAACTGGAAGTAAATTTTAAAAAGCACCACAGATGAGACTGATTCATGTGTATCCAACACTCAGACAAAATTGCAGATGATCGGCTGCATCCTGTTGGCTGTTATGTTTTGTGCAAAAACCAGAGTGCTGTGATACAAGCCAAAGTGTCATCATTCCAGCTTCATCAGAATGTGCTTATATTTTTAAGCACCAGCAATTTTCTTACAAATATTATAAACTCTGCAATTTATTTAATTGAAAATTTAATATTAGATGATTTGGTATTTAGCATAAGAAACTGTTAGAGGAAGTTTTGAAATGTGTACGGTGTAGTTTATTGAGATCAATTGAGTAATTAAAATGGGTGTTCTCACCAGTAAAGTTTTTTTTAAAATAATATGTAAGTAAAATCAACCAATCCTTTTGTGTCACATATAGACAGAACGCCATCTTACAATTGTCAAAATAAATGTAGAATAAGAAACATTCTTTAAAAAATATTTTTAATGGCTAAAAATAACAAAGTTATTTACAGGAGAAGGGGAAAAAGGCCTCAAAATACCCACTTCATCTGGAAGAAGTTGGTACAATAGTAGTTCTAAAGTAATTAGCAGCAAGCACTTATCATAAAGCCATTACAGCATTGCCAACTTCAAGGACTGAAAACAATATATCTTTAGAAACTATATTCCTAGCATGGATTGAGAAGGTAATATTAATGGAGGAAAGAACCAGGAAATAGCATCACACTTCGAGCTGACTAGAGCTAGAATCAATGACCAGAGGCAATCAGAAACACATGAGTAATTTTTTAAGCAATGACAGATTTAGGTAAGTAGCATTGCAAAATCAGTCCTTCTTATGATATGTGGGGTGAACATAAATTAGCAGTTTTGTAAACTGAGCAATTATCTTTGCCCTTTGACTAATATATAAAACAAGCTCTTTTCCTACCTGACTTTCACTGATGTACTTATGCCCAAAGTTATATTAAATTTCCT
The DNA here is from genome assembly GCA_035041135.1 of Platyrinchus mystaceus. Taxonomy (NCBI): domain Eukaryota; kingdom Metazoa; phylum Chordata; class Aves; order Passeriformes; family Tyrannidae; genus Platyrinchus; species Platyrinchus mystaceus. The sequence goes on along the minus strand of JAWWLV010000121.1, from coordinate 86,266,685 downwards.
GGGGTAAAGACACTACAAGAATTAAACTTCTGTCAAGGCATCGCCTTGAGTGATTATATTATTGGCAATCATGTTTATCAGGTGTCTCAGAGTGCTGGGCTCTGTACGAACACAGAGGGAGAACACCAGGGTCTCCTTTCTCAAGGAGACTGTGGTGAGTCAGGCACAGAGCACATACAGTTCATAACACTGAACTAAAGGCAATAAAGGTGTAGTTTTATGTAAGTCCATCCTCTCTTCGGTAAAATATATGCTCATTCATACAGTGATCTCGTACACTTTGTTAGAGAATACAATGCTTCTTACAAAGCATTAATATCTTTTCTCTCTGTGTGTAAGTGGCCACTGTTCTAAATGGAGCAGCAGATTAAATAGCTGCTCTCATTAACGATGGGAATCTCAGGCCATCTTCTCTGTTATGATATAAAAAATAAAATATGCTTTAAACAAGTGTTCATAACAGGGGGTTTGTACACCTCCTCCTTTCTCTTGTTGCTGCTTAGATGTCCACAGCTCAGAAATTTATATGATTGTCTTCATATTGACCATGTAGACTTTCTGGCTCCCTCCTTCTCCCTGAAATAGCATACTTTGAGACACTGTAATTCTTTTATTGCTGTAGAGATCTTTAATAGGAAGCTCTTCAAATTCCTTGGAAAGCATTATCTAAGAGGATAGATAATGCCCACCTGGAGAAAGCTATCATGTTGCTAGGCACCAGTTCTCTGTAGTTCATCTTGCTGAAATCGCTGTGCACAGTCTCCAGTGTCCCTGCACAACATTTTTTCTTCCTCATTTGGAAACCTCTTTTGTTCCCAGCAGGAAGCTCATGTTCTTAGACTCCCTAGGACTTTAACAAAAGTGCAACCAATAGATATGAGGCTTTGCAGAGAGCTTTGGGTCCTCACAGGACTCCTTACACTGACTCTCATAGGAAGAATGTATTTAGAGATATAGGAGGATGAACCTTGTGCTCACTGGTATCTGTGAGGAACCAGTGCTATCTAAACAATAATGATGTGCCAGCTCCTCCTCCAGATTGTGTTGACAGGAGCTAATTCACCTCACCTTACATCACAAGTATGGACTAACTCAACTAAATCTTTTCTGTGGCTTCATGTGAAGAAACAGAAGGAAGTGGAATACAGGCAAGGAAGCCAGGGCCAATAAAAAGTCTGCTATTCCCCTTAATAAAGAAATCTGGCTCAAAGTAATATGATAGAGAAGCCTTTACTAGTTGTAGCTCCTGCTGCACCTGAGCGCTCTACAAAACCATTTCGTCCTTTGTTCCTTTAAAACATGATGGTTGTCACAGTGTTCTTCAATAATCACAACTTCAAAAATTTTTATAATTATGCTAACGGAATCATCGTGAAAGTTTCCATACTGCTTTGTCATAAATATTAAACCTTTCATCCTACTGGTTTAACATGTCAGATAAAGAGAACTGAATGAATATGATACCACACAGAATTGCCTCCTTGCTGGAAGACAATGCAAAAAGTATAAACAGCATAAGTGGTTTATAAGACAAAAATTTTCTTGACATTTTGCTTTCTTGTGCAAGTGATGAAAGGAAAGTAATGTCAAAATATTATCTGAGTGTAGAAGTTGGCTTTTTAACCTATTGTTCTCATTCACATTTTTAATCAAACTTCCATATACGTGTGTGGTCACAACCTCTTCTCTCTGGTTGTGGATACTCTTGCTTCTCTTTCAGCTTCTGTGGATTATCTAATTACTCACCATCCCAGTAGCCATAGTATAAAATGATCAGAAGCTGCCTCCTTTGATTTCCTCAGCGTGCATGAATCCATTGCTACAAAATCTTTCTTCTATGTGAAAATCACTGAGATTTCATTAATATAATTAGAAAAACATACTTACTCAAAGTTTTCCCTCCTCTGTATTTAGAGGGACTCTAAATTTATAACCTATTTTTCAGTAATTTTTTGCATATAAAGCCCTCTATTACGAATTTCTTTCTTCCAGACATCCTGAGGATGAGGCAGCTTCATTGCCATTATGTGTATCTCTGCATGAAGGGGAAAAAAAAAAAAGGATAGGCTCCAAAACAAACCATGGCTAATGCAATAAAGGCATTAGAAATTATTATCAGGACCATAAGAGGAATTAATGTGATTCATGACGCTATTGTATACTAAATTTGCATTTACTGTGTTACACCTGAACTAGGACTCTGCCGGTTGCCCAAATTGGAGATTCTGTTCTTTCCCCTCACTCTGCATTCACTCTCACATACATAGGTTGACAAGATCTGATATAGAGCTGTAAAGCAGTCTCCTCTGTCTTCTGTCTGCTGAAAACAGTTTTGCAATGCATAAGACATCCAAGGGTCACTCTGCCTCCACTTGCTTTTCTACTGTGATAATGTGTGCTCAGATTCTAAGGCTACAGGGTAAGAATACATATTTATGAAAAAAAAAGAAAGGAAAAAAGAAAATCGGGTTTTCAACCAAATGAAACAGTAAAAATTGTTAAATCACATGCGTACACATATGTATCCCATTAACAACTTTCAGATTCATTTGCATTAATTTTTTCAAAAGTGCCTTTTTTATGTGTATGTCTATACATTATATGAACACTGATTCAAAAACCTCTGTTATCCTCTCTTCATAGACATGCACGGGGGCACAGATGCACACTTACACACTCCATTTGGGTTCAGTGTTAGATTCCCATACTGGGTTCAGCTGGGATGGAGATAAATTTCTTCACAGGATCCTGCATGGTGCTGTGGTTTGGATTTCTTAATAGAAGAGTGTTGCCAACACACTGGTGTTTTGCCTATTGCTGAGCAGTGATTACGCAGCAAGACCGTTTCTCAGCTGCCCTGGCAGCAAGTAGGCTGGGGATGGACAAGAAGCTGGGAGGGGACACAGCTGGGACAGCTGACCCCAAATGACCAAAAGGATATCCCATACTCTATGACAACATGCTCAGCAATACAACTGGTGACAGTCTTTTAAAAAGGTAGCTGTTGCTTGGAGACTGGCTGGGAAACAGTCTGCTGGTGGGAGGTGGTAAGTGACTGCCTTTGCATCACTTAGTGCAGTTTCTTTCCCCTTCACTTATTAAACTGTCTTTATCTCGACCCACAGGTTTTTCTCACTTTTGCTGTTCTGGTTCTCTTCCCCATCTTGCTGGGGGAGTGATCAAGTGACTGGGTGGGTGCTTAGCTGCTGGCTGAGGTCAGCCCACCACATTTGCTCAAGCGCACCACATGTTTTATTGGGTAAGAGAACAAAGTCAAAGTGTTCTACATGCCTCTGTAGGTGGGTATGACCCCAAGCATTGGCATGAAGTTATCCGTGTTCTGGATGCATTAGAGTGCCTCCTGGTATGAGTTTGTCCTACACTAGCTAGCATTATCCCAATCAATGCCCCGTGCTCAGGATAGCTGGAACTGGCAAGGCACCAGTGACAGCAGGCTGTTTGGATGTGGCCACTTTATTTTGGAGTACAAAGAAATTTACTAATACAGACCTTTTCTGTATCATTACAGCTGGCTGCAGGATGAGTGAGTGCTTTCTCACCCATTTTGTTAGCAAGTACAAATAGATGTAACCATAGTGTATCTTTAAAAAATTTGCTTTATCTGTTGTTTTTGAAAACTAAAAGAAGCTATGTGGTATGAGAAGACTTTGTATTTCCACAATAATGTACATATTGTCTCCCATTCCCATATTATTTCTGGTTTAGACTTAAACTACTTCTCTCCAAAGGGACTATTACTCACTGCCTCCATACTGCTAATCATGGAAGACACTGTCCTTGGAGTTAAAATGGGCACACTTGAAACTGAGGGTGCTCTTAGGAGTAAAATCATCCTTTTCCTGTTATCATTATTTTTTATATAAAGACTTTTAAGGCCTACATATACAACTATGATTAAAAAATAAACATTAAAAGAATAAAGGTGAGTGACAAATGGCACTGTTTTAATAGTGTTGCAAAGCTGTTGCTTCAGTGGTTTCAGTCAGGCATGCAAAGGGGTGAAACTCTTACAGGTATATAGAGAAGGAATCTTTGCTGACACCAATATTCCAGACAAGAAGATGGACTGTTTTCATATGGTAGGATTATAATCATCACCGTCAGACTAAGTGAAAGGCAACTGCAGGATTTGTTGTTGAACTTCTCATTCTAGTTATCATTTTGAGTGCTGAGGAAACTCCCTAAAATTAGAGCAATTTTATTGTGAGCAAATAAGATCAAGTTTTAAAATAGAGCAAACAGATGATCTGATTTAAGGGTAGGGATACTCAAGTGACAATCACGTTTTCCTAAAAGAAAAGGTTCTTACCCATGTAGCACTGGGTAAATTTTTACCCATGTAGCACTGAGTGGCAAGACAAGGCAGTGTTTTCTGTCTACCCAATGGGGGCTTTTCCTGGTAATTTTTTTCAGCAGGACATCAGTTTCTATTGGCTGGATTTGGATCCTTCTGTAGGAATTTGAATCCATTCGGCTACCCTCTTATGTTATGCCATCTCTTCAAGGAAACTTCTTCAATTCCTTGCCTTTGTCAGTGCCTGGACATCTCATCCTCTTTTCTCCAGAACTCCATAGCGAGATTCCTCTCAACTGTGCTCTGAACCACTCTTTTCTTTAGGTGCAATCATTGCTGACTCATGTGTAACCCTTGTGCTTAGCTCAGCCACCTCTTCATTACCAATGCTGGCTCATTGCCCCTAGCTGCTCACACAGCTCTTACTGTGAGATTTTAAATAAATTAAAGTTAGGAGGACTTGGGACCTTTGGAGCATGGGTTGGTCATCATTCTAATTGATTGTTGGCTCTTTATTCTTCATTCTTCTCCAAACAGGTATAGCCATATAGCTAATGCAAACAAATATTTCTGTTTGCAACAAACCAAAGAGAGATCTAAAAAGCTGGCTATATTTATGTGGTAAACTGAAATGATTATACAGCACATTGTATGTTACAGCCAAACTGCTTTTGCTTCACTGTTAATGCAGTTGTCTCATTACTATATCTCTTCAAACCTGCCAAGAACATTTGTCTTCATTTGGGAGAGCATACTACACATTACATATTTGAGAATTAAAGCAATATGGAATTTTCAGAACCTAAAAACAGTTCCTGAAAAACAACTGTCCTGAAAAACAAAGTGTAATAACATCAGTGAAGCTTTTTTATTATTTATCCATAATCTGTACCTTAATTTGCATAGTTCCCAAGTAAACACAGGTGTTTCTGACAGCCCAGTAGAACCACTCTGGCAGACAACATGCATTCTCTTTTTTCCTATGAGTAACAGCCAGTTACAGAGACTTTTCAGGCCAAACTGGGCATTCGTTGATATCAATCCAGTCCCTTCTGTACACACTGAACCTTCAGGTCTGCTTCTATATTGCTGTTACCCACAATGATGTACTAATTTAATAACTTTAATCCTTCAATGGTTTTCAGAGACTGGGTTGATTTTGTTTGCCCATCAGTTGAAAACACAAATCTATATTTTACGCACAAATCTATATTTTATCCATCTTTAATAAATCTTTCAGACTTGGTAATGCAAAACATCTCAAGGCTGGTTTTATAAATCAATTTTTCAAAGCATCATCACCTTCAATTTAATTTTTTAATTGTTATTCCTCAATAGCTCAGTAATGAAGAAGCTGTTTTAACAAAGCATGCAGGTGATTTTCACATTTTTACCTAAACTGAGCGTTATCACTTTACACTCAAAAGGGTTGCTTTTTTTAAAAAAGAAACAAACAAACAAAAACACAAACAAGAAGACAACTAGGAAAGTGTATCCTCTGGCAGAGTGAAAAATCACTATTACAGCACTGTGATAGCAATTTGAGACTAATTAGTCAGGAAGGAATTGAAAAACTTGTATTTAAATTGATTTTATGCTTCAGAGTTTTAAAGGGCTTCTTATTTTTCTTTTATATTTGCCTGAAAACCTGCTGATCTGAGCTTCACAAACTTCAAAACACACTCCTGTGAGGTCACAGTTAAAATATTAGGTTATTTTGTCCTAACAGAGTTGACATTTATCTTGTTTAAAGTGTTTAACATCAAAGCCAACACAATAAATTCATGATGTGAAGTAGGCCATATCCACTTACCAGAAAAATATTCATCCAATACTTTGTAAACATTTAAAACACTTAGAAATAGAAGCAAGATCACAAGCCTCTGCTCTTGCACCTTTCATTCCTTATTCTATAGGTGTAACACCCAGTATAAAGCCCACTCAAATTAATCGAAGTCTTTCCACTCACCTTTGAGTTAATCCTGTAAACAAGTAGAGGATCCTGGTCCTTCATTTTCTGCCTGCCCAGAAAAATAAACATGTTCACAGGACAAAGGCAGAAAGGGAAGAGATTTCCTTCCCAGGTTTTGTAATTGAAGAAATTAAATTGCTTCTGAGTAACCTGTTCTGTGATACTGCTTGTACAGAGCTCATTTGCTTGAATATAACCTGGCAATAACAATCCAAACCAGGAGGAAATCTAAAATGACTGTGTAAGGAAACCATATGAGAACTGCCTTCCACCTGGCTTTCAATTTACTGTAGGCATGCCACCAAGAAAGAAATTCTGAGTTAAGCAGTACAAACCTGCGCTTTGCACTGACAATTTCCAGAGAATGCCATAAACATGAAATGAATTTTACTGTCTCGTATGTTAGTCATAGCTGAGCATAATATGAATTATCCAGCTGAACTTCTTGCCTCTATTCCACCCAGTAACCCAAATGAGCTGCAAGTATTTCTATAGCCCCGAGGCAAATTAGCACAACGTGGCTTCCATCCCTTCTAGCTGAGCCCTCCAGTGCAGGAAAACAGTAGTGTGCAAGCTGACCATCAGACAGGTTTCCTGGCCCAGGCTCTCTTTCAGTCTGTGTGTGGGCCTGGGCTGGGAGAGCAATTTTTGGCCCAGGTCAAAACTGTGCCAAGGAATTTACTAACAATTTATGCACATGCCAATGCATAAAGGATACCTTTACTGTTAACTAGCGTGGACATTCTGCCATATGAGAGAGCAAGGACAGTTTGAACAGCAGCAAGATCTTTTAAGGAATTATTTTCCACCCCAAAAGACAGCAGCCTATTCTTTTGTGTCCAGTTGATAGAATGATTTTGCACTATATGCTTTATAAGATCTGGAGAAGAATAATAGCTAGCAGAGGAATTAAGTCGAATGAAAAGCAGCAATCCTCTATAGACATAACTGAGGGATGCCAAAGTACTACTATATGGTATCAGATTTAAATGCAGATATTATTGATATGGCTGATAGAAGTGACAGCTATCAAGGGAGAACTTTGAAGGAAAGTAACTGCAAAGAAGGGTCCATATAGTTTTAGTGGATCAGATATGAACAGCACTTCTTTTGCTGGACTCTGCACCTGGGAAAAAATGGGAGACATTCTTACTAATCTTCATAAGTAAGCATCAAAAAAGATTGTGAATGCTTTACTCACAGAGAGGTGATTTTCAGAAATCCCTTTGAGGTCAATGTTGGTAAAAGAGGAGCAGGAACTGAATTTGTCAATAAAGTATCTAGAGAAACTTTAGGTGAAATAAGAAGACATATTTGAAGCATATATGGAAAGCATAAATGCAGAAAAAACTTATAATTTTGAAGTGTCAGTTTTCTTTCAGCCACACAGTATTGCACTGTAGCTATGGTGTCAGATAAAAAGAGACTCCAAAAGAGAAGAAAAATGAACCTTAAATAAGAAAAATAAACCTTAAATCAAAATAATTGAAAAAATTATACTGCACCCTGAGACTGGGAACGTGAGATGCTCCCAAAGTTTATGAACTGTTGTGATAACTTGCACATGAGTACAAAAAAAAACCCAACCAAAAAAAAAACCCAAAAGTAACATTATAACTTAATACTGAAAAAAATTGGGATTGCAGTGTTGTTGATGATAAAGATGTCCTTTGTGAGAATAGTTGTAAACTAAACCAAAGAAACTGCAGAAACAGCTGGGCCATTTACAGCTGGCTTACGTGCTATTTATCAGAAGCTAGAAAGACATCCTGCTTGTTGTGGGCAAAAAAAAATGATGGAGTAGAAGTACAAAAAATTGAGTGTCCTTACTTGTCACTCATTATCTTTGTGAGGGAGAACACCTAACTACTCAAAATCTACTGCTGTTGCGCTAAAAAAGTAGTTTGCTTTTAAAATCCAAACAAAAGCTACCATTCACATTGTCTTGTACCACACAGAGAATCCTGCAGTATGATAATTAACTGTGCATAGCTGATCACACAAAGCTCATGAAGTCAAATGCTAATTATTTTGGGCTATCATGTCAGATATCAGAATGCAATGTAATGAAGTTAAACCACTTGAGCCTTCAACTGCTAAGGACATTGGTAAAGATTTTTATAACATCTTAAAGTTTTTCGATGAGTTATTTAAAGTAAACAGTTTCATAGCTGTTGGTTGGAAATGAAAATAACCTTATTTTAGTACAATTATTTCCACTATAATGCTATTTTCAATATGAGTATCAGATTTCCTGAGTTCTCTGCTTGAAGAAAGGGTTTTAGCAGCAGTTGAGCCTGTCAAAATAAAAGCATATTGGGTTTTTAAATGGTATCTTCAAAGCTTTATGATGCCAGCAATATTAATGATCCTGGAAGAGAAACTTGAAAGACTACAGCTATGATTTTTCAAGCATTTAAGATCTTAACAGTTTCAAATATGTTTGCAACTAAAGAGACAGTCTCCCTTGCCATATTTTTCTCATTGAAAATATGTCCCCCTTCGAGAAAAACACCCCTGAGAAGACAGTTCTTGCTTCTTTGTCCCACAGCCTCTGAATTCCACCTATTTTATCATGGCAGCTAATTCCATAAATATGTATGTAATCTAGCCTTCAATATTATCTGACCAATATACTGTATCCCTGTATTCTGACAGTGTCTGCTGTTCCTGAAGCAAATCAGTTTAAAAATAAGAAATAACAAAAAATAAAATTAAGAATAAGAAGCAACATTTTCTTTTATGAATGTATTTTTTCATTTAGAGAAAGAAAAGATAAACTGTTTCATAGGTCAGGAATTGAGAGTCACGAAAAATCAATAAAATATACTAATTTTGTCATAGAATTACTTTTCCATTCTTTACTATGCCCTTTGCATTCTTTTTTTTTGTTTGCCCTTTATTTCATTTATTCTTTATTGTGGTTTTTAAGTGTTCTTTGTGAACTCAGTGCATGGCCAGAACATCACAAGAATAAAATTATCACCCATTTAATTTATCTCTTTAGGCTTATCTCCTCAGAGATAAGTCAAGGGCAGGATTTTTTCAATCTCCAAGAAATTTTATTATTTAAATTATTTTGTACTACTTCTCATTTTTACTTCCTGAGATAATCCAGCTGCGTGGATTTTAGCCTTGTTCATTTTGCTCTCACCCATGCAGATTTCAAATTTCATGTTTATTTTCCAATAGCATCAATTCTTATATTGTTCATCACAACCCAGAGACAGGCAACAAGTTTGTTGAAGGAAAAAGAACCTGTTTCAGGACAAGATAAATCAGGTGTCCTTTGTCTTTGCGTGGAACATTTATTCACACTGCTATTAAAAAACAGAAAAACACTCTAGTATTAAAAACTCCCACTGTTCTGTTAAAAAAACCCTCAAAACACAACAGCCAGATGCTAAAAAATTTTTGATAAATTCTTATTTGTAGGTTACATTTATAACCTACTTTTGTAGGTCATAAAAATTGATATGTTCTCTTATTCATCATTCTTACATTAAAAATATTAATCACTAGAACAAGTAGCTTTGAATTTCTGCTGTCTTTTACATTTCCCAGCTGTGCTTCAGTACACTCATTTGAAGTGGGTGTCTTACTAGTATAAGAGAAGGAAATAACTTGATACCTGGTGTGTGTTCTTGCTTTCAATAGTATATTGTTTATTAAAAATGGATGAATGGTCTTACTTAGATATTCCAGGTAGCTAAACACCTGAGACTCAATTAAAGTTCATGAAACTAGGCATTCTGAGGACTGAAAAAACTTCCTTCCCCCACTTTTAATTATAATTAAATATGGGGAGCTGGGAGCAACAGCAATGGGAGGAAGAGGAGGTTAGAGTAGAAGTTGACTTAATTTCAGAGTCTTGAAGAAATAATTAATAAATCAGGCTGTTAAAATTCATTTTGTTGCAAGTTGACAGGTGCTCAGCACATGTAATTAGTTCATTGAGTTTTAATAAACTAGAATGAGAAGCAAATAAGAAACATCTCCCGAAGCAGCGGGGAAGATGTGTACCACTATCTCCTGGTGCCGATACGCTGACATACTGCAGTTCTCTGTGAGTGATGGGCCACAAGGCCCACGAATGATGCTGCTGCTTGTGCAGGGAGGTGAGGGGAGGTCATGGTCCTTGGTAAGGAAGAAGAGAAGAGGAGGGAGCGATTGGAAGTAGTCCATGACTTGGTGAGAATCAAAAAAAAATGTTAATAAATGCTCACTAAAATTAGACATACTCAATGCCCTATTTAATAGCAACGTTTGTTGAAAAAGAATTTTTGTTCCTATTTGGAAATTGGCTTCCCAGATTCAGCACTTACCCAGACTGAACAGCATTGTTTGCTTATTTATTTATCAAAGAGAAGAATAAAGAAGTACATAAAAGCCAGATTTCCAGTGCGGTATTGGGTAACCGTGCTGAGCCCATGGCTATGCCTGGAAGGGGGCAGGTTTTGTTTGCCAGGACTTCTCTGGCTGGAGAAGGAGGGAGGCTGAGTTCACTGCAAGCACTGCCAGCACATGAGTCTGTCATCACAATCCCACAACCCAAGTGTTTGTTAGGTGATGTTTTGAGGCTGGTTTGCATGTTTCTGATGGCATGTGATGCAAATATGCTGTCATATCGGTGATACGGACTTACCATTGTTGTTCAATAAAGACCCCTGTCTGCTACTCAGGAGAGTTAGATATAATCAGCAGTCATAGATTACAGCTAGAGCACAGATCACTTTTCATAAAACTTGCTTCTGTCTTCTCATTTTGTGCTCAAAATGATCATTAACATTTTCATCACAGTTCTTTCTTCAACAATAGCCATGTCCACATTTGTCTCAGATTATCATCACCTATCTTTCCTTCAATACAGGGGATAAATTATGAATTAAATCCTACAATCTGTACTCAAGTCAACCATAAGGGTTAGCAATGTTTTCACCAAAAAGATCGGGATGTTAGTATTTGCATTATTTATAAGGGAAATAGTGTATTTTTTTTCAGGGTAATACTATGTTTTACCTATGCAATTCCTTCCTAAAGGATTCTTTACTATTGCTCAAAAGTAATTTTGTTGTCAAATTCTTCTCCAATAGAACGTGCTAGCTTTTGCAAGAACACTGATAGGAAAGCAAATTAAAGTTATATAGTAGGAATTCATGACATATGAACCAGGGAGTTAAAGGAAGAAAATTTCTGCATTTTCTATTATATTTATTGTGTGTTTCACTACAGAGCTTTAATTTTAAATAAGTGGGATTTTTGTTCGTATACAGGAAATACTGCTAGCCTGGCTTTAACTGGATAGATTTTATGAATCCATATACCTCAGGAACATCTGAACATAAGAATTAATGGCAAAACCTAGGATGGAATGATTAGTACCTTTTCAAGATCTGCTGTTTTTTTCCAGTTTACATTCCTTGCATTTTTTAAAATTAGCAATAATTCTCTTGCATATAATTATACAGAATCTCTTTCCCTGGATTTAAATAGACAATTTTACCCAGAATTAGAAGGCAAGGTGTTTGTCACATCTGTAAATTTCAGCAGGAAATCCTTAAGTTCTGACTTAATGTTCATAAATTTTTGAAAGAGGTTGATATCAGCTAATGCTAGTATCAGGTGGTATCAGCTATCAGCTATATATTTGAGATAACTATTGGAGTGAACCATAACAATTGATTTCAGATAAAAAACTGGGAAAATTAACACCATAGTAAATTGAAAAAAAAACTTATTTTAAACTAGTTAAGAATATAAAATGAACTAAAAAACATGCATGGTGTGATATGTGGGTGTCATATATGTCATATCCTTCCTACCAGCCTTTATCCAACAATATATGCAAGCACCTATATATAACTAAGAAGGTGCATATTTTCTCCCTAAATAGTTTGCTCAATTGGGATTTTAGTAAAAAAAAACTGACTAGCCTTAATAAAAGGCTAAGCATAAGGTAGCTATTAGATGTGTATGATGCATAAAGAAATAATCATAAATTAATATCTACATTTCTCAACAATAAATTTTCATCATTAATATTGGCAGTGTGAACTGTTTAGTTTTGTTTGTTTTTTTTTAATCTTAACATAATTTTGATGGTTGTGATAAATTGTGCTAAGGATATTTTCAACATTACTGCTGTGGTTTTGGTTCTGGGGTGCAATGCAGACTGCATTTTATAGCCTGCTACTGGCATTTTAAGTAACACAGTGGAGGGCAGATCATCATTTACGCCAAGCTCATTTATGTAAGCTACAATGTCAAGTTTAATTAAGGGTTACAGTGACAAAAGAAAGCTGATTGCACATGCTCAAAATACTTTTCAGATGACAAATGACTGATACCTATAAAAACAATATCCAGGATAATAGTTAAGGTTATGGTACTTAAACCAACCTAAAAAGATCTAAAGTGGTATATTCTGAGAGGTTAATATTCTATAAGACTTAAATGAAAAAATCAATAAATCAAACAATCTTAACCTAAAATTCAGATCTATAGTCAGGCTCTTTCTACACAGAGGAAAGAAAATATAACTGGCAATTAGGACCATTTGTATCCTCATATTTTCTGTGTTCAGCTCAGTGAGATTTTATAATCAGTAACTTTATAACTGGCTTATCAGAATGGCTTTTTGATGACCCCTGGTCAAAGTAAATGTGTAGAGAAAAATCTGCTAGCATGATTTATTTTGTGTTCTTTGTCCCTGCTTGGAACATTCAGTGTTTGGGAAAACAAGTCAAAACCTCTTCTGCTTAATCCCCATCAACATCTTTCTTTCTCTCTCTCTTTGTGGCCACCACATCATAAAGGGAGAGTTGATGCTAAGGATAAAGGTCAAGATGATAGAATATGACAATTCTTTGAATTGAAAAGAGAAATGAGTGTCCCTAAGTATTCAGCATGAGCTTCTCTTTGCTCCCTGCAGGGCATCTGCACCACAACCACCGCATTTTTACACTTCTTCTTCTTAGCTTCATTCTGTTGGGTTTTGACAGAAGCGTGGCAGTCATACATGGCTGTTACTGGAAAAATTAGGACACGGCTCATAAGGAAACGTTTCCTGTGCCTTGGATGGGGTAAGCCAGTAAAATTATTCCTAAAAATCATTGGAATGAAAAATTTATTGCAGCAATGGTGTCAGGAATATAACAATTTCCTTCAGTTAACCTGAAAGATGGTAGACAGCATGTTACTAAAAAGAAAACTAGTAAGGAGCCTTTCCACTTTATCTCAGGCTCAAGCTATGCTGGTGTATATTGTGCATTCTTTTATAAATATGTTTTAACAAAACTTTAGAAGATTTTTAGCTAAGTACTGTAATATCAAGAAATCAAAATAAAACAAGAAAAAAACATTCTCTGAATATTCATGAAGTCTCCTTCTAGTTCTCTTTAAGACCTGTCAAATGTACCAGTAACTTAAGTACATCAAAGTGGTACACCGTGGGCAGAAAACAGTGTCCTCCTCCCTGTCAGTGCTTCAGAAAAACAAATCCTGGAATAGCACTGTGCTTCATTAAATAATTCATTCCATGTAAAAATGGCCATTTTGCATTAGCTTGCCCTGTCATTTTTTGTCCAGGCAAAACAGCAATATTTTACCCAGCATCTGATGATTATTACTGTTTTGTTTTTCTTCAGGATTGCCAGCATTAGTGGTTGCAATATCAATAGGCTTTACCAAGACAAAAGGATATGGAACAGCCCACTAGTAAGTCAATCTGAAATGATAAAATATGTTTTTAATTATCAAGATTGTCATACCCATCAGGAACTGCCTAGCATATTCTAAAGGCTCTACAGGTATCCATTCACATTTGGAACTGGCCTAAGGGTGATTGAGTGATCCACAAAAGAACAAAGAGAAAAAAGTATGCCAGTCTTGGACTGAGCTCAGCAAAGCACCAGACATCCTGGAATTCTTGTGAAGTTTTGGAATAGCAAGCTTTTAAGAAACACTGAGGATTAGGTCCACCTAGGCACCTGATTTACAAAAGAGAATGTTAAATATTATGGCTAGCCTCTGCCAGCCTTTAAACATGTCTGAAACTCAACTGGCAAGAGTCTCTTGGGCACCCGGGTTTCTGTGCACCAAGCATGTACCTCGACTTTAATGCTCATGAGCTGTTTGGAGCCAAAGCCCTGAAGACATCTCAAAACAGTTCTTCCATCCAGCCCCTCTCTCCTGGAGAGCCTGATCCAGCTGATTTCCTGGACTGGGCTGTACTTGAGAGACATCAAGGAGGAAATCTGTGTATTTCATTTACATTCAACTAATACATTTCCTGTTTAGCCACCTGGCTGGTTCAAGTGTGTATTTAACACTTTGGAAAATTCACTCCACAGAAGACTGCCCTTTGGTCTTCTGATGAAGAAGGAGCTTGGGCTAAGCCTTCCTCCTGCAAGTGGGGAGCTCCAAACACCCTTATGTGTGTGAGAGTGCATTTCCTTTTGTTGGCCTATTTGAAGCTCTCCTCACGTTGCCTAAGAAATTGAATATGCATCTGGACAGAAAGAGAGGAAATATGACTCCATAGCCTGTTAATGAGGGCATTCATCAGAGATGTGGATGAGTTAGGTCAAGTCTTCATTTCAATGAACATTTAATTATTCTTCTTAGCATCATCATGGAGTGAAATCAGGATTCCCCCTCCCTTCCCTATGTGTCTTACCATCTTGGCACATGGTGGGGAAGGCTTCAAGCCCTCACTCCAGGATTCAAAACCAAATCTCCTCCTGAATACCAGCTCTAACCACTGAACTTTTTAGTTTTAAATGATGGCAACGTGCTTCTTGAGTTTTTTAATGAGTAATGTCTTATGATGGAAGTGCTTAACTTGCACTTAGTGCTGGCAAGTGAAACAATGGTCTTATTTCTCTTTTGGGTGTTACATTGAGGACCTACTTCTCTGACATTTTTTCTAACTATGTGCTCATCTTGCTGGCTTTTTTATTATTTAGTCCTTGAACCAGGTCTGAAAAACCATATAGTCTGTGAGAATTACAAATCACCGAAGAACAATGCCCAGACCCCAGTGGGGATGTAGCTTTGCCCCTTGCAGGATTTTCCACTGAAATCATTCATGTGTGAGCATTTGCTTTAGTTACTATTGCTTCCTGCTTCCTTTCTGGGCTGAATGCATTTTTAAAAGGGGATATACTGAAATATTCAGACAAAGCAACAAATCATTCATTAAGGGTAACCTGTAAAGTAGAAAAGAGCAGGTCTTTGTGCATATAACAGCTCCTCTCCCAGGCTTCAAATTCAGCTGATGCAGTACTGTGGAAGAAATGAACAAATGGATGTGTGCAAGGGACAAACACAACCATAATGCAGCTTTCTCATCCTATTTGCAAATATATTTTATTGGCATTTGACATCAGAATTACATAAGGAAAATGGTGAAGGCAATTCCTCCTCCATTACCAGCTGATGTGCTGTCCCACTCCAGAAGGCAGCAAAGAATTGTGTCCCATGACAACTGTTGGGCGGTGTAAAAGCAGAGCTCCTGTCCTGTTCTTCTCCCATAACTAAAGAACTTGTGTAACTTTTTTTAACTGCTTACACTGTATTTTGCCTGTTTGACTGCAATCAGCTACACACATGCTGTCATCAGAAATGTGTTCTGCTGCAAACTATTCCTGGTCTGAAAGATGCTGGTTTTGAAAATGAAGGTTTCAAATGAAGAACATTAAAAGTGAATATTGAGGAATTTATTCCAGTGTCATAGTGCCACACATGAAGAGATTCGTGGAAAGGGAGAAGGTCCAAGGACTTTTGAAGCAGGTCTCAGTTTTGTACAGTATATGTCAGAATTGTTCACACTGGAACCAATTCTGTGATCGTCAGTCTCTGAGTCCTATTCATTAGACAGTTGTATTTCTTTACATTTAAAAAGAAATGTGAACTTCATGCAGACACTTATAGTCATATAGATAGAGAAGCTGAAGAGATTTCCTAAAAATAATTTAAAAAGCCACAGAGAACAAGTTTTCATATATTTCAGGTTGTCTGAAAAAGATCTGTGTCCAAAAGCATAATAGCTTTTCCCAACTGTTTCTCTAAGATTAATAAATATTTTTGCTACATCTCTTCAGATGATCACAGCTATGAAAGCACCACTACTACATGTTATAGTTAATAAGCCAACATTAACTACTCATGTTTATAGTCAGTACTAGTTCTAGGAATTCATTATATCAGCAAAAATTAAAATTCTGTTGTAGTCTTGTTCTTGCCATGCTCTCTTAAGAGAAGGAACCGTTCTCCTGGAGAGCATCAAACAACTCAAAAAATGTACAGGACACAGGAGCAAGTATACAGATACTTCATCACTCACCAGAATTTTATGACCATGTAGCATGATCCTATAAAACCACCAGTGGTTGCTCTTAATACTAATCAATTTATATGGCTTTCTGCCATGTGCACATCAGGAAGAAAGAAGACAGAATAGAAGAATAAAATAAAACCAACTATAAAACACTGAAAAAAAGCTATCAGAGCGAAGAAAGAGAAAAGGAGAAAGAAAAAAGAGTAAAAAATTGACAATTTCTTTGTGGTGTAAGAAGGCACCTGAAAATCTATCTTCAGAATGTCTTCAACAGAAAAAGAATGGGGAAAAATGAATTTCAGAGTCATCAACTAGGAGATGTTGAATATGTTGCAGTAATGATGTCACACATTAGTGAAATCCAGACTGTTGAAAATTCAGATTGTGTAAAGAGAAGAGGACAACATCTATATTTTTTCCAGCTCTGCCTCTAAATGGAAATCCCTCTTTTGAGCAACTGTTTTACTTGAGGACATGGAAAAGGGAAGGAACACTCCTCTCTTGGTCTTAAAGATTTTTAAGGTAGAAACTGGTTTTGTTTTATTAAAAAAAAAAAACTTCCTGACGCTTTTTTCAGCACAGGTAACTGAAATTAACTTTCAAATACAATACATCAACTAATTTTATGAACTGATTCTCCTGTCTCAAAATAAACATGAAAATTTTTATAACATATCTTAATTACGCAGAGTGATCACCTTCACTAAGTTTAGAAGTTCATACTGGTGAGGAAATGCACTATGAATACATTCCCCCCTCTCAGAAAGATTCTGACGATTCATAACCTCGCTTTGGAAAAAAATAGCAGGAAAAATTGCAGAAAATTTTGAAAGCATTTTTTTTGACATTACAAAACTAAATTGAACATTACTGTTGTAGTTGATTTTTGAGGTGGGATGTAGAATAGCTTGACATGTATTACGTTTTTAACACCGGGGCAGATAAGAATTACTAGCATCCATTTATCGTTCCAGAATTTAGCACACTGGCGCATTTGTGTTCATGTGACAGTTTTCACATGGCTTCATTGCAGTGGAAAACAATTTTATTCTTTTCAGTGAGAAATGCCAGCCCTAACAGACCATTAATATTATGATGTGCTTGCATTTAATTTACTTAGTTTTCAAAAGTACAAAACCATTACTGTAAAATAAAGAAGATATGTATGATTCTGATGTGAATGTTTCTGGATGTAAGATCCAAGTAAATTACTTGAATACATATACTTGAGTTTTCTTATATGTAGGTGTGATCATGCATTCAGATAAACATGCGGTTCTTTGAATGTGTAATCACTGGGAAAATAGCACAGCTGCATTTACTTCAGTGTGTGAAGCTCCTGATCTTTTGCATATATGAAAAGCTTTACATCATGGTCTATCAAATATTTAGAATCTGATTCTGTAAGTGCTCTGTGTTTGGAAATCTGATGGTTTTCAGTGAAAGCCCTGATGCGGTATGACAAACTCTGTGAGATTAGTAGGTCTCCAGAAAATACAGTTTTCAGATGCTTTAAAACATCCATTTAAATTGTTTGCAAAATATTCCAAAGAATACAGAACAGTTAGACCATAATGGGAATATTGTCTTGAAGACGTAGTTCTAATAGCAATTATTAAATGACAGGATATGTAGAAACCTTTTTTTTTTCTGAAATTCTACATTAGAGGTACTTGACCTTTCATTGTTTTAAGTATAGAACTATCAGACATGGTAAGCTGGAAATGTTTGTAGACACCTGCTTGGCAAGGCCTGTTCAGTTAACTCATCATATGTGGTTAAAGGAGGTTCAGTAAATATTTGCAAACTTATTTTCTCTTGTGCTCTTAATACGTTTTAGGCATCTCAGTTTAAGTATAATTGACATTAAAGATTTTGAAACATTAACAATTTGTAAAGGAAATACCTTTCAGCTCCCTACATCATCATATCAACAAAGCATTTCTTTTTTGTGTGTGCATATGAATCTGATATGTCAAAAAAATGTCATGCTGTAGTAACTATTAATGTTTTTGACAATGTGTTATACTTATTTTTAATTTGTGTTAGTTCTTCTCTAATGTTCTTTACAGCTGTTGGCTGTCTCTGGAAGGAGGGCTACTTTATGCTTTCGTTGGACCTGCAGCTGCTGTTGTCTTGGTAAACATTAATATAATTTCCAGTATTTTCATATGAAATGATGGAAAGTGCTATTACAATTATAAAAGCTTAGCTATATAGTAACATTGCATTTTGCTGTAAATACTGAGATTAGTATTGTTTAACATACCTTCAGTATTTTGAATGCATGATTCATTTAATTAGATCACCTCGTTATACCAATTTCCATGTTTATACAGGAAGCTGTGAAAGAATAATGTACTGATTAGTGGCACAGAAAACTTTTTACAGGCATCACTGAGTTATTATCAGCGGCATCTATGCAATTGTCACTTGTGAAATTCAGTGACATTCTTGATAAGAATGCTGCTTGGCAGTGTATTACTGTGCCAGCGAAAGCAACAGAAGGAGTGGAACCAGTCAGCAAGTTCTCCATGGCTACTGCTTTTGAAGGCAAAGAAAAAAGTCCTGGGAAAAATTTCTTGTTTGCCTATTTATCTTCCACATCTCTGGAAATGCATTTAGGTGTAGGATTCGCTTTTGCACAATTGTAGACATCTGCAATTTAGATTTTTGCATCTAAGCTAGTTATCCCAGCTATATTTCATTGTCAGTGGAGAAAAATACACACTTTTAGAGCTCAAACCATCAGAAGTATTTCAACTGTCTACTTCAGGGTAAGATAAATTGCATCCTACCTGTGCCATTGGCTATCAGTCATCTGCTCTGCAATCTGTATGGATTTTTCACAATAATTTGTTTATCATTTTTCCCTTACAGATTTTGAATCTAATTCCTCTTTCCAGTCCATCAATTTTATACTATGATAGTTCTATCAGCACCAGTTATTTCTGATTTTCCCTGGTAAAAAGGAATCGGTCTTATTAGTCATCAAAGATATAGCTATTTGGCTACATAAATTTTCCTGAAATGGATGTTTACTACTCCCATAGAGTTTGTCTCATCATTACCTGGAGTCAAGCCAGGATCCTTTTGTACAACTCACAGTCATAGTAGAGGAGCCAAGGATGTTTACGAAAAGCCAGTCATAATTTTCACATGGAACTCACTGTATGTTCTCTGTGTAATTGGCAAGTCTTTGTTCAGAGATGTTTGAAGTTCACAGTAGCAGTTTGCCCTACCATTAGCTAGGAGCTGTGGAAGGAGCTGTTCCATGAAGCCACTTAAGCCTAAGTGTATGAAGCCAAAGAATTATATAACATCAGCTGAAAAATGTTAATGCTGAAAATAAAGCTGAAGAAGAGTTGGCAGGACAGACTGGTAACAATTAGGTATTTTGGCACAGGTATTGAAAAACCTGTTTGAAAGGAAAAAAGGATTATCCTTTTCTAATAAATAAAAAAGGAACATTGATTTAGTAGATTCAAAAATTGGTATTACCTCTTTGCAGGGTCATGTAGAGACAGGTTCATAGAGTTCATTTCAATAATGCATAATAACAGTCATTAAGTTGTCCATTAAATGCCATTAGTATGTCCATTAAGTGCCAAAGTCTGACTGCTGAAACACTTTAAATTTTTTTTAGGTTAGATCTTCAACCCATGTATGTGATCATAACACCATTTACTTTAATGGAGCTAAACAGACTTACCCCAGGAATTCATCTGGTCCACAAAAATAGTAAACTGCAGTCAAACAGGGCTCAAAACTGGCTTTTTGGTGAATGACATAGACTAGTGACATAGTCATAGACAAGTGACAAATGTGCAGGAAGATATGGAAAACCACAGGCTGGTTCTGCATAAGTGGGAACACCCACATGGGACACAAATGTTTAAAAAGGAACATGGTTGCAGTCATCATATGTTCTGACTAGCTCTTCCTTGTGCACACAACTCAAATTTTCAATGGTTTTCCTGGAATAGGACATATTGTTTCAATTAGAACTGACAAAATATTAAAGCTATGTTACTCAAGCTTCTGGCCAACAGACATGTACACATATATAGCTTGATACCACACAGAATTCAAGATCCAAAACCAAGCCTGTTGCAGGTTATTTGTTACCCATTTGAGAATATGGTCTTTTTTTGTGTGGTCAGGGACGGTGCTACACAATTTCAGAAGGAAAAGAGGAGGCATTTTTCAGACCTGTAAGGTCCTTTTTCTGAAGTAACAGGATACAATATTTTCTTTCAGGCACTGAAAGATCAACTATTTGTTTTCTGTTTGACAGGTCAACATGGTGATTGGCATTTTGGTATTTAATAAGCTTGTTTCCAGAGATGGAATCCTAGATAAAAAACTCAAACACAGAGCGGGGTAAGCAACAATTGGGTTATTTTAAAGCATATTAAAATTTTATCACCAATTTTAAATTACAGATATTCACCAAAAATGCTTTTGACTGTGCTGCGAACTTTTATATCAGTGTAACAGTGTGTCTAACAGATTCCATTAATCTCAAAAGCTGCTGTTGCATTATCCTGAGGGAATGCAACTAAACAAACTAAACATAATAAAACACAAGTACAACAGTATTAAGTTAATAAAAATGAATAAAACAAATCTGAGCAGAGGTTTCACAAGATAGTTCCACATGTAAAGTTGTTGCAATTAGGAAAAGTGTTTTATGAAGTGTGTGTACTGAAGGAACTGATTATTTTTGTTTAGCTGTCAAATTTAATGACTATGGGAGGGTATGTTATTTATTCGTATTAACTGTTATAAAATATATCTTACAGCAATATATCCCTTACTGAGGTCAATGCTATTCTGCCATTTTGACTGTATTAAGAATTTGCCATTGTTCTTACATCCAAAAAACATCCGCACAGGTGTATTTTCTGAATTAGTTTAACAGAATTTCAAAGTAAAAAAAAAATTGTTTAAAAGTGGAAAATATAAAAAGGTAAATGTGGTGTTATTATCTACTTGCATTTACATTCAAATTCTGTTTGTTATCATGAGAAAAAAGAATTATGACAGTGGTGGTATCAGAAAGTGTTTTTCAGTGGATGACAATGATTTGGAGTACCACAGCAGTAAACATAGATTCATTGCATATTGGAGAAAAATATTTCACAAGTTAATCACCTTCTTAATGTTTATGAAACTATATTTATACTTTGAATAACGATTTTTTTACAGTTAAGTTTTCTAGTATTGTATTTTGGGTCAGCTTGTAGTTAACTTCACCTATATATGCATTTCTAACAATGATAAGCAATGGTATCTTCATTTTACAGTGTGTTACTGCTATGGGTAAATTTATTGCAGTTTCATTTTTAATTATTTTACCATGTAACTAATAGTAGCATTCCAAATAAGTCCAGTTCATTGGTTAGATGAGTACATTTATGATAAATACATCACCTGGTGTGATTTCTATTTAATATTAATTCAATTAAGTCTTTCTGGATTTGAGTTCTTTCACCATTGTCTAACAAACATGTACCAAAAGTTTTAATTTCTATTTCTTCCATTTTCCTACTTTTTCATTAGAAATTAATTTCTTAACATTACTTTTGTCTGTGTTATTCCATCAGCATTCTTAACTCTGTAATAACACTAGTGAAATCTAGGATATTACAAAACTGCCCGAGTTATTTCAAAAGTAGCAATGACTTAGTAATCACCAATTCAAAGTCATGTATGTTCTAATTCCAGTGATAGAAGGAGCTGGAGCAGCCACAGGTTTGGCTTTGTACATTTTATACAGATATTCAAACTTAGATTTAACTGTATTTTTTTCCAGCTGCTCAGTTGTAGGCTATAAAAGTCTATTTTCTTATACTTTACTTTCCTGATGAAACAAATAACTTACTTTCTAGTAGCGCAACTTAGTAAAGAAGTATTTTATTAAAAAAAAATTAAAATAAATTGATAAAGAAGTAGAGATTATTCTGTCACAAATAATCCAGTTATTCTGGGAAAACATGTAGATACCCTAATGAGAAACAATCTGAACTTGTATGATAGTATGAGATGGTGGTTTGGCAACAGCATTCCTTGATACTGCTTGG
Source organism: Platyrinchus mystaceus (assembly GCA_035041135.1). NCBI lineage: Eukaryota > Metazoa > Chordata > Aves > Passeriformes > Tyrannidae > Platyrinchus > Platyrinchus mystaceus. The sequence continues at coordinate 86,243,973 of JAWWLV010000121.1, read as the reverse complement.
CAGATGATATCTCTTGAGTTATTCTTTGGGGCATGGAAATTGGTTCAGTTTCTGACCTCCACTAGAAAATTGATTGTCACTACTTTCTCAAGTATCTCTTGCCAGCCATGCTCAGAAAGGCAACTTCATTCTTTCTGGCAAACATTGGGCTTATATTTGTCAAAAGTTCAGGTGCAGGATTTAAAGCAAGTGAATGGGGAAAAATATACTAACTCCATATGCTTTCTACCACCTTAATAAGCATATGGAGAATAAACACACGGGGAAAAAAAATATGTTGGTGGATCTAAGTCATGTTTTCAAATCATTTTCCTGGCAAAAGAGGTGGCATATATATAGGTCCAGCCAGAAAATTTGTATTTGGGTTATATACACATGAAATTCTATTATTACTTGCAAGATTCAAAGCAGTTTTTTAGACATAAAAAAAATAATCCAGCCTGATAATGTTGAAGTATTACCAGGCAAAGACAGAAAGTAGTTTCCCAAGCTTAATTTATGATTACCTGAAGCATTTTTCTAGTTCATTCTTTAGTGTATATCTTTAATTTTTGGTTGTGGATTCACTGTGTTATTTTCACACGCCACAATCATCTTATAGGTCAGAGTTCTCACTGTTTTTGTACAGAAGAAACTGCATTTTTATGGGAAATATACTGCACTTTTTTATGGAAATTCTTCCTTTGGTTTATCAAAATGGAACACATTGGAGTTTAATGCTATTTTGGGCAGTATGATAAAAGTCTTGTGAATGCTGGGTTTGGCAATAACAAGCAGTTCTGTTGGTTGAAATAACTGGGAAACAAAACAAAGAGTTACCTATCTTCAACATGTTGACCACTTTCCAGCTGGGAATAGGTAAAGCACCCTTTATTGCATCTCAGTCAGTTATGGTTATTCCTGGTTCTGATAGCAGAAAGAGAAGGAATAGCAAAAATCTTTATTTAGTTGCCTCAGGACATTGAATGCGTGCTATATGGAAAAGAAAATTTAAATTCCCGGTTTTTTCCTTTAACTCTTCTGACAGGTGTCAAGGTACAATTGTCCATACAAAATGCTTTGAGCTTAATGCTTGTGTACTGTGTTTTATTAAAATGCAGAACAGGTCACACTTTTTTTTAGTACCAACTGATATTTATTTCATCAGATTCCATACATTTCAAGCCCTGTATTCAGACCTTCATATGGCATGAATAAAACCATTCCAGATATTAGTGGGCCATGCAGGTCACTAGTATAAATCTGATTATACAGCGTGCCCATACTGATTTGAAGTTTGAATAAATTTTGCAGTTTTCTTTACCTATTAATGCTCTGTAATAGTTCATACTTCACACTCCTCTTTTAAGTGTCTCATACTCTTTCTCAAGCAAGTTTGGATGCACCAGTCTTTTAGCAGGTCTGAATAGAGGGATTTCACTTTGTGTGTCTATTCTAGCACGTGCTTATGTTTACTTCAGTGTACTGAGCAGTACTGGACATTTCGGGCCTTTTTTAGCTTAAATGGAAGAAATAGAGTTTGCATGAAATGAAGGCCCATAGCATTAACATTTAAAGCTAACAATAATGTAATGTATAAAGTATAGTTTTGCAACAACATAGAGCATTCATCCTGAATAAATCTACTTACTTTTTCTGCATGACGTCATATTTAAAAGCTAAATTTCAGTAGCAACGTTTTTTGGTGACAATTCAATATTTTGTTCTTTTTGTGGGTGTTCTGTTTGTTTGCAGTCAGATGAGTGAGCCTCATAGCGGTTTGACGCTCAAATGTGCCAAGTGTGGAGTAGTTTCAACAACAGCTTTGTCAGCCACCACCGCCAGTAATGCCATGTTAGTCCTGATCATTTACATCTTCTTGTTACAAATCTTTTACAGTGCATGTGAGACAATAGTTTGATGATGAAAACTGTGTTTGCTAACACTGTATAGAGTGCTAAGTACATTTAAATACTTTTTAACAAAAAATAAAGAAATTGCAACTGTGTTTATTAACTGAATACAGGATATTCTATAGAATATAAAGTATGAATGTTACATTCTTGTCTGTGATTTTCAAGTTAAATTGATTAAAAAAATCTTAAATATATTTTATATTAATAGTGAGCTTTCATTAATTTTTTACAACATTACAATGCTGCTTTTCTCCTTTTTTTCAATAGGGCATCCCTTTGGAGTTCCTGTGTGGTGTTGCCACTTCTAGCCCTGACTTGGATGTCTGCAGTTCTGGCTATGACAGACAAAAGATCAATATTATTTCAGATACTTTTTGCAGTATTTGATTCATTACAAGGCTTTGTTATTGTCATGGTCCATTGTATTCTCCGAAGGGAGGTGAGGAATGGCTTCCCAGTTTTTCTAAAGGGCTATGCTCCTGTTAAGCTCTCAACTGCTCTTTAATGTTATATACAGCTTACTCTGTGGAAATATATTTCATGGAAAAAGTAAAATATTTTATGGTGAGATGGAACAAGTGAAAGAGAGAGGGAGAAGATCAGGTAATGCCAAGTGCAAAATGTCAGTATAAAACTGTACCAACTTAATTCAAGGTGTCTTTTGATCAATCCCAAGTACAGTTTATTTTCAAGTGTAAGGCTTTCCCAATATTGAGAGTATAGGAAAATGTGAACTTGAAGGCCTTTCTGAAGACCAAAAGCTGTAGATTTTTACACTCTCTAAAACAGATTCAAACACAAAATGATTTCTGCTTATACTGTCCCTGAAAGAGGCCACAAGGAGATGATGTGTTATGTTCATGAAGATATACCATTCTACAAACTCAGGTACATACTAAATTTATGGGAACAGCAAGGATGAAGACAGATGAGTGCTTTGAGGACAGTGAGGACAAGCCAGACCCTGGCTTGCCCTTCACAGCTCAGTGCCACCTGCCGCAGGATTCATCACCACTGAAATCTGAGGGCAGAACTCCTACACAGGTGCTCTTTAATCTGGCTCTGGTGACAGCTTCTCTAACCTATCTAACCTGCTAACTAACCCCACATTTTTATTGAGATGGATTTGAGAGCAATAGCATAACAGCTTTGTTGACAGATCTGTAGTAATGGGGCTGTCTATCAAAAATGAGCAGGTGGAGCTGGACTGGAGAGTAGTATCCTGGTCCACTGGCATATCTGTGGGCTAGTCATTTGTCAGCTTCAGGATATTTACCACACCAGTAAACCAAATTATACTGTCCAGCATGGTTCCCTGTGACTGATGAGTTATCTGAAAGCACCTCAGGACTAAAACAACCAGAAGGATGTTTCAAAAAGGGTTTATTGTCAACTCTGAGCGAGGAATCTCACACAGTGTTTTCCCTTTCCACCACCGAAACTCTTTAAACACTGAAATTTAGTATATTAATAAAAATAAGTATGAATAGCCTAATTTATTCAAGTCTTTCAGTACTGCACCACTTTGCATGAGCTTTATATCTCTGTCCTGCACAGAATGTAGATTGTCTTATCAAAGATTTAAATTTTCAATTTTTAAAGAAAAAGATCAATAACTTGCAGAAATTGGCACCTTACATTGTTCTGATTCCTTCCCACTTTATTCATGCTGTTAAAGGCAATGAACATTTCTATTTCTTAGTTTATCAGCTTTCCTGTTGGAAGGGGCTTACTCCTTTAATACATTTGTTTTTCTTCTTTTGACTTTCCTTTTTGTTCAGGATATAAATATGTGCAGGATAAGATAATACTCAAAACAAATCGATTTTATCTAGAACTGTCTTGTAATACCCTTATTTTTTTCAACGTTTTCTTTCCCCATAAAATTTACATTTGTGAAAGAGAGTAGTATCATCTATAAATCTGAAAGTCATCATTTCACATACTCTTTCAGTAAAATGGCAAGACACTGCACCTATTTTTAGTAAACAATAGTGGTTTCATACTGGTTTTGCTGTCTATGAAATTTGTGTATCCATTGGGATTTATGAATTACCTTAGAAAGTACATACCACCTCCCACTTACTGTCTTAGGGAACAATTTTTGTTTTAAAATATATATTTTTAGTTCAAGGTTGCATGTGAAACACTCAAAACCGAAGCAGTATGAACAGCATCATGTTTCACAGAGTTGTAGAATATCTCAGGTTGGAATGGACCTATAAGGATCATCGAGTCCAACTGTCTGCTCCTTGAAAAACTTCCTGAAACTAAACCATGTGACTAAGAATGTTGTCCAGACACTCCTTGAACGCTGACAGGGTTGATCCCATGACCACTCCCCTGGGAAGCATGTTCCAGTGACTGACCACCCTCAGGATGAAAAACCTTTTTCTAGTGTCCAGTCTGAATTCCCCTGTTCATTCCATTTCCTCATGTTCTAATTCAATTTCCTTATGCCTTAATTCCATTTCCTTGTGTCCTTTGTAAGGATACAGAGAGGCAGCAACACATTTTGATGCAACTGATTTTGTCAAAAAACAGACCAAAATTCTTGAGAAATTCTAAATGTAACATAGCACAGCACTGTATAAAATATAAAATAAAAAAATTGAAGCCTACATCAGTGCAGTAATACAGAAGATTATTTGGAAAAAAATGTATTTTGACTATTGATGAAAGATGAAAATCAACAGACATCTTCCAAAAATTCCCTAAGCCTTGAATTAAAGACAGGTTTCCTACTCTAATGACAGCTCTTTGCTGCAAATGCTTCATTCCCAGGTAACGTTTTGATAGTGCTGAACTTCTCATAGCAACTTTCTTGTCTGACCATACTCACTGTGGTGATAGAGGCGGAATTAGTCTTTTCTATAAGTAAACTCAATTTGCATATGCATTGGATATCTTGGCTGGAACCATTTTTAACTCACTGTTTCAAGTGCAAGCAATTATCTGATTATAAATATGTTCCTACAGGAATTTGGAATCTTCATTGTTTATGTGTAGGCAATCAGTAGTTATGGTTTATTTTATTTATTGTTTTTTTAGCAAATCACAGATATATATATATAGAGGGAGAGAGAGAGAGAGATCAATATATAGATACATAAAATCTAACTGCAAAGAATCATTACTCCCTTTAACTTCTTAGAGGAGTTGTTCCAGCAGGTCAGCCTCAGCAGTTACTCATCCCAGTTCTAACACTGAAATTCTAGAAGAAAGACATTGATAAAGCAGCTAAATAATCTATCTACATGGTATTTTAAAAAAATGACTTCATGAGAAGATTTTCCAGTGAGGTCTGAAAAGCCCCAAGGTTTTATTGGGTTCTCCCTTGTCAAAAAGGAGGAGTTTCTCTTCAGTCCTGCCAACTTAGGCAGCAGTAAATGTACAGAGACAACTTATTCACTAATCAGTAGACTATCTCCAGTCAAGCTAATAATAGTGGTGGTGGTGGAAGACAAAGAAGCCTAGGCATATTGCTGATTGACCTCTTATTTGACAGAACACAAATGAATCTTCTTTAGTTCTCCAGATTTAAATTGCAAACTGGGCTAAACACTTGAGGAATTAAATATAGTAATATTTTTCATATGGGAAAAGTAAAGTAATAAAACTGCCTTCAAGAAGAGGAGTAAAACTTGATGCACTTGAAACAATTTTTATTTCAAGTCTGCACTTACTTGGTTCAGATTGAAGCAGCAAAGATATAAGTGTTTACTGCAACAAGCTACTACACAGAAAGAGATGTAACTCCTGTAAGCTATGTTTCCATCTGGCTCTAGAGAGTCTGGTTTCTAGCTGTGGAGACCCTTAGGCCAAGACAGTGGCCATCATGCAGTGTGTGCAATGCAGTCTTTGCACTGCACAGGTTACCTTCCAGCTGAAAGAATAGTCTGTTACTTTTGGTTGTCTGCAAAAGCATTTAGCTCTGCCAGTGCCTGTCAGAGAAATCTTGCCAACATATTTGTCACTCTTGATGAAAGCTACAAAGCTATCTCAGTTATAGCCTATAGGATTGATCTAATATTTATAGCATGCCAGCACAGGGAAAACAATAATTCTGACTGTCAGGAAAAAAAAAATGGGGTGGAATATACCACCATAAAATTCAAACAAAGAGGACAGCCCTGCTTTACTATGCCTTTATCATCATTTAAAAAAAAAAAAAGATAGAGTTCTACAATTATATATCAAATCCTCATTTTTCCTCTTAGTTATGTTGATAAAAATATAAATTATGGAAACATTACTTTCTCTAGCACTCTGTATTGAAGATCTCGTGTGTCAGGGCTGCATTAGGAAGTGTTTGTCTTAGTTGGCACTATGTGATGTGTTGTCTATTTCTGTCCTCCATTAATTCAGGGTCTTTTGGAAAGAAATTAAATCTTTCTATACTTCTGTTTCCTAACTTCTCAATATAAATATAATACTGCTTAAGCATAAGACCTCTTATAGACCATTTGAAAATTTTGGAAGAAAAAATGCAAAATAATGTTAGGTATTATTGCTTTATGTTGCCTTCTTAGCCCAGAGAGCCTAGGCCTTTTTTTTCTTTCCTCACCTTGCTGTTTAAAGACCTTATTGGGCATTGGAAGATGGTGATGTATGCATTACAGAAAAGAGAATGATAGGAGAGGTTAGCATTGAAGCTTCTCTGTCTGAGCAAAATAGTTTGCCTGATCTGCTTGAACACAAGATGCTGTAAAGCTGATTTGAATCACACTCAGTAACTCCTGTTAATTCTGGTGATGGGAGGAACCCACATGTATTTTCTTCTTTAGCTGTGCTTTGCTGAGTAGAGAGCATTTGGATTAAATGCATCGTTGGTGTCTAGAGCCCACATTTCTATATTGCAGGAGAAAAATAAAAAGTACATGAGTAGGGCGAGGGTAAGTCATAAAAGCTTGGAGCTGGTTACTGTTGCTAAGGAAACCACTTCCCTGGTATCTGCACGTTCATCACATCTGTCTCTCCTGTTCTGCCTGGCTCTAAGAAAATCTTGTATCTTTATGCTAAAAGGAAGGGAGGGAAAACAAGATTATATTTCGAAGTAAAATGTATAAAATGTAAAGACAGCACAGTCTTTACATACTCAAACAACAATTTTGAACAAACGGTTTGAGAAAATTAAGCTGGTATTTAGAAAGTTCAACCATTATGTTTCTGACTTGGGCGAGGACACCTAGAAATTGCAACATATGTCAATATGATGAATACGGCTACATTTGACATTCTGCTAACATGTTCAAATCATATGCTGCTTGCACTTCAGAAACGCATGCGTATTTAAGAGGATCCTAAAATCAAGATTCGGTGCTTAAATACAGAAGATAGTGAAAGTAGGATGGGAAATTCTTGAGATTCCTGGAGCTATCAAAACTGGGAAAGCTCTATGAACACAGTGTCCCAAAAGTGGGGAGGCCACGGCACAGAGTGAGATCAAACAGTATGTCCTGAAGTAACAGTGCTTTTGAGTCAAGCATCATAAGCCTTGAGATCAGATTCAGCACAGCTGGGAATGCTTTGGAGGGAATTTTTATTTTATTTTTTGTCAATTCACTGTGCCAGTGCTTATCCAAGTGCATAAAACTCTGAAGTGTGACTTAACTTCAGCATTGATAAAGTGAGGGAAGACTTGGATTATATTTGCAGCAACTGCGAGATGCCAAATTAAATTAACATCAAACACATGGAAAACCAAGGCAACTGTAGTGCCTAAAATCAAAATCTGAGTCTTGATACAGGATACAGCACACTTTAAATTACCACATGGGGTAAGTCTTGGTGTTTTTAAATTAATCCAAACTTTCCTACCTTGCTTCGCTCTTCTTTCTGCTCTATATTTAGCTGCCTCCACCTGCAACAGTCGCTTATCAAGACTGCAGAGCACTCTTACTCATTTAAGGGTTGAGCACTTTAAAATAATGCTTTGTAATTACAAAAATAATTTTTTTTCTACTTCATTTTCCCTTTTGTGATAACTCCTAAACAACTTGCAATGGATTGAAAGAAGACAGCTTCTCCTCTTGAACAATTAATGATTTATCCTCTTCTGCTCCTCACAAAATGTCCATGAGTAGAAGAAATTTTCTCCCTTTTGATTATTCTGAATATAGCGTCAATTAATTTTTACAGATAATAAATTAGTGTAGTTTTTTTATAGGCATTTCATTGAAAATACTTTCATTTTCAAACAAAAACTTATATCAGTTTGTTTTGATTGGAGATCACCCAACGAAGTTCCTGTTTTCCAAGTCATTCTTGCACTCAGGGATATGAGTATATATATCTAATATGAACATTTGTGTTTCTGTAAACAACATTCACGCTGTAAAACTTTAAATTCCAAAAGTTGCCTTGCCGTCCTTATTGTTGTACACTTGAGAAAGCAGCAAAATGTATTTGTGTTCTACTGTCAGCAAATAGGAACAGTATTTTCCTTTTGAACGTGCCTCTCTGTTGAACCACATCTTTCTGACAGAAGTGTTGCACAATCGTATTTCTTTAGATATATGTTCTGCCCAAAATGGAAGTGAAAATAGCCCTTCCTGTGACAAGATAATTCCTCAAATATACTGTATTTTAGGGACAAGTCTTCAAATTTACTTTATGTATCATATTAGTAAACATTAATTTCTGAGGAATTCCTTTCCTACTTTCAAGAAATCTGTTGCTGTGCAAACAGTCCACTTTCCTTCTTGTGCTCACACTGAAGATATTTCTCTGATCTGAGTTTTACTCCTAGAGAGTATGCATGAGATTCCCTATATGTGGAATTAGAGGTTGTGATTGAATCAGTAGTATCTCTCAAAGAGACTTATTCTTTAAAGTATAATTAGGAGAGCACCGTGTGTCTGATCACACTAACTATTAAGAACTGTCTTTCAAGAATCTTATTTTTATCAACCAGAAGATACATTTTATTTTACAATGGTTAACAGTGTATCTATTAATCCTGTTATCAGACCTGTACCAAAATGAATGAGAAGACAAAGCCAAATACTATCACTAAGACAGGTTGGGCTTGAATACCATATCATCACTTGCTAATTCTGGTAATAGGTGAATCTAATTCTGTGTTCTTGATGTGATAGACTGACAGAATTTATGGCAGCCACAAAATATAGAAAATGTAAAAAATGGCAGAAATAGCCACTTATGTTTGTTGCTTCTGATTTATTAAGTGTCGTAACGAAACGTCATGCATTGCATTCCATATGATTTGATTAAATATCTAATAGGAGTAGATTATATTATGCTACACAAGAATCAGTCGGTATAAAGTATCGTTTTCGCAGGTTCAAGATGCATTCAGATGTCGGCTGAGAAACTGCCAGGATCCAATCAATGCAGATTCTTCAAGTTCTTTTCCTAATGGACATGCTCAAATCATGGTTAGCTTTTATTTTCTTCTTTGACTATGAGTTTAGTGTTCCTAGCCAAAAGCAAAAGCTTACTGTATTGTATGTGGCAAGTATGCATAGCTAAAATATTAACACCATTTTAAAGCATAAGTCTGTTTAGGTCATTATCTGCTTGCTTAAATCTCTTAGCAAGTTTTAAATTATTGGTGTGATTGTTTAGTGAAGCACAGTGAATTAATATCTTCCATCAGTGTTCTTTAGGACAAAAGAGTTTTACATGAGAATGCAAAAGTAACCTAATCAAATATCGTGACTTTTTCTACTGTTGGTGTAAAGAGTGCTGATGCATTTGGGAGTCTTCCTTTCATGAGGCCTTGAAAAATGTTCTTTTCAAACTAAGTCAGAGAAAGTGCTAGAGGTTCTACAGGGGGAATCTATTTAGTGTCTTGAATTAAGAAGATAGTGAATGACTCAGTATGTCAGTTTGGATTTACTTATATTGTTAGGTAGCATATTAAGACAACATATTGGTCTCTTCACTTTCAACAATAGTTTGTCATTGACTATAATGGGTACAGAATCAGGCTTTAAAAATATGGAAGGCTCAGCAAAAAAGGCAAGACTCAGCAAGCAGATGCCCTTCAAAAATGATGACTCAAAAAAAAGGAATTTAATGTTTGGACTCCACAAGCAAGAAAGAGATCCATTTTATTGAACATTTTGCATGTAATAAACTTCTTGTGGAAATAAAAATTATTTTAATTCTCCAATAGAATAAATAGTTTTGTTTAACTGGGAAAAGTGTGCTTTGATTTCCAACTTTTAAAATTCATTCTTAGTTCTTACAATTAATTTTTGCACAATGAAAGAAATTATAGTTGTTCTATTACAACTAAAAAATTTTATGTTATTACATAAGTAGTAAGGAATGACAGAATGTTTTATTACAAATAAACACGTCATAACAAATTAATGATGTTGAAAACAGAGTGGACTAATTGGGTTACACCTATTCACAGTAATTTGTATGCAGGTTATTTTTCGTAGTTCTGTTCATAAAATCACTATGAAAAGCTTACTTAAAGAAGATCCTTCGATGAGATGTAGAAATTATTCTTCCATATACATTAAAAACTACACACTGTATCATTTTATTAAAATCATATATTCTACTTCCACCTATTTTATTTTATTTTTTCTGGTCAGGCAGCATACTTTGAAAACCACCCAGTTATACTTTAGGAAACTTTGTAAAGCTCTGCTGTTGTAAAACAATACACTTCACCTTCTCAGGAACAAGAAACTACTTTTAAGAGACTGTGACCCTGTAAGTAGGACATTTTGGAAGCGCTAGTTGCCAAAAACATATTGTGGTTTATTTTGTAATTAATAATGGCTCTTCTGCTTCACTATTTCTTGTTACAGACTGATTTTGAGAAGGACGTGGACATTGCTTGTCGGTCAGGTAAGAGCATTGAGACAATATTTAGCCAATAAAAAGAAGTCTTGTACTAGTTCCTTATGAAGTGAAAACCAGAAAAAATCAGGGTTTAACCACTTAGAAAAAATATTTATAAATTCAATCAAAAAGAAAAAGTGAAAATTGATGTCACTGTATGAATACATTTATTTCATATTCTTACAAAAGGCTTTAACTAGAATTCAGCAGTTGAAAAGTAACCAAAAGTATGATTGTCTATTAGAAGGCAAATAGTTTTGGAAAGAAGACCTCTCTTAACATATTAAACTTTCCTTGCCCTGTTACACAAGCAAATGTGATACAATCACTTTGCTATAACAAAACAAAAAATAGGATATATTAACAGCTATGTATATGAAGGATGCATCAATTTGTATTCATTTTAAAGAGGGTTTGTTAGGACTCTGAGTGAAATCCACAATAGTTTAAGGAAGTAGTTTAAGGAAAATTTTAAATTTTATTCCTCAACTTGGGGTTTTTTAAAGATATTTCAGTGGTGTGATCCTTAATTAGTCAGCTATGTTTGTTTCCACATATTAAAAATAACACATTTTCAGCAATTTATTTGCCAACCTTGGCTAAATAAAGTACAGTGTGAAATAAATTACCATTTAAACCCTACAGAACTTTTTAAATCTAGGAGATATTCGCAAAGGACAGTTCTTCCTAGGACAGCAGTCCTGCCTAGACACTCTTAGTTTTCAATTAATGGAGAGAGAAAGAGAGAGGGTGTCTTTTTCACAGGGTGAGTCAGGGCAGAAGCCTGACTTAGCAGTTCTGCATCACCCACCTGGGGGACACTCTCTCTCTTTGCTGGCTGTATGGGAAGCCAAGAAAGCTGATCTCATTAAGGTAAAGTCTGGGTTTCCAGTCACCCACCTTTAAAAAACTGCTGGTTGAATTTCTTGCATTATGATATTAGTTTTTCCCTATAGATCAGTTTTAATATGCACATGTATTTTGAAGGGAATAGGATAGTACATTGTAACACAAACGCATGTCTGTCATCATCCAGTGCAGACAAAAATCCAGCATTGATCCATGTAGCTCCTACTTCTTACCTTTGATAACATAGCTCTGCAGTATGGGGAGCCTTGTCAGAGGCATCCTTAAGGAGATGGACTTTGAATGCAGTTATGAGCAGACTTTACTAGATAAGCATTTAAACTCACTTTCCTTTAATGAAAAATTTCAGGATAGGTCCTTGTTTGAAATGTCTTAACAAGTGTCACTGGAAGCAATAAAGCAGCCACTGAATTCGGGTATTTGTGCACTGTTGTTTAGAAGCAAACTGGTTTTTTCATAATGGACAAATGAGAGTGAGGTAGGAGAAAGTGTGAGGTAGGAGAGTGGGATGCCTTATGAGCTGCTTGCTATGGAAAAAGGCAGTGAACTGAGAGGTACTGGGGGATCTGGGTCATCAGAGCCCTTAGGCAACTGGAAGGGATGTAAATGTAATACCTGAGATACTTAAAGCTATCTTTCTGTCTCAGCCCATGAGCAGGATTTTACTGTGCAAACTAGCACTGGTGTGAATTAAAATATTTTCAACCAGGACCAGAAAATCCTCGCACCTAGCTGGAATAAGCCCAGTAAAAGTAGGTTATGACTCTTCTATAAAACATGTTTATATCCTTTATAACATTTTCAGATGCAGCAAAATATTCTTTCTGATACCAATGGAATTTCTTCCCACTGTGGTAATTCTTTTGTCACTTCTATTTAAAACATAATTTAACAGAAGAGTTTTTAAAAGCCAATGAAAAGGAACATTTAGGAGCTCAGGAACACGTGCTCATGGTTGTAATCTTATGGTAGGTCATTACAATGGATTGACAAAATGATTCTGCCTTACAATCTGTTTGACATTTTCCAGGAAGTTATGTGGAGTTAATAATGGCAGTACAGATGTCACAGTGTATTTTTTTTTTGGAAAACCCTTAATGAGTTCCACATGGCAGGCTTTTGCTTAAGCTGTAAGTCACCTAGTATCTATGTAAGGCAGTAGGAATAAAAGGAGGAGTGTTTTTAACTTATATAAATAACTGAAGCTTAGTCAGAAATCTGTGTCAGTTGTACACAGCAGATTACTAGATGTTGAATTAAAAAAACAAAACAGAACAAAAACAACAGCAAAACAAGCCACACAAAAGCCCTTCCCAAAAATTATTTATAAAATAAGAGTTATTAATTGGATAGAAAAATATTTAAGAAGAAGCACTGGTAAAGGAAGCACTGCTAGATAAAACCTCAAGTAGTGTTAGGTAGACATGGTTCCATGTTGTAAGAATTCTTTTCTCTGATCCACAGTTCTGCATAAAGACATTGGACCTTGTAGAGCAGCTACTATAACAGGAACACTTTCTAGAATTTCACTGAATGATGAAGAGGAGGAAAAGGGACCAAACCCTGAAGGAATGAGCTATTCAACCTTGCCTGGAAACATCATCTCTAAAGTCATCATCCAGCAACCAACAGGGCTCCACATGCCTATGAGTATGAGTGAACTGGCCAATCAGTGCTTGAAAAAAGACAACAGTGAGTTGCGGAGGACTGTGTATTTATGCACTGATGATAATTTGAGAGGTGCAGATATGGACATAGTCCATCCTCAAGAGCGGATGATAGAAAGCGATTATATAGTCATGCCCCGGGGCTCAGTAAATACCCAGCCATCACTGAAAGATGAGAGCAAAATGAATATAGGCATGGATACTTTGCCTCATGAAAGGCTGTTGCACTACAAAGTTAATCCAGAGTTCAATATGAATCCCTCTGTAATGGACCAATTTAATATCAATTTAGACCAGCATCTTCCCACCCAAGAACATATGCAGAATTTGCCATTTGAGCCCCGCACAGCAGTGAAGAATTTCATTGCCTCAGAGCTGGATGACAATGCAGGATTATCAAGAAGTGAAACTGGATCCACAATATCAATGAGCTCTTTAGAGGTCAGTGGGGCATAAACAAATTGCATGCTCTGTTGTTCTAATTATATGATAAGACAATAAATTGTGTCTTGTGTCTAAGGGGTGAAGCTAATGTTTTAATTCAGTATAAATTGTTGTTTGGGATCATACACTGCTGTTCATATTTCTCTTATTATCAGAAGTGTTTATACCTAGAAAACAAGACTAACGTTTCAGAACCAGTCTGTATGAAAAAATATAGTTCTGGAGATTTAACATTCCACACGACTGCTGAGGATTTCGTGACCTACCAGGTAAAGTCCACTGGAAAATTCTGTGTTGCTATGAGAAGAAAAACTATTCCTGCAAGATACAAGTGCTAATCATTGGCCTTACCTGCAAGCACATGCAGTTGAAAACATTTGCCATTTTATTGCTGACAATCATATCTATCTCAGATATGATAGGTCTGATTCTGCTCTCATTAGTGTAAATCTTGGATTCTTCCATCCAATAGTTTACCATTTACTGATTTAGTTTTGTTTGCATGTGTGTGCAGGCATTGGTACAACTGATGTGTGCAATAGGTACAGGTGGGCTTCATGTGGAGTATCCTAGATTCCAGTCAGATTGCAAAAGTGAACTGAAAAGCCTTTAAAAGGGTTTCAGTTATTACTACAACCTGTCTGTGGGATTTAAGCATTATCAAAGTGAAAATTATTTAAATCATTTCTTAAGGCCTAAGCATCAAATACTGTCATTCCTATTAAGCTTTTACTTATGCAAAGCCAGCAGTGAGGTGATTTCATACTTGGGCCTCCTTAAGAACTGGAAATACATTTCACCAGCATTTCAAATATTGTGAAACACAGCATTTTGCGGGAAAGACAAATGAGAATAACATGGCACTTACCCATTCTCTGAAAGAAGTTACAGGTGGAAAAGAATTCTACTGTATGTGCGATCTGGAAGCCATTAGCTATTGCTCTGAAATGTTTGGACCCGTCTGTGAAGGGAAACAGAGATTTAGCCTGATTGTTCAATTTTTTAGACATGGAACTGTAGCTGATATTTCATAAATGGTGCATGCTTATGGATATTTCTTTAAAATGGAGTTGAAGTTTTATGGCGAGTTTGGGCAGAAGAATTTAGAATTTCTTTTCAAGAGGTGTCTTTACAAGCTTTGAAAGTGAAATCTTTTCAGTGCTGTTTATACTGTGTACTAAAATAAGTTTTTACAAGACTGGATTTAACTGAAATATTAATTGAAAATGAAATGTGGAAATTTGCAGTAACCAAAAATTATCCACGTTGTGGTTGTTGATAAAGTGATTATGTATAAGCTTGGACAAGTTTTCAAAATTATGTCTAAAAGATAATGTAAGTGCTTGCCCACTCAGTGCTCAGACAGACAGGCTCTTTCATAGCAAGTGTGCATTGTTAAAGGAGTTACTGCCCTCAGTTCAGATTTAATAGATCTCAGGTGGCACACAGGAGTTCTCAAATTTTATGCAACCCTGAAGCAGGGTAGCTAAGGTCAACTTCCAGTAGTATCCTCTCCCACCTATTTACAGTACTGTCTTTCAGATAGTTTTTGTCAGATATAGAGACTCAAATCCAGTCCATTTAAGATTAGACATATGGATGAGATATATGAGGAAGGTTCATAATTCCTTGAGAAGATAGATGTACATTCCACCATACCATCCACTCTAAATTACTCTCTGGTGATGCTTCTTTCTTTCCATTGCTGACAAATGTCATCCAGGACACCTGGAAAAAAAAAAAGTAGACCTTATTCAAGTTGTAAAAAATTGGGACAATAGTTATTTCATCTTACACAAAATTACAGTTCCTGAGGCCTGAAAATCTGTGAGTATAATGTACTGCTCCTTTACGGTTATTTTAACTGTATTTATATCATATTTAAAGCTTACCTCTAAGATGGGATGTACACACCAAATCTCAATCTCTGTTCTGTATATCCTTTTTATGCTCAGAAAAGACTCATAAATATGTATTAGAAAATGTAGTAAAACATGATAATATATGATAATAAATATATAGTCTCTTCTAACATGGTGAACACATTAG
>JAWWLV010000121.1:86207666-86218099 GCA_035041135.1 Platyrinchus mystaceus | reverse complement strand
CTTGTTGTCCACCAAGAGGACCCCCAGGTCCTTCTCCACAGAGCTGCTTTCCAGCAGGTTGGCCCAACCTGTACTGGTGCCCAGCGTTATTCTTCACTGAGTACAGGACCCTGCACTTGCCTTTGTTGAATTTCAGACAGTTCTTCTCTGCCCATCTCTCCAACTCATTGAGGTCCTTCTGAAGCTGACAGCACTCTGGGATGTCAGCCACTCCTCCCAGCTTTGTGTTGTTGTGTATTTAAGATGCTTTACACCTTTGTCTTGACTTGTTTGCAATATTGTTGCTTCATGGTCTAATATTTTTAGAATTACTATTAAAAAGCAGGAAAATATATTTGTTTGTAAAAAGGAAAGGATGAGGCCATTTGGGGTGACTGCTGAGGAAGTGAGAGTGGTAACAATACTGTGCCAGTTGCTACTGTGTTTTAGAAGTATGAACTCAGACTAACCCCATCTCACCTCTCTGTTTTATGATTCCTCTGACTGTATCTGTAGGCTTTCCTGTATCCTTGCACTTAGCATGTCCATCTCTCTAAGGTAAAACAAAATAAAAAAGCTATAAAATCTTCAAATGGCCACCCAGATTCCTTCACTCAGTAAGACATCCTGATGAAGGGAATTGAGATAGTATGGTGTGTCCAAAATGCTAGTATTTGGATCCCTCAGAGCAGCTTGACTGCAAAATAGAATAGAGTCTGGAGGTGAGATCAATCCAGAGTGATTGGACATACTACTTAAATGTTTTACACTTTCTCTGCTTTGTCTCTGAGCAGTGCCAGATGACATTCTCTGAGACAATGCCTTTCCACTGTTCTGAGGATAACAAATGATAGAATGACATGGATGTGGTTCTGAGAGTAAGAGATGCTAAGTATGCAGTATGGACAAGGCTGTGTCAAGTTTGGCTCCCTCTGTCCTTTTCCTTTTAACACTCTCCCCACAATCTCTAAACCCTCAGCTACTCACACGTCTCTCTATAACCATATAAGACAAACACTCAGGCTACGCCCACCTTACTAAATTAGGCATTTGAGGGAATATTCCTGGGTGACAAATTTCCAGCTTCTATAAGGATTCACTATTTTAGTCTGGATGACCTTTGCCTCTCCAAAAAGTTTTTGAGGGTCATTAGGGAACCAGCACTGTCTGGGTGCCATTTACAATAGACAATTTGATTGTAGATTTCTTATTTGGGAGACTAAGAGAATTTAGAATAATTTAGTATTCATGGGGAGCATTCCATATTAGATGGTGCCAGAGAATAGTCTTGGATATGTTTGACTTACTACTGCACAGTCATAGTTTCATAGCTAAAAAAAAAAAAAAAAAAAAAAAAAAAAAAAGGCTGATCTAGTGGGTTTCAATGGAACATTCACCTTAATATAGATAATCTGTAGGAAAAACAAATAAACATAACAAAAACAATTTTTCTCCTAGAGACACAGAGAGACACAGATAAAACTCAAAGTCAGCTGCTATGTAACGTGAACACAGCTAGACTAAGACTACTCAACACCATAAAATACTCTCTGTCCCGGTTATCTCTAATACATGCAGAAATACAGACCTAGTTTTAAGGGCCTTTGCAATAGATTTTAAATAATAAAAGGCCTGTGACTGTGTGGGTACTGTTATAGAAAACTTGTGTCTACATTCAAAGGAAAGAGAGAGAGAAAAAACCTGGCAGACTTTATCATATATCTTAAGATGGTTAGAGAGGAAGGTCTCAAAACTGAGCACCTGTATCTTGTTTTCCCATTTTAGATAGTTTACCATTGCATTCCTAAATTATCCATTTATGTAGAAACAAAAAGACAGACTGTAACAAATGGGGGTTAGTCTGTCCACAGAAAGTATTTCTGCTACATAATATGCACTCCATTATTAGATTTTGTAAAACACTGACTAATTTAATTGAACTTTGAATTTTGCTAAATGAACAGTCAACATGCAACAGCTTTACAGTTTTTTTCTCACTATTTCCAAAGATTAGTTTAGAATCATTCATGCAGTTTGGTATTCAAAACATGACCAAAATTATTGGTCTGGTCAATTTGGATCCTTACTGCTGCTGGCTGTGGTAACCCCAGCTAAGTGCCCTCTATCTCCAGTCATTTTTTCCCTAAAGATGTACAAGTATCTTTTTCATTAAGTCTCGGCACTAACAGTTAGCTGTCAGATCAAATAAAATTCATTCTAATTATGTTGAACAGAAATACAGATGCCGTAGAAATTTCCAGGAAGACTTTAGAATAGGTGTGCTCTGGCAATCACAAAAACATACAGGAGAGTTAAACACTACTATTGACATGCATTTCAGGATTCAAGACCACAACTACCTTTAAATTCTATGAGAGTGTCTGACTGCTGTATTTTGCCAGCAACCCCACTCTCCCCTTTCTGTCAACCACTCATTGGATCTACTCTGGTAATAACATTTATGCCAAATAATTCAGAAAAGTGCCTTATTACCCTGCTCCCCAGGATTCAAGTCATCTCTGGCTCTGAGGGAGAGCAAGGATACACTGGTAAAGTGTGAATACCAGAATGTCTTCTTGTGTTTCCACAGAGCAGTAGGCTCTCACCAGCAATAATGCTAAATTGATAACTAACTGCTGGAGCTGCATTCCTTCAGAATTTTATCTGCCATAGCTATTCATTAAAACATTACAAGTCACAGAAGTTTAAAATCCTTCTCATACTAACCTGAAGACATCTCTTGAAGGCAAAGGTAAAAAAAATAAGCCTGCAGGGAAAGATTCCTTCCTGTTCCCAAGTTTGGCAACTGATGATACCTATAACATCTTGAAAACACAGCATGCTTCCATTATATGGTTGGGAAGGCATTCCCCCATCTGTTCTTTTCACTTAGCTGCTTTGTACAATATTTGAGAGACAATATTTTTACCTGTGACAGTATAGAAAATCTCTAAGGCAAATTAATTGACATTGTAATGATGATAATTATTATTATATTGTTATTTATTGTCCACAAATCATAGAATCACAGAATATCTTTGTAACAGACATTAACAATCATCTAGTTCCAACCCCCTACCATAGTCAAAGACTCCTCCCACTAGACCAGGTTGCTCAGAGCCCCATCCAACCTGGCCTTGAACACTTCTAGGGGTGGGACATTTGAAACTTCTCAGGGCAACCTGTTTTAGTGTCTCACCACCCTCATCAGAAAAGATTTCTTCCTATATCTAATCTAAACCTACATTCTTTCAGCTTAAAGCCATCACCACCCATGTGTCCTATCACTACACATTCTTGTAAAAAGTACATCTCCAGCTCTCTTGTAGGCCCCTTTAGGTACTGTTGCTGTATGGTGTCCCTGAAGCCTTCTCTTCTCCAGGCTGAGCAACCCTGATTCTTTCAGTTTGACTTCATAGTAGAGGTGCTCCAGCCCTCTGATCATCTTTGTCACCCTCCTCTGCAGTTGCTCCAATAGGTCCATGTCAATCTTATGTTGGGGACCCCAAAACTGAATACAATACTCCAGGCAGGATGTCATGAAATAGTCATAAGAATATTTGTTCTTGAGTTAGAGTTTAGCTAAAACCCTATCAAAATTTAAAAAAAAAAAGGGAGCTGAGTACAGAGTTATGTTTGAAGTTCTTCCCATCTTGATGATAGCCATCCACACTCTGAATCCCTTTCTGTGAGCAGATGCCCATCAGACTAAGGCATAGTCTCTTCAAAACACACACTCTATATGACTTACGAGTGGGGGTAGAAATGTGAAAGGGGCATCAGTTCAGCTTAGCCCCCTTTAGGCTACGGGGCATCGGAGTTATGGAACCTGCAGGAAAGACCACAAAATGTGTGTCTGTAGCCTGGTGGCTAACTCAGGTGCTTCTGGCAGAGATGTGGAATTAATGGGCAGATATGTAGCTGCATCTAAAGGTGTGCTTTCAAAGTGCAGCATCAGAAGTCCATTTTCCATCCTGTTCAGGTCTGATGCTATCACAATATTCCAAGTATATAATGGTCATTGTATTGATAAAACTTATGTATTTCTAAGATTAATAAAGTGGTGGTTTTCACATTGCTCATTTCATAGAGAAAACAGATTAACCCCCTACAAATACTCTTTAGGTTGATTTCTCATAAAAGAGGAAGACCCATATTAGAGCATATTTTCTAGGAGATAAGATGGTGCTTTCTGACCAGGAATTTTAAAGAAGTCTAGAAAATAGAAGTTAAAGTTAAAGTTACTGCACCTCACCTTCAGTTCAGATCGTTCTTTATAAGCAGTGGGGAGGGGGTGGCTGTCAGTGGGTAGGAATTATGGAATGGAAGCCAGGAAAACACAAAGCGACTGAAAGATCCATAGGTGCATGTTCATACCAGTCATTCTGCTATTAAGAATAAAATTTAAAGCCTTTTTTTTCTGGCAGACTTCCCAGTGCAAGTGTTTTATTTCTCCTCCCACCTGCTTCTCCTCAAGAATAATGTAATGAACTGAGTAAGACATTTGCATTATTCATATTTGCTATTTAACGACATCTTGGGTACATGATTCGGGAAAAGACATCAGAAAGTAGCATTCTCTATATTCTTAGCCTTCTACTAAAAAATTTCCAAATGGAGATACTTGTTTCAAGTCATATGCTGTTTACTGCTTTTTAGAGCCAGTATTTTAACCCACCAAAACTGTTTTATTCCGTTCATCGTGTTTGCTTATTTCAGCCAATAATAATCTTTGAGGTAGAAACTTTCCTTTTTAAATTCTATGTATATGAAATATGCTATATATTCCTGTCTACTAAAACAGCAGTATCTCAAAAGAATCCCCAGGAAGTCACTAAAGTGAAACTCCTCTCAAAAATTTAGATCAGCTATCTCTAGTTAAATTACATTGTGCAAGGAGTTTATTACCAAATCCTGCACAAAGTTTTCCCTTATTCACCCCACAACTCATGTTAAGTTAATAGGCATTTGATTGCTCTATATATCTCATGTCTCTTTTGTGAATAATGTCGCCAATTTCCTGTTCTCAGAAATGAAATAAGTTCTCAAGCTACAGTGTGGCTATATTAAGGATAATATGGTTATTATGGCATAGCAGTATAAATGTATGGCCCAAAGAGCAGTCACATTTCATGAAATCTATAAACACATAATGCAAATGAAAGATAAAGTTAAAATTGGTATTGATAAAGGATTATTGAGAATCAGCTACTGCCAGTCCATTTTAAAAGGTACTAACCTAGGCTTGTCAGGAGTGTTACTTGCTGGAAAGGGTCACACTGAGGTACCACATACATGTTTGCAGAGTTTGTCATGCACCACTCCAGGGAAAGTCAGGCTTGACAATTAGTGGACTTGCACAGAGGCCTGTGTCCTGCACCTCTTTTGTCAGCTGCTGCCTCGACTGTAACTCAAGTTCAAGCAGTTAGTTACAAAAGCTTAAGAAAAGCCAAGCTGAGCCCATCCATTGTTGGACTGAGGTGAAGCATCCTTAGTCCCTCCTGTCCCTTGTCCACCGAGACCACAGAACCATGAGACTGGTTCGACAGTAAGCAGCCTTCATCTTTGCTCCAGAGGCGGGTCTGAATTCATAACTGAATATTAATTTGTTTGAAAACAACTCTGATGATAGAGTTTACAACCCAGACTTGAAAACCAGCTTCACTTTTCATGTAGCTGCCCCAGGCAGATTTATGGCTGAGTCCTGTGAACTGAGGTCTGAGAACTGTGGCAGTTGTTTGGGGTGCCCAACTCTTGCACAGGAGTGCCATGTAATTAGTCTTTGTGGAAGAGTGCCCTATGCATGGGCTAGAGGGAGGATGGTTTCCAATTGCTTTGTCCATAAAATAAGAAAGCAAGTAAAATTGAAAAACTGTGCCTACTTTGCTTAATATGAATGCCTTTTCAACTGCATTTTATAATGATTGGAATGACAAGAAGATGTCTAATTAAAAAGACATCACATTTGGGGATTTTCCATTTTGAGCCAAGATTTCTGAGTTCAGTGTCCTCATAAAAATTATTCTGACAGGAACAATTACAAACTGCTGTTGCTTTCCTACAGAAATTAAAATATTAGTGTGCATGCTGGAATCAGAAATTCTAGAAAATATTCCTAATGTGCAAGACAAATATTCTTCTGAGAAATCACCATCAGTTTCAGAATACATCTAAGCTAGTGGAAAAACAGTGTCCCCTAATTTCAGCAACTCAATAAATGTGGGGTGAAAACAGTCTCTTGTACACAGGAAGAACATTAAACAGAGCAGAGAGAAGGCTCAGTGCAATTCACTTCCATTGGTTGAGTCTATAGGGAAAAGATGGCCCTGCCAAATTAAATTTACTTTATTATGTCAGGAAAAATAATGCTTCTCTTAAAAAAAAAACCCAAACAGATTCAATTATAAATATAAGCAATTATGTTCCATTTTGCAGAAGGTCATGCATACAAGAAAGAGGCACATGGAATTGTTTCAAGAGTTAAATCAGAAATTTCAGACTCTGGACAGATTTCGAGATGTACCAAAATCAGGCAGTATGGTAAGTTTTCCTTCTATTATATTTAAAATATGATGGATCCTAAAGAACAACAATGAAATAATTCAGTATTTTTGAATTCAGTATTTTTCCCAAGAAGACCTCACCTTTAGGCAACCTCAGAAATGAGAAGATATTTTCAGTAATTTAACCTATGACGAGACTCATTAGGTTTTACAACTAGACCATAACTAACTCACTGACATCATTATAGATGACAAGTAATTGAACTGTAGGAAACACATTTCAAATCTGCATGTGCCTACTGAGTCTAAAGGGCTTTGTGTAGAGAAATCAGCTCACTGATATAATTTGGCCAATAGGGTTTTTCCTCTGACTGGGCAAGGAGATATTAAATTAGTTACTACAAACAAGTCCAGCTAGATTTACATATACGTGAGATGGTCTGGAAAGTACACAGGATCTCTGTAATGCTATGTCTTTTCCATAATAGGTTTATAAATATTTACCATGGGAAAAGCAAAAATTAAATCATCCTGAGTTGAGTCTGCTATCGTCATAATTCAAATTTATACACACACACTCATACACACATGCATTACACCCTGACTGCATCTGATAATGAGAGCAAGTAATAGTTGATTTCACCTAATTAAAACAGCTAATTTAGTCTGACATATTTGTTAACAGTAATATTTTGATTAGTAATAATTTTTATATAATTTTATAATGTGAAAATTGTATATTCAATGGAACTAAGCTAGAATCATTGTATTCTATAACTTTTTCAGAAGAGCTGCTTTCAGACATGAAGAAGAGGTATTAAGCAGATGTGAGGCCAATGGATTTACATCATTTACATCATCTTAATCCAGCAGAAATTTAGCCCTGATTCTTTGATGAACCTTTAGCTGTGATATGTGTCATTTTGTATCAAGTTCTCACTTACTTCCCCTTCTGAGATTTGCTGACATGTAAAGTTTTCATTTGTCTCCCTACTTGAGATTTGCTGTTCACATAAAGCTGGAATTAATTCAAAATCTCAAAGGGAATCTCAGTGGAAGAGTTGTGTTTACTCTGTTTTGCATCAGCGCTGTGTTTTTGAAAGGTCTGCCAAAAAAAGCTGCCTGGAGGAATGGTCTATCTGTGAGACAGTCAGAGAGTGATCCAGGTACCTAAATATAGGCATCTCAGACTATTTTAGACAGTCTCAGACGTCTTAGTTTACCGCATGGTACAGGCAGTGATGACACAGGACTCAAAGGAGACCTGCACCTCTCATGAAAGATTGGTGGAGATCAAACAGAAAGTCCAAAGGCAACTGAAATGGTGCAAAAACGTTAGGTTTTGGCAACTGAATCCCACCTATCATGTTACAGCAGAAATGACCAATTAAATGGGTCATAATCCATAATGTCTTTTGCCCTGTAAAACTTAGCATTCAAAAAAAAAAAAAAATCCAAAACCAGCTTTCAGTCTGTTAATCCTAATATACATGAGCTCATCAGTATGTAAAGCAAGGTGGCTCTCACAGAGTTTTCAAGGCTTCTGTGTTTCTGTCATGCACCTGCCACAATTTAAAATCCAGCTGTCAATCTCTCTTTCAAACCACTCCATATTTCAGACAGCAAACTGTTCTCTATTACCTTCCCTTCTCTTCTCCCACTCTTCTATACAACTACTATTAGAAAGATGGCTATCGGTACTGGATCACTTGGCCATTCCGTACTGCATTGGTTCTTGTGAAAGAAAGGGCTTATCTGGCAGCTCAGGTGAGGAGCCTGCCAAAGTGTTGATTGTTCACAAAGAAAGAGTTCCAGCGGTGCTGAACACCCACCAGCCTGGCTCCCTGCAAAGCCATTTCCCCTCTCTGGCTTCTGTGTCTCATGAAAGCACATTAGCAAACAGCCTTATACATGGAAACCACATTATTTCATTTTTGGTTCTAATTCTTCTTTCTTTGGTCTTCAGGAGAACTCAGGACCGAGCAAAGCTCCGTGGGACAGTTTCAAAACCACAGGCGACTACCAACACTATACAACGATAAACGTATTAGACACAGAGGCAAAAGACGCTTTAGAACTCAGACCAGCAGAATGGGAGAAGTGTCTGAACTTGCCCTTAGATGTGCAAGAAGGTGACTTTCAAACAGAAGTTTAACAAAAACAAACTGAACAAAACAGAAGCAAAACAAAAATAATTCGTTGCACTGACAATAAAGAGACTTTGGGAATCCTGACAATCCTGACGCTCCTGTCTGAACACTGCGACTCCTTTATGTCAGGCTCTTCCTGTGCCAAATGTCAGTGGTTTTTTTCGTACAGTATATTCCCACTAGTGCAGCTAGTGGAGAACCAGGTGTACAATTCTTACCATCGTGTGTTGTAAGTACCCGTGGAATGGATTTGTAAGGTAATCTTTATAGATAAACCTCAAGCAACGATTCATGTTGTAACAGCTTCATTTGGTTTAGTTTTCAAAAAACTTCACCATGAAGCACAATGTATATATTTATGCAGTTTTTAAAGTTTATAACAGTCTGTTTGGCCATTACTACACTTTTTACTTTATAATATAAAAGCAAAGTTTTTGTCATTAAATGAATGTCTGTTGAGCTACATTCTTCATTGCTTTAAATGCAATAAAGTAATAATCTCACTTTTATATGAATAATATATTTCACATCTTTATTATTGCAGTTTTCTCTGGAAAGCTCAGAGTAGCTTTCTCTGCTGCAGCTGTGTATAAAATATTTAAAATGTTGTATGGTGTAAATAAACCTTTGTCTACATATCAGTTTCCTAGTGGTATTTATTTATCTTAAATTTGAATATTTATAAAATTTTCTTTAAAAACACACATATTTAATGTGTATTTGCAGTTTTAATAGTATGTTGTATGTAGCTTCTACAAGGAGTTTCTAAATCATATTAGTAGGTTTGTATAGCCATTATGCATTTTCTTAGGTAGTCTTTTGTGACAATGTACCATATAAATTGGACTTGTCAGAATACTATTACAATTGTCCTGTTTTATAAGAATTTTTGTCTAGTAGGAGAAAGACAAATAATGGAAAATAAGTTTCATTACACAGCACCCAAAGAAAATGTTGACTTAGAATCATTACATCTTGTGCATGGTCTTGTTGCTGTATAACAAGAAAGACACTCAAGATAAAAAAATTTTAAGTATTTTAGACCAAAAAAAACCCCCAAAACCAAAACAAAAAAAAAAACCTGAGTGTGTTTCATTATAAATCCAGAGCAGAGCATGATTTGTTTTGAAAATGTAGTTATACAGTTAGGAATAGGAAGATTAAATCTTCTTTTCCATGCTTAGAACCATAAGCAGATCTTCAAAAATCTCTCATCTACAGTATAGCCATGGGGGACATGGATGGGAGGATATCTCAAATCTTCAGATGTCATATTTCTAGAAAAAAGTTTCAAAAACTATTTTAGTTCCTGCCGTACAAAACTGAATATGCTGCAGCCTACTAGCTGGAGAGCTCTTAGAGAGGAAGAAAACATGACCACCAATCTGCTTAGGAAGGAAAAAGACGAGAATAGAGGCTTGTCAGGGAGCACTTAACCCAGAACATTGGTAGAAGAAGATCAGCATCCATCTGTTGAGAGAAAAGCACTTAGGATCAACCTTAGGACCAACTTGCAGAAAAGTGTTTCAGTCTGTCGTTCCTTTCTTCAGGCCATAATAAGATATTTAAGCCAAAAAATGGAGCCTGACTTTGCCTGCTTTGAGTGAGCATCTCATGCAGAGTGCAGACTAATCTAATGCTTCAGGGTCTAAGTCTCTAAACAAATAAGAAATAACCAGCTACCAACCTGGTATCAAGTGGATTAACGGGCTTAGGTGCCTAGAAGTTAGATAAGTTAGATGATGTAGTACTATTGAGGGCACCCTTAGTAAGTAAGGATGACACTAAATTGGGCAGAAGT
>JAWWLV010000121.1:86184665-86195310 GCA_035041135.1 Platyrinchus mystaceus | reverse complement strand
GCCAGGTTTTGTTCTTTGTTATGCCACATAAATCTGGAATAAATCCATGGGTCTTATCCGAGTTGTCTGTTACTCATTCCAACGTAAGCGATGTCTAGCTAGCTCTTTCCCCGTGCTAGTGTAAACAGAGATTTGCACATCTGATGTGTATGTAATGTGACTAAATTTCTTCTATCAATCTATATATGTATATGGTTCTCTCACATGAGTCAGGAAAACACATCTATACATTTGTTTTCATTTCCTTGTTTTACAGGAAGACACTGTTAAGGACACGTCATTGCCAAGAGGCAGAAGTTGAACTCCAGCTATCATAATCAGTGTCTCAAATACAATACAAACCTTCCCAGCAACACTGAGAATTTCAGTCCTGTTTGCAACTTTTCTACAAGCTGTCCTTTCAGACAACAATAAAAAAACCTGTATTACCTGCAGCTAGGGCTAGTCATTAGGTTTTCATAATTACAGTGTTTCCTATATGTGTTTTGTCACAGATACACATCTCTTATTGTATAAAATCGGTCTGTCTTTAAAATCCAGAAAATGAAAAAATAACACCTCCTGCCTAGCAAAGTTATTACTTTAAGCGTCAAGCATTAGGCTTTTCAAGACTTGTGAACCTGTAATAAGTATGAATAATTTTATGTGGAGAGGCTGATCCTGACTACAATTACTCATCCCTCAACTGGCTACATTTTCAAGAGCTTGAGGAAAGACAGAAAAAAAATCAACTTTTCACCTGAACTTCTTCACATTTGGGACATCTCTCTTTGAATCAAATTTGCTATATGCCAGATTTGGATTATTTTAGCTCAATTTGAGGTTCTCCTTGAGAGATCAGATCACCACATGTATCATGTGAAGAGTCTGAAAGAAAAATATAATGGGCTCCTCCTGTTCTGCAGAAGTATCACAGAGCAGAAGTTAACCCAACATGCCTCCAGCACATTGATACTGCAGATATGAGATGTTCTGAGGAGGGAAAAGTTTCACTGGTATCCTGTTCCCTTCTTCATACTAATCTTGGCAGACTCCTTAATTACCTAGGGCAAGTCTGACCGACTTGAAGCTATGCCATCCTAACAGATTGATACAACTATGAGGACATGAGACAATGTACAATATATGTGTGAAATGTGGCAATCCCCTGATAAACCATGGAATTATTATCTGCCTAGGGCTTCCATAACTCTTACAGACAGGATAAGTGCTCAGGAATTGCAGTAAACATAAAAATGTAAAAACAAAAATAAAAATAGAGTCAAACAAAGACAATTAACTTCCACAATTGCTGGAGGCTTGACTCTGACTTTTACATGTGTATGTGTTTGTGAGCATTTATCTGCAGAGAGCTATTAGGGAAGACACTAAAATGTGCTTTCCTAGCTCTTCCATATCTGACAGGAACTTCATTATTTCTGTGTGCAAAGCTATTCCATTCCCTCAAAAATGAAGAACAGATGCATTTATTATAAGTGATGTTTTCAATGACTAAGAAACACATCACTTTTCTTCTATAAAATCAAAATTCAAGTGTGTCCATACCAAGCGAGTTAGTTTTTTGAAAGAAATTGACTAGTGCATGACCAATAGAAGAAAAAAATAAATGCATCTTTGTCAGGGAAC
This sequence comes from Platyrinchus mystaceus, assembly GCA_035041135.1. Taxonomy (NCBI): domain Eukaryota; kingdom Metazoa; phylum Chordata; class Aves; order Passeriformes; family Tyrannidae; genus Platyrinchus; species Platyrinchus mystaceus. Next base: position 86,193,684 of record JAWWLV010000121.1, on the reverse strand, counting down.
AATTTTGCTCCACAAGTAAGTCCAGAAAGCCACATTCTGGTACACTGTCATTGAGGCTCTTCATTTGGCTCTTCACCAAATCAAGTTATAAAAAACCAGCATCAAGCATCCCACAACCAGCTACTCCTAGACTACTGCAAGCAAAACTGTGAACACCAGGAGAGACACAATCCTCCCTGCTGCTGTGCAAGATACTACCACTGAAATTCTGCTGTGTTTTTCCTTGCTATACCAGTAAATCACCAGGGTGTTTTTAGCAATAAATACATCTAGACTTCACCTCTAAAAATCACAGTTTTGCACTCCTGCAGTAAATTGCACTTAAAGATATGCAAACTATAATATTTATTTTCAACATCATTCTTAAAAAGTATTTTTGATTTGTCTATTTGACTTTGGTTGTCGTGTTTTTTTCAATAAAAGTAGACCCAGGTAAAATTGAAGACTTCAAGATATCTGAATCATATAATAAAAAGCAATTTACCATTCTGCCTGGAGAGAGAGATTTTCAATCAGTGTGTCCTTCCTGCAATGACTTATGGATCAGAAGCATAGAGGTTCTTAAAAAAACCCCATACAACTAAGTGAAAATGAATATAATAAGGTGTGGGCTGAGAATAGCACATACAGACAAGAAAACAAATGAGTGGTTCTGCCAGGGAGACTCAATGGAAAATAAAAAGAGAATAATCCTGTGCCAGGCACACTGCATGATAACAGGATAAAAGTTATAGCAGGTGAGGTGCACAACAGAGCAAGATAACAGACGCAAAAATAATGGAGAGGTGAAGCAGAAGAAGTACAGGGTAGTCAGTCACAGATACAGCTGAAAAGGACTTGGACACTGCATAACTGACGACATATGCTTGGTTCCATTGGTTTTTGCAACTCATACCTGAAATGTCCAAGACATGTATTTCTCCACATCCTAAAATTATTAAAAACAAGTGACACTCCAAGAAATGTGATTTTTTATAAAATACCTCATTAAAATATATATATATAATATATTTTTTTAAAAAATTATATAAATTTATTACATAAATCAGAAAACTTGCTACAAAATTACATGACTGCTAATTGGGAAAGAGATGACCTAATGTTTGAGGCAGTTTACACTGAGGGGTCCACAACCTGTAACTCACAATCTCAGGGTACAGAGGAACTCATCTGCTCACTCCTGGTAACTGAGTACACTCTTTAGTGTCAGGCAGTCATGCTCTTTTCAGTATCCAGCCTTTGTCTCAGGTGATGCTCAGGCACAAGTCACCTGCAATAATGGTGGCCTGTTACACGCAGCCGAATAAAGTAACGCACATTCTGCTGGGTTGATCCAGAAATTACTTGCTGCCATAAGGCAACTGAAAGCCAAAGGCAGAGCAAAAAACACTCAAAGGGAGATCTTGCAAATACATGTAAAGATGCTTCCTTCAGCCTTTCATACCAAAAGCTCTCGTGTTTGCTGCGGGCTGTTCTCAGCCTACCTCCTAAACTCACAGCAGTGGGAATATATTGTCATGAGGTCACTGAAATACTGGCCCAGCTCAAAACTTTTCAGAAGTAAGTCTGCAGTAGTCACAGGGCAGAAAGACATTCATAACATGAGGATAAGAACAGTCATTACAATCTTGAAGAACATTTCTATCCCTGCTCTGGACCTCAAACCTGTGACTAATCCATGGTTAGTGGGCACATTAATCATGGGTACAGTGGGAATGATTTGTCTGGCAGTTATGCAGCATCGCTCTTGAACCAGAGGGGGACCAAAACCAAGCACTTGAAACTTAGCACACTACAGTACAATGCAATACAATATAATAGTATCTTTCAGTAAAAGAGCTTCCTGAGCTCCCTTAGAGCTAACACTCGTGACACATGAATCCTTGTTGAATTATTTTGGATGACCCTGACTATCTTCTAAGACCAAGGGGTTTAGAAGCCTTAGCCTGGTGATCACCTGTCTGAAAGATATTATTCGGTCTTATTCTCTCCAGGCCTCTCTCCAAGCCTGCAATAAAAGGCACTTTTAGTAGGCTTAAAGCAAGGCAATACTGCTTAACAAATCTGCTGGGGTTGGTGTGTTTAACAGCACTCACTTTAGAAGGATGTGCTAATCTACACGTGATTTGTGAGGGATGTGATTTCTGACAGCTACGATTATTAGTGTCCTTGAATGCTTTGGGAACACAAGTCAGGGTAACAGGTTAACGTTCTTGAATACACTGTTTTAAAATAGTGACTACACTTGCTCCTGAGCCACGCACATGAAGGAAGTAATCCACATGAAATTAAGGAAAAGAAACCTCAACCTTTGGTGTAATAACTCTTTATGTACACAGAGCAGAGAAAAAGGCATAATTTCAAATTAGCTTTATTTTTAACAGTTTTTCCCAGATCCACAATAGAAAGAAGCCTGACTTCTTGAGTACAGATCCATCATGAATTGTATTCCAAATCTGTTTCTCTCGTGCTTGCTTTTCCTCTTACGAGTGAAAAAAATGTATAAAACTGCACAAAGGTGAAAACGCCCTCCCCACGACAGAGCTATTCATATAGCAGGTTACATTTGGAGGAGCATGGACAGTAAGTGAAACTATATTCCATCTACTCAGCAGCGGTGAAATCCATCTGAAAGTTTCTAATGCCTAGTTTTGGTTCCCCACATTTCAAGAAGATGTGGAAAAAAGTGGAGAGGGTCCAGTAGAGTGTCTCCAAGACAGTCAGGGGTCTGGGGCACACAATCTACCTCTGTGGGAGAAAGTGACCTCCAGAAGTCCTTTCCTACCAATATTCCTATCAACCTCACAGAAGTATAATCCATGCTGCTTCTGAATTGTGAGAGTTTCCTGAAAAAATTGTGGAGGTGTAGGACAGAGGAGATTGTTTCAATTTTTTTGTCAGATAAGCAAGGGTTTATAAAGATGAGAGTGTAATAAATGTGGGACAATCAAAAGATGCTTCAAAATGTATCTAGGTATTTTTAAGAAGGGTAAAAAGGAATTCCATCGAGTCAAAAGTCAAACATATTCTATGAGTCAGAATGATGCAGAGGTGTCAGCGAAAAGCTGGAAATGATCTAAGGAAAAATCAAAACATACTCCAAGAAAGCTAAAGAGCGAGAGAAGTTCATTACAAAGAGGCAAAAAAACCCCACAGCTGTGTTTTGTAAATATGAAAGCTAATGAAAAGTTGAAGTTTGAAATGGAAAGAAGTGGTAGTAGGAGTGACTTCTGTGTATTTCTTTGTAATAGCATCCCTGACCGAAATTCAAAAAGGTAATGAAAATGCTCTTTATTTCACACAGGCTTGAAGCTTCTGCTGTTTTAGCCAAAATATTAAATCAAACCCTTTGGATGAAGGTAGAAGTGATTCTGGCTATTTATGTAATTGAGAATTTTTCTAAAGATTAGTTTGAAAGCCAAGGTTGTAATTAAATTATGTTTTCAGGCACCTATCTACTTCTGGTCTAAACAAAGGACCAAGAGATGATGAGATACCACATCTGAACAAAATGCTATCATTTTCTCTACATTCCCCTGAGTTTTAAATCTTTTTAGAAATTACAAAGACAACTGTAATTTAAAAAAGGGAGATAGGCCATACTACAGAATGATTTGATGAAGTGTGATAAAAAACCTTCTAAATACATTTATAAGACTCATGGGACTTTGACAACATCTGATACCTTAACTATTGTGGTATTTATAGCAAATATATTTTATAATATTTAAGGAAATAAGAAAATCCACAGATATGCATTTCCCATTATATGTGAAATCAGTAACATTTAGAAAACACTTCAGTTTTTCCCAAATCAGAGAATTTTCGAAGAACAGAAGGCTTGGTTTCCTGATAGATCTAATACCATTTGGAAAATATTTTATATTTTTTATTTTCTACTGTTTAGGAGTGTGAGGGATTAGCAAGGAATGGAAGTTTTTCTGTATAAAGGAAAATCAGAATTGTGATTACAAATTTGTTGTAGTATGTCTTCAACACAACTGTTGTCATTTATTTAAGACTGCTGGAAAAATGATTCAGAGTATAGGAAGTTCAATGAACATGAAGCAAGTTTTACACTAATTGATCTGTTAATAAAATGTTATTTTTCTTTGAGCAAAGAGAATATCTTCAATAACAGACATTATATAAAGTTTCACTGTCAGCTTCACCTGCAATAAAATAAAATTCACTGCATAAAAGAAATCTACTTTTTTTTCATAATGCAACTACTTGACTTTTTCTTGATACTTTTTTCTTATGTCAGCACCCAGAATCCCCTCAGGAGACTCCTCAAACCTCTACAGTCCATTTCTATTATTTCTTAATCAAGTCTGACATATGCTAAGATTGCCAGTGAGCCACTGCACTACTTGGGGTTTTTTTTACTTTTATTTGAAGCAAAATTGTTACGTGTTCTCCTTTTTGGAACAGAATTGGAATATCCAGTTAGTATGACTGGTTTTGATTCTCCCTTCCATCCCCACATCAAGATTTGAAACCACTAGGTAATGATCTCACCAAAATAAATTTAGAAAAGGGTATTCAAATTTGTCTTCTAACTACATAGCTGAATTTTATGCTAGCCACATTTCCAATGGCTTATTGAGTTATTCTGTCAAAATGAGAAGACCAACTTGATCTCTTTTAAAAAAAGAACACTCTCACAGAAGATGAAATTTATTGTTTACTTGTCTTTAGTTGGGAACACAGAAGTGCATATCCCCATTGGTAGACCCTGAACTAGCAAAGTAATGATAGAAATACCAATTTCAGTTGCGAATTCTTCCATGTCAGATACCATGAATTACCTTTGAAAATGTTATCTTGTCATAAGTTCAATTTGTTTGCTGCTAAATGAGAATGCAGCTCTTTTATGCATCCTAGACCTTTTCAGGATTCCTAGAAAGATTTTCAGGGATAATGTAATGGAACAAATGCTATGCTAAACTGTTCCTTAAACCCACACAGAGGAATAAACCGGTACCTGAGCCCATTTTTTAAAAGCAGCAATTAAATGAGCTCAAACAATACTCATTCTCAAATAGTATGAGAATAACATCTGTTGCTATGGACTCAAAAAAATATGAATAGATATGTATTGTCATAATGCAGTTTAGTTTGCAGCTATTTTACATATTATAATGTTACAGTAAGATTATTTAAACACAAAATGGCTTAATCCCAACATGTATTTTCTCATCAAATTAAAGCAAGTATTGGGAAATGGGTGAATACCTCATCCACTCTACTACAGTGCAAGTCAATTGTGAACTATTAGTCTGATAATTACTTTTTCGGGAAATTTTATATAAACTAGCACACTTTTAAACTGTTTCTAGATGAAGAAGGAGTAGCACTCCCTACTACTGAATGATAGAGGAAGTTCGGGAAACTAGCTATGAGTACCTGTTAATGCTGGGCAAGACTGACTGGCAGTTAAGCCTCACTTAAATGACTGTCTGGAGGAGCTAATGGTCTGAGACAATGTTCATTGCTCACACAGCCATTAAGTATAAGAATCTACCTGACCTGGAGGTCATTACTGCTTACATTAATTACTGCAATGACGAATACTCCCTGCGACACTCTACCACCTCTCCCTGAAGTAATTTCTGCATCAAGACCTCCCTCAGATTTCAGATCTATGGTGACATCTGGCAGCCAGGAACAGCATGTATAAACACATTATTTGACTGAAGACAAAACACCAAATGTTTGAACTGACCAGAACCACCAACTCAGATTAATGATTCAAATCAACAGGCAAATTCAGCCTGTATTTTTGTCATGACCCTAAACATCCCTTCCCACACAGTAAGTTATGATTAGCTACAGATGTCCCATACTTAGATATTCAAGAATTATGTGTGTGCCTAAGCCTTTGTACTTGCCTAGCCCAAACAGTTTTCTAATCAGATACAGATCTGCTCAGAGCTATATTAAATAGATTAAGGTGAAAAGGCTTGTTGTTTATTGAAATGAAGTACATCAGGAATAACTTGAATTACTACTGTTTATCTGACAGTAGAAGCTGTGACGAAACCTGCAATTCATCCATCTGCAACAACTGCACCTTATTCATAAGGGGTCTCTGCTCTGAAAAGATTTGATTTCTCACAGGTATACAAGCAAAGAATGGCAGTAAAAAAAAAAGGTCAGCATTTAAATGCATTTAAGAAAGTTGACCTAAAGAGACATGCTCAGTATTAATTCTCAGGTAAGAAAGACCTGATACTCGTGTAACCCCCAGGACTTAACTGCTCACACTGCTGTTTCAATCATAGTAGAGTAACACTACTCAAAAAATTTTTATGAAATACCACAGTAATGGTCAGGAGTCTTTCTTTACCACCAGGATTCTTACTAACCAGCCTTTATTAGTAGGTTTGCACTGTATTTTGAATAGTTTACATCATTATTCCTCAGATGAACTGAAAGGTTATGTCCTTAAGTTCTAAGTCCTCATGTCCTTAGACACTTTGGGCACCAGTTATTCACTTAGTACCACCGGCTGAAGTCAGAAAGTCTACACTAGTGAGCATCTACTCCCCAGTACACAGAAGAGATGACAGCCTGGCACTGGCTGGCAGACACCTGAGCCCTTTGAAGCAACTCACTTCTGTTTTACCATGAAGTGCATTGCAGTACTATCACATAAAACAAAAATAAGATCTGCTTTCCTTCAGATTAGTTAAAACCATTTGTATCTTTGGAGTATGGAACATCAGAACTAAAAGAAGAGTGTAAAGATAACCATTATCAATACATTAATTTTGATAGTTTCCATTTATCTATTTCTAAGACTGTAGATGTCAATGCAAACAAGGTCTCTTTATTGAATATAATAGATCAAGTGGACAGTTTCTGCAAGAAAATATATGGAAGAATGTAAAAACCTCTCTAAGGATCATTAATAAAAGGCTAAACAGTCTTTCAATATATCCATGTTCTTATAGTAGTCTCATGCACTGCTTTCTGCATGTACCCTAATGAAAAAATTGTAATGCCAGGTCTCTCTGTTCTTGACATGTTGTATTATAAATTATTATAAACATCTCCAGTGCTGTTGGTAACCATGTGAGCTGCTTTCTTGAGGTATTTACTGTAGACTTTCAAAAAGTGCTACATGACTTACGGGTTTGACTTCTTTTTATGGCCATGGTAGCTTTTACAGGAATATAACAGAGTGTTTTATTAGTGTACTTTTGAAGGTTTAGAAATTCAACATCAACAGTTTGCACTGACTCGCTGTACAGCCCTAGCAAACTACTGAGGTTTTAAAAGCCACAAAGGGGAACAGTATTTGATACTAAAGCCTAAAGGGAATAGTCTTTCTGCATCAGTAGTAATAGCATCAAATACTTTGCAGGTAAGAGGGCCTAACTGGATCATTAATTATAACTTTTTTCTGGTTTCATGCAAACAAATAAAAAAAATGCAACACCTTATAATCTGTCTACTTTCTCATGCTTTGCCCAAAACCAACAACAGGTTTAACCAAGAGCACCTTCAGATCTTGGAAAATGTCCAGACCCGTCACTGATAGACAAAATGGGAAGATGAAGACTTTTATCTTGACCTTTCTGCTTTAAAATATGAATGTAAATGACAATGTGTCTTTACATTTTAAATGAAGGAGAAGGTAGGATCCACTTAAAAAATACATGCTCCTGAATCTTAATACTTGGCTACTACTTAAATGATTTGCTTGTTGATATAAGAAACTCAGCTGTCAGAAAAACAAAGTGTAGCTTCAGTACACATTGGTTTTTTGGTTTTTTGGGGTTTTTTTGTAGGTATAAAGTTAAGGTATGCTAGTATAAACCTCTGGCAGGTAAGTCCAAGTGTAAAAATAGAGGCTTTCAGCCACAGAAAGAAGTAATTAGATAAAGGTGACAATGAAATGACAGAGCAAGGTATCTAAAACTGCACATTGTTTTTAGAGACTTGAAAGAATGTCATGTCTGATAACATCAGAAGTCAGACAAAATGCCTGGAGGATGAGAATAAAGGAATCAGGGTCAGACAAGGAAAGATTATTCTTATCAAATCATGTACAAGCAGTAGGTTAACCTCAACCTGGCTAGAAACCAAAAGGTGAGCTGGATCAGGGATTACGTGTGTTAACATGACACTTCTGAAGACTTTGTGTTAGATGCCTGGGTGAGATTATACTGAAAGGAAAAACAAAAGACTGTCTAGAAAGATGGAATTCCTGAAAGATAGACTGTAGAAAAAAAAAATTAAAGATCTTCATGGATAGGGCTGAAAAACTGAGTAAGAAGAGTGTTTCAGAACTTCGACAAATAGTTCTACCTCAAACTCAGCAACACAATTGAAATAAATCCAACAAGAGGTCCTTTTCTTTTGTTTCACAAAGGTATTTGAAATGGTCACACACATTGGAGAACTAGTTGGCTTTTAACAGGAAAACATTCATCTACTATAACCTTTCAGAACACTAACTTTATTCAGCTAGAAAAACAGGCTATGTGAGTTGTCCTGTCTATTAATGCTTATCTTATTCTGGAGTTATATGAGAATACAAGACCTGTAAGAATAGCATATTAAGATGTATATTTTTTAAGGGCTTTTACATCTTATTCAAGTTCAAATAACTTTTAACTTTATCACCATAAATATTTCACATTTTTTTAAATGAAACTAATTTTAAAGTAATATAAGCTAATTATAGGGGTTTACTCTTTAATTTTGTCATCCACATTTAAGTACAAAATGTAGAGGTTACGCAAAGAGGGTTGTGTTATATTAGAAGGATTACACAGGTAAATGTTATTTCACAGTTATGGCAAGTAGTACAGAAAGCAGTATCTTTTTCTCCATTTCTGTAATGTAGTTCCATGGCAGTTATATCTGAAGCTCTACAGGAATTATTTTCAAATATAGGTTACCCAGATAAGGAAGACATATTTAATTTCTGAGTACATCTCACATTTCAGAAGAACATTTATAATTTGAAATAAAATCCTTTTTATCTTTCTGTACATTTCTAAGT
>JAWWLV010000121.1:86158584-86184185 GCA_035041135.1 Platyrinchus mystaceus | reverse complement strand
TGTACATTTCTAAGTTTATCATGTTAGATGAATCCACGTGCTTCCATTGTCTCACAGTGGTTCAAGCAACAGAGATGCTTTATACAGGCAAAACCAGGACCAACTCCTGTACTTGACTCCCTGATATTTGACATTAAAAAAAAAAATTATTTTTCAATAAGCATGTCTGAGAGAGGAATTATTCATTATGGATAACTCTTTTTCTCTCACATATACATCAGTCTCCCACTAGACCCCTTTTCTAGTTTCCCACTTCCTTCCCCTTACCAGGATGCTACCTAACTCTTACCATAACTGCTCATGCAATTCATTATACATTAAGTGCCTCTCTGTTTTTTCTACATTTCATGCTTAACATACCCCATCTCTCAACTCTTAATAAAGTCTTTGGTAAGGTCAATGTGAGCAGTGAGAGCAGAGCTCTTCTCTGATGAGTCAGGAAGGTATGGCAGATGGTGCACTGATGTGTTAATTAAATGGCTGCTTTGCCTGTGATCTTCCTATTGCTCACCTCCTGATGTTAGGAGCTGAGAAATAATGGAAGGGGTTAATGAGACAGAAACTTATCCAGGTGGTCAAAACTTCACTGCAGCTCCCGAACACTAAGCACCATCTCAACAGTCCCTCAGCAAAAGGGACAAAAGTGACTGCCACCATTGCAAGCCCCCTGACCACAGAACAATGCAACCTGCTCCAGGACTCAGGTTTCCTCACAAATTTTATACAACGGAGGCAAGCTGAGGCTGATAGAGTGTCAGGGAATGAGGAAAAGGCTGAGGTGCTTAATGTTCTCTTTGTGTCAGTCTTTAACACCAAAACCAGTTATCCTCTGGGTATTCAGCTTCCAGAGCTGAAAGTTAATGACAGGGAACTGAGTGAAGCCCTCACAGTCCAGGAGGAAATGATTAGTTACCTGGTATGCCAGCTGGACACCCACAGGTCTATAGGCCCAGAAGGGATTCATCTGAGAGTAATGAGGGAACTGGCAAAAGAGCTTACCAAGCCACTTCAAGTATTTAGCAGCAGTCCTGGTTAACCACAGAAGTCCCAGTTGAATGGAAACTGGCAAATGTAACACTCATCTACAAGAACGATTAGAAGGAGATGCTGGGGAACTACAGGCCTGTGAGCCTGACCTTGGCACCAGGGAAAGTCACAAAGCAGATCAGCTCGAGTGCCATCACACAACATTTGCAGGGCAACCAGGGGATCAGGCCCAGCCACCACGGGTTTACAAAGGTCGGTCCTGCTTAACCAGCCTGATCTCCTCTTATGGCAAAGTGATATACTTAGTAGATGAGGGAAAGGCTGTGGATGTTGTCTATCTTGAGTTGAGTAAAACATTTGACATGGTCTCCCACAGCATTCTCCCGGAGGAGCTGGCAGCCCATGGCTTGGACAGGTGCATTGTTCACTGGCTAAAACACTGGCTGGATGGCCAGGCCCAGAGAGTGGTGGTGAGTGGAATTAAATCCTGTTGGCAGCCAGTCATTAGTGGGGTTCTCCAAGGCTCAGTATTGGGGCCAGTCCAGTTTAATATTTTTATTGATTATTTGGACAAGGGGATTAAACTTACTAAGTTCTCAGACAACACCAATTGGGTGGGAGTGTTGATCTGCTGGAGAGCAGGAAGACTCTGCAGAGGGATCTCAACAGGCTGAATCAGCAGGCAGAGGCCAACAGTATGAGATTCAACAAGGCTAAGTGCTGGGTCCTGCACTTGGGTCACAACAACCCATGAAGCGCTACAGGCTGGGAGAAGAATGGCTGGAAATCTGCTCAGCAGAAAGAGACTTGATGGTTCTGCTGACAGTCTGTTGAATGTGAGCCAGCAGTGTGCCCAGGTGGCCAAGAAGGCCAACGACATCCTGACCTGTACCGAGAACAGTGTGGCCAGCAGGACTAGGAAAGAGATTGCTTCTCTGTACTTGTAAATACAGAGACCACACCTGGAATACTACGTTCAGTTTTGGGCCCCTCACTTCAAAAAGGTCACTGAGTTGCTGAAATGAGACTAGAGAAAGGCAACAAAGCTGGTGAAGGGTCTGGAGCATAATAGGATTGGCTGAGTGAGCTGGGCTTGTTTTGCCTGCAGAAGGGGAGGCTCAAGAGGGAATTCATTGCTTTCTACAGCTATTTGAAAGGAGGTTGTAGGGAGGTGGGGTTGGTCTCTTCTGCCATATGTGAAGTGAAAGGACAAGAGCAAATGGCCTTAAGCTGTGCCAGGGGAGATTCAGACTAGATATCAGAAAAAATAACTCACTGAAAGAGTGATTAGACATTAGAATAAGTTGCTCAGGAAGGTGGTGGAGTCACCATCTCCAGAAGTGTTCAAGAGGTGTCTGCATGTGGCACTTGGAGATATGCTGTAGGAGTGATAATGGCTGTGCTGTGTTGATGGTTGCACTGGATGATCTTGAAGGTTTTTTCCAACCTTGATGATTTTGTGATTCTGTGGTTCTGTTATGTTGAAGGAGAAACATTGTCAAGCTGATACTGCCAAACACACCAAAGGGGAGAAATTATAATAGTGGCACAGCTGAAAGGACCAGGACAAAACCAGTATTCTACAAAGTAGTTATCCCCACTGCTTCACACCTTTTTCCTGGGGTACAAAAAGAACTGTCTCACATTTATTGCTCACATACCTAGTTCTTTCCTATCTACCACAGTTTTAACGCATTTACTTTTTCAGAGACAGCAATTATCTACAGGTAGCCTCAGCTTCCACAAAACTCCTTGCACATTCAGCAGCTCTTTAGTCCACCCAACAGGGAAACTTAAGAGGTAATTTTATCTCCTTTACTGTGTCCTCACTAAAACCCTGCACTGTCACATGAGTGCTGTCATCAGTTTATGTTTAACATATGTGATGCAAAGCTACTATTCCTTCTTCTCAGACCTTACTTCAGTCCCATTTTTCTTCCACAAAGGAGAACCACATTCTTTTTCCAATACTGTGATGCCTACAAAAATTCATCTGGTGTCCTAACAGTCCTGCTTATCCTTCTGACCAATGTCATTTTACTGCTTTTGTGCTTATACCCATCTGTTTTCCTCATACTTACACTGAACACTGGCTGCACCAAGGATTATTTCTTTGTTCTGCATTTTAACAGTGCATGGAGTTGACGCTGGTCCTCTGGCTAATAATTACAGCTCCCAGATGCAATGGCAATATAAATATATTAAACATTGTTAATAAACTTAATCACTTCATTCTAGAAGTTGAACAATATCCAAAGACCATATGCTACCTCTGTACTATTTCTGGGGATATTTATAGGGATAAAGATCCAAAAATTTAACAACCTGTGTGCAAACCAACAAATATCCAGGCTGAAACAATACTTTTCAGAATAGTAAAAAATAAATCTCTGGTCGATTCATTAATGACAGTACTTGCTAGGTCATCAATCATTATGCACCTTTCCAAACAAACCTTTATAGGCATCCTTGCTTCACACACAACTCCCTAAGCATGATTTTAATCTATATTCACCTACTTTTTGTTTCATAAGCAGTTACAATGGGGCCAAAGCTATGTGCTCCACTCTGAGATACAAGTGAAAGTCTGCCTGGGAGTCTGTAGGAAGCAGGCCAAGATTATACTAGATACTTAGAGAAGCTGATAGCTGTCTGTGTAATTTTGAAAATCACTATAATCTCCTATCTATCTCTTTTGGCTCCTAAATTCCTTGGAAAATATTACTAATAATTTTTTTTGCTTGTCTTTGAGCAGATTACTCAATCTTTGTATTTGGAATGGAATTTTAAGGATATTAAAGTACAAGAGGGCAGAATATAGAGGGAAAAATCCAACACTGAGAAACTGGAGAGGGTCCAGCACAGGGCTACCAACAGTGACAGGTGGAAGGAGTCAGATTGGTTTAATCTGACAGAAAAGTGGGTAAAAGGTGAGTTAATTGCCTTCTTATCACTCCTTAAAACAGTCACAGAAATTATACAGCTGAAGTGATGTAAAGATTGGCAACCAACACAAATTATGGTTTAGGAAGTTAAATAATAGAGGGGGGAAAAATCATGAGAAGGTCAATTCAGTGTTGACACAGGTTGTCTAGAGAAGTTATGAACTCTCCATCTTCCAGCTTTTCAGCACTTGATTGGACAAAGCCATGGCTGACCTGTTCTGGTATGAGTCCTGTTTCTGGTAGGGGCATGGACTCAAGGCTTTCAGAGGTCCCTTCCAGACAACATTTCTATGGTTCTGCAATACTATGGTGCAATTTTTTTAAAGCACCAAGATAGTGGACATTTTAGAAATGTCAATGTCTTTAAAAAGCATCTCTTTGTACCTTAGCTGATCATCTGTAAAATGAGTACCATACTTCTTACATCCTAGTTAGGGGATAGTTCCCAAGGGGACTCTCTGCAGGATTCATTTAATTATGTGAAGCTGACATCTACTGTAGGTATGAATCCCAGAGTAAGTGAAAAATAAAATCTAAATAAAAATGTGTGACAAAAGCCTCAACTGGTCTAAACTGCTGTAACAGCAGTGACTGAAACGATATTACAGTAATTTATTCCAGCTGAGCTACCACCCCATGTTGTTTATTCATCCAAATGAGAAATTCTTAAGTTGAATGCTGCTCAGTGTGAATTATTAAAGTGAGGAACTTTTGCACTTTAAATATTGGCTCTTTAAAAAGTGATGTTTGCCTCAATTTAGTATCACCATTGGGGAAACTTTAGAGTTGTGAAGGACTCCAGAAAGAACTATGTTTAAAGGACTATACTTCCTGAAGGCTAGTTATAGTGATGGACTGCTAAGGACTAAATTGCAGCAGGAGAGACCATTTCTCACATTCTGTTGGAAGTATAGCAAAAATTTATACCTGAAAATTCTCAGCTGCTTTATTCCTTCAAATCTTATTCTATTTCAAAACTGCAATCTCTTATGCAAATCTGAAGGACAAATAAAGGATCCTTACCACACTTAATTGGCCTCTGTGTTTGCCTGAAAAAAACTTGCACAGTCAAGCAAGGCACCATAAATTGAAATAGTTTTCAAACACACCTCCCAGGAGACAGAGGAAAAGTTCATTAAAAGGTCAAGACTGCAGTCATCAAAGTAGTGGAATCCATGCTTCAGGAGAGAACCACCATTCACAGGGAATGGAAGTGTGCCAGATAAAGAAGCTGGTGCCCAGACTACTTCTACTCTTCCATAAGAAGAGGGCTAATTTCTTAAGGAGCTGTTAGAGAATTATGCTGTCTCCTTGAAAATGGGTTGTCACTCAAGAAATCACTTCCAAGGAAAGAGGAAATCCTTTCCGAGAAGCCAGATCAACTGCACGGATAGTCTGATAAAGAGATTGAATGTGATAAACATTGTAAAAGGGCTTAGATTAAATTAAGTAATTCTTTATTGCTATAGAAGGCCAACTGAGCTTTGAAGAAAGAGAAGGTGATTAATTTAATAGGGTAAAAGATACTGCTAGGACTGGTCAGTAATTAATTAAATTGGAGATTAGTGCTCAGGTAAAAGAGTGCACAAAATCCAATAGACTTGAGAGCGTGTACCAGTGAATTAGCCACTGGCAGTTTCAACAAACTTCCATACTGTCATTTATAAACCCCATTTTACTAGACGGTTGTTGCACGCCGGTACAGCCCAAGAAGCAGGAGGTGACAGTGCTTCTATCCATAAGTACCTGTCATTTGGAACCCCATGATGAAAAATACTATAAATAGAGTCTTTTCTTTATTATTAATAAAATGCATTCATAGCATAAGAAATACAGAGTAATAGTAACATTAACAAGGAAAAAAGAATGCACAAATAAAAATCTCTGACACCTATAGCTCTGCTTCATAGGAGACTGTCTAAGGCATGACAGTCTCATTCTTTGCAGGCCACACAACTCTGTCCTTTTAGCACCCCAGCAACAAGAAAGGAAAAGCAGAGGGGAGCACAAGCAGAGCACGGCTGTGCTGCTGAACTGACAAGCCCACACTGACAGCTTCCCTCAGAGCTCTGGCTGTGAACGTTTCTACAGGGACAGCTACAGCTGGCCTCACATTCACATTGCCCTGGTAAGTCAGTGCTGAGCCCAAATCACAGCTATACTTTGGGTTTACTGTCCAGTAAACACTTCTGCATCCAGGTGGGCTTGCAGCTTCCAGCCCCTACGTCTGGCCCAGCTGGTGAACAGCAAACTGACTACACTGGTGTCTACCACATGCATATGAATATACTCAGCATAACTCTGATTCCTCTTCGTTCTCTTAATACGTAATCACTTTGTCTGTTTGAGTTTTCATAATTTTGCCTACACAAACCTAACAAAATAACATCCTCAGATGATTTCCACTACGGTCAGCAAAACCAAGTGATATGCTTGGACTGTAATAGAAATTATTTACTAGCAGACACTATGATTGAAAAACCAAGGCTATCTACTGCATGCACTGAGTGAGGTAAATGTCCTGGGAAAAACAGCATGCAATTATGTGGTTGAAGGCTATTTTAATGTATATCCATCAGAAGTACGTTGCTATTTCCAAATTTTTCGAAAGCTTGATTTTGCAGCCTTGAAATTACTCCTCTAACATAATTTTTTATCTTTCCTCATGAAGTCTCTTCTGTCATATGAGTCAAGAGAAAAACTATAATATTATGGAAAAAACACATGGAATCTGTAGTGGACAACTGATTGCAGTAGCAGGTTATCATAATTTCAGATTTTGTCCATACTAGGAAATAGAAGTGTTTCAGGACATAGGATCCTAAAAGTTCTTCATCTGTAGTTTGTACTAATAAATTGTTAAAACCTCATCTGACATGTTTTGATTTGGGCCAGGTAGCCTTCTCCCAGATCTCCCATTGGAAAGGGCCACGAGTAGCCAGAGATAGACAACAATCACATTGGGTGCGGCCTCTCTGTTCTGGAGCATGAAAGCATGAAACAGTTTAGATGTGGCCAAACAGCACTAGCCATCTTCACAGCCAGAGCTTGGTACTAGCTTGTTCAACAGTATAGGAATAGCTTGTTAGCTCTTCCTTCACAAGCTGCTTCCACCTGAAGTGACATTTTCCTTCACCTTTCTCTTCTTTACTCCAGTTCTCTTAGGTTTCCATCCAGTCTCTCACTTCAGTCCCAATTTTCCCTGTTACCCACTCCTATCTCTAAGCTCACCACTAGCTTTCTCTACAGTGCCAATGTTCCAGTTAGTAACAGCTGATGTGATGCAAGGCTAGTGGGAGTGCTGAATCTATTGAGCACTGCAAGTGCAGGGTCAAAACCTCCAGGAGCCCAGTAAGGAACGCTGCCAATGGCTGATGACACAGTCTGCATCATACACCAGCCCACAGCAATTTCATATACCAGGTACCAGCACTATAAGCAGCTCCTTTGGCAACTGCAATAGCTGCTGTAGTAAGAGTTGTCTGCTGCAGACAACTAGGAATAAACAAATATTTACAGACCTGAGAGTTTTCAGTTCTTGACATCACTAGTTTTCAAATCAAAGTGGAAAAAATCACAGACTACATAGCAATAGTTTTCATTCAGTAATATTGAGAATATCCTCCTCATTTGTGTTTTCATTAGAAACAGTTAGAGAGATGAAAGGTGCATAGAGCTGTACTTGCACTGCTGTGGAAAGCATGTCCACATGTGCTGCTGTGCATGACAGTTCTGGCACTAGTAAGTATTTTGTAGTAAGTAGTTTGATGAATTTGCACACAGACTGATGAAAATGTTATGCATTATAATCTGAAAGTAATGTAAAAATACAAGATCATATAATTGCATCTCTCAGTTTTTTACCCAGAACTGAAAAGAGAGATGTGTCCCTACCTACCTGTTTTACAGTGTATTAAACATCTCTTGCCAGTTTTTTTCTTAAATGTCACTTAATTTATGAAAGTTTAGAAAGCTTAGAAAATAGAGGAACAGTAAAATAAGAGTAATATTTCATGGTAAACACACAAAAAAAAGAAATTCAGTACAACCATTTTAAGATATTGGGGTACCACTATCATTTCTTTGGATGAAAGAATTCCTTTCATTTCTGTTTTTGGATTATCAGAGGCTCTGGTAATAGATATAACATGTCTCTTAGTACAGAAGGCAGCAGAGAAACATCTCCATCTACCTCTAGAGGAGACTGATATGACAAGGAGAGGCTGATGTGTCACAGTGGGGACATAAAGGAATTACTACATAAAACTGTGTATCTATAAATGTAATTTGCAATAAAGACTATGTGGAGTGCAGTTTTCATCTCAGAAAGATTCATAGGAATAAGTAAGACACCAGCATTGTAAATGCCTCTTTTGGCAACTGCAATAGCTGCTGTAGCTCTGGCAGTAACTCACAGGAACTTTTTGACTTTAAAGTCACTTCTATTGGCAGATGGAGCATAGGGCAGAAAAGCTGTATTTTCTTTCTCTCTCTTCAGAAAGCCCTGAGAGATCTTTAAATTTCCACTGGAATAAGCACCAGAAATGGATACAAGTCTAGTTTTGGCTTTTTTTCTCATGCTTTTTTTAAGTAGGTTATTTTCTCATATAGCTTTTGAAAACTGTTATCTGAAGCATGTCCTGATAACACAGTTGATGCCAATTATGCACTCTCTGCCCTCTCATAAGCAATTTGTTCATTTATTAATTTGTTCTGAAGTGGCTGACACTTTATGCCCTTAACACCTGAGAGATGCCGCAGTGGTCTGTATTCTGTTGAGTATTATATTCCACTCTATTCAAGATCCCCTTTTTCAGCTGAGGCACCATCTGGGCCACCCACCATATCTGGGTTTGAGAGCTTCCTCAAGACCAAGACCGGAACATTTCTAACAAGGAGGTGACTGCTGGGTAAAAAAACCCAACCACTAAAAAAACCCCCAAAACCAAACAACAAAACACCTACATAAATCCTTTCATTTATTTACCTTAAAGACCTGTGAGAAACAAACATGGTGCATACAATAAGCAAAGATGACTGTTCTTGGCACTGACACATCCTAAATAGCTGGAGAGTGTCAGACCAGCACACACAGCAGCCCTAGGCTGCAGCAGATTTTCACTGTGGCATTCAAAGAGAAGAGCACTGTATATGGCACCTAAATTAGCATAGCAAGGGGAAAGAAGACAGAGGACCAGGAAAGGGAAGGACATTCTATTCCCTCATCTCTTCAAAACTGACCAGAAATGCAATAAACTCTGAAATAAAACATATTAGCTAGCATGAGATGACAGCTGCCAGCCTTTAAAAACTGATAACTGCTAGGTAAAATGACCACAGACATTATGTCACACAAGCTGTTTTTAAGTTAGAGAACAGAAGTTATCCCACAGTACATCATCAATCTCAATGATATGAGCAGTGAAACCAACACCAGAAGTAGCATACACAAGCAGGAACCAGCCAGGCTTGACACAGCTCAGCTGCCTGCAAGCAGAAGTTGTTGGTTCCACAGAACTGCCTGTCCTGTTCCTGTCACCCCAGCATTTAGTACCAGCCACCAGTGCATGGGGTGACACAAGTAATGTGTCAAGTGTAAAGCTTTTACTTCCTTGACTTCTGTGAAGAAGGAGCCAGGGAACATATTTATGCAGTAGCTAATAACACATGAATGTAAGGAGACTTGGCATTTTCTCTCAAATAGAAAGAAACATATAAATTTCTATCAGTACCTAAATAATGAATCATGTCAAAATACTAAATCAATTTCAGTTTTCAAAAAGGCTAAAAGATGTGATTTAAAATGTCTCTCCCTTAAACTACTAATCATCTGAAATCAAATACATAATTTGTAAACCTCTTGAATTTACACAACCCAAACAGTTTTTCTGATCATCTCCCAAAGGATTATTAGCCTATTTTGAATAGGCACACAGGTTTTGTTAAAGACTTGCCACATTTGACTCCAGAGATGATAATCTTCCAGGGGAGAAAGTGAAGCCACTGATATGTGTTATGTTCTTGTGCATTAAAAGCTACCAGTGCAGGCAGAGCAGCCAACATTCTGCATTCAGATGCAGTGGTGTAAATCTGGCACCACCGTTAAAATCCACGCAGTTGTTATGAATTGACATTAGTGTAAGCAGAATTTGGACACTGCATATTCCTTTTCATTACAACTCTCAAGCATTTTGAAAGCCCTCAGGTAAGAAGCACTGAAAGAAATGTATAGCGTATTAATGGTTATTGATGTGCACACTTTCACATGCAACAAGTCTGTGTCTAAACCCCAAAGGACTAAGGAAAGTGAATACTGGATCATGTGAGAGACATAGCACAAGTCAGTTCAAATGCTGGGGAATTAAAACATGCTCTGTACTCCCACACCTGCTCTAACACACACCTGGCCCAGCTCAGACTCTCTCAGTAGCTGTGTACATTTAAACTGGAGCTGAAAATCTGGTAGTCATGTACCAATTTAAAGCATGTGGTGACTGACTTGTGATCTCAAAGGTGTGCAAATCGACAGCTACTGATATGGGCTCTGCTTTCATGTTTATTCAAATGTTATGAATATTAAAGCACATCAAATTTACAGAGCATAGAGAAACACTCCATACACTGTTTTACCCCACCTGTGCTCTTCCCATCCTAAAGCAGTGGAGCTGGGATACAGATCAATAAAGCATGTCCAGCTAATGGCTGGAAGTCTGCTCTGCATAGGCACTCCCAGCTCCCTCTCAAGTTCACACGGGTGTGTGAATGAACAAGTGCAGGGATCACTGCACTTTGGGTTGTGCAAATGCACATACCCAAATTTTCCTATTCATACTACATTTACCATGCACAATTGTTTCTTATAATTGCTTAGGGATGAACGTTAATCAAATTTTCAGGCCAGAATAACTGCTTCAATGGAGTCCTAATAATCTTTTTTTTTTTTACTGTGCCTTGCTTTCCCCTTCACTTTTATTTCTTCCATTTTGCTGTTTCTTTTCTTTTGTGGCATTCCACCACCCTTCTCATCATGAAGGTCATTCCACCTTCTCTATCTGTAATTTCGGGGGCTTGTCATCCCTTTTTTACAGCTGCTTGCCAGAGCTGCCAGCTAGGGTGGCTCCATCACTCATCTGCAGATCCCTTGTCTATTCGAAGGGACTCCCACAGTTGCTCCAGCTCTATGCTTCATGTTGCTAAGCAACATGCTTATTGGAAGGGCTTTTTAGTAGTAGTAGCATTATTTGGAAAGGTAAACTTTTTGTTACACTGCGACCATTTTAAACACACTTTCATGACATAATTCCCTTTAGTTCAAAAAAAGGGAAATGTTGCTCAGGGGAGTGAAGGAGCAAAGTAAATGAATCCTGCTGTGGCACAGAGATAACGTGACATTTGTTTGCGTGGATACCACTGTACAGAAAAAAAAATTGACAGGTATAACAACACTGCCTTATGTTTTGTGACTCAGAAAGCCCTGCATACAGAACCTCATTCTGATACTAAGTCTTCACATTCTTTGCCAAGTGACTGGAGGGAGAAGAATTAAAATTAGTCTTAGAAGCTAAGGAAACAGTGGGAATATTAATGTTCTAATTAAAAGAAAGGAATCTTGTATGCCCAGTGAAGTCTCTCTGTAGACCTAGACCTTGAAAGTAGAATGAAAGGAAGTTGCAACAGATGGATACTAAAGAGATTACTTTATTATTGTTATTAGTAGTAGTGTTATTAGTATTATTAATTTTCTTAATGCTATTAGATCAAAGCAGTTAACTGCATTTTAAAGAAGGCAATTTTACTAATAGCAATTATTTGCATTGGGGAAGGCTAGCAAGAGAAAGGCTTGTGAGTTAGGAGCCTGATTTTTAATCCTGGTCCTTCAGAGACTTTCTGTGTAACCTTAGGTAACTAATTTTTCCTCTGTGCTTGATTCTCCTGATCTAAATTTTAGGTGTTTCCTTCTTAGCTCATAGGATTCACCACAGAAGAGCCAATTAGCCTTTCCAAAAATATGGAGATCTTTCAGTGGAAGGTGCTACATAAATATAAATTAATATTTTAAAGGAATAGAAGTTCATACAGAAATATTCTCTGACTCGTACAAGGCATTTTTGCTCTCCACTTCAGAGATTATTTTTGGTACTATTTCAGCCCTCCCCCAGGTGTATGACTGACATATTCAAAGTACATGCATGGATTTTATGTTTTTAAGAGATGCCAGTTTGACAGGTACAAAGATGGAAGCAATCTAACCACAGAAGAGATCCAAATTTAGTGTTAAAAAGGCATGAAGACAGTGATTATGACTAACAGAAAATGCCTCTCCTAATTTTGACACTGTAGTTTTTTTCCCAATGTTTGTATAGTTATCTCTTTTAATCCAGACATTTAGACACTTGACTCATTCAAAAGTAAAGTCTTATGCATCTCTAAGGGACTGCTTCTCTGCTTAGATTTAGGAATTTAAGAAGGAGAAAGGATGAAGAAGATTACAATCTGTCAAATAGGATTTATTTCTTCTATGAGTAAAATACACTTCAAGAAATACTGAAGAAGTCCTTTGCTCTAAAGAAGTTAGGGCACCAGGAAAAAAGAGCAATAACAAGTGACGCAGAAAATTTGTTTATATTCTGGGCTTCACTCCTCCCAAAATTAGTTTGCTGAGGCTTAACAAAATGAAATTTAACAATCAGCAGGAAAGTAAGCCAAAAAAAGAGGTTCAATATTTACTAAATCAATGCATTCAATTCAGCAGGGTCTTATGACTTTCACCACATGCACTAGGGAAAAGGAATTAGGACAAACAATATTCATCCCTTTGGGCTTAAGAACATTGTCAGAAATCTATGAAATTTCAACTACAGAAGTCCCAAAGGACTAGAAAAGGGAATCTTTAAAAAGAGGAGAGTGTGGGGGGTGTGGGCAGAAGGGGTAGGGGAATGATCCAGACAATTACAGAGCAGTTGACTTCAATTCCCAGAAAGGTTCTGGAACAAACTCTTAAACAATCAATTCAAAAGCAGCAGAAGACAGTAAGATGATAAAAGACAGCCCACTTGAGTGTGTTAAGAACTGATGATGTCAAATCAATCTAATGTCCTTGTCTGCCAATATAATTGGCATAATGGATTAAAGGGAAGCAGTAGATATAATGTATCTTGCTTTAGCAAGGACTCAGAAACTGTCTTGAGACACATTCTTCTAAAAAGGCTGAAGAAATATGACCTAGATCAATTGTTCTTACACCGTAAATACAAATAGCAGTGCTACATGAACCACTTCGAAGTGATATGCAGCAGCTGCTCCTGTGCCAAAAGCAGTAGGTGTGAGACACGGCACTTCAGGCTTAGCTGCAAGAGCAGAGTGAGACAGAAGATGTGGCTGCAGAGGTCAGAGGGGTTTAAGTGAGTGAAAGAAAGGGAAATGGGAAGTGAAGTACGATAAAAGGAAACGGGGACAGTGAAAAATATGGGTAGTATCCCAATTTAAGTACTTAAAGCTCACCTAGAGGAGGAGGACAGGTAGGAAACATCAGGCTGGAGAGGCAGAGATGGTAGATTAGAAATCTGGACTGGGAAGTTAGAGTGTACATGAATGCCTTTTTCTTTGGGCAGCACGCTCACTTTAGTGGACTGTGCATCTGTTGTAACATTGACCTGCACCTACGTTTTCAAGAGGTTTAGAATCTGGCAGCTGATCTATACTGGAGCTAATGCACTATTGCTCTGTCACTGCCTGCAGTCCAGAAAAGCTGGACAAGTGTATAAAAACCCAAAGTTCAAACGCAAAAAATAACCTGACTATAATCATAAACTCTTTAACAGACATAGAAAATGAAATGCCACCTAGGAAATTTGTAGAAATGTTTTCTTTCAAGGCTTCTGATGCCTCTGATATTCACCTGTGAATGATTCTTTATACAGCTTGAGAAGAGAGGATTATGCTGGATAATCCTGCAAGGTCTTCTCCAGTCCTGCATTTTCATGAGGACAGCCTTTTATTGTCAGTTTAAAGAAATAGCACTGCACTCTCTGGACAAGGTCCAGTGAAACAAAGGACAATCCTGCCACCAGAGCCCAGACTTGCAGGAGACAAGCAAGCTGAAAAGGCTGACCTCTTTTCCTCAGAGCCTCGCCTGAAAAATACGTTAGCAGGAAGTTTGCCTATTATCTTCCCTCCTTTATTATTCTCAAAAATTTTAAGAGCAAAAGGAAAAAAACTATATATGAGGAGTTAAGAATTTAGTGCCAAGTTGGTGAGTGCTTTAAGAGTCAAATGAAAATATAACAGTTACCGTCAGTCCAGTTTCAGAAAATTTAATATTCAAGACAAACCTACAAGTGATAAGAAAAAGAAGAGGGGTTCAGGAAACATTGTGGGCTATGAATTGGACACTGAGGTAGGAAAAGGGTGCTCTGTGTGGGCCCCCTGAGCCTGCTCTGAACATAGAAATTAAATGGTTCCCAGACAAAATGGTATAGGATTTCAGCTCTGAAGGACTGATGGCTGAAAGTGAGGTTAAGAGTGATTAAGAGTGACAGAGAAAAGTTCCTTTAGTAACCTGGGATTTATATTTTTTTATACTTTTTTAAAGTTGTTTTTTTTAAGACATCTCAGTGTTCCAGTGAACACTCTGTGAATTCTTTCTTCAAATATTTCATATATCCGGCATGATATCTTTATTTAGTCAGTCCTTGTAGACTGACCAGTACAACCACTTGAAACTGGCACAGCACAGCTTATTTAAAAAAAATATATATCTGCTACTGATGCCCATGTACGTTCCTTAAAAGAAGATTAATCCTTCAGAATAGTAATAGTCTATATAATTAGGAGCAATTAAATCTAATTAGGAGGGAAAAAATCAAGGAATCGGCAAATATCCCTGACACTGACATCTATTTGGCTGGGAAATGGCCTCTCAAGGCAAATGGTGTGCACTCCATCTTTTGTTTAGTTTGCATTTTAATGCCCAGAACTTCAGTGACTGTTCAGTATAAAGCAACCCTTCACACAGAGTGAGTTATAGCCTTACTTCATCTAACTTCTGTTTGTATATCATATTTCTTGAATTAAAAAAATGCGAGATTTTCACATAAAGCATACAAGCCATTATTTATTTTCTCAATATAGATTAGACTACAGTCAGAAAGAAATAGTTATAGATATCTACAGCAATTTAGGCCTTTCTGTGTTGATTTATTGATGTCTACTCAAGATTTCAGCTGCAATAAAAGATGCAAATTTTCACCCGAGGTTGCAGTCATTGCTTTCAAATCACCAGGTATGTTCCATCAATATTTATGGATATTGCCTCCATAAGAATAAAAAAATACAATGTAGACATTGAATCCAAAGCTACACTAGAATATACCTTTCTTTTGGCATACACTGAAATGATCATTTGTTTCTATAAATTAAAGCTGTGTCAGTTAATCAGTTTCTTAAATGACTGCCTCCAACTGCCAGCAATGCTTTGAAATGGGTGGCTTCAGTCACTCACAAGGGACAATCTGTGCTCAGTAACTCACCAATTTATTCTCACCCATAGCCAATGAGGCAAATGATTTCCCTGCTGGTTTAATGACCTCTGACTGTACTGTTCCTATAGTTTCACTAGCCTGGCCTTGCAATATGGATTAGTCTGATGCAGATGCTGTCAAGTTAAGGAATCCAGGTTTGAGTCAGCATTTGTTTTGAAAAAATAAACAAAGATATTTGAAGTGGAGAAATAGGAACAAACATACCACTTATAAACTGTTGTTGAAGAACAGAGGGTAAATTTTAATTTTAATAGACAAAACAGTTGTCAGGGGTCAAGTCCTTCTGTGCCAACAGAAGCAGGCTGGAGTACATCATCATAGAACACGGTCTTCTGTCTCTGCAGGTTGGTAGTGGCTTCCCTCTCCTTGACCCTGCTTTGCTTCTGTTCAGACCTATAGCTTTGTAAGGACAAAGGGAAGGCAAGGCAAGGAAAGGCAAGGGAGGGCAAGGGAAGGGATCTGTATCAAGCATCAATTAGTCTGATAAAATGAAATACTGAACTTCAGATTTTATAGCCATTTCACATTTCCCATAGCCTCATCTGAGCAAAGGAAAGCCATTTTGGTTGAAAGCTCATGGAGGAAAACAAAGTTATCTGAGAGTCACTGATCATCAGCCAAATCCCTTCTTAAGTCTGAAAATGAGGATTTATTTCCAATAAGAATACCCTTAATTTTATGAAGTGATCATTGTACAGAATCTGGGGCAAATGCAACATGATTCTGCAAGAAAGACCTTGAAATCTAAAAGCACAAGTATAAGTCAACAGGCTTCAGTTAGAAGTCTGTTATAATTAAGAGCTGGTTGAGGAAGACAGCTCATGTTTATAGGCTGAGACTTATCCTGAAACACCTTGGAAAATATGCCATATGCATCAAATGGCAGTAGAAATAATGGTATGTTTACTTGCAAAAAAGTCCCTGGTTCTCAGGGACTTATCGGGCACTTCAGAAAAACAGAAGAGAACATTTCTATATAACCACAGTAAATTATCATCTTTATTGTTCCACCAGCACTTTTTCCCCACTACCTGCTCTTAATATAGACTGTATATTAATTAATCACCATTATATAAATCTTAAATCACATTGCAGAGTACTTAGGATTCAGCCCATTGGTTAGTAATTAACCTACCTTGCCTTTAGCCATAAACTTTCACATCACAGCCCTGCTTTTGATATATGAATCAACAAGTCTAAAAGTCTTAAACTCTGTTCAGATTAATAGCTGACCAAACACAAGACAGATTTTTCCATTTAAAGACACCTCCTACTCTTTGAAACTTACTACTTTCTCAAAGGTAGGTTAACATGACACATAACTATGACTTAAGGCACCATGGAATTTAAGATTTCACACACAGATGACAGTGATAAGATTCCTATTGATTTGCCATCTCTTGCAAGTTGGTATGTTCTGCATATTCCTGCCAGGAAAGCTCTGCAGGTTTCTTCTGATCTGTAAGGGTAACTCAAGGCAACCATCTGCACTCCTTTTTTGCTTCTAAAGCTACCACCTGTCAGTTTAAGAAAGAACAGGGTACTGAGCCTGTGTATCCTTTCAGGTTGTTTACCTGACGTGTCTCAGCCATCCCTCTGGACTCTGAGAACCTCTGGGAACATCTTTGGGCCTGCAGGGAAGAGGTATTAGTGAGAATTATGCTAGGTAAGGTTTAGATTAGATCATTTTGATTCTACCTTGCCACATATCTAGAACTGCATTTGCACTGTTCCTCCTCCAGCTATGACAGAGCTGGCTGGATGCTCCTACCAGATTATGGCTTCTTACTTCCTTTCCAGAACCCTCTCACTCCTGGTAACACAAGAAGTCCTTCCTTGCTTCCTTCCTTTTCAATATGATGCTGACCTTCCCCAAAGAGAGGCTGAGTCATTTTTCTTTCATGTATACTCCCTCTGTGGACTGGACAGCGTGCAAGCAGCACCTGACTGATTTTTGTAAGGCAGTGATGACAGGAGAAGACAGAGCTGCATATGGAACTCCTAGCAACTGACATCAGGAATAATCAGACCCAGTTATACAGCAGGGGCCAGAACTGAAATGGAAACAATATTTTCTCTAGGCCACCTCTTTTTGTTTCCTCCCTTTGCTGCAGAATAGGATTCTGGTTTTGGGAAGCGCTGATTAAACAACAGAGGGGGAGGAAGTAAAGATACATGGAAAACAAAGGGAGAGAAGGAGGGAGAGGGGATTCAGAGAGAGGGGCTTGAGCTTTAACTCAAGCCATCTGATAGATGTCACAGTAGCAAGTCCCAAACAAGGCAAAATCGAAGTATAATAACCAGTCTTCTAATTATATTTCTGAAACCAGAAATTTTGGGAACCTAACTGGATCTGGATGAAATACTCCTCTCTTTCTTTATTAGTCAAATCTCAGAAAGAGGTCTGTGGCCCACTTAAATTACTAGTATTTGAATTACATTTAATTCCCAGTTGACTACAAGCAGTTGGTTTGGTTTCATCATAATGAAATTAATAAAATTACTTGGGGGAAAAAAAAAAAAAGGTGTATGGAAAGATTTCTTGGCTCCTGCATAGATATTAGGGGGAAATTAAGGGCATAACAGCCTATAAGCAGTTACTTTAGTATCAAATTTCTCCTGAAGTGAAATATTTTAAGAACAAAATATCTGCTTGCAGAATTTATGTATTTCCACAAAATTAGAATGACCTTAAAACAAGATCATGTCTAAGATTATTTGTTTGACTATGTAGCTTTAAAAGAGAAAAGTGTAATGCTATGAAATAGGAGCTCATTAGATCATTGCTTATATCAGCTTTTTTGCACTCTTTATTGATATTTTTCACCTCCCACGGCCTCATTATCAGACTGGCAAGGTTCTTGCTTATTTTTCTCATTCCTTGTGGAATACATAGATTTCAGATAATTTTTATCCTGTACTTAACTTACTTTCCATGATGGAATTAATCATTCTTTTTACATACTTGAAAAGCTAGAAAAATGTACCACCTCAGATTTAGCCATTTCAAGTAATTACCTTCAGTACGATTAATAAAAGAGTACATTACTGACATGTGGAGGTGGTTTTATTTATTTGATATTCTTTGTCTGACCAGCAGTAGCATAATAGCAGGAATATTAAAAAGGAACAGGGAACTGACATCACCCTACTTTTACAGGACAAGTATTCTTATAGAAAAAGAGGAAACTTTCACTGGAGGGAGAGCATGTTTTTGGCAAGGCCTTGAGCTGTGACTCAGGGTATCAAAAGTCATTTTCCTGTTCTACCACAGATTTCCTCCGTTATCCTGTACAAGACTGCTTAAGCTGTGTGCCTGAGCAAAGGTTAAAAATATCTTCCTTCCTTTGACTGCTGTCATGACTATTTAGCACATGCTCTTCAAGGGAAAAATATTTCATCTCTTTGCACATGTCTCTACAGGGTCTCTACTAAGCTGCCAGGCAGGCAGACAGAGCCTATAGTTCTCCCCCTGCTCATCACAAGGGGAACACCATGTCCAGAATTCACTGCTCAGCTAAGTCACACTCAGTGAGCACTAGCCACTCTCCCAGGCTTTTGGAACAGACATGCTGGATGCCCACGGAGTACTCACTACAGAGTGTTATGGTAGATTCTGGAGCTGAGTTCTTATAGATTTCTGCCTTATGGAATACTTAACCAACAAAATGATGAGCCTCCTACAGAAGTTATTTTTCTTTATATTGTCACAATTAAGCCCAGTATATTTTTCCAATTACACAGGGGAAAAGTAACAATGATTATTAGGAACCCATGTATTTTTATATATCTATATCTATATCTAATTACAAATAGATACGGATTTACTTAGAGATATATGCTTCTCAAATGCAGGCTTATTGTTATTATTAATTTCACAAGTTGAAATGAATGCTTACTTGCTCTAATAGTTAAGCTTCAATTTAGAATTTTCCAATTTTAAGTTATATTTAAGTTAAAGAATACACACACACACACACACACACAAACGAACTTTAAAAATTAGTCAGAAATAGTACTTTGGCTCTGTCTTCTTATGCCCGCTAAAATTGGTGTCTTTACAGACCATATGGAATTTTCACAGGACACGGGACATTCTAAACCTGGAACTGAAAAATATGCTTAGGAAAAGTTTTTCTAGCTGAAAAGCCTTTCTTTTTTTGTAGACGTCAACCTCTGCTGACTCTAAGAATGTCAGAATATGATCCAGAAAGGCAAAATAGATTAGACTTCAGACTAAAACACTGACCTTCAGATGTGTACATGAGAGTGTCTAAAAGTATACAAGGTTCAAAGTTCCTACTTATGATCAAGGAAGATCTTCCCAGTACAGTCAGTTGTGACTCAGGATTAGTTCAACTCACTTACACATCTGAATTTGGTTAGCTAAACTGCGTTTTAAACCTTGCTAGCTGTGCTGATTAGGTTTCCAATAATCTGGGCTGAATCCTGCCTTTTTTATCTGCAGGCTACTCCCACACAGGGTGTGTTCTGTTAGTGAAAGCTGATGTCTTGTAATCATCTGGAAACCACCAAACAGTTTGGGTAGCCTTGTAATAAGCAGCACTGCAAGGTTCGACTTCTTGTGTGGGCTGCACCTGTCACAGTTGTTTCTGTTTTGAACAAGTTGTAGTTACACTGCCAGGGCTAATGAAGCCTTGAAATGGTTGATTCACAGCTCATGGGGGAAGGTCTGCACACAGAAAACACTTATGATACTGCCCAGAAATCCTGCCCAGGATGCTGCAAAATGATTAACTAAGAGAAAATAAGGATTCAATATCACAGCCAGACACAACATCAAATCAAAAGCTTTGATCAGAAGGTGTCAGAAGTGTCATCTTAACCTCTCCTCCCTGACTGATGCTTTCTCCAACTCATTAGCATCAGCACAGTATGGTCTCTGCCTGGCATTTTGTCAAATATGCCTTGATTATCCCTGGACGATGGCCTGAGTCTCTTTGGTTGACATGGTGATAGAAAGCTGAGTGTCAGCAGAACAGCAAAATCATTGCAATCCTTTCCACACTGTTACCCATTCTTGTGGCCCAGTAGAGAAATGGGATGTTCAGCACACAGCTTGATAGAAGTGGGCAAAATATAAATGAAACTGCTGGTGACACTGATAAACTGTGCTGTGAGTAAAAGTACCACTAACCATGTAAAATGGTTAATACTGTCAATAACGATCCATACAATTTGCAACTTCCATATGAAACATCTTCAGCCAATCTACAATCAAGACAACATAAAGTTGACATTATTAAAGGTTATGTAGAAAATTGAGAGCTACTTCTCATTCTGGGGTGAGTTTTGCCAATGCTTTTAATAAGGAAAGATCACAAAGGCCCAATAATCGGGTGGACAGGAAAGAGTGTATCAAACATCAAGTTTAAGGACTGAAGAGCCTAGAAGACCACAAGTCTAACAATTATTTTTTACAGCTCGGTGTTTTCTTTGGCATGTTTACAGAATTACTGTGGTCTCCTACTGAACATTCAAAGCTTGAGAAGTCCCCATCTGTTGCTGATAGCTGGGGTCCAAACTGTTCACATTTTCAGAAGTGTGCCAAAGCATTGAGTCACTCATCTATTATCATCAGCATACTGTTTTCAGAAGTGTTTAGGGAGCTCAATCTCACAAAGTCATTGCTGAGGCAAATCCTTTATACTGGTGAAATCTTTAAAAGGGAAGTCTGGATTTTCTTTGTGGTCATTTGTCTTTGTAGGAGGAGATAGAGCTAAATGTAAGTTAAGTTGACAAAAATTTTGTTTCCACTCTTTATAATTCATTTATTTAATCTTGCCGAGCAACTAATCAGGAACTTTTCTCGTTTTATTCACTAGTCCTCAACAAATGGTCTTTTAGGATTATCATGGAATATTATGAATTGTAATTTATGTTATATGTTTATGATGCTGCCAACAGATGCAAAGTATAAGACAATGTGCAAACAAATAAGAAATGTAACACCAAAGGGTTGCAAATTAAAAAGACCACTGATTTGCTGTTTATTATTCAGTACCTTAATTTCTTACAGCATTTTTGCATCTGTTTATTATAATTCTCCTTAAAGTCTATCTTCTTTAAAACTGGCACTTAGTAAGAGATCTCTGACCTAAAGTGTACCTGTAATATCCAATATCCAACGCAGAGATGTATAATCCAAGGAAACACATAAACATATGTTTTTAGTGTTCAAATTCACCCATATAGTCAGTATCCATACATCAAAAATATTTTGAATAAAAGTTATGTGTATATGATAGGATAAAACTAGAAGCATCTTTTAGGAATCTTTCTTCATTTCAGAAGAGATTAGAATCTGTTTCCTTCTAATCCAGGTCACGCTAACCTACTCAGTGCATAGACATACAGCATTTCACTTGCTTTCATCTCTGAAAGGTGAGGCAAAGATCCCTGCACCAAGAAAGAATAAGGCTGTCAGCCTATATAGTACCATTCAAATATAATATAGACATCCAACCAAGGTCTGAAGGCAGAATATGCCATCTGACACTTTAGCCAAATGAAAAGGTTGTCTCAGCTCGGATGTGCATTGTGCAAAAAAGAGATACAGGGTTTTCTAGATCCCAGCTGAGTCTTTCAGGGCCAATCTGATTTGCCTTGACTGCATTCAGAACATTGCTGTATACACCTAACCTTGAACAGTGGGGTGGGAGTACCTGATCTTAAGAATATTTATATCTCATTTCCATGTTACGTACAAACTTCAATCTTAATTAAGCAAATACTTTTGTACTTTTCTGTAACTGAAGAACTAAGAAACTGAGTGGATCTGTGACATAGGTACAGTAGGTCTGAAGTTAGTGCGTACCTCCAGCTACTGGCCTATCATATGATACTTCTCCTCCCCTTTACAAGAAAAATTCAAATTTACATGTAGCATTGGCAGCCTGGAAAATGATATCAATTATGATTTAATTTACATATGAAGCTTTTTCAATCATTAGAGTCAAAGGAAGTGTCTTATCGATGTAACCTGGTCCTCAGACATTGAAGTACTTACAAATCTGCTTATTATTTTATATGAGAATAACAGCATTGTAGCCAAGAAGGTTATCAGAAATACACCAATATGCAGATCTGCAGGATTTGTCACAAACCCTACAAGCAATCTTACTCTTCTCCAAAATAATCTATTAGCAATCACAATTGGTGCCCATAGCTTCATATCACAGCCCTGCCTCCATCCCTTGCCACAGACGCTGTGCCACATGTCCTTGTCTGACATAGTATCTGTCTAAAATTACATGATTATGGCCTCCCAATTGCATCAAGATACATCTAGCCCATATGATCCATGAGAACACAGGCAAGAGAAAAAAATAAAAAACAACAACAGTCAAAACATTCAGGACTAGAACAGTAAAGCCCAGACAATGTGGTGAGTGTGAAAACAATGGGCATGTACTGTCACAGCATGAAGTGAACATCATGTGGAACATGCAAAGATTTGGATAAAATTAACACCTTTCCCTCCCCTTAGTTAGGACTTGGAGCTGAAAGGCTGTTTCCACATGTTTCAGGCAAAAGAATAATTTGATTTAGCATCTTTACCATATTTCTTCCACATCTCTACCCCATCAACTAAAGTTGAGTAAAAACAACTGATGGAACCACAAAAATTAAGCATTAGACTGAATAACACCATAATTTTGGTGCTGTCTGCCATTGCACAAAGAAAAAAAACAAACCCCAAAAAAAGTCTGATCAATGTCATCTTAGTTACTTCTGTTACCTTAGTTTCCTAAAAAAAGTAGTAAAGAATATCCCTCTGCAAATTCTTCTCTACTTCTAGGTAGAGCATATTTCTATGCATGATTCAAAATTACACGGCAGGAGTTTTTCACTAAAGTGCTGTGGTCTTGACTCTTTAGTCAGTGTAAATCTTCAGGGTGAGATGCCTTCTTGAGCAGAGTGGGAATGGGGAGAATGAGAAAACTGGGAAGTCTAACATCCAGCAGTGAGGGAAAAAGGCTCCCAACCAATGGGACTGTCCATTACGTACCACAGAGGAGTCATTACCCTGCATATTAGGTAATCAGATACTTTCAATTGCTCATAATCTATCAAGATTTTCAGCTAGTGTGTGAACACAGCACAGCTGGATTCAGAGACAAGGCAATTTATCCAGTTAAGGATCTAGATTAAATTCAACCAAAGGGGGTTTTAAACATGTTCTCTGATGATATAACTGGATAGTACATGACTAGCAGAATCAAATCCTTTGCTCAAAATTGAAACTGTTCTTCTGTACAGTGGAGTAAGAACACTGTCTTTGTTCCAGGAAAAATGCACGCCTGGATTCAGAAGATCCCATAAAGGGGCTTGTATTTTCTAACATTCTAATTCTAACTTGTTTCTTACAAGTTTCTGGGTTTAGAGGTCACATCTAATTGCCAGCCTCATGTGTATCTAAGGGAGAGATACTTTAATTATAATTAGCATAAATAATTACAGGTACATAAGAAGGCAAACCCCAATAATATCTCATAAGAAAGCATTCTTTGTGCTATGTGTTCCTATGCACCAAATTGATTTTCAATTCACACAACCTCTTTAATTTTTCCAATTATGAAGCTCAGCCTAATTTTGAGGAAACATACACAGCAGGTGAAGATGTGAAAAGGGCAGTTGCTTCTGACAAATGTTGTGAATCTCCCTTTTATTTTTAATACTGAACCATAATCTGCACAGATGATAAGGTAATTAACGCATAATGAATGTAGGGTAAATTATAATGACTGGTATGGCTTAGGAAAAAGATGCTTCAGAGAAGCATATTAATGCCTGAGAACAGGACACAGTCATTATGCCTTACCAGGCCACTGACAGATGGCTACAAACTATAAACTGGTATGGAATTTTCAAACTGAATTGGACATAGTGATCTTCATAAAAGAAAGACTAAGAAAATTCTTTATCATAATTAAAACAAGGACAGACTTGTGCCTTAAACTGCAAGATGCAATTGTCTGGGCACGGAGAAAAATGTATTCATCTTCTCTCAAAACACTGAATCCCTTCCTAAATATGAACCTCTGTATACTCAAGAATATACTCGTTGCTTTAGTTTAATTCCTGCCATGGTGGCCATTAAATTTCACATTAGTTTTAAACAGTCATCCACTTCCTAAACTCTACAATGATTCAGAGCGAACAGCCTGTGACAAACCAACAGTGCACGAAACAAAACAAGGACAGCCCATGTGTGTATGTTGGCACTGCTGTTGCTCTCTCAAGCCCTTGTGCAGACTGAGAGACAACCATATCCAACTCTGAATCCGTCCTCTGAGAGGAGGCTGCAGGATAAGCACAGAAAACTTCAGTTTAGCAAACTTAATGATGGAATAAAGGCTTGGGAAGTGGGCAAGGGAGTTAATGCATCTGTTTGTTCATACTCACTTAAAAACTATGGCTAAATGAAGAGCTCCACAAAATGGTTTCAGATATGCATAATTGAGTCTTGTAAATGTTTTAGTGTTTTATTAGTAATTCTTAGAGTAGGACTTCACTGCAATGTCAGTCTTCATTATATAATCTCTCCTAGTGAAATTTAGCTGCCAATCCTATTTCGTTTTCTTCCTTTGGCATCTTGTTTAGATTTCCATCTTAAGTAGGACTTTAAGATACACTTTGGCAGGAAGCTTCCCTGCACAGAACATTCCATTTAAAAATTAATACCTTGCTGGCTCTGCTAATCAAAGCTGGAAGAGTTTACATCAGTGTTTTAAAACCAGAGTGCATAGTTCATTAAAATCCAGCTTCACTGAGCTTAGAAGAGAGGTGAATGCAAATGGGTGCAAGGGAGACTGAGCTGCTATTACTTTTATTCCTTTTCTACTCCCACAGAGTCTGATTCATTTACACTCCAACCTTTAAACATGACCTTTTAAATTTGGTCACTACACGTAAGAACAAAGTTATCTCTACTGTTATATATTTGATATGGTTTGGAGCTGGCTCCCTGCCAAGTCTCCAAACCCCACCACAAGTAATTCCCCCCACCCCAAACCAAGGGAGAAGAGGGGGAAAAAGTAAAAAAACCAAGAGAACCAAAACGAGAGACAGCTAAAGCAATATATATATATAAATATATTTACTT
>JAWWLV010000121.1:86145380-86158484 GCA_035041135.1 Platyrinchus mystaceus | reverse complement strand
GAATACTGGGTAAATCTGGGCACTTCCTTGGCTACAAACTGGTCACCAAGGAAGGCCCAGACCAAACTACCACAATATTTTATATGTTCCCATGCTAAAGGAGAATACAAGAAATTAAAGGACCATTCTTTTAATTTACTACCATTCTGCTAGACTCTGAACAAGTAAATTCTAAAACCCTAGTGTAAGCAGTGATACAATTTAAAAAATGGTATAAAACAAGGTTGTAATGCACATAGCTGAAGAGATACAGATTTTACACTATAGAATGTTATGAAGATATGAAATTTGCCTACTTCGACTTCAACAGGTCATCTCTGAATTTGGCTTGTGATTCCAGAAGTATCACTCATAATTTATAGATTTATGATATTACTTTTACCACTGCAGATTATCATGATGTTTCTTCCATGTATTTCTAACTCACTACATGAAACTCCAGTCTACATACGCTAAGGTTGAAATAATTATTCTTTGCAAGCATTGCTGTTAGCGTCAACAAAGAGCTCAGCTAAACTACCTAGAGATATCCTCTGAAAACAAAATCAGCACAAACCGCGACTGTTTAGGACTCTAATTTACCTTTGTGAACGGAGCTATTTACTACACAGTCCTTGTCCATCCTGCAAGCATTCCACCCCTCTATTTCCTAAACAAGGCTCTTGATTGGATCAAGTTACCTGTACACTCTTCAGCAGCTCTGAGCTGCCTCCACATCCAATCTGTCATCATGCTGTAGCCTCCAGAATAGGAGGAGACTCCTTCAGGAGTGAGGAGGCTCTTTCTCTGCTGTCTTCCAAGTAGAATGAGATTAGACAGGGCTCACACAACATCAGTTACACCAGAGGGATTTGTCACTGAACAGGCAGAATAACTTACCACAAACACTGCAGGAATCAAGTACCGAATTTACTGCTCAGTGTTTAGATCTGGCTTCCTAGTTTACCTTGACATATCCTAGCAGAAAGAATTCATGATGTCCAGGAGCACTAGTGACAGAAAAACTCCTTAAAGACACCTTTTTTTGCATAAGTTTCATTTTGTCTACTGCACATGCTAATTTAAGAATTTAATGATTAATTATGGAAATTGTCTTCACCAAGCTGGTGTCAACACATAAACTTGTTGCCTTGTAAATATTCCCTTTGGAATTTTCTGTATGCAAATAATTCTTACAAAATCAAACACAATTATACTGGTTTTATTTGCCTTTAACTAAAGTTGCCAGCTTATTCTAGAAAACAAGGTGACTTCTGTTTCAGCGTACTTAGTATGCAACTCACACCAGGTGTATTTCTTAGGTCTGCATTTTTCCTGGCTGCATTTCTGTAAAGTTAAGAGCTGACTTTCTCATTTAAGCTCCCTGACTCAATTGGGCAAATTGTTACATAGACCCTTGACGAATGAATATTTTTTTCTTTTGGTAGCCAACATGAACAAAAACTACTTTATTACTCCAAAGGCAAAGAAAAATCTTACCTAAAACTTTCTAAACGTTACATACCGAAAGCTCAAATGGGCTCTATGCCATCTGTGGCTAGTGGAGAGTTCTGTCTCCACTGGAACCTGCCCATTCTGAATGTTCCAGCAGCTTTGATAGAAGCACCAAAGGTTTGTGCTGCCATTCAGAGCTCAACAGGCTGGAGAAATGGGATGACAGCGCTCACCTCATGAAGAACAAAGGGAAGTACAAGATCCTGCAGCTGGGGAGGAACAACCCCAGGTACCTGCTGGGGAACCACCAGCAAAAAAGCAATCTTGCAGGAAAGGATCTGGGGGACATGGTGGACACGACATTGAACACAATGCCAGCAATGTGGCAAAGAAGGCTGATGGTATTCTGAGCTGCATTAGGAAGAGTGCTACCAGCATGTTCTTGGAGGTGGTCCTTCCCCTCCACTCAGCATTGTTGAGGCCACACCCGAGATATTGTGTCCAATTTTGAGCTGCCCAGTACATGAGAGACATGGACATAATGGAAAGTCTAGCAAAGGTAAAGATAATGTAAAAAATGTAGAGGTAATGTAAAGATAATGAAGGGAGTGTCAGCTCCTCCTCTTCTGTGAGGAAAAGCTGACAACAGCTGTGCTTGTTCAGTATGGAGAAGAGAAACCTCAGGGGGGAATTTCATCAATGCATATAAATGCCCAAAGGAAAGGTGTACAGAAGATGGAGCCAGGCTCTTTTCAGTGGTGCCCAGTGACATGAACAGAGGCAGTAGGCACCAACTGGACCATAGGAGGTACTGTCTGAACATAAGGAAACACTTCTTTTGTGAGAGTGACCAAGCACTGGCACAGGTTCCCCAGTGAGGTTGTGGCTTCTCCACATAGTTGGAGATATTCAAAACCCATCTTGATGTAGTCCTGGGCAAGCAGCTCTAGGGGACCCTGTTTGAGCAGAGATGTCGGACCAGATGACCTCCAGAGGTCCCTTCCAACCTTAACCATCCTACAATTCTATGAAAAAAGTCTCGGTAACAGCTTCCCTTGCTCTCAGAATTCAAACTGGATATCTGCATGCGGTCGTGACAAACTGATGTAGAGGCAAGATTAACAGGGCTTTTCCAGAACATCAAGTTCTAACTCTAGCTATAAAGGTAAGAAAGTATTATTAAAGGAAGCTATGAGATTAGTCTGTGTGATGGATTTGCCTTGGCTAACAACTTCTCACCTTTCCCCTCCTCCCTCCAGTCAGTAGGTGGGGGAAGGCGTGGAGGTGGGGGAGGGAATAGGACATTAAAACAACACCCTCCCCCTAGCCTCCACCCCTCCTTCCCAGGCTGACTCCACATCTACAGTTACCTCCTTTACTCTCAACTTTTCTACCTGACAGTACTTAAATCAGATAATGAAATAAACATTGCTGCTGACAAACCAGAGACTGGCCAGAAGTATAAGCCTAGATCAGCAAAACCTGAATTAATCACAAATCTGTGGCTCAGTACCAAGCCTACTAGGGAAAACTAACTACAGAATAATATAAAATAGAGAGAAAGGAAGAAAGAGAACCTGAGCTGGGTGTCGCTGTTTTAAGACTTGTGCTAATGCCAGTGACTGCTGACCCCCTGCTCCATCTTCAGCCTTGGGGGGTGGCCCTGATGGGGAGGGGGTGACACACACACAGGCCCCTGTCCCCCAGTCATTGTCTGACAAACCACAGCCCTTTGTGTGTGGCTGGGAGCCACTGCCAGGCTGCAGCTGGCAGCCCAAGAGAAGGAAAACACTGAGAAGAAAGCCCCACCATGAGTATCACTCTTCTCCTGCTGAGGACAGCAGGATGCTGGTGCTTCGTAGTTACACGTTCTGCCCCTCTGCTCCAGGAGGCAGGAAGATGTCAGCCTGCATTGTCCAAGCTATGCTGGAAGGACAAGCATGATTACCCAACGACAGGGATCCATATTTGTAGACTTTTTCATGTAAGGGTATTAAAAAGGCTTTTTTTCCCTTTTTTTAATCAATTACAACAAGTAGACTAACAATAAATGTTCGGTGGATTTTCCTTAGACTTTTAAAGTATTCACTGGCCTAACAATAAATGCTTAGTTCCATATACACTTCTATGCATATATTATGTCTTCCCTTTTTGGCCATAAAAATGAATTTTTGAGTGCATCATCTGCTGGTTTTTTGCTTAGGGGAGCTTTCTGTTACCTTTTTGGCCATAAAGGGTCTTATTTCATCTTCCTGACTGTTTCTGTGAAGAACACCTTCATGAGAGCAGTGGTCTATTACAAGGACCAGAGGCAAAGAACCTGAGTCTAAATAAATTACCTGTAACTACTTGGGAAGGGTCCAAAATAAGCAGGAATTGAACTGAAATCATGTCTGTGCTCAACATAAATTCACCATAACCATCAGAGTAGTACTTCTCCATAGTACTTTTCATTTGTCGGGCTTCCAAGGCACTTTGCCTATGAAATCTGTGTGTTAATTATTCATTAAATTCTGGTTTCATCTTCCTGATCTTTGATACATGGTAGTTATTCTACAGGACATTGCAACAGAGAACATGGGTAGAGAAGTAAACTCTTAACTATGTTAAAAGTGAATCATAAGGCAGAACATACTTACACAGCTGAATGTATTTTCCAGCTTAAAAAATAGCACCTTCAGCAACATAATGCCTGTGAAATTGTCTCATATATCAATTTGTTAATAAAAAACGTGTCCTATTGAATTACTGACACTTTTTACAGCACATTGTATTTGATGTCCATAAAGCTCTTAAGGGCCATGACCTACCAATAAAACCCTGCAATGAAAATAATCTTTCCCTTAGATTAATTCATAATGAAACTCTTCTATTTTGATATCTTGAAGTAATTTTGATACCTGGAACTGGGAACTAACTGAAACTTTCTCAGAGGCCACAAATTTCCATTCCAGAGACAAATTTTCAAGAACAGTAATGAGTCCTTGGTATTCAGTATAACAGCATTTTAGTATGATCAGACATGCTCTGGGAGAAGGAAAATATAATTTTCCCCTCCTCAGTTGGAATTAAAATGACAAAGGAGAAAGGTACAAAAGAAGCCCACAATACCAGCTTTGTCAGAGAAAATTTACATCTGTACAGTTTTAAAGCAAAAGGCCTTCTGCATCCTTCCATTTCAGATTTTGTGTCTGAGCTGGCAATTTGCCTGAAGCACTGATCCTCTGACAGAATTATTGTCAGGCAGGTCAGCTGTAAATCTCAATCAGTCAGTGCAGGGCACAAGGAAAACATTGTCAGGAATATTTTCTTGCAGCTTGGCATCAGATACAAACATTGAATATATGGCTCTAAGCATAAATCTTCAAATACTAATTCACCCTGGAAATGGATAATTTTAAATTCTCACTACAGTCTGCTAGTTAGGTACAAAATCTCCACTAATAGAGTTACTTTTCTGCGCTATGGAGAGAACTTCGGCCAAACTTACTGGAGCCAGTGAACTTCTTGGAAAAGAGAGGGCAAACATTATTTTATTACAGATATTAAACCCCAGGAATTACTGGGATAATCACTTGCTAAGCAGTCAATTAAGAGGAACCATAATTATAGACATAAAGATTATAATGGACATCCATATAAATTATATCTAAAATAAGACTAAATTACAACATTTTTTTTCCAATTTTTGGTGTTGCCAGCTCATAGATTTTAATCATGGGGCTTTATCTTGAAAATTTTGGATTTTATATTGTCTGAAGAAACCAGGACATTACTAACAATTCAAATTAAGGTTAAAAAACAAAGCCAGGAGAAAAGTCAGGGGAAAAAAACCAAACAAACACACTTTATATTCTTAACCCTTCTGGTTACAGGGAAAAGCTTGACAATAGGCCACAAGGGCAGAAAGGTCAAAACGGTATTGACAGAAAGCATATATCTGAATGTGTTCTAACACATCTAAATATTTCATATTACCAAACTCATGTCATGATTTTCTAAGTCCTGACTCACAGCTTTTAAAGCTTTGAAGCAGCTGTTTGGGAATTTCAGTCCCTATAAGGCTTAGCATTATTCAGCCCTAAAATACTCTTTCAGGCCCATCCGTTTGTATCAGCATCCAAATTCCGACCATAGTCAAACTGATATGTATAGGCAAACTAAGAGACCACAGGATTTCCCTTAAGATCCTGCTTTGTTAAAAACACTGTCCCAGAGATCCCACTTTGCTTTGATGTTGCAGAAGCAGCTATCAAAATGCAGAAGTGAGATAGTGGGGTGGGAAGTGTGAAATGGAAGAGTGAAGGCCATTGCAAAGGCAGGGGTAGCTGCTGCCACCTCACTGAGCAACTGAGCCCATCCCGTTGGTGCATCCCAAGACTCAGTTTGACAGCAATTCAAGACAAAGCAAGCACTGCTGAACTGACTCCAGTTTACTGATGTCTTTTTTGTACCGGAGTGCTCAAAATTGCTGACAGTATTTAAAATAAGGACTGAATAGAGGAAGACAATCCATTGCTCTGCCTGCTGGCTGTACTTCTACTGATGCAGCCCCACATCTGTTTGCCCTCACTCCTGGCTCACACTCAGACCACTGCCAACCAGCCCTCCAATGGCCTTTCCCACACAGCTGCTCCCCAGTCTGGCATCCCCAGTCTGTGCTCCTTCCTTCTCAGGACTTGGCATTTGTCCTTACTAAATTTCACTACGTCACTATTGTCCCATTCCTCCAGCCTATCTACATACCTCTGGATAGCAGCAACACTCTTTGGCATATCAACTGGTGCCACTCAAGTTTGGTGTCAACTATAAACTTTATGAGCAAGCACTCATAAGCAATCATAGATTCCTCCTCCAGGGTGATAAATAGGGTATTAAACAGGTGAGTCCCATCCTGCCTTCTGCAAGTTTTCAGACACCTTCAGTGGAAAACACTGTGTGTGCTGGCTGAGCTGGGACTTCGGTTCACCCATATAGGTCATCTATATGTCCCTTTGGGAAGACACAATCTAAAACAGAAGTGGAATCAAGAACTCTGGGTCAAGTTGGGTTAGAATTTGTAACAAAAGTTTCCATGTTGTTCTCTTATGATAGTTACATAAACTAATTAACTGAATTATGATGTTGAGTGAGGAACAAGGCCTTGATTCATAGCATGAGCCCCTACTACAGGCAGCATTATATCCCTCTGACCCCTGTAACGTTGAGGGTTCAGCCATCATCTTTTAGCTACTTATGCACGTTCTCACTCAAAGACTGAAAGGGCAAGCATCTCAGGCAGAAAGCTTAAGGCAGCGTACACAAGTCCTCACAGGTTCAAACAGCCCTCCTAGTGCAAGGGAGCTCAGAATGAGGTTCATACAAGGTCTGGATGTCAGTGTTTGAAAGAAGTTCTCATAGTTCTCACATGGGTTCTCATAGTAGCGTACAGTTAATTTCAGTCCTGCTCTGCTAACAAAAACCCAGGTCTTATGTCAGCAGGATAAGCAAACTGTTTTCACTTCTACTTACCACTTAGGACAAAAATAACTTCTGTGGTTCATTCTGTCCTCTACAGAAACAAAAGTCTTGCTTGGTGGTTTGAGGATTCAAAAAACACAAACTTAAAGAAAAGGCTGCTGCTATTGAAATAAAAGATTTTTTTACATCCTCTGCTGCTCTCTAAAAAACAATCAGCTATTACTGGATATATACAAGAGCTAGGACAAAAGCTCCAGACCCAAGTTTCCCTACACCAACAAAGGATAGGCAGACAGGATTGACGAAAGGAGATATGTTTTTTAAAGATCATCTTCCTCCTTCAGGACTCGGGACACAGGGACTTTGCAGTATTAGGACAGGATCTTCAATTGACCAAAACCTTGAAGTGAAATTTTGCCCTTTCTTCCACTGTGTGCCTTCTATAAGCGACAAAAAACCTTACTAGGATACAATTAACATATATAATTATTAATAGTAAAAATTCATCTAGAGAGGAAAAAAGATTTTATTAAGACTGTTAACAAGCAGGTTCCCTGCTGACAACACATTTTCATGGAGAGCATAAACTGCAGAGTCCTCACATGGGTTGTCACAATATCCTGCCCTACACTCCAGCCTGTTGCCTGGAAGCCCATGGCCCAAGATGTTCTGGAGAAAGGCACAGTTACCTCTCCCCTTTTTCATCACATTAATGTCTTTTATTAAATAACCTATTTTGTCACTTTTTTTTAGAGATATACATTGCCTAGATCAACATCTTAAAAGAAGGCTACTTACAAGTATGAAAAAAAGATACATCTGCAAATATTTCTTCTCAGCCACACTGATATAGTATTTATTTTGGAACTTGTGAACATTTTATATATCAAATTGTTGTTCACATGAAGGCTAAAGAAAAGTCTTGAAGCATACATTTGTTCATTAAAAGAATAAAAGGAGAAAAGAACAAAGCTATATTAAAAAATCTTATTGCCATGGTAACCAAACACAGGCTATTTTTGTAACCAAATTTTACAGGGAGGACAGAACAGATCATTACCTCTATATCACCTAATCAAAGATTAAGAAACCTCTCAATTAATGATGATTTCTCAGTAAATAATAATGACCTGAACACAGGTTATACAAGTAATGAAAAGCCATAATTTCAAACCTGTTTATATGATATCATAAAACATTTTCAGACAAGCGTCTTTGTTTTAAACCTTTCAGAGGTGATTTGCAAGGAAGAAAAAATGTGAAGTTAATGATTACATTATTTTCAAATAATAGTGTAATGTCTAAAGACTAACTACCTGTGCTATAGAAAACATTCCCTTAAAATTGCTTATAGAGAATCAAAATTGTACACAGTGTTTTCCACTGAAAAAAAGTAGCAGTTGTATCTAATTGGCAGAACTGTATAATGAGTGATGAGCTGCTCACCTTACCTATGCACCACTTACCAGTGCTCCAAACATATGAGAACTTACATGGGATGTGAATTTTTTAAAATGCCACAGAGTGCAAATGCCTCAGATTAGTAAAGGGGGGAAAAGATCCATCAGACTAATTACTATCACCAGGCAAGAAAGAAACGCTAGATTGATTTCTTTGTCCATTTAGGAATTGACCTTTTACCTGAAGCTACCAATAAAGGCTTCCATCTAATGGCAATTTTGGTGGCAGTGTCTGTGACATGCCCATCTATCTATGGCCTTCTACCACTTGCATCTTCCTAGTAACAGAATACCCACTTCATTATTAGGACCTGGATTGCACTGAGCAACACATTTTCATGAGTTACCACCTACTCAGCCCTCACAGAAAGCCTAGACTTCTCTACTTCACTATAATATATTGCCTGCTGTCCTTTACTTTATGGAGCAAAATATTAATGTACAGTATAACAAATTCCCCAGCAAAAGAAATTAAGTTTAGTGATCATCACTTCATGGCACACTGAAAATGTCATGATTTCTTTTAGAAAAGATGACAAGTAGGTGCTATTTAATAAGTAGAGTCTCTTTTTTTAGTTCTGGTACTGACCAACCTGTTCTGAATGAAAACATATCTCTTTTTTTTTTTTAATAATAATTTTTTGGTATGGTCCTATCAGGTCTAATAGAATAGAAATAAGTTATATATCTTACTTCATAACAAACATGAATTATTTCAAATTCCTGATAAAATCCCAGAAAAACTTTTCTCAATGGCACTGCTGGCAAGTTTTCTTTCAATACTTCCTAACAACCAGCTAATTACACATGATGTCAGATGTCAGACCTTTTTTTCTCAGGCCCATTGTAGGATTGCCTTCATTTTATCTTCAGGCAATCTAAGATGTTACTTCTTATGTGGTCAGATACCATTCCCACTTACCAATGAATATTTCAGTATTTCATATTAAGTATTCATTGGAGCAGGAAATAAAACTATGCTGTTTTGCTTCCCTACCGGGTGCCCTAACTACTAGCCTGTACAGCCCCAGTCTGTTCTGCATTTTGTCTTTCATTTAATGAATATTTAAGCAGTGTGTACAGAATGAATTTATTACAAGACAATAAAACTT
This sequence comes from Platyrinchus mystaceus, assembly GCA_035041135.1. Classification (NCBI taxonomy): domain Eukaryota; kingdom Metazoa; phylum Chordata; class Aves; order Passeriformes; family Tyrannidae; genus Platyrinchus; species Platyrinchus mystaceus. The sequence continues at coordinate 86,149,018 of JAWWLV010000121.1, read as the reverse complement.
AAGGACTGGTGGAAAAACATTGCACACCCTGATTCTTAAGTCAGTGGTCTCTAAAAGAGGAAGGGGAGGGAAGATATACATTTAATCACGTTAATCATCTAAATATGTATTGGAACCTCTGTCTCCTGAAAGTAAACAAGTGTTTTGTCAATTCTGACAGTACTTTTCATATGATAGAAACTAAGTGATCTGAAGCTACCAGAATTTAGGAAAAGATGAGTAAAATTTCGCTGGAAAGTCAGCTTCAGTGACTGCAAGTCTAATGGATATTCTGTGAACATTAGCAAGAGCTAAATGCTACACTGAGGCACTTGGAGGAGCATATGAGTACATCTTCTTTTTGATGTATCCACAACAGGGTATCCAGACTCAACAGGATTTATCTGATTGCTACAAAGACAGCAAATAGTAATCTGTTTCTTAAAGAACCTCAGTATGAAGGTCATCCTTAGGAGCTCTGTGGAATTAATTTTCCACATTTCATTCATTCTTTTTTTGGGTGATTTTCAACTGCTGATCTAAGTGCAAGTGAACGAGGACTAAGGAAATAGTCTGAAAAACAATCTTCTCTGGTTTAATTATTTCTAATTTTGATGACAAAAATAATGTCAAGTGAAGCTTGTTAAGAATTCAAAATCATTTACTGAGAATGTGCTATCATAATTCAAATCCATGCTGTCCATGAAACAATGCCAGTATCGTTTCACACTACAAAAGAAAGTTATTTTAGCACAGCTTTTCAGAGGCTCTATTACAATCTCCAAGAAGCAGTAAACATCTTTAAACAAATTGCATGAAGATTTTGTTTAGAAAAAGTGCAAAATGAAATCAAGCTTTGAGAAGACAGGCTCACTGAGGCATCTATGACATCAAAAAAAGGATGACAAGAATTTGTTCTCTCACTGTCCTTACCTCACTGGATAAGGGTAAAGCAACACAGTCAGGGCAGGAAACACTCCAACTCTCCTTAGTGCACATAGGTCTGGGAGAGAGACTGTCCAGAATCAAACCTACTTTGCATATGCATATTGTAAGGGACTGTGTGATAAAGAGACAGTGAGTTGAGTAAAGAAACTTCATTCTACAAACAAACAAAAAAAAGGGAAATGCCTATGGATTCATCACATGAATCTACTGAAACCTAACACAGGATTGAGTAACTGAGAGTTACACCAAAAGCCTACCTGGCTACCTAACTACCATAAGGAATAACAACAATGGAGACCTAAAACTTGAAGGACAGGGGATCATGAAAAAGCCTTTACATATTTGAAACAACATATCTATAAGAGGTCAGTCCTGCTCAGTACCAGCTTTACAGTGTGAAATATCACTATTTATCTCCAAAAGGCAGGCCTCTTACAAAGTGGAAGACAATGAACAACTTATTCTCTACTTCTGCATAAAACCACTCACATGGGAAGTGTCTACTCATTAACAGAAAAGATGGCATTAGTAATAAAATGGACAAGAGACAGCCTCCAATAGAGCGCACTGAGTAAACAACTTTAAAAATTGACTTTTTCTGATTGAACGACAGAGAAAACAATAATATGCATTCCAAACGCAGATATTTGGCATTTAATGCCATTGGTTTGTAAGAGGAAAAGGAAGAAAAGACAACCTGAAGTACATTTTCTCCCCAGGCATCAAAAAGAACTGGGTCTGCAAAGAAAGCTGCAGATCTAAGCAAGTGTCACAGCAGCAAAAAAGAGAGGGCCATTGGGCAGGTTCAGTTCTCAGCTGCTGTGAAATGGATTAAATGGTGTCTCATAAACTCAGAGTAGCCATGCCTGGAATGCCTGATTAACCTGGCTGGAACAAACAGCATCTAGAAAGAGAAGTGATGAAGAAGAAGTCTTGCAGAAAAGAGCTAGACACTGTATGCTCTGTTCTTTCTTCTCTTGGACACAGAGGCAAACTTTCCCTGTGAGAAACTAGCCAAAATATAAAGGGCAATCTCTCTATGCTCAGATAAAAGAAGAAAAAGGTTTATTGTGACATCGGTTCCTCTACTTCTGGCAGTCAATAACTAGAGAGGTTCTCTTGGACCTATACCAGGCTTCTATTGCCCATTTTGACTAGCTTCAAGAATATGGCCATTCTTTTAGAACACTATACATTTTAATTTTAAAACCTCCACTTGTGGATTATTCCTTCTGTATTAGACTGAAGACATTAGTTGAATCATAAAGTTAACACCGCAGTTAATCTATTCCTACAAGTTATTTAAAAAAAGGTGTAGCCATCTTCTAAAATGTTCATCGAAGTAAGGTCCTCTATTTAGTGCTGTTGGTTAAGTTCTATAGTTGTCATTCATAATTGAATTATTCCTCTGTCCAATTTACAGCCTAAAAGCCACTTTAATATTCTTACATAGGTTTCAGATTTTATGTGACTTAAAGGCCTTTCTCATTCCCTTTGCCATTCAGGTATATGCTCTAATAGAGCATTCAAAATGTAATTAAACAACTCTCACAGAAAAAAAAAAATATATATTACAGCTTTCCTTAGATTTCTGTACAGATAGGAAAAACTTATATTTTACTTTTCAAGAATATACTTAATTGAAAGGAATTTTCTTTCTGCAACCTTCCTTATCTGAACTATCCAAGTGTTCCCAAAAGTGTACACACATACAGACAGGCAAAGAATTTTTTCTTTTGTATGTCAGTAAGTGAAACAGAAGACAGAAAAGAGAGATGAAGGAAGACTTACAATGTTGGATAACAGGATGTGAAAACTCTTCAGATCTTTCTGGTTTTGTACTTGTGAATAAAAATGACTCCTATAAGTGTTGCAGTTAATGCAAGACTTTGTGTAGATGAGATTAGGAAACAAAGAGAAAACATTTGAAGGTTGATAGAGTTTATAGTAGTGGCAGTACCTTTCTCCCTCAGGATAGCTTGGGTTGTGTGCCAGGGCTTGAATCTTCCCTCTAATTACTTACTGACCCAGTGAACAAAACACATTGGTCACACATCCAAGTCTCACACGCTGTGATTTACTCTGCTTTGCAGCACTATGCTGGGCCATTAGACAAATCATCCACAGCACTTTCTAAGGCCATGAGTCAGTGAAGCTGGATTACTGCCAATTCAGAAAAGTCCTGCTAAAACTAGCTGTTAAAAGTTATTCACTGGAGCTCCTGAATTTCTAAAATTATCAGGATCACAACTTAAAGGTTCCACATCATTTACAATGGTGTCTGGTATCCTTTTTGAAAGCAACAAAAAAAAAAAATCTCACTTTTTAAGTAACTGATTGCAAAAACCCTTATAAGAAATGTTGGCTACATATAAGGTATCTCCCTTTTCATGGACCCTTGTCAGAGACCAGATTTGTATCTTACCGGGTAGTTTGACTGACGGGTCAAATAAACCATGTTGTCTACAACTTCCTCACGAGGGGAAGAGGAGGGGCAGACGCTGATCTCATCTCTGTGGTGACCAGTGACATGAGCCAAGGGAACAGCATGAAGCTGTGTCAGGGGAGGTTTAGGTTGGATATTAGGAAAAGATTTTTCACCCAGAGGGTGGTTGGGCACTGGAACAGGCTCCCCAGGGAAGTAGTCAAGCACCAATCCTGTCAGAGTTCAAGAACCCTTTGGACAATGCTCTCAGGTAGATGGTGTGATT
>JAWWLV010000121.1:86097053-86145280 GCA_035041135.1 Platyrinchus mystaceus | reverse complement strand
CCAGGAGTTGGATTTTGATGATCCTTGTGGGTCCCTTCCAACTCAGGATATTCTATGATTCTATGATTCATGACAAAAGGTAGCATTTTTACTTGCAAACAAGACCATCTGCAACTCTAGACATTAAGACCAGACAAAAAATCATAGTTTAGCTCTTTGAAGATGATACCTTGAAATTTCTTTATATTTTATTTATTTTAATGAGTTTAACTTTCTGTATTACCCAAATTAAAAATCTGAATTCTCAAAGAATATCTTATCATTCCCACAGGAACTGGAGGAGCTGATTGGTTTTGCACAGAAATATATGATAGGGACCCCTCATTGTCAGCCAGCCAATTTAAAAAAAAATCAGTCATCAGGAAATGGTAAAATAAAGACATTGAACTGTACTGATGTGTGTTTTAGATGCCACCATGACACTTTCAGCTGTGACCTCATGCACTGTAAGATGGACATTCTAGGCTGTGTAAACCTCATGTGTAGGTGGGGTGAGTACACACAGTAGTTGCATTCAGGACATACAAGACTTGCAAAAACTGGCAGCTTTAAACAAAACAGAGATTTCTCCTGTATTAAAAATACAAAGGAGATATATATTGTAGAAGACAATACTACAGAGATTCTTCTTCAGAAAAAATATTATCCTCGGGGGTCCTTAAAAATGTGTGACTCAGATTATATTTTGAGAAGGGAACTTCAAAAGGGAAGTCTTCTTTTTTTTTTTTTCTGAACAAACACTTCACCCTACACATCAAAAAATAATTTTTAATGTCAACTCTAAGCCAGACAACTGAGTATCAAATAGAATTAACAAGCATCTTTTGTCCAGAATTGGAACAGATGAAGATTAAGCAATTGTCTTTCTAAATTCATAGCTAATTGAATATACAATTTCCAAGTGAAAAAATAGCCAAGTAACTGCTAGAATTGTGAAGAAAAAAACACAAACATATTTTTTCTGTTTAATCTTCACTTTTTCTGGCCTGTTTCATTGCTATTGGAGCAGAGAAGGAGATATGCCTAAACAAACTACTAAGGCTATAACAGGAAATCTTGGTTCATTTAATGTGGCTTGATCCTTGCAAGTGCTCAAAAAGTCTCTTGAAAAGAAAACAGATTAATTATTGTATACATATCACTTATTTCAATAAAAACAAACAAAAAACCCAAAACAAAAACAAAAACCCACAAAACAAAAAACAAACAAACAAAAAAAACCCCACCACAAAATCCAGAACTTCTGAAGTCTCAAGTGGTATTCACTAAAAAGAAGGATTAATTCCCCAAAGCCAATACTGTTCTTAACATTCAGAAGTTCTGGTGCAATAACAGAGATATGAAATATGGCTGAAAGCACAAATAGCCAAACCTGTGATAGAAAAACAAAGCTAGGCTATTTGTTTTTTTATATAAGTGGTGGTTTAGACCGAAACTACACTCTCAATAGAAAAGGAAGTGCTGGAGAGAATTCTTAAATAAGTATTCAGGTAGAGTTCCTCAGCATGACACATGGCTTCTAAGGAGCTGTTACAAATAGATTTTTGCAGAGTACCACAATTTTGTATCACTTCTCCTGGATACCTTAAAAACCCAGCTGTATCATTAATACCTTAATCTAAAGCCTATAATAATCCATAATAATGAAGGATGTGAGCAAAGTAGGGAAAAAAACATTTAAATAACAAGAATGTCATTTACTTAGCAGTGAGCAAATATATGTGGGCTTCTGCTTAATTTCTACCTAAAAATAGAAGTCCCTGCACTGTGGGACTCAGCAATATAGGAGCAGAAGCCATTTGTCTGTGCTATAGGAATCCGGAGAGATGTAGATCATGATTGGATTCCATTATTGCTGACATTTCAAAAAGCCATTAAAGGAGCGCACTCTCATTCCCAGCACTTACAGTCAGCCATCAGGTAAATCTAATTACAGGTAGAGATGAGGACAGGAAGGCTGTGGGGGCATTTGGGCCAACATGTAAGCATTTATAATGGCTAACATATACAGGAATACATATATATATATAAATGTATATATAGGCACACACAAGTATAAAGGCACTTGTCATGCACACTTGACAGCTAGCCATGGGTTCATCACGTATTTCACCAAGGTCACTGAGGAAAGACTGACCTTGAGCATGAAGACATTAGCACCTAAGGAGACCATTTATCTCAAGTAGAGGACAAAACATGAGAATGAACAGATGATGAATCAAGCCCAAAGTGAGAACTGACAGAGAATGCAAGCAGACAAAAGAAAGGAGTTTTAAAGAGCCTTATTACTACACAGAAAAGGGTGGGACACATAGAAAAAAAAAAAAAAAAAAAAAAGAGCAACTTTCAGTTTGTGCCCACTGCTGTTGGTCTTGTGACTGGGCACCAGTGAAAAGAGTCTGGTTCTGTCCTCTTTGCACCCTCCGTTCAGGTATTTCTATACATTGATGTATCCTCCTGAGCCTTCTCTTCTCCAGGCTGGAAAGTCCTGGCTCTCTCAACTCTTTCTCACATCAAAGTTGTCTCAGTCCCTTACTCATGTTTGTCGCCCTTCAACCATGTGGGCATTTCAAATATGAGTGTTTGTTTCTTGATTTTCCTGTACTCCTTTGCAAATACTGCGATGTTTTTCTCTCTCCTGAAGATTGCAGCTTTTTGGCCAATGAAATTGCTTTGTTATTTTCCAGTTAGAAGATTAATGAAAACTATCTTCAATTGTAGATGTTCTGATCACTTCGTGCTTTGTGATATACAACATCTCTTCTCAAACTGATTTGAAATTGATTACAGAATACAATTATTCCACAGCCTTCTTACTTCAATGCCTTGTCGAAAACCCAATGTATATATATGAGGTCAATTACACTTGATTTCCAAATTCTATGAGAAGGTGCTGGGATTTACTTTTGCATCTAAACATTAGAGCAGAAACAGCTGATGGGAGTTGCACTTCATTTGCAGCAGATTCCTGCACGAGCTCTGTGTAGAATAATGCTGCACAACATTTTAAGGTCACCGGGAATCTTGGAATCAGAGCCGAGCCTTCAGGAAAAGAACGGATGCTCAAGAGACATAAAAGCCAGGCTTATGCTCTCTTTCCATTGTGATAATTTTCTACTGTCATTACACTTTTTAAGAAAAATGAAGCTGGTCTGACCCTTCAGATAACATTTTCTGGAATCAAAACATTATCTTGTTTTCTCTTTCAATAAAATGGGATTCCAAGAAGAAATGAAAGGGGTTTAGAATTATAAAATAGTCTTCTGCTGTACATTAATTCCTATAATAACAGGAACTCAGCACATTTGACAGTTTTTCAGTATAATGTATTTCACTTAAGAGAGCAAAAATTTTAGCTGTAACACCCATTCAAACAAAGCAAACTAATACAAGCCTTCAGACTATGTCTTCATAGAGCAATAAGAAAAATTTAATGGCCACTCATCTGTTTTTTCAAAAACTAGTAAAATCCTAAATGGTGCGGTCCAGAGATTTAAGTCATTGTATTCAAGTGTTCCAGCACCAAGTACAGAGTGTGGATTTATACTGGCTTGAATTACATACTTTAGGTCCTTGCAAAGTGAATAGGGATAGTAACTTAAGAACGGAACACACAGCTGCTTGCTTTCCCATTAGGATCAAAGCAGGCATCCATAAGAAGTGCCAAAGTCAGTCATATAAAAAATACCATATCTTCCTGAAAATTTAGGATGCCCATGAGAAACAGTTGAGAACCTGACACATTTTAAGATACATAAAAAGATTTTACCCATAACAACCTAGGGCAAAAGAGAAAGTATTTGTGTCAGCATCATAAGGTAATAAATTAATTCAGGCAGGATACAGAGGACAAGGTGTCAGTTCTTTCCTCAGACTGAGGGCTTTTCCCACTTCCCAAGCACAGCATAACTGCATATCTGTGGAAGGCTGAAGGGACAAGAATTTTTTGTCCATCTTTTTGGCAGTAAGACACCATGCAGCAAAATGTTACATACAGAAAGCTAAAAAGCAGCTGAAGAGTTCGTGTAAGCCCTATGGATTCTTGTAGCCTGATCCCAGAGAGGTTCAGAACAGGTCAAACACAAACTGTTTCACCCCACAGGTGAAATGGCCAAGGGATGCTCTACTGCCAGCACAAGTTTTATCACACAGTCATTGCACAGTATGTTCTACTGGCAGCATGGTCAATACGCCTGCACCAACACCAGCCCCTTCAGGTCCTCCACAGGTATCAGACCTTTCAGAAATTAACAACTCATTTTTATCATCAACTGCAAAGATAAATGATGCAAATAAATTACTTTTTCAATTTGGATTTGAAGTGCATGATCATTAGGATTTGTAACTAAAAGAGCATTGATTGCACCCCAGTGTGTTCGCTGTGCCCTGCTATACTTGCACAGCACCAAAGCTATCTCTGCTTCTCATGCTGCTCCTCAGCGAGAGGCTGGGGGTGGGCAAGAATTTGGGAGGGGACAGACAGGACAGCTGACCCCAGCTGAGCAAAGGGCTATTCCACACCATATGACAGTGGTGAAAGAGGAGAAGGCAGGACATTCACAGTTATGGCTTTTGTCTTCCCAAGTAATGGTTATGCATGATGAAGCTCTGCTGACCAGGAAGCACCTGAACATCTGCCTACTGATAGGAGCTAATAAATAAATTCATTATTTTGCTTGAGTGCACAGCTATCTTTGACTTATTAAACTGTCTTTATCTCTAGCCACAAGGTTCCCCGGCTTTGCTTTTCTGTTTTTCTCTCCCATCCTGCTACAGAGGGCTGAGGGAAGAAAGTGGGCAACTGGATGGATGCTTAGATGCTGGCCATGGTCAGCCTGCTGCAGCTAGGCTGGCAAGACAGATATTTACTGCAAGGGGCCATGGACACTACTAAAAGGGGCAATAACTATTTATTCTAATACAGTAGAATAACATCAGGTAGCAGAGGCTGAAACTCTGGCTAAGAACACCACCAGTCCAAAAGATAGAACACACAAGTGGGGTGTCTGAGGACAAGGCTATGGTTAAAGTAAGACCAAAGGGAAAGCCAAACCCAAATCTTCCAGGTAAGGACTTCACCTACAGTCATACCCAATCCATATCCCCATGCATCTCTTTCTCTAATTACTATTACTCACATCTAAACAGAAGATGAGGTTGTAACAACACCCTATCTATGCTGCAAACCAACCAAATACCACAGAGCTACATTGGACTGGCATTGTGTCTGAGCCAATAAAAATAAGGGACATGAAGGGAAGGAAAAAGAAAATAAAAACCCCAAGCCCTTCATCATGATGGGGACTTCATCATGAAGGGACTACTGTAAAGCACCAAATCAGGAAAATGAGACAAGTGTGGGTGTTTTGTTTGTTGGGTTTTTTTTTTCTTTTTTTTTTTTGTAGTACCTACTGAAAAATTCTGAAGTGCTTGACCTAGTAAAAATTTAGTACCTAGATCTCCATTGTGGAAACATGTGCAATATGATAAAGATTCTTCATCAAAAATACTGGACTACGTCTTCCAAAATGGAGAAAAGAAAAAGATTTGCATAGAGTTCATTCATATAAATAGGAAAAAAAAGTTAATTGAAAGGATGAGAGTAAGAGGCAAACTTGTACGCAAGTGGCTACGGAGTGATACTACTAATGCATGTTTAGTTAGGCAATAAAGGAAGAGCACAGATTTTAAGAACAAAGCTTCAAAGCAAATTAGGGGGTTAGGATAGCTAGGAGACAAGGATAAGATTATGGTGGGGCAGGGAGAGATTTTTCCAGTTCCTAAATAATGATAGTAAAACCAGCAGAGAAAAGGACAGATAAAGCAGATAAAGGACAAGAATTCATGATCTGCTCAGCAGCCTGAAACTTGAAAAATCAGCACATGAAATAAAAATGGGTTCAAATTATTAAGTGTAGGAGACTCAAATGAGAAAGTCCGTCCAGGATAAAGACAGATGTTGTTCCTTGGTAATAATCACCAAGAACTTTCAATACAGGAAAGTCACAAGAGGAAGAGCAAAGAAAGTGAGAAGACAAGGCAAGAATTCTGGCTGGAAAAGGAGAGAAAAGGCAGGACCAGATGAACCACTGGATATTAAGAAGATGTTTCAGAAAACTGTACTACACATACACCCCATTTTTATCTCTATCCCTGAGCTTTCAGAATCCTGGATTAGACAAATGCTTGATCTGACCCACACTTACAGATATCCCTGTGTTCTTTATCTATTATTTTATATTAGAACTGATGAAGATCAGGGCCCTGAAGAGAAGAAATTCCAGAAAAGATAGAAAATGTCATGTGCCTTTCATAGGGATACAACAAAGAGTCAAAAAGTCATCAAATAGCTTAAACTCAATTCCCTAGAACATATAATCAAGTTTATTTTTAAGCATTGCACAGACAGCAAAGATGAATGTTTAACCTGTCAAGAGTAAGTCATCAAATCAGTTGCATTTTCTTCTACAGCATTTTTCTATATTTTTCTTTTACACTTGTTTGTACGGGTAACATTTTCTTGCTGTCCTTAACTGAATAGCTCTTACTATCAATGTTCCAATGTGAAAACTGGAACATGAGTGCTATTAAACAGGGGGATGAGGAGGGAGAGGGAGGTACATCACTGAAGTGCAGCACATTGTCACATTTTGTTTTGGTCTAAATTATTTGCTTAACTTACAGAAATTCTGCCCCAAACCAGCCCGTTTCCATTAGTGACTTTATGTCACTGAGATTGATTTACAGCTTTCCAAAGATCTATTTTTTGACCCAATTTATCTTCATTGCCTGACAGTTACCAGCAGTGGATATTCAGCCCTGTTCTTCCTTCTTAAAGAGATATCAACAGAAGTTAAGAGTTGCAATCTTTTTTTCCATCTGCTCCTCAACAATACTTGAAAAAACACGAATTACTTGTTGTAAAAACCACTATAATGGGGAATTAATGTTAAATGGGCCACTTCCTTCTATAATGGGAATTCAACTTCCAAAACAGTTATGATCCATTTATTAAAATTATTAGAGATGCCTCTGCCTGAATTAAGGTGCAAGCAAGACCATATGTCAAAGTCAATAGTATGGATTTTATTTAACAGTAAATGTGAGGCAGAAAGAGAGAGAAAGAAACAGGAAAAAGGGAGTGGGGAGACGGAAGAAAGAGAGTGACAGAGAGAGATGAAATAGAAAATGTATCACCACTCTATGGAGCCTGGCACCATCCTGTGGGTCGGTTTCTTCTGGTCTTCTTTGCGGTGAGGGTCACTCAAAACACAGAGTCCAAGATGCCCAGGCATCTCCCCTGGTTGGGGGCAGGGGGAGGGAAAGCTTAGTAGTCTCATGCAGCAGGCTCTGGATTTGTTGCCTCACTTGGATCACCTGCAGTCCCCTGGTGGCGAAAGGCCTCAGGAATGAGTCAGGGGGGCGCTTTGAGGATCTTTGATGGTTTATGACCCCTTCTCAGCTGCCTCCCACAGGTGGTGGGGGGGATGGACAGTTTACTTGTTTTTTGTGTGGAGATTTCACCATCACACACCCAAACCCCTCCTCCTCTACCCACTGAGCCTTGTTTACTTCTCCCTAGACCTGCGATAATCGGACAAGTTTTATCTCAAGTTTCCATCACAGTCCAAATTCCAGTTAGAAGGCACTGGGGAGGGGGTTGTGCTTCAGTGGCCTCTGACAGGCAGTTGCTTCTTTGTAGTTTGACAAAAAGTTTTTCCATGATTTTGACAACGTTTAAGACAGGAACAACATTTCAGCCTATCAGAAACACTCATAACGTGGAACAATTGTAACTACTTTAAACCAACATGGAAATACCACTATGCTACAAAATACAGTCCAACACTCCTGCCTCCAATCTCCTTCTCACTCTCACCTGTAGGAAGCAATGGAGAGACTACCAGAAAATCTTGAACAGCAGGTTAGAAGCATTGCCCATGGACAAGAGAAAGATATTAACTAGAGGCTCTAATGTGTGCTGGTTAGCATGCCTGCAAGACTTTAACAGCTTAAGCATTTGGAAGCATAATGCAGGATCTTGCAGCTCCTTGACACAGACACCTTCCTTCTCACAAAATGCATAAGAACAGGCATGATAATGCTAGAAAAAGATCTTCCTTGACAGACTCCATAACTTTCCTAAGCAAGTTCCAGACGTTCACTCTTCTTGCTGTTAGAAAGTTATTCCAGAAGTTCATCCAGCCTGTCCCTCTAAGTCACATTTTGACACCTAATCATTCTCTGATTTGCTCATATGCTTCTGAAATGCAGTACCCAGTGCAGCAGGAAGTACTCCAGGTCAAGCCTTAGGATTGTTAAGTGGAACAATGATTTTACAGTTCTTGCAGGTCAGCTACCCATTTATGTGTTTCCATCAATTTGCTGAGGAGCGAAAACGAAACTGTTCTTGTTTAGCTTGCAATGCACAATAATTTTCAGAGACATTTCTAAGCTAGAACTGGTAGCCATTTGTTCTTCATTTTGGCTGTCTGATCACATCACCCATTCCTGCCACTTGTCAGAACTTTTTAAAATTTATTCTTTTATTCTACAGTGCTTGCACTCCTCCCCAAACTATTTGCGAGTTTATTAAATCTACATGCCATTTCATCACCCAGGTCCAATTGTAAAGCTACTGTTGTATAACACTGCATCCAGGACAGATGGAAATACCCAACCCAACACATTTTCCTGAGTTTACTAATGATCAGTTAATCTTCTGAATGCAGTGCTCCAATCAGTGCTGCATTCATCCACGAGTAGGTTTCCTGAGAACACTTACCAGAATGCCACCAGGATTGTAAAAATGCATTTCCTTCTCCACAGTGCTCATACCTTTCTCAGGGTAGAAAACTGATTTCAGTAAATCTCTAATCAATTATTACGTATCTGCTGGCAAGCTTCCAGGTACTTACCAATTACTCAACTATTTTTTCTTGGAAGCTGACTGGGCTGGCCTCTCCTGACTACTACTTTCAGCTCTGCAAGTGAAAGAAACACTAGACTTGCTCTTTTTTCCAGTGTTCTGACACATCATCACTGACCATCCCAAAATAACTGAAAGGGTCTGACATCTCAGCCCTTTTTTCTTTTTTGAGGGGGGGAAGGGAGGCAGAGGCTGCAGAGGTGGGGAATGTTTTCTTAGGATAAAGTTCAACAGGCTTAACCTAGCAAAGTATCTTAGTGAAGAATCCTCTTAATCTGTTCCATCTTTATTCAACGCCCACCAGAGTCCCTTGTGACCCTTTCAGTGAAGACTGGCACAAGAAAAATGTAGTAAATCCTCTGATGGCCTTAACAATGCATGGTGAGACCCCTGAGTCATAGATGAGTCCTTCCTTCTTTTCTAATGTTTATAGGATTATCTTTTATTGTAATTTAGCCCTTCCCTTTCACCTTTGTCTCAAAGATGATTCTGGGCTTCCCCTTAAGGCATGAAATTGAGCCTGACTTACTCCATAGTGAGCTGTGAGGCCCCCTGTTCAAACAGTGCAAATGCACTTATGTTTTAAGAAACAGGCAGGTGATGACGAGTCAGCCAGCTCAACTCCGTCTGATCAGTTCCTTGTGGACTCTCAAGGAGCAAGTGTCCACTGCAATGCTTCAGCACAGTCCAAGAACTCTTTTGTGCTGACCTGCCAAAAAAAACTGGCTTCTCTCCCTGCAGGTGACAACTGTTCCCTAGTCCATGCAAGTGTGTTGCTCTCTGGATATCTGAATCACACGGAAGGGAACTGGGCACTGCCAAGACATTCCAGAGATCTGCTGCACCTTTGTGTGAAAAACATAGTGTTATCAGCTTGCCATTTAGACTGCTTTTATGCCAAGTCATGGTATGGCAAAACACCCCAAAAAGATTTATTGATTAAAAAGAAAAAAAGAAAGAAAAAAAGAAGAAAAAAGACACTACATACTACCAGTACAGAAATAAAGATTATGTAAGACTAGGGCATTATGAGAGCCAGAGGTAGAAAAAGAGAAGGGACAAGAAAAAAAGTCCTTGGTGATCAGACTTGCCTCAGACCTAGGTCTCCCTTAGCTAGACAAATGACCTCCAGAGTAGCTAAGACAGCATTACACCCACCTTTATATCCAAGTCTGATATGGACCTCACTCTTTTGTGCTAGAGCACCTTAGTTTTTACAGCTGTCTTTCTGGAGTCTTACAAGGATGGACAATCTGTCTTACAGAGACTTCCGATGTGACTGTTTGCTGTCTGTCCTAGAAAGGTCAGTCACTATCATTCCCTCGCCTCCAGCCATGCAGTGTTTCTCCCTCCTTTCCACATCTTAGTTGCTGTTTATTTTGTGCTAATACAGTAGCAAACTGAGTCAGCTCACAAACAAATTAGGCAAGTACTAGATGCTGAAGGAATATGCAGAGTGTCCCTTTTGGCAGCAAGCTACTAAAGCAGTCCAGCATGACTCAGTTTCATCCTCATCCTACTCCTTCCTCAACCAAGGGAAAATGGACAACTGCTTTTAATTCAAATGGGCACTGTTTCCCTATTGTAGGTATATGTTTTTGTATTTCGCTAGTAAAAAAATAAACTGATACAAGAGTGAGAACTCCCTCTCTGGTTTGATAACTGTCACTTCTGAGAATTCAAACTATATTTAAATGCAAAATAATTTACACTAAACTTTAATAAAATGTATAGTTTGATGTAGCATATAATTTTACAGAAGTGCCCACATTATGACAATTATGCTTGATATTCCTATCTCTGGAGAAAGATGATATATAGAAGTTATTTTGATACTCTGGGGCAACCATTTCCACCCTAGGAACTTTTTGAAATCAAACTTAATTGCTGTGGAACAGCATTTTTCATAACTAAGAACCAACCACATGAACACATAAGATGTAACCAATATGGCTTATTACTTGCTCTCGGAAGAGATTAACACTACAGCGGAAAAGCAACTAGAAGTGCTTTACAGGTACTTAAAAAATGGCTATGGCTTGCTGGGACTGGACAAATTCAGAGATTTTTCTGACAAACTCCTGACTGGAGCACATTAGAGAGTTTTTATTTTTTCCTTCATATTGATGACTGTCACTGTAGGTGACTACAGAGCAGGGTCCTCTTCAGAACAGCAGGAACAAGAGCAGTCAGCTGAATCCATTCCAGTACAGAGAACAGCTTCCACCCAGCATACAGTTTAACACTCAAATCCAACACTGAAAGTTTTATAATTGCAAATGCTCACACAGGAGCATTACAGATTTGGAAGTATTGGCATATTTCAAAAAATAATGATGCTGCATGAGCTGCGATAAAATGTAAAGGCAATTAAAAAAAAGTACATCTGTCAACTAGCAGCATAATCTCTGCAGTTCGAGTTGAGGATTTGCCAAAGAATCACTGAGAATGGCTTTGGAAAGAGTCCAAACAATACAGCCGTGTCAGAGAGCAACAGGGCACTAGGTACAGCACATACATGTAGTTTCTTTTATCCATGAGAGGATCACGACTTCGGAGAATTCAACTACACAACCAGACTACTTAAATGCAATTCCAATGCTACTTGAGAGTAGATTTTGCCAGATTGGATTATTATATAAACCAAGTGGATTCCTCAAAGCATTTGGAGACCATTTGCCCACAGGAATGGATGATAGTATTGAAAAAGCATTTTAAAAAACAGACTGAAAAACAAATGCAAAATCACAAAGCATAAAAAATTGTTATTGGAGAAGAGTGAGTTAAGTCCTATGTTTAACTTTAAATGAGTAGGTGAATCTAAACAAGGTCCTTCAGAAACAGATGGAGTGTGATTAGAAGTAACACTATCAAAAGTGATATGCTCGGTGTTTTATGAGATGAGCTCTTCAATTCAAAACATTCCCATCCTATCGAACAACTCAGAGTTGCTGCTGCAAAGGTTTGTTCAGGCACTAGCCTAAAACAGGGCACTAATATGGAAACATTTCTATTTGGAGTACATTCCTTGAGACAGAAATTCATATACGTGAAGAGCAGCCCTTCTCCACATTATTCATCCAGCCCAATGATAGATTTGCCAAGTCTGAATGACGTACTTATCACTGTGTCTTTGGCAGGGGACCTGGGAGCCTTACTGGGAACTGCGAAGACACATCCAGCAAGCCTGTCAAAACAGGGCCTGTTCACACATCGCTGAGAGAATGGGACAGAACCATCCTCACATGATTTCTGCAGTGGCACCGGAAATCTGTGGAAACAGTTGAAAGGCATTAAAACAGCTCCACTGTGGGAGGATGCCAGCTTGTCAGGAAGCTGATCTTGAGCTTTTTCTAAAACAAAAAGTAGATGTGCTTCATTGCAGCAAGACTCCTGTTGGTAGGATGTGGATTTCTACTGTTACCCCTTGGAACTGGCACCATTTGTCTGCTCAGAAAGCCTTGCATATCAGTGCTGGTTCCACACACATCACATGGTAGCACTGGTTCCACAGCGTGAAAAATCCTTTGTTCAGCAGGACAACACAGCAGGATGAGGGATGAATGAGTATTTTGTTGGGCTATGCTTCAACACAGATTTTTTCAAGCCTGTAGGACCAATCTAGCTACTCTTGGAATACCTCCAAGACCAGAAAAATTGTAATTTGCTGCCAGCCAGGGACACCACCCTCAGGTCAGAACACCACCACCACTTCCACTCTTGGCTTGTGGACATACCACAGAGCAATTTGCTATAGAAGAAGCTGCTGCTTCTGCTTTTCTCTTTGATGTCAGCAGATTTTAGAAGTCTGCATAACATCAAATTCAACAGTAGGGACAGATCTCAAGAGTATGGTGGTAAGGATTCTTTTCCGGGTGCGAAAGCAAAAGTTTGTTCCAATCAAATTCAGGACAGTGTCAAGTTCTAGCGGTATTGAGTAGGTAATTGCCAGTTGGCAGTCTGCATGAAGAGGGTAGTACCATCTGTATTTCCAACAACAGAAGTCAGATTTAATATATATACTCTGCACATCTGCAAAGAAGGGCATCTCTGAACATACAAGGGACACTAACTAAAGGTATCTAGAAAGTCAGGTAACCCAAACCATGCATTAACACCTTTAAAAACCACCTGGAATTAGTCTGTTTCAAATTACATGGCTCAGATTTCAGACAGGACTTGCTCAGACTAAATTCTGCCCACATCTTTAAATCCCCCTTTGCTGTGAATACAGTGCCAGGTCTAATCATCTAAGATCAGAACCCACTCAGCTTCACCAAATGTTCTTCTTTGCTGCATTCCAAAATAGGCGATATAGCTCTTGAGACCTAACTCATCAAGAGAATCACAGAATGGTTTGGGTTAGAAGGAGCACTTAGAGGTCATCTAGTCCAACCTTCTCTGTAATGAGCAGGGACAACTTCCATTAGACAAGCTGTCCAGTTATGTAGCAGAAAAATCTGATTCTCTGTCAGCAATGAAAGTCTCTTTATAGATGAAAACTTTGGAACTGACACACCAGGTATAGGTCCTGCACACCTGTAACTGGCAATCTCCGTTTCAGCACTCAGCTTTGCATAAACAATCCTGCAGCATTAATTCTCCCCACTATGAGAATTAGCCCAGACTGAAGCAGCATCTAGCTTTTACATATCAAGATTGTCTGAAATTCAGGTAGCACTGTGCTCTATGGTACAAGCTCTAAGTTCTTCTGTGGATCTAACACAGGTAAGAGTCTTTTCTCTCAACCTTTGTCTTTTTTTATGAAAAATTGCTTCTTCAAACACACTCTTTTCTGAGAGCTGTCAGCATCTTACAGCACTTTGTCAGGTACCATTTGGACAGATTTTGAACAGGCCAGAGCTAGGAGTCACAGATTAAAAACAGTCTCCACAAAAAAACCCCCATTCTCTATCATTAAGTCTCAACACTGTGCTCAAAGCCAGTTCAAGAAAGATTAGAAAGTCCATCTTCTGACAGTACCCTTCTGTTCCCGCTCAGAACAAGGGTCATGACGAGGTAAGTCCGAAACCTGTTCTATAATAAATGCATTAGTCAAGTATTAATTTTTTAGTAATGTATTTTCAAATACTTAAAAACTGCTGGCATGTTCCACTCCACTCATTAAAAGGATGGGGTTTATATATTTAATTCCTTCCTAAACTGAAAGTAAAAGTTTTATATTTTCCCTAGGTACTTCAAGCACAAAGCAGAACATTCCACATAACCTAGAATCTGAACTGCCAGAGGTTTTTGGGAGGAGCTGCAACCCTCATTCTTAAAAATCTAACCCTAAAATAATCCTGGTATCAGTCTCTGCACAACTTAAAAGGTGTATCTTTCTAGTCAAGGATATTAATGAAAATATTAATTATTTGGGATCAATTTCTGAAAAAATAAACTACCTGCTTCATAGCCAGGAGAACAAGGATTCTTCAGGAGTTCATATTTTCCAATTATTTTTTTTCTCCATACACTAGAAAGATATGCTCATTGTTAAGAACTTAACTTTCAAGTTCAAATAAGTACTGTCCTACATTCAGGACTTTGCACCTCAAAACACAAAACTTTTCTTTGCAATAAATTTAAGTTTTCTTTATTGGTCCATTCCAAAAGAATGAGTCTGACAATAGCACTACACTTATTCAGAAGTTTTGAAAGCTCACACTATAGAGATGGAATTGAAATATCACTCATTTAAGCAAAGCAGTGAAACAATTCTGATGCCTTTAAGTGAATTCATTCCAGAAAACTGAGATCTTTGAAGACTCAATTGAAGATGTTAGAGATTTGCTCACAAGGTAGAACACTATTGCAACATGACTGGAAAGTTCAAATTTGCTTCAAAACCTGCAGAAAAGTGGACTACCATTTGAAAGCTAAAAGCTAAATGAGGGAGAAGTGTTGCCATAGCATGGATAACTTTGTGGACAGAAAGTAATTAATTTACTTGCAATTATTTTATTTAAGACAGCACAAGAGACAACTAGGAAATAATATACTAGAAGTTCTGTTTCTTAAAAGTTCCTGTAAGTATTGATCAAAGCCAACTATTTTAAGTCAGGGCTATCTTCTATTTCACTAGTTTTCTTCACTGGGTGATAATGGACATACAAATCCAGGCAGTGAGTTCACACAGTAAATTTCAAAACCACCTCTAGTTCATTTTAAAGGCACAGTACAGTTAAAAATGTCAATTTTCCATCAGATGAAGTGCTTAGAGATGAATTCCTGAGTGTATATTCGTTACAATTACATTAGTGCATACAAAATCTTTTAAAACCTTGTCAGTCAAATGGTTCACTGAACTCCTGAGAAATTTTAGTGAGGATGTGGCAGGTGAAGGATAATTCTGATTATGAATGCTGACAGTTTTTTACTGTTTGTATGACAGAGGGTGACAGCAGATGTCTGAAACAACTTTTGAACTCTCCCATAGAAGCCTGCTTCTTGATAGCTGCAGCTCACCATGGGCTGTTGTGGTGGGTTGACCTTGGCTGGACACCAGATGCACATCCAGCTGCTCTATTACTCCCCTTTCCAACAGGACAGCAGAGACAGTAAGGTGAGAAAAAACAACTTGTGGATTGGGATAAGGCAGTTTATTTAAAGTAAAAAGTAAAGTGAAGCTTGCATGCACAGAAGCAAAAGATAGCAGGGTTTATTCTCTACTTCCCATGAGCGGCCATGGTCGGCCACCTCCGAGAAGCAGAGCTTTGGTACAGGTGATGGTTTCTGCGCAGGCAGCCATTGGACAATGGATGCCCCTCTTCCTGCTCCGTGCCTCTGCTTTTATATCTGAGCTGATGTCATATGGTATGGAATATCCCTTTGGTCAGTTTGGGTCAGCTGGTCTGCTTGGGTCCCCTTCCAGGATCTTGCCCTCGACTGAGGAAGGAATGTTACAGTGCTGATGCTGCGCTCAGAAGTAGCTGAAACATCAGTGTGTTATCAACACCCTTTCAGCTACCAATGCAAAGCACAGCACTGTGAGGGCTACTGTGGGGAAATGAACTCCAGCTCAGCGAGATGCAATAGAGCTGCTTATAAATCTGATTAATATTTGGATTCAAAAAAGTGGTACCTACTGAATCCAATTAAAGAGACAGTCACCAATTCAAAGGCAGATCATTGTATTTCTGCATATAGACTATTTTGACAGGAAACAGTACTGGATTGGGAAGAACTTGGAAATTAACAAAATCCTAGAAACAGGAGACACAGCAACATATGGCTAGCACTGACCAGGCATCTTGACCAGTGACCCTCTAAGCCCACATACAACATGAAGCAGCTACATGGTACAAAACCAACACCTTCCTGCCAATCTTGCCCAGACAAGCAGCAATCTCCCCAGTGAGAAGTTAAGGCAGAATGGATATAACTCTGCAAAACTGGATGTTACAAACAAATCCGTACATGATACAGACAAAGAAGGAAGTGATAATTATCACAGGTTAAAGCTGAAGATGAAAAATGAACAAAACCCACAAAGAAAGGAGGACATCTGAACAGCTAACTTTATTTAAATTAGCTCATGAAAGTTTTTCACCAGGGCATCCACAAATAAGTATGCTCCAGCTTCCTGCTACCCTCCAGATGCAGCTTCCAGACAGTGAAAATCAGGTTCCACCTTTTGAGTTACGTGAACTTCTTTTAAATAATTTCCTGAAAGTTTCCCCAATGGTCATATTTAAATAGTATTCAGCTAATTCTAGTCAAAGGGAGCTCAGACTGCCTAGGCAAATTCCAGTACCTACTGTCACCTTTTGAAAACATTTGCGTCCTTTCGAATGTCTCATTGGCAGCAAATGGATTGATTGGTACTAATTGAGCAGACCTGACTGCATATTTGTAGCTCATGATAACCTACAACAGACACTCTCCCAGGTTGCCACAAACATTTATGCTATTGGAGCAGTTGGCACAGAAGGCTTGTTAAAAGACTTCAGTTTTGTTTGTTCCTGTAAGAGTCCAAACATCAGTTCCCTGTGTTCGTGCATTAACTAAGCAACTCACCTAAGACTTCCTCAAATACTGAAGCTAAATTAAAATTCAGAAGTTCCCAAGAGCCTGCTGTTCTGAAATACTGCAGGAAGAGGCAGACTGTTCTTGAAATAACTTTAGTGTTTGCAAACAGGACATAATAATTCCCCCACATTTTAAATGCTATTTAATAATTACTCTTGTAAAAAGACTACCTAAGTTACATTTCCATGGACTTGCACGGACTACAGTGTCCCTCAGGCAGCATTAGAAGCTTAAAACCCTGTATTTGTAAACATTTTCTCTTTCCAAGTCTGTGAAAGGATATCTGAAGATTTTTTCCAGCCTTAGAAAGATAGCTCAGTAACTATATAGCTAAAATAGGATTACTTTACAAAGACAACATGAATGACAAAAATATTTATGAACTGTGTTTATATAAACATATTGGCTTGTAAACAAGTTGACAACATTTACATTAAATACTGAGAGAAAACTTCAAACTAGACAATTTGCATTAAAGAGAAAAATATGTTAAAAATTAATTGCATCTTAATTATTCCATTAGTTATGACTAAATCAGGCACCTGGCAGTTTCAGAATTGAACTGTACTAAAACACTGCAACAGTGCTGAATATTGTAATTTACACTAATGATTTCCTCTGATAGGGTAAAAGCCACCTCATAGTTACCTGAGGATTCCCATGATAACTCAGTGGGCATGACAGTATGAAAATTACTTATTCTTCATGGACTGGAAACTCACCACCTAAGTCAATGTTTTTGGCATACTTTAGAGGACAGTCTCTTATTAGCTATAGTTTTGTATGGATATCCCAGAAACGCCAGCAAAACTAATGCGAAAGTCAAACTCTTCTGGAAGTATAAATCTCATCCAAATATTTCCAGCAATATTTGCACTGTTTTGCAGGATTTTAGCTAGTTTTATTTATGAACAAAAAAGTCCTACATGTTAAGCATTAAAGCATCTAAGAAAACTTAACAGAAAAGTATGATGAATTATTAAATAGTTACAACAGTTCATCAAATTATACATCAGAAATTTACATACATGTTTAATCATAAAACAATATTTTCTATATATTATTGAAACTCATCTTCAATATTTGTTCTCATTTAACAGTGATACTCAAAAAGTGATATTCAGGTTCTTTACTCCTTTAAGTGAGCAAACTTAATTCTTCTATTTTTACAGGTGCAAGGATGCTTATTTGGATACAACTTCCACATAGGTATGACTTTCAACATAACTTGAAATTACACTTTTTTCATCTTGAAGGCAAAAAGATATCAATGGTAATAAACAGACAGTTCATCATCACTCATGTCTGAATCATCATCATCCACTTCACCTTCAATGACCGATTTCTTGCCTTTGCAGCATGAAACAATTAATCCAATTAAAAAGACCTGCAAATTTAAAGTAAGTAGTAAAAGTTACTGTTAATTCCATTAAGGGGCATATAAGGACAATATATGTAAAACAAAATGGCAGGGTGGTGATGCAAATGATGCAATGACAACTACTGTAAATTATCCAACTTGATTTAGTGATCTCGAAAGTACTTACTGCAATGAATGCCCAGTTCCCAAAGTAATAGGCAGCACTGAAGAACCAAAACTTATGAAGAAAGAGGTACGTCCGAGTGACAATACACTGATCTAAAATGAAAGGAAATAGTACTGATTAACACAGAACAACAACAACAACAAAACTTAAAAAAAAAAAAATCAGCTAACCCAAATATAATGGAATAATAATTTAGCAGTTTTGGTGAGTATTCATTAAATCTCATTGACTCTTCTCTCCTGCGAAGGTATAAAAGACCAACATTTATTGTTACAAAGAGTGACTGACAGGTAACACTAAGTTAAAACTTACACAGGTAACCCCATTACCACTGGGTACAATTTCTCCTGCAGCTGTGCCAATTATTAATGAGAATCTGTTCAAACGGAACTCGCTTCCCATTTTAGATAAATCATAGCCATAAAGAGATATAAAGCAGATTCTGGATTAAACATACATTTCAGGACTCTGGAAAAAAAAAAAAGGTGTTTCTACCAGGATTGCATAAGCTTTGTAAATCAATGTCAACTACGATGTTGAGTCATGTAGACCAAAAAACCCCAAGAAGTACTGAGACTTTTGCAACCCAGATAGCAGAGGACTTATTTGTACCCAAGACCTAAAAATACAGTTAAACCTCACTACTCTAACATGTATTTTTTGATGTGGCTGCATTTCTCCTTTTTAAGCTAGTCGGATTCTAACAAAATTAAGAATCAATTGCCAAGGCATTTTCAACACTGCAGACAGGGAGCATAAAGGCTTGAATGGAACACTGAACCCGTGACATTTGAGAGATCATGTCAGGGTGGCCAGCAGGACACGCGAGCCAGCTGAACCTCTCTGGTGTAAGGAGTGCACTGAGTTTATGCTAAGGTATGACTTTTTCCTTTACTTACTATGCCTCAAACCCCACCTAAAACCCATTTCAGAGCAGGAATTGGTGTCTAAACTTGAACACTCAAGAAAGTAAGCAACACAAATTGCCTGTTCTTCCCTCAGTTTGGACCATAGGTTTGGAAATATTCCCCAGGTACAGCTGAAGTACAGAACTTCCTGTCTTCTAAAATTCTGAGTGATATGCTGCTTATGTAGTTACATAGTTTACCTTTCAGCAGCCATCTAAGTAAGAAATGCAGGTAAAGTGAAAATGCTTCATAATTGCAAATAGTATTGTCAATACCATCTGCAGCTCTCCAGCTGGTTACTTGAATTAAAAACAGCTACAGACTTTCAGATGACTCTTCACAGTAACTGGATTAAATAGGTGATGGTAAATATTTTAGAACAGCTTGACCTTGAGAAAACATTTCTATGCAATGTGTCACAAGAGCAGTTAACTAACTTTTACCTATTATTTCTGAACTAATATATTACTAAATAGGTTGACATAACACAACATTCTTAATCAACTTATTCCTCCAATTTAGAATAAATTATAATGTTCCCCCAATTTAGAATAAATTATAATGAAGAACCAGAATTAAGATAACTACTTGTTATCCAGAATGATCAGGGAGAATATTACTGGCACATCTTGATCATGTGGAACAGAAATACACATGGAAAGTTACTAAGCCTCCAATAGATTAACTGCCACCACTTTAAAAATACAGTATATTATGTAGTGCTGACCAAGGCACGAAGCCAAGATTCAAGATAAAACAATGTTTTAAACAAAGAATGACAAGTACTAATAGTCATTACTACCTGAAGAGTCAACTGTTTTTGTTTTCAGTCCACTGATGACTCAGTTTATCAACTAGACAATGAAAGAGATTATACTCTCTGTAAATCCACAGATCAAACTGGGAGGAGAGCAGAGAACCAACACAGTAGATGGCCATATTTAGGAGAGACCTATTTTTCAAGTCCCTTCAAACAGTCCTCAAAGTAGAACAGAGACAGAAGCCCTGTACTTGGAACAGAGAGACACCATGCAACAGTGCAGGCTGGGCATTGACCAGATACAACTAAATCAGAGAAGGTTCACCATCGGCACAGGTAAACATTGAAGCAGCTGTTTGTGGAACCATTTGCAGCTGGATGGACCTGAGCAACCTGCTCTCGTTGACCCTGCCAGGGTTTGGACCAGACTATCTCTTAAGGTCCTGTGCGTGCTTGAAATCATTACATGAAGGCAGATGTAGAGACCACAGATCTAACTAACAACGGCATTTTGGATGGAAAACCCAAAGTAAGAATATCATCCACAGACAGATGAAGTGCATACATACCCAAATTTAAGCAGAAACTAGTTTTGCTTAAAATATACTCAAAACTACTGCCAAAAGAAAACCTGCATCTTTACTGTGCTACAACAGATAAGCACTGCATATTCCAAATCCTAAATATATTGAAGACAGGGCTTCAGGTATCCAAGAACATTTATTTCATACAGCTTTTGCTGCCAATTATTCAAAAGCTGTGTTGTAAAAAGCAGCTGCTGCTTACAGTTTCTAGGTATTCACAGACCAAATTGTTGAGATGGACCAGTCAAAGCAAGCTTCAGCAAGAAGATACTAGCAAGTATATAAAAAGTTTTGAAATTTCAAGTTTCCCTTTTTGTCTTGTACCTATGATCTCAACCTAATATCTTTATCAATATTTCATAGTGTTAAGGTCACTCAAGGACTTCCAATGTCCACAGAAGTTTATGTTAATGATTGTACTTCACATATTATTTCCACAGCTTTCTCTAGAAACAGATTCATGGAATAGCAGCAACAGCTGCCTCAGCCACAAATACAGTATTTCTTTGTTTTCTCCTTGGTTAAACGGGGGAAAATGACTATGTTTTTAGTACTTCTTAATCAGCAGTTTCTACAAAAGTGGTTTCTTGCATATTCCATTTGAGCACATCCCCACTTATTCCATATTCTTCTCTGCTGTAAGATATATACATACACACAAAAGTAATAGTAACCTCATTCAGCTGTTGAGCCTGCCTTTGCACTTCACAGTCCTGCTCCTCTGCTGCTGCTACTTCACTGGTTTCACAAGCTAATCTCCCATACAAAGTTTTTACAATTTTTGGGTTGTGGCATCCAATGTCAGTTATCTTTCCCTTAGCTAACTTCTCCCAGAAATTGCTTACATCTTCAGCTCATCACTCAGCTTTCACAACAATGCAAGAGCTTTACTACCGCTTGCTTCAAGGTTAACTTTGCAACAAATTTACATCTTTGATCTCTTTCAGACTGGAAAGTACATCGGAAGACACACTACTCACATATAGCAAGGATCTGAAAATATCTCCCAACTGGTTGTACGTAGCCACAATAGCTGCCCACTTAAAGCAGATGTGAATCACTAAGCTTCCAACATTTCAAGCTGACAGCACTTTGAAGCACTAGAGTGCACTAAAAGCACGAGTATCAAACCACTCAGATGCTAAACAACAGTTTGCAGATCTTAAAAGACTGTAGATAGCTATGTCTAACATACATGCACAAAAAGCTGCCTGCTATCAATTCCCAGTTGTTTGGCTTTGGTGTGGACTTTCTCTGCTTAACTGGAAGTGGTAGTGAGATGGCACCTAAAACAGACCCCTAGAGACCAGAAGTCTAGCTGGATAAAGTCTAGTCCAAAAAGCTACCTTATTCAATAAAAGCTGCTCAGTAGTTTGGAATCTAATCCTGACAAAGCAAAAGATTTAGCAGGCTAAGGAGGAGCCAGGAACTTGGAAGCCAAGGAGTAATAAAGAGCCTGGAAAAGCTATTAGGGACAAGCTATCATTTAGAAGGCAAACTGCTTTTTACAGGGCTTCAAGCTGCAGATAATTTGTGTATAAGATTTCACATGGTGTATTTGCAAATCAAGCACAACCTGATATAAAACTAGACATCCAGAAAAGTGATGTAATCAATGTAAATAAGTCTGGTTTTATAACGAAGTCAGATCTGATTTTGTAACAAAGGTTACAAGCCTGGATAACCAACAGCTATTTGAAGTTACTTTACACTACATGAACAATTGCAGCAGCCACACAACTTCTTGATGATAATTACACATTATGAATGTTTACATTAAATGGCTTGAGAATCTGCAAGTCCCATCAGGGCTTTACAGCAAAAGGAGGCTTCCAGTAAGATTCTCCAAGATTTTGTGCTGAAAAAAGAAAAAAGTTTCTGAATGCTGAATTACAAGAACTATGTCCTACTGAGCAATCTGGGTCACAACTATTTTTTCCAACAGTCAGATTTAAACAGAGTGACTTGTATGAAAAGGATTTGCATTCATGTATGAGTGCAGGATTTAGTTGCAGAAAGAGGGTTCTGGATCTTAGAATCAACCAAGCACAAACAAGCTTTACCTAAACATAACAAGTTTTCACTACTTCCCTCTATACACTCAAAGAGCCTATCAGTCCTCTTTTGGCCATTTTAAATTTGGAGTTCATCTTCATAGTTATGGCATTATAATGCAAAACTGCACCTAGCTATAAGGCTTCTATTTCAGTTTCTTTACAGAGATTCTGTGAGGGTGCCAAGATTTGCATGTATTAACAGACTAGGTGCAAACCATTTAATGAGATTTGAAGAGCTAAACCTGTTAATCTCATTTTTCATAATTTTAAAGGATAAGTTGATTTTAATGTTTATTAAATATCTCCAAGTGAAGAAAATACTAATTCTACAAGGTCACGTGTATAGTGCAAAGGTACAGCATTAGCCAATAACTTAGATCTGAAGCCATGTTAATTCCAATGAGATAATACCCACTTTCTACAGGAAAGCAATAAACTCTAGATCAGACTGCTGAAGAAAAGTGTTCTCAGTGTTTTTACTGAAACTAGACACATTTTGAAACACTGTGTACAATTTAGGTTAATTACTAACACTGGCCAGATGTGTTTAAACACAAGCCATAATTGCTACTTCTTGCCTTTAAATTGCTAACTTAAATTTGAACTTCTGCAAGATGCATTTCCTGAATCTCTCTTCAGGAACTAAAGGCAAATTACTCTTGTTTTAAAGACCTAGTTAGTGACAAGCAACAAAGACAATACCTGAGGGATGAACATGGATGCAAAATTCCAGAAAGCATAATCATTTCCACACTAATCAAAACCTTTTCCATTAGCTACCTATAACATCTTAGTGTATCAAGCTTGGCACAAGCTTAAACTTTCAGTAGTTCAGACTTCCTGAAACTACAGTACACCACTTGACCTTCAAGGTTAACTAATTTTGCCATGTCATTTCTACTGAAGACAGTCATACTGTCTTCAGCTTATTACTTAAAGAAGGATGTGTCCTGTGGAAAGAAGGATTCCTTGTTTTCCCTGTCCTGCAATAATGCTACATGAAAAGAACTTGGAATACGGGAAGGAAGAAAGAAGATACTTTAACAGAATTATCTTGACCTCTTTATATCCTTAGAGAGTACCTCATATTCTGTCTGCAGATAGAAGTATTTACAGGTAGCTGACACTCAAAAAAGCATTTAAATGAAGCAGAGCAACTTCCCATGCTGGAATGCCTTCCTTATTCTCTGGAGAAAAAAAACCCAATTATGACTATGATTAAAGAGTCAAAAGACCTGATGCCAAGTTCTTTTAAATAAAGAAGCTGGATGTGAATTTGTGATTTTTTTTTTTCATCAATGATGCTCTGAAAACAACAGCTTTATTCCTGTCATCTTTAGACACAATTTAGGACACATTTGGCTGTAATCCAGTCAGGTTTCTCTCTCATGGTTCAGAAAGGATTTGCCCAGTCCAGTGTCATTCATCCAGCCTAGCTGCAGGACATGTCTTAGACAGTGAAAAAGATCATCTCCATGACCTGATCCTTTCTAATTCTATTGGACAGAAAATAAACATCTGTATGAAGCGTCACCAGCTACAGTTACAGATTATTGTATAAATTTTCTGCATGGCTGTTCTTGAGCATGTCATGTAGTGAGTTTATCAGCTGTCTGCACCAAGATAAAGATGATTACACCAGCAGAAGTAGCTTCCAACATTTCACTGAAAATATTTCCAATACGTGCTGCAATTAATGTTTCTCAGTGATTGAAAGATGTGGTGGAACTGCTACTTAAGAGGCCAAATACAATGCCTTCTTTTGTTAAGAGAACTGCCTTTATTAAAAATGCTGTTTTGTAGACAGTGTTGGTAGGTTTCTTATTCAAAGGGTTCATTACTTGCTTTTAAGAATGGATGTATACCCCTCAATCCTTTGCAAGGAGCTTCAATTCTTATTCCAAAGTACTGATAATATCAGAGCATTTTACCTGACTGTCGGGCTTAAATCCAACAGGAAACAGAAGTAGCATGTAGATCTAAGAAGAAAGCTTGCAATTACTTTACTGCCATTTAACATTTCAGAGTATTTAGAAAATGCAGCCTCATCTCTCTCCAGTTATGATTACTTGGAGGGAGAAGAGGGGTAGTTCATATCTGCCCATGGCCGTGGAGTGCAGAAAAAAATTGCAGGAATTGATGTATCTACAACTGAGTGTCAACAAACAATGCATTGCAAAAAGATACTTATGGCACTCTTAGCTGCTCATATTGTTTACAGCTGCCAAACAGGGCTTTCTGTTGTCAGACCTGCACCATTGTGCTTATTTATATTGAGTACTTATGGTTATAGAGGACTTCAATAGTGTTACGCACAAGTAGAGATTCAGGGCAAAGTACCAGTAAGGTCATTCACTGAAGTAAAAGCAAATTGGACAAAGTCCTCACTAAAATCGCTTTATGTGAAACATTTTGTAACTGTGCAAATTAATTAATTTAAAACAACAATTTGCAAGTGGTAATCTACAGTCATGCAGCTCTTCATACAAAATTACTAATATTGAAGGTTCTGAGCAATTTGCTTTTAGTTTCCCTTTGCATGTCTCCTGATTTCTCTGAAGGAGAAACAAAGAATATGCTCCTGTTTTGGCATTTGTCTTTGGGGCTCCTTTCCAGCTTGAGTAATGTCTATATCTAATCTTTATTCTGGCTAAAATAAAGCCTGGGGTCCTGAACTTCTTGACTTCTAGCTAACAAGTGTTTTAGAAGAAGGTACAGATCTAGTTAACACAGTAAAACCTTCTCAGTTCAAAGCCTTAGAACCTGAGATAATCTTCCTTTTCCCACTTTATATGTAGCTTCAAGTCAGTGCAGGCCTATGAAAAAGGCCTAGCAGATAAACTGTACCCAGCATTTAACAGGCATTTTAACTGCCTTAAGTTTTCCTAGGAAGTGTAATTGTCCTTTTGACCAAGCCAGACACTGGTTTGAAACATATCTGTAGGAAACACTGCCCATTAAAGCCTGAAGTTTTGAAGACATCAAAATTTTTGAGAGCATTAGCTGTTACAAGAAGATCAGATCAGGTCTATTCTACCACCTCAGACAGAAAAAAAAAAATCTGCTTAGTAACAGCAAGTAGAGATCATATCTATAACACCTGAGTATTCAATAACAGTGGATTGCTATAAGCTTATCTATCAGCACAGACAATAAAAGGTCGTAGTTTGTTTCATGTTTAAGGAAAAACACCTCTAACTTAAAATTAACTCAGTTTAAACAGAACAAAATACAGTGCAGAGAAGACAAGTCAATATTTGTATTTAGTTCGATGGTTTACATAAACCAGAGAAGGCAATTCAAACTGCGTTTGGCGAACCTTTACATTAACTTAAAGTTATTTGCATCTCTTTTTGTCCATGTCTAATATCCTTAAAAACAAGGAAAATTGTATTAAAAAGTCTAGTTTCTACCTCTGAAATAAGTTTCACTTGTCAAGATACCGTCTGATCACAGAAAAGAATAGCTTCTAAAACAGTTATTTTCATTAGTTTTGTTACTAGCTATTACAAATGGCAGGTATTTCAAGGCAAGCACTACATTTCCACTTTCTAAAACTGACTGGATGAAATAGTGAATAAATGTCTTCACTAACACAACTTTTTTTTTTAGTATTACAAAATAAAATTTTCTTTCATTTATAAAAACACTCGAATGGCCTGACTATCATCTGCAGTTAATACAACTCCACTACAGCCTTTTTTTCATCACATTTATGTTCACATTTAAGAAATACCCATCCATCTTCTACTTACACTAGGTTAGCACAGGACAGCATATCAACACCTTCTTCACCTCTCCCCTGTTAAGAAGGGGGATCATGATTCGAAGATCCCCACTGCAACAGCACGTTAATGATGACAAACCAAAGCCATCATTTACACAGACCAACTCTTGTATTCAGCACATCAGGAGACTGGTTTTAAGCATAAGCTATATTGCCTATGTTAGTTAAAGTAAATTAGGAAAGAAAATCAAAGTATTAAAAGTACTCAAAAAATCAAGTACGGGTGCAATTTCATAAGTTTATAGGAATTGGGGTTGGACTGAAATAATTAAGCAGAAAAATCTGAGGAAAGCGGACTATTTTAATTTCTCTCACAAAAGTCAAGACTAGTGAGCCTTATCAATGTCACCGAGTATATTCTTCTCCCAGCAAATATTAGCCAAGTCAAGAAGCTGTTTACAATATATAAGAACCTATACAACTTGGTCAAAGTGATCTCATTTTGAAAGCAACAGGTGTTGTTCTAAATTCTGCCAAAACGAGAAGTTTCTATTTTTAATCACAAAGATACAGCAGCTTAAATGTGAGTTGAACAACTATATTTGTCAAAATACAAAACCACTGGAAACTGCATTAAGTCTAAAGATAGCAACTAAAAAAATGGATGAATGATTTAAGTATGGGGGAAGACAGGAGACAAATCCATCTCCCTTGGGAAATGCTATGAACCACCAGGAATAAGACTAACACATACATACTGAATTTAAAGACAGTGTAAATACAAGGGAACCACCTTGGAAAAGAGACCATGGCTTAACAGACTACAAACAAAGAACTAATGGTCCAGTTTTCTCCACTAGTTACAAAAACAGTTTAAAATTAAGCCCTATCTTGTCCAATAACACAAGTAGAAAAAACCTGAGGAGCTGTTAAGATCTAGAAGCAGTCAAAAAACAGGAGTTACAGAATACTGAAAATAAGAAAAGAATACAGGACAACTATTTACCTTTTCTGTCAATTAACAAACACTATCAAACATTTTATAAGTATGTAAATGCACACATAATACAGCTGCTCTTCATACAACAGAGCTGAAAGTTTGCCAGAGCAAGAACAATTGAAAGCTTGGGTGTGAAAAAATCTGGACCACTCTGAAGGCCATAAATCTTTTGCTGAGATCAAAGCAATCAATACAATTGATTGTGACCTTAAAGAGCAGTATCATTATTACAATGGCTTGTGCAATTCAAACTGTTTCAAACTGTGAAAAAATTGTATATATGTAGAGGAAAAGGAAGGTGAAAGGTAACACTGCAAAAAACAAATACAGCATGATTTTGATTATTTTGTATTTTTTTTTAATGAAACCAGGCTAAAACTCATTCACAGCTTTACTCAAGTTTCAAAAACAAATAAACACCAAATAAAGTGTTACTAGTCTCTCTCTAACCAAAAAAAAAAAAAAAAAAAAAAAAAAAAAAATCAGCATTAAGACCTGCATACATGGGAAGTCAAGGAACACTCCAGAATTACCTATCTGCTTAATGGTCACTACTCACAGCTCCAGAATATCCATAATATATCTTCTGCCCAAAGGTCAAAAAGGGACGGTTAATAACAAAAATGAGCAAGAGTTATACTTGATATTATGCAGAACAATTACAGGAAAATAATTTAAGAGGTCTAGTTCCACGGGTATTATTGCTCATGGAAGATCCTGTGTCTACCTATTTATAAAAATTTCATAATTCTCTTAACTGTAAATTCCACTGAGAGTTTCCATTTCCACTAATTTCAGATCTTAGTTTTCCTGAGTACATTAAGAAATTTAGTAAAATACTTGTCTGGACACTTCTATGGTGAACATATACACTGAAGTGACACTTCCCATGCTAAGCTATTCACCACCTGGGATTTATTTTCAACATCTTGCACATACACATTAAATCAAATGAGAGATTTTAAAGCTAAGTGGAATGCTTTGCTGGCCAAGGGTTCTACTAAAAATAGTCATTTCTTCAAATGAATCAAGCAAGCTTTAGGCAAGCTATTTTTTGGACTTAGCTACATATCAAAGCTTATTATTATATATATTATTATATATTAGACCAAAGCAAATGAAAGCCATGAACACAGAGACTGAATTGCTTATCACAATTGACCACACACCTATCACATTAGAAATAAAAGAAATAAATATATCTAACTTACCTTCAGGTGCATCTGCATCACAGTCTTTAGATACAAACGTCACATTTCTTGACTGGCCATCAATTGTCTGATTACTCTGCATTATAAATATGGAAAATTAGTCTACCAGCAATGTTTTTCCAATGATAGTCCCCAAACGAAATACATTTCCAAATAAGTTTTTAATTTTATTGAAACTGCCTTGACAAAACTCTTACAATATTTAAACAGATTGGGTTTTGAACAGTATATGCAGAGTAAGATGTAAATGGTAAAACACGAACATTTTCAAGTATCCTTTCATTTTAAAAAAATGTAGCTTGTGTTCTTTTTGAAGACACAAAAAACAAACTTCACCTCTGAAATTAAACCTTTTAGTTTTCCATAAAAAGAATTTGAAACTGAACTTTGGTGCTAAAGACACCATGAAGATGTTAGGCTTCCATAATGATACCGAATGCAATTCCCTTCTGGTCTAAAGGCCAGATGGTAATATCCAACACAGCCAGCCAGAGAGGAAAAAGACAAATTATGCTGAAGTGAACAATTTAGAACCCAAATGTGCCTGCTTAAGTGGCCCAAATCTTTGCAAACCCAATCATTTCAGAGACTAACATGAATTCTTTATGTACCACATTTTTGAACAATTAGTGAATAATTTTAGTGGAGTCCAGTGAAAATCCTTCACACTACTTTGATTTCTTCATACATTAATTCACTTTAAAGAGTCTCATACCTACTTTCCCCTTCGTGATTTCCTAAACAGAAAGCCCTCTAAAGAAATCAGTAATGGTCAACACCTTTTCTCCTTCAGACTGAAGAAAATATTCCTTAAAACATACCAGCAATCAGTACAAGCTGGTACAGCAAACTGTCTCTCTGACAACTTAATTGAGAAAGTTTATCAATATTAAGCAAATACAGCCTTCACTGTGAACATTCAAGAGAAACAACCAAGTGTCTATCTAAAGGATCCTTTAGGATAGCAACAGTTTATATGTCCAGTTCATTTTGATTCATGCAAAGCAAGGAAGCATGGAGACCACTACTGCCTTAAAAAATATGGATCCAAAAGAAGTATGATTAGTCACAGGAATTGGGAGGTTAAGTGGAACCAAAAGTAGGAAAACAATGTGTAGATAGAAACAATAGGATAAGAACAGAAGACATGAAATTTCAATTATTCAGCATACATTTAGTAGTGGCCCATCTCCAGGATGTATTCCCACTGGCTGTCACCATTACAGCTGACACTGCTCAGAGTGCTTCTTTCAATGAACAGCATTGTACCTTGTACAATTACACAGGGCATACAAAACCCCCAGAACAATCAATCACAACACGGCCATTCCAAAAATTTCACCTTTGTAATCTTTATTCACTTCAGTATTTTAACAGTAGGGTTTTTCAAATAC
The DNA here is from genome assembly GCA_035041135.1 of Platyrinchus mystaceus. Taxonomy (NCBI): domain Eukaryota; kingdom Metazoa; phylum Chordata; class Aves; order Passeriformes; family Tyrannidae; genus Platyrinchus; species Platyrinchus mystaceus. Next base: position 86,115,132 of record JAWWLV010000121.1, on the reverse strand, counting down.
AACCTATGGGCTTTCTTTGATAACATCTATGCTTTTTTCTAGGTCTTATATCACCGTTGCTCTCCATGAACATTCCTGCAATTTAAGACATTTTAGCACAAGTATTGCCAGAGGAGAACTCTAGTGTTCTGTTATCCCATCTAGTACAAAGCTGAAAGCCAGATGCATCAAGGACAACCGTGAGACAAAACCAAATACAAGTAACTCAAGCATGTGTGCTGTAAGAGCTGACACATTTTGGATACTTAAGAAAATAGCAAGCTATCATATAAGAGGTTAGGTTACAGCCTGTAACACCAACAGAATTTGCTCCTGCTTATATTCAGAATCAAGAAATTGAAAAGACCTGTTTGCACACTTGGCCATCTAAGGGATTCTTCTGGATTCCTGCTGCTGACAGCGACACTTGGGGTCCTGCAGTTTAGCTCCACTCCTACAAATTATCTGTGCGATGGCTGAGGAAGGAAAGTGACTGTTCCCCAGGTAAGGACCAGAGAAGCAAAATATCCGTGTCGCTCATGGCAAATGCTGGCCTTTTAATTCCTGTCTGGGTCAGTCAAGTCTTAAAGGTCCAGTAAGGACAAACATCAGCAAGCAATGGTCTTTCTTTCAGACAAATGCGAAATAACCTTTGGCCTAGTTGAACAGAAATAGCAATTATACTTGAGTATGGGCAAAATTATGATTTTGCTAGAAAGCTGAGAAGGTGGCCTGGATGTGGACAGAACTCTGTGAATGATTATGAAGAGACTCATGGCTTAATAGCAGATGTTACAAATTGTTTTAAGAGGTGAACCCAAGCTATCCTTTGTGTTTGAAGAGCTACGAAAGTTGATCAAAGCTCTACACAGGGACTTAGTTGGTAAGGCCACTGTATCCAACAGAAACTTTCAAAAGTTTCCTACAGACAGCATAGCTGAAGACACTTCTGATGAATTGGGGTCACATGCTTTGAACACACCAGTGGTCAGAAAGTTAATAAAGATAGCAGCCCAGGTCTAGCTAAAGTTAATTGCCTCACAAGAGCTCCACTTTTCTACACATACTCAGTAAAAAGGAAAAACGGCCAGCACTTCCAAATTAAAAAGTTCTTTTCAAGAGTAACAGTCTCCAAAGGAAATAGTTCAAAATTTAAAGATGAATTTAACCTGTCTAATGCCTTACTACAGATTTTGGTTACAAATTAGTTTGACAGGTTACCAGATTGGGAATTACTGTAGAGCAAAGCAAAGGGAGAAGTGCTCTTACACGCTGTGTGTCTGTGAGCCACCAGATTGTAATACACATGTTCATCAGCCCACACATCCACTAAGGTAATTTGGAATAATCCTCATTTTTTGCTTGTTTTTTTACACAGTGCTGATTACCATGGTGTTACTTTAAATGGTGAAACTGACTGTGGTGTGTGAGCACAATGAAAAACTGGACTGTCCAAGTGAACTGGTACATACAGCTCATCATCAGGAAGCTTGCCATGTATAGTTCACTTGCCCTGCTCCTGTGTATGTTCCTGGATATTCCTACATCCATAATAACCAATTTATAACTCTCAAGAACCTCTTCATTGCTAACATCCACAGAAAAATCTGTTGCTCCTCTTCATTCCCAGACACCATCTCTTCTCATTTCAAAATATAAAAATCTGACATGCAGTTGTCAGGGTAGTCAGACAGAAAATGTGTCTGGTACATTCTGAAAGACTCTTTGAGAGGATGTTGTCTGAAGACCTAACAAGTAGATAACTAGGTATGCCAGAGAAGTCCAGATGTAATTTACCAGCATACTCTTTATGTCTCATATTATTTTAACAATAAAAACAGTTTATACTCAAGTTGTAATATGCACTTTAAGCACAGCTCTTTGAAATGAAACATAAGAAGCTAAAGGCCCAGAATGGCCACCTTGCCCACAAGTTTAATTCTTTAAATGGAAAGTTATAGCTCTACTCAACCATTTCACCTAATCCTTCTTGCATTGCTGACCAGGATTGTATGTCAATAGCTGTAAGAATGACACAATAGCCTTCTTATTGCTGTGCTCTATTCTCTTGACCCTTCTTAGTTACAGACTATGTATTTATCTTTGGATACTACTTGTCATAAACAGGTAACATGTACGTGTTTGTTTAGTCTCAATCCTTCTGCCTCCCTCAATATACACACATTTTATTTTATTCATAAAGAAAAACAAACTGCTAGCTACAGCTTTTATTATTTTTCTCTTCCATCTTCCTCGTTATCTAACAGCTTTATCACAAAAGATTCCTTTTTTGGGTCACTGCAAGGCCTAAAAACTAGTTTGGTAGGACCCTTAATGAAATTGTCCGTCCCACCCTTACACCCACAATGGCCCTGCACTGTAATTGGAGATAAACAATCATTCTACAACACAAAAAACTGAACTGCCTTTTGCAGTGACTTGAGTTCATAACTGATTCCGATATTGCTACGTGATGTTCTAAGTTACATACATAGTAAGAAATCATGCCAGGACTTCTGTGTAAACTCACCATATAAGCAAAATGCTTTCCTAAACTTACTTTCAGCTTAGTTTTTTGCTGCTACTACTCTAATTCTGACATGTTGAATCAATTTATAGATGCCTAAGCATGTTTATTTTGTATTAGTTATATCTAGCATAAAATCTGAAAAAAATGCATTATACTTCCTAAATACCAAATATTCAAATCCCCTACAGTGATTGTATTACTGTGCTTCGATTGACATGAGGATGACCAACTGCCCATTACCAGAAAATTGAGATGTAAAGACAGTAGGAAAGTAGCATTCACTGAATCCTCCTTTTCCTGCAGTGACAATTCTACCACATGAACTCAACACATTTAAGTTGAACACATTCCTCATCTCTAGCATGTTTAACACTACTCCAATTTCAACTTCTCCTCGTAATCCTTTTGTACCAAATATTCTGTATCGACTATTTAAACCGAAAGAATTCATAGTGATAAATCACAGAATTTACAAAATAGTTGCAGCTGAAGGAGGTCGGTGAGTATTTTGTTCATTTTCTTTCTTTTTAAAGTAGTGTGCTCTCCCAGAGGTACATCCTCCTGGAAAACTAACCAAAGGATTCCAAATGCTCAGAGCAGCATACAATTACTTCAATCTTATTTAAATCCCTTCTAAAATTTTGATCACTCTGGCTCAACGGTTTTGTCTGTGAAATTATTAAACACCAAACAACACACCCCAGGAGATCTTGACTTCATTGTGCCTGAATAAGCAACCACTTCACAACCTGGTCAGTTGTCTACATTTGCAAGACCAGATCTAATAAAGTCTACACCTGCAGGATACCAGACCTTAATAGACAGATGTCCATGAAACCTCTCAAGATTCTTATGATATGTAACATTGAACTTCCCCATAAATATGCAGTCTGCCACTCAAACTAAGATGAAATACAATAATTCAAGTCTTCAGGTACAGAAGATGAAAGACTTAAACCAAAAACTTGAAGTACAAAAAAGTGCAATAACAAAATCAGAGACTAAATTTTAACTGCTTAATTCTGCAATTTGAGAGCAAAACTGCATGGAGTTTCATGAAGTTGGACAGTCCAAAGTGTCTGAAGTGTGATTAATCAGCACATACTTCGCTCCAGTCTGATGAGTTTCTACTGTAACAAGTTATCTTTGTCATTTCTCACAAATATGCACATAAAAACTGTCATCTGTGGAATAATATTGATTTCATTCTGTACACGGCCTTACACATTAAAAATAATCCTCAATGCAGTCACTTGGCATACCACCACAAAATCTAGTGGAAGCTGGCAACTTATCAGAAAGAGTAAAGTAAAACTCAAGAGTTTCACACTGTCTGAAGATAACCTAGAAACTTAGCTGTATAATATGTAGTACAATTAGTTTCTGGCTTATGTATTATCAACAGATCTATTAGTATTAAAAAAAAAATGGCTATAAAATTCTCTTCAAAAACTGAGAATGCGCCTGACTTTAAGAGTTTCTGCAAACAAAACATTTTTGGATGCAGAAAATTTAAACATAAAATAAAAAAAAAATTACATCTCACCTGCACCAGGTATTTCTGGCTTCCATACATTACATACTGTGGAGCAAGACTGTAAATCATGTAACTTGTATGAAGAACTATCATCAGAAGTATCATACAGAGAAATAAGAGTGCTTGAGGTCGAGTTTTTCCTCGTCTGATTTTATAAAGCTAAAACCAGAAAACAAATATTAACAAAACAAAATTATTTTTTTTCCTGAAGACATTTAAAAACCTCTTTAATTCAAATAACAGTTTTAATTCTACTGCTAGAAGTGTGAGGTTGATAAAATGATCCTCTGGCAACTCAATTCCAGTGACTCAAAGCAAGTTTTCAGGGGTATTTACCTAAATTTCAAAGAACAGCTGTTTAAACAAATTAAGTACTGGTTGTATTAATGGCCTAAAACATTTATACACAGGAGTTAGTAGGAAGATTAAAATGGTGTTGCCTATCACAAACTGTGTATCCTTATAACAAAATGTGCGTTGGTTTGTCAAAGAATTTTCTGCCCTTCGGTCAGGATGGGGTGTCATCTATCACTACAGCCCCAATCATACCTCGAAAAAGAAGGAGTTATGAGAGAGCATTCCCAGGCTCTGAGGAAATTTGCCCACCATATGGTGGCTTCTTGTCCGTTTAACACTGCAGGGAACACTACAATCCCTGTTATTCTGTAGATACCACTGTACTCTAATCCCCAAGGGCTCAACCTGAGGATCATATTCAGATGAAGAAGCTGGCACATGAGGGGTAAATGACAGACCAAAACCAGTACTGATCTCACAACTCATTGCAAAGACTGATGGTCACTGTTCACAGTTTGGGGTGTCACCACATGAAAAGGTGACAGTTTTAAAAGGAGAGGAGGCACATAAGCATGGAAATATTTAACCAAGTATCACAGGCTGTCACACTATGGGACATAAAGCTGCTTTTTCAAATGCTTTTTTTTCAAATATATTATTTGCTTAATATTTAGACATGCCATATCACCACTGTAATGTTTTACTTCTTATGAAGCTGAACTTGCTTGTCAAATCTGTGAGATACTGGATCCAAATCTCACTGAATTATTGATATTGGTCAAAACTAACTTACTGTGAGTGTGTGTGGGGCAGGGCTCGGCCTGGACCTGCAGGTACCTGGTAAGGCTGCAGTATCACATAAGGCCTGCTGAGAGCACACAGCCTGCAGCTACGAGGGCTGGGTCCCTGAGAGCACATGGCAGAGCTGAAGGCCCTGTATTCAGGCTATAAGTCAAGGCAGACCTGCCTGGCAACCCACCCACACCACACCCCTGCGGTCTGTGACTGCTACAGTGCAACTCACTCTGGCCTGAAGGCACTGACTGGATATCCTGCCTGGGAGGGAAAACTGAACTATATAAATACAGGAGACTCCATCTGAGCTCCCTCTTTTCTCCTGTTGCCTGCACCATGTCAATCATTGAATCTTGTTGGTAACCATTTTTCCTCTCCTCTCTCTCCTTCTTTCTTCTTTCTTTACTCTTTTAATCTGTTTTCTTTTACTTTTTTCCTTCCCTTGTGGGTAACTTAAAACCAATGAATCCTGTTGTACTAAAGCTGGTATATTTGTTGTTTGTGGTGGGTTTTTTTTTCCTGTGGAATGGGTTTTTGTGTTGGATGTTTTAGTGAAATATTTTTTTCTTGACTGTATTTTACTCCTTTAAACCCTTTTGCCAGAATATATTATTTTTCTCACTAAATTAAAACAATTTCTCTCAGAGAAGAGTGTGTGACTCTTTCTCTGGATGCAAATTTGAGGTTATAACGAACCAAAAGGCTTTTAAAATGTCTTTAATAAAATGTAACCACTCTGGGCAGCTTATGGCTTAAAATCTGGAGTCTAACAACATTGATGGCAAATCAAGCCCTTCTATCTGCATGCACATTTCAGATTTTGACCATAAAATTGACTAATACTTCCAGTATATCAGAATCATATGGCTTTAACTTAGAAAGGTCAGAAGCCAAAGTGACACTGATTAAAGAGTTGAAAAAGAGTCAGATGACTGTACTGCTCAAACTGAAACATCAGTTTTGGTCTGATAACTTAGCAAAATGAAACACCTTCCTAAAGCAGTGCAAACTGTACACTAGGCTTCTAACATTCATTAGACATGCAGACACTGGCAACATCCCATATTTATGAAGCAGTACATAAATACATTCAATAGCACATATTTGTTAAATATCTGAGTATTAGAAACTAAACTCTTAAGTCATATTTACCCTTATCCAGAAGAACCATATACCCATATTTCGAATCCCTGCCATTGAAGTGAAGATAAAGTACATAACAATAGTTGTAATAAGAATATAATCAAGTGGAAAAACCTAGAACAAAAACACAAGCAGTTAAAAAGACAAGGAAACAAGCTTTTCTCCCACTTATATCTAAATAAGTAGTTTCTACTTACAGCATCTGTGGTAGTAAGAGTCCTATTCAAAAGTTTTACATAGCTGGTTCCAAATATAGCTAACACAGCTCGCTGCTAATAGAGCTTAGACAATTAGCTTGCCAACTGAGCATTTTTTTAATTTAAAACTTGTGCTAATTTTGAAGTGTTATACATTTTTAGGCCAAGAAATACTAATTTCTTTTACATGGAAAGTCTCAGAATGGAAAATCCACAGTGGCAACAATCATTTTAGGACTACATAGGCATTCTATTTGTGACATTTTTCTGATTATATTTGCATACAGAAGTTGATTTTTATATTTACATTACTAACAGCTTGAGAATACTGCTGCTGAACACTACTTTTCACAGTTAGCTGCAAGCTTAGGTGCTCAACAGTTTAAAAACCCTGGGGAAGAATGTATTGTGCTGACCCATTGTACCAAGAATAAGGAAATAACTCAACTAGGGGAGAATAAAGCACTAGCTTATATTAAGGCTTTTTTCTTAGTTTACTCATGAAAAACTAAATTTGTACATGGACTTGTTGCCTTCCAACTCTATGGAAGTTAACATTATGTTGAGTTTGTTTCAAAAACTAATACCTTACTCTAACATACATAACTGCATAGAGGAATATATCTTTCAATGTGCAACAAATATATTAAAGAGTGGAAAAGTGCATTTATTTCACTGAAGAAGGCCAAACTATCCAGTACACCAACAACTAGAATGTAGGTAGAGCAGGGGACAAAGGCACTTTTAATCTATGCATAGTAACTACAAGTGCTGTCATTCTCCATTGCCACCATGTTCTCATCACATTAAAGTTAAGTTTCAAGCACCACCTTCTTTCCCCAGGCTGGCTTCTACCCAACAAGATTTTTATATCAGTAACTAGTAACTAAAAGTAGTAAGGAAGTTTCCTTGTTTTTACTGAACACCCATGTAGACAATGTTGTTTTAACCAATTACTTGGGGAAAAGTTTGCCTTTTGACAGTTTATCAGGAAACAGAGGAGCATCCTTACATTTTTACATCAACAATTTTTTACTTACTCTTTGAAGAACTGGTAACAACATATTCAATGGATTGGTCAGATTAGTTCCTAAAATTATAAATCCTGAGTCGAAACCTGCCGAATGCAGAGCTTTGTCCAAACTGCAATAATCAGAAAAACTGGGTAAGTACAATGATTCTCCCAGACCTTCATCTGCAGTTTAATCCAAAAGGGCAACTCAAAACAAACAAACAAACAAACAAGCAAAAAAACCCCCAACACCTAAACTAAGCCCAGAGTCTGAGAGCTTTCTAATACCTATATAGACAGACGCTTTGTTTTGCCACACTCATTGCACTTGTTCTGTGAAAGTTACATTGATTTCCACATCTCCTCAGCATTTTAGCTTTTCCCTAGTTTGGGTCATAGAGCTTATTTGCCCAATTTGAAAAATTAAACATGCCAACATTTGAGACCTCTGATTAGTGTCATTCTTTGTTGAAATCCACCAGATCTGCAGCTGGCCATATTGTTTCCAATGCCATGAAACAATTACTATGAAATGGACATCAAAATAGATTAAAATATGTCACTGCAAGAATATAAGCACCTGTTACCCAGCCAAGAAGGACCTATGTACATCAAGATTCATTCAAGCAATCATAATACTTCTGTAGTTTGAATTAAACTTCCTTAACATATATGCTCATATTCTCTGCTGAATCAGAACAGTTTTCAGCAACATACAGTCAACCCAAGCTGATACATATTCTTCCTTCAATCTGTTTTAGCACATTTTGCTCAGTTTCAGTATATACTATTATAATGAGAAATGCAGCTCTAATGACAGAAATGTAACACAGAAAAGAAGTGGGCTGACTCTTGAAGCAAACCACCCCAATTCTGATGTTACAGCAGAAACTAGGTAGTTTAAGGGGTTAAGGAAAATGCTGAAATGTACTTACTTTGACAAGAACAGAGAGACAGTGAAGAGCAGTGCCACAATGATGAAGAATACTCCCCACACAATCTAGAGGTAAAAATTAAAAGCAATGTAACTGAAAGTACTTTCAGTTGATGCAAGAAGTGAAGACTTGTCTCGGTTTCAGTAAATGACTAATAAGCTTGGACCACTTCAGAGTTTAAACACAAAACTTTTACTATGTTAAACACAGTTTATGTCAATTATATCACATTCTCTAGTGCAACACACAAGCCTACCCCAAGTCAAAAGTGTCATTAAGAGAAAAGAGATGACACATCAAATGAACACAGCAATTAGCAGAAAGTGCAACCTGTACTCACTATATTACATGGGAAACCTTAACTATATACATGCCTACAGCTTTATTTAAGGTAATTAGAGGTTGGTGCCTTGACCACTACACCTGTGGGCTCATCTTCCAACAGGAGGCAACCTGTGCACACCTTACAAGGAACATCTCATCTTTCCCAAGTCATAGCTCCCTTCTGTAGTTCTACTCCAAAACACAGTGACCAAATCACTTGGAGCTGGTTTTTCATAAAACAAGTAACCAAGCCCAAGTGTCAGGCCTTGATTAAAAACAAAAGGAGAGTGTTTTTATAATGCCTACCAAATACAGCAGTTGAGCCAGGGATTCATTCTCTAAGCTGTCCTCAACCAGAGCACCTCCCATTGCTTTTCCTGGGCTACAAGCTAGTTCAGGAAATCATTCTCCACTTTGACAGGTTTTCTCCCTCAGAATCTTTTCTTTGGGGAGGGTAGGGGATGGCACACAGAAGTGAGCCCAGACAGCAAAGCCATTCAGTTACGGTTCCTACAGCTTCACTATATTTTCCTAGCAACCTTAGTCATGGAATATGATCAAGTAAGCATGCTAAACTTCCTGAAACAATCATGTTTTCAGATAGCTAGAGCTGAGACCGAGACAGACTCATTTCCAAATTGTATGTGCAGGAACACGGTGCATGGTCTTCCACATGAATGAGAGAGTTTCACCATTTACATTATTTTATTAGCCCAAAAGTTGGCACACAGCCATCATGAAGAGGTTAAGAACTTTATTACAGCTGCTCATTAAAGATACTCAGAGTTACAATGCTATTATTGTTCAATAAATTCTGAAGATAAACTTCCATTTGTGAACTCAAACAATATTAGAACATCACTTATAAAACAACTCCAACTATGTAGGCCTTATTAGGAATAGATTTAGAAACTAATATCAAGGTAAGCATTAACTTGTGCATTTCCACATAATTAAGTGTACTAAGATTTTACCTCTCCACAGTAAACTCCCAGTAGGTATTAGCTGTACAGGAAAGAGATGTTTAAAACCAACTGAGGCCAAGAGTCTTAATCATGTATTACTTCATTACCTTCTGCCAGCTATGGCCACTAGACTGGTATCCATATCCCCTCTGGAATATGCTTGTCTTCCGAAGTGACGTCTAACACTTAGATAAATCATTGAAAAAAAAAATAGAAAAATCACTCCTTTCCCCATTTTACCCTCTACTCCAGTCCCACCGAGACACTAATACTAAAAAAAAATTAAAAAAAAAATAATAAAAAAAAAAAATCTTCATTCTACTTTGGTTTATCCCGTATGTCCACAGCATTATTAAGACCACTGAACCGTAAATTATTTACGGTTTACATCAATCTATACTTAGATAACTCCAAAGCATCAGCTGCTGACTTAGGCCTTTCAGAGAAGCGATCCTTGTTCTTGTCTACATTTTCTTCATACTTAACTGACTACAGACAAAACGACACCTCATTCCCAGCATGTTAACCAACACTCAGACTAACATACTCAACTGGCATGTTCAGTTGAGTATCATTTTGTATTTGGTTATGGGAAAGAGTAAGTATTGCCTTTTTCTTGCCCACCACATAAAGCCTAAAATGGGCTATAAAGAACACTACAGCTATATATTCACTGTTGTCTTTTACTTGTCAAGTACAGTAAAAGACAAATACATAATCCTATTGGGACAATATGGCACTGCTATTTACTAACTTTAAACCAACTAGAGTATCTTCAAATATTCTAGATACACTTCACCATGAAAATTTGCAAAATAATTTTGCTTTGTGTTACAGCATAAATGAGAAGGAGTTCAAGCTCTTGAGAACATGATTACCTGTTCAACTTCAAAGAGGACAGCACTAAATCAAAACCTCGTGTTCTCACAACAGGACTATTTATCAACTGATGCTGAAAGGCTTTTAATACTAGAATATGTGAAAACAAAAGCTTGGCTTTCAGCCAAACACACAGAGGAATTTAGTAAGGTCATTATTTTTTACAAAAGGAACCTTCAATCCATATTAAGAGAAATCTAACTTCCAACGCAAGGCAAACATTTCCTACTCCCGAGTCCTTTTGAAAGCAGAACCTCAATGCAACCATACATCAAGCTGTGTAACCTCCTCCGCTACAGTCAGTCTGAACTGCTCCATTGCCAGGCCATTTCTTGACATCTGTAAGCTACAAAACACAGGCCCCATACCAACCAGTACTCAATCATTTGCTATAGGACGGCGTTCAGAGATGCTGCTTGCACTTATATCACTGATCACCTCTAATTATCTGCTTGGGTCTTCTAATCTACAACCTGTTGTGCAACCTACGAGGCATACTGCTAACTGCCAACAAAAGAGTGAACTATGCTTTTATGCAATACTGCAAATATTGCAAAAATAATGAGTTGAAGCAATACTTACTAGTATGACTTACACTGCTGTCTGAAATGAGCTCCTTGAGCATCTTAATAGAAAACCTCTGCTCAGGCAAGTAATGACACAGCTAAAGCAGAACACAGTAGGAACTGGTTTACTTAAAGCTTTGTCTTACATATGAACCCATGGGACTAAAAGACATGGCTAAGCAAAAGACAAGACAAAAATGTCAATATAGGCATTTATCAACATTAAAAATGGAAGCACACTACTCCTAGGTCATAATGGAAAGTTGAATATAAATATAAATTCCAGTTTAATATGTCAGGTCAAATAATTGAGGAATAACTTAGAAATATCAGAAATAATTTAGAACTATCAATTGATTAGTGTATTTTTCCACTGCTACTGCACATAAATAAGCTACAAACTAATAAGTTTTTACTGACATTTTTCATGTTCTGCTGATATCATTTTCCCAGGTACCCCTCTGCAAGTTTCTAAACATTCCAACCCTGCATCATTCTTGAGTTACTTGGAGAATTCTTTGCCTTCTATCCCTGCTCCCAAATCTCAGTCAAGCTAAGCTATTTCAACTATGGATAATTCAAAAGTGTTAAGTTCATCATGGAATTTCAGACTTAATTTACTCTTAAGGAGGAATGGTCAGCAAACAGGTGGTACTTGTTTAAAAAGCCTCAAAAATAGCTTCCAAAAATTGTTAATATTGGCCCTGTAGACAGACACAAGCTCAATGAAAGACCCACGCTGGAACAGAAACAAAGCATCAAGAGGGCACAGCAGCAGAGTAGATGCATTATAGATTGATGGCAACTCCCTATTGCCCATCCCCTCCTTGCCACAGAGTCAGGACAAAAGGAGAGAAGTTGCACCTTGGAAAGAGCGAGTGGGGATCTCTTCACACAGATCTCAAAACAGCACCTGATTTACTTATATTACTCAACTAAGGCATCTCTTCAGTTTGTTCACAACTGTTGTGATGTACCCCATGAAAATAATGATGCAATACTTGCAATTTACCAGTGTTGAGTAGACTTCCATGCTTCTCATCCTATAGTCTTGTTCACTCACTGAACAAACATAGCTATGTGCTCTGGAGTTTGTTTTCCCTAAAAAAAATTTATACTTATCCCTAGAGCAATACCACATTTCTCCTGCTGCTGAGAGTATCAAATAAAAACATGAGAAACCATAATAAAGAAAGGAGAAGCAGGAAATGTTACATTTTGTAGAAAGAAATTAGACTAATTCAACATGACTTGACAACCCCATGCTGACCACTACTCATTTCCTTGGGATATTCCAGATCTGTTTCTTTTGACTAAATTGAAAAACTAACAGCTTCATCTTCATGTAAAACAATCAATCATTCTTAAAACTTAGTTTACTCCATGTCAAATAAAAAACTCAAATAAAAAGTTTTGCCTTTAACAACAGATTACATGCTTATAGATACTTACCAGTAATAAAACAATTAAAGCAAGAACATTAGAGGACACTATGCAAAGACAATCTGATTACAGAAGTCTGAATGTAGGCACTAATGTAAGACTGTAAAAGACCTTGATGACTAAGAACAACTCCTGAACATGTTATTCTGTTCTGTCAGTCCCTGTAAGAGTCTGCAACTTCCATAAATGTGACCATCCCAAACACAAAGCAGAAATAGGCTTCTCTAGTAATTGCTGCACAAGAAATGGAATTTCTCTTGAAGTCTCAGAAGCAGCCACATTCTTGAACAGTAATATACATGTGGCACTGAAGGTGAAAGTGTTGCAAAACAGTAAACAAAGCCCCAAGATACCCTCTGCACTTCTACATTGAACAGAAGTATTATCCATGGATATTGAAAAGATTTTTGTCTTTTCTTTAAAGTCGCTAACTGAATGATTGACAAGGTAAGATATTTGCAAAGACATCCCAAATCCTCTTAAAGCAACAGTAAAACAGTTCTGCAAGAGTTAAGATGTAATTAAGTGACAGACGTTATCACCTTCCCAAGACAGCTCTAGTCCAAGTAAACAAGTTCACTAACATGCTTCATAGCACAACCCTAGTCTAAGTGAAAATCTGTCAGGAAAAATTATCCACCTGCAACTCTCCTTTAGTCTGCAATTCATGAGACAACAGTTCACAGTGACTGGCCCAGTTACTGAGAGAATAAAAAGCATTCAAACCACAAAAACAAGGAGATACTTGAATACCATCTTTACTGTAGGTGCTAAGTTGTAAGTAACTAATGATACACTATCCTACAAGAACACAATGAACGGTTAAAATCCTACAGACAAAAAAAGATATGGCCAACACACTTGTCAAATTTGAGCTTAATACGAAAAGTTATAGAAACTGCATAACCTATACTGAGTATTTTTTGAATCAAAAGGAAGCATCCAAACTGTTAAAGTGAATAGTTACAGATATTTGTCCTTTCAATGAAAGGGCTAAGACTATGTTTGTAATGTATCATAGCAAGATAACTCTGCTAAGAATTTCACACTGCAAGCTTTTGGTCAACTGCAATTTCAGCCCATTTCCATTGTTACTTAGCATTAACAATAGCAGTGACAGAGGAAATTGCTTACAGGCCGCTCCCCTCCACTCCCTTTTCCAAAAGGCTGCCCACTGCTTAAGTTTCTTCCTACATCTAGTTGGTAAGACATACTTTATGTGGCAATTTGTTCATAAAAGTACTAGTTTTTGAAACCAAGTATCTACTAAAAATCAAAGTCCTAAGATCAAAGGGAGATGAAGACAAAAGCTTTGCCCAAATAACCATCACATTTGCACTGGTTAAGTATTACTACATTAATTTCCATGTAGCTAGCTTACTATTGACCAGGTAACTCCTCGGCAAGACACTTATTCCAAATGCATATATTCTCTTCTGCTGGATACATGTAATTGAGATTAACCTAACTGACAGCTATAGAATTTTTCCTTCTCCTCATTTTCACACTTGATAGAAAAAATAAGATATTCTGATTTCCTATGGCAGTAGCACCATAGTAGATGAGCTAGGATTTGTTAATTTTCAATCTTAATCATAGTTGAAATGAATTAAAAGGTTTTCCAAGAGCTCAAACAGTGTTTGCTATAGAGCTGTCATTCTGTAGTGTAACAGTAAATAAAAGAAAAAGCTGTTGATATTCAGGGTGGTAATTGATAAACTTGAGCTATGGTTTATATGTGAAGAAGAAAGGTGAAAGTTATTTCAAATTAAATATCAAAAACTGAGAAAAAGTTTTACCTTTAAAGGTCTGATAGCTTCACAGAACTTTGTCCACCAGCTTTTCTCAATAGACTCCAAATGCCTCTCTCTCCTTCGAAGTGTCCTTAATCTTTCTTCTAGTTGTTTCAGAGTCCGTCTATCCCTTGATGACAAAGGGCGGCCATCTCTGCACTGGTAACCAAAAAACAGTGCAAAGGATCAAAAGTCACCACATCAAGAAAACAAACTTGATACCTAGTTTAACTATTTACAACTCTCAAGAATTTGTAGTATATAATTCATGCATATATAATTTCTATGCATAACAAGAGGATGAAGTGCAAAAAAAGTCATAAGCTGCAACAAGAGGAATTCCTATTAGGTGGCAGAAACCACTTTTCACAATGAAGAATTAGTTGAGTGTACCAGACAGTTCGTTTGATAATTATGTTTAAGAACGTACTTAGTTCTGAGCCTTTAAATACTGAGTGGGAATCACTGCACTCTTGTAAATTGAGTAGCAAATCCTTAAATCTCAGTTACATGTTAATAAGCAAAAGCAACAAAACAAGAAAGCCAAACCAAAATGGTTTGTAATATTGATGCAGCCTGACACTTAAAGAGATTCTTATATAGTAGGAAATGTACTAAAACTATATTTTAAAATCTTGAATTTCCTTATTAATCTTTTCCCTTATTTTTTGGGAAACTGTTGGAACAGTTTCAACATTGCTGAGGTCTACTACCACAGAGCACACAACAGCACAGAGGGACTGCCAAGATGGAAGCGAGCCATTTAATATCCCTTCCTCCCAGTCAAGGCTGTGAAAACACTGGTCACACTATTACCTGAAATGGGTGGAAAAAAGGATGGGAGATTTCCCCTACCATCTTGTTTGTAAAGCAGAAATCCTACCCTCTTTTGGCGTGCACTTGGAGGTTGTTAAAAGTGTCTTGCTTACATTAGGCACAGAATTCCAATTAGCAGCAAAGCCATCCTGGGTTTGCATGGGGATGTTCAGAATTCAGAACAGATTTCCATATGTATGCTTTTCATAAAGAAATTATTTATAACAGCAAGGTACATTAACTGGGAAGCAAGAATATCTGGGGCTGTTATTTATTCATACAGATGATTCATAGTTTGATGAATCTACCTCGTGACAGCTCTATGTGGCAAGAATCCAGTGTTAACTACACTATACTGAGTAAGTATCAACAAACTGGACACCATTTCTAGCAGAAGACTAAGTGAGGTTACTATCTAGAAAGCATCTCTTCCATCCAAGCAGGACTGAAGAAATTTTACTTGTTAACACTATTATTAGCTAGATGGAAATAACTACTGACACAGAGAACCTAAATCACTACTACACAAGTGACCATGTTTGTTTCCAAATAACTGCAAGCTATTCACTTCTTACTTGCTAGTCTTTCTGGGACAAAACTCTCTACAGCATGAACCACAAGCTAATAAGCAAGCAAAAAAATCATTAAGAAAGTGAGAACAGTGAAGACCATACCTTTGATTTAATCCTTAATAAATGTTGCTCCACTTCTTCAATACCTTCAGTGTTCTCCAAACGTTCATAAGCTGCACTGGTAGTTCCCTTAATCAAGTTTAGAGGCAAAGCTGACATACCATAAGCCTAAAATAAAAAGGAAACAGACACACTCAAATTTTCTGCCATATATTTTCATCTGATAAGGCTGCTCTATGTCATAGCTATAAGGTATTAGTACTGGAGTTTTTTTCACACCCTCTGCATGCTCTAAGAAAATCAATTATTTTCCTTTTCTTTTTTGAGCAAAACATAACAGATATGCTATGCAAATTCCAGTATCCCACATTGTTCCAGTGGTACTTAAGTGTGTCCTGATCACTTAGGCAACAGCATGTGTTAAAACTTTGTATAAGCATGGTACAATGAAGATTTATCAAACTACTTCTTGTGTTTTGTCAAGTCACACAGTTTCCCAAAACTTTAACTTTCCCACTTCAGATCAAAATCAAAACTTTATGCAATACAGGAATTTCTAGATATTGAATTTAAAGTTTTAAAAGCACAGTATACACAATTTCTTTGCAGAACACTACTACCAGTAGTCTTCAACCTACTTTAAAATAAAATAGGGCAGAAAGTACCTGACTTACTAAAAGAAAAAAAAAAATGTCAGTAAAAGGATAGAAGGTAGGTGAACACCTGAACTCTGTTACATTCCAAGACTGCTTAGATACCCATTCACATCTATACATTTTCTTAGCATTTACTTCTCATTATAAATTCTAAATCATTCCAAGTGTTTTGCCAACTTCTACATCAACAGTACACCCAGATTTTTCCAACGCAAGGTCTGTAAGTTTTCCAGTAACATAAGAAGAAACAGATATTTGAGGCAAGGTAAAGAAGAAAATGGCTCTATTTCCTCCCTGCTACCCTGTTATTCTTACAAATCAAGGCCAAGGTCAGAAGTTTCTCCAAGCAGTTTAGAGACATTAGCCATAAGCCTGTCATTTGTTTACAGTGAATGATATCCTTGGGGAAGACCTCAGCAGGAAGATTCTTTTCTCTCTCAATCACAATTAACATAAGCAATTTTACTAGAGTGCCTGATATATGAACACTTGCCAATCTCTGAAAACAGAATTGTTTATGTTGGAAAAAGACCTCTAAGATCATCGAATCTAACCTAACACTGTCAGGTCCACCACTAAACCATGTCCCAAAGTGCCATACCTACAAGTCTGTTAAATACTTCCAGAAATGGTGAAGAGCAGTTTGCTAGATTTTCACAGGAATACCACTCCCTCCATCAAGCACAGCTTTACATTTCATACTGAGAATAGATTTAACACAAATGCGAGTGTGTTAAAAATGCCACCTTACGTGCTGTCAGACCACATGAGCTTTGTTTTCACAAGGCATGATTTGACCTGCTTAGAAACCTACTAAGGCATAATAAAAGTCTTCACACATTGCACCCAAAGCAAGACATTGTCCATTTTTTGGTTTTATTTTTGAATATGTCATATACCTCACTACCAACACCCGTTTCTAGGCCCATTTCACCAAGAGGTCTTATTTACTATTACTGTAGCTCAAACCCACATTAACTCTTTAAATTGGTAACCACTTAGCATCTGACAGAGCCCACAAACTTCAGTTTGACTCTGCAAGCAATAATTTTCCAGGATTTCAATAAAAATTCCTCTAAGTATTATGTTAGAAAAGCATGAAACAGAACTTAAGCAAGTCTCACAGCCTTGTTGATTTGCTATGGAATTAGGTTTCTTATGTCTGGAGTAACAATTACCAGTAAATTGTTGGAACAATGTCATTTAAGTTGAACGGACAAGATGTGTCTCAACAAACTGCAAACCAAAAGAAACAACGGTAACCAATAATCTCTTTAAAAAAAATTAAGGTTGTAAGAGAAAAGTATTTTCCTTCAAACATTTCTTGAACTACATACATATCAGCAAAGAACCCATTCAGCTGGAGAACTTTGATAACTTGCTCTACTTGAGTTTTTTGCATAGCTATACAGTATTAGAATTTGGTGTCCAACAGGCTCTTAGAACAAAAGGTAGGCTATTAGCTATCTGCTCAGCATTTCAGGACTTCACAGCTGATAGTGTCATTTGTAACCCAAAAAAGGTACTTGCAGCACTGATTACAGACTTCCAAATAAAGTTAAACTCCCTTTTTTACATTT
>JAWWLV010000121.1:86082811-86096953 GCA_035041135.1 Platyrinchus mystaceus | reverse complement strand
AGGAAGGCCTACTTACAGGACTGAGTATTTTCAGTAAGGAAAATAATTTAACTTATGATGGACTTCACAACTCTTCATAAATATGTTTCAGTTCTCCCTTTAGAGTATCTTCTTCGAGAGCATTAAACTCTTTGACACCTACATGAGCTAAAAAGCACTCCCCCAATTCTCTGCTCTAGGCCAAAGAAAGAATTCCTTCAAACTTTATTTATGGGTTGCTCTCTGCAACCCTGTAATCACTCGGACAAGCCTCCACAGGAGCCTTTACAGTTTTCAACAACTGGGGGACCAAAACAAGACAGAGTATTCCCATGTGTGGCTTTGGAAATATCAAGTACAATGAAATAATGGCTATGTTCTTGCTGATGCAAGCCCAGGACACCGTTTGCCTTTCTGCTGCAAGGAACACTGCTGGATCATGCTCAGCTTACTGTCCACTAAGACTTCCAGGTCCTTTTCAGCCAAGCCATCCCCCAGCTGTTAGGTTCAAGCTGCTCAGAATTAATCCATTCCAAAAGAAGGCCTCAACATCTGATAAACCTGATGTCATTCTTGTTTCACCAATTTTCCCTGTGAAGGTTTCTATGGTGGCTTTTCATTCTGTTTTATCTACTTCTCCCAGTTGGAAATCATTCTTAAACTACATGTCTACTCAACCCCATTATCCAGATAATTTCTAAAGACTGACTAGTATTGGGCCTATATTGAACCTGAAGAGCTCATTCAGGTCAGCAAGTGGCATAACTCCAGAATCTGGAGGAAAGTTACAAACATCATCCAATATCATAACTATAATGCAGGCTACAATTTAACTGAGGTTCTTCTGTGGAACCCAAAACATTTCCAGCCGCAGACAAAAACAACATTCAGTATGTAGAAATGCACAGAAGAGATTACTACGACAATAGGTCTAAAAAAATTTTACAAATCTAAGCTTAGAAGCAATTAGATTTCACCACCCAGTAAAGGCTTCCACTTGTTTTTCAAACAGCTACCATCAAGTAACACATCAAGTATAGACTCAACAGAAATAGTTAAGAATTAAAATTCAGAGCTTTAAATCTTCTAAGTTTCTACAAAGCAAAATACAGCTCTCAAAGTGATGCATTGTGTTGCTGTTTTTGCAGATGTGAATTATATACTTGAACACCAAGCTTGCTCTAGTGATAAAGGCGGTCTAAGTTCCTTCCTTGAATACAAAAGATGATAACAGTGAAATAATTATGCAAGTAAGACTCCCATCATCAGTGTGGGAAAAAGACACGTTGGTCCTTCAAGACAACAATATATACAGGATGAAGGACAGAGAGATGAGTCATCTCATGTGATGTGTCACACGTCTGAACAGAAGCTATATTAGCTCATTTTCAGGGCTGCATTTCCCTTCAGGCTGACACAGAAGTTCAAGGCTGCCCTGGACAAAGTTTTAATCCCCTAGGTTAGTACAAGTTTTAAATTATTCATGGACTATTATTTTGGGCATCTGCAACTTAACAAGCAAGCAATGTATTGAAGATAGCACAGGAAAACCAAAGCTATAACACTAAAGCCAAGAGAGGGCTAAGTCTTGAAACAAACTGGATTCAAAGTTTTGAATTTGAATAAAAACAGATCAAA
Source organism: Platyrinchus mystaceus (assembly GCA_035041135.1). Taxonomy (NCBI): domain Eukaryota; kingdom Metazoa; phylum Chordata; class Aves; order Passeriformes; family Tyrannidae; genus Platyrinchus; species Platyrinchus mystaceus. The sequence continues at coordinate 86,095,336 of JAWWLV010000121.1, read as the reverse complement.
AGAGCCTTTAAAGTAGCTAAGGCAATATATACATGAATTTAGATAAAACATACAATTAATTCTTGACATACACTACTGAAAAAACAGTTTCCAACTTATTTTTAGACATCCTTTACCTGGAAGTGTTAAGTCAGGTAAGAAACACTGCACCAAAGAGTAAAAACAGACATGTAAATCTCTGTACAGGTAGTTGCAGTATTCATGTTTGGGTTTTGTTTGTCTGGGTTTTTGGGGGGGTTTTTTGTCTTTTTTTTTTTTTTTTTTTTTTTTGGCCACACAAGTTCTTTAAAATGAACAAAAGTACTAAATACTAACTGCTCAGGCTGGTATCTGATACTACATGCTGCAAGCCTCAGGCTGCTATCAGTTAACAGCTAAACCAACTTACTTGAGAGAAGATTCCCCTCTCTTGAATCACTGCAAGTGATCCATGTAGGAGATCACCCTGTACCAGTTAGCTTAAGGGCTGGAAAGCCAAATTCTAAGAGCTCACTCCTCAGTAAGCACAAGTTAGAGGCATCATCCATGAGCAGCTGTCTCGTTCTCATTTGAGTTTCTCCCCACAGGCAGTACAGTTAACATCTCTAGATGGACGAAGTTCATATTTATGCTTCACAGATTTCTTGAAGTAGGTGGGCACCTACTCTGAAGGAGCAGAACTACTTAAGCAACAGAAAATGCTGCTTTGTCAACCCTATTAGAAGAACATTCTAAACAAAACTCTTGAGACTTCTGCCTTATTTGTTATTCACAGAAGTGGTAGCTGGATTTAAGACAGTAATTTGTTGGTAAAGCAGGAGCCAGTAACTCACATGAACACAACTAGTTCAGTACCATTATGCAGTTTTCAGTAGGCACTGAAGAGCAGCCAGAAGCACTCTAACAGTTCTCTGAGCACACCACTGAACCCAAATATACTCTGTGCTCCAGACAGAGCATTAAAATACCTTTTGAGAAATTACATGAACATTGCTTCCAATTTGCTTAGTCTTCACTTCCCCCGTGTACCTTTCCTTCCCCATCCATCTGCAGCAGATTCAGCTATTGTGTCATTCCACAGTTAAGATTTCGAAGGAGGAGCTGCTGTTCTGATCCTTAGTCCCTTGCAGACTCAGCGTGTTACAACATTTTAGACTTGTCGAACTCGCATAACCCATGGCCAGATAAGGGAACAGTCTTTCCTATTAGCTGCCTGCTGTGTTAATAGTCACTCATAAACAGAAGGCAGAACACAAATGAAGTTGCAACATGTTTTACTGAAGTCACACCAAACAACTGCATTACGGATAAGCCCTTTTGTACTTAAAAGATCCAGAAAGCTTTTTCACTGGAAACCTCTAGTTTTTCTAAATTCCAGAAGACATGAAAGACATTCACCTAAAAGAAAATATTATTAAGGTGGGAAAAACTAATCATCAACCATATCAGCCATAAGCCCAGAAATCAGTTATGAGGAGCACAGCAAAAACACATTGAAATCAATATAGCAGATTACTTGAGAAAGGAGTTAAATCAATTAAAGCTGATTTTGAACACCTACTGCAAAAAGCCTGAAACCATCAGGCATTATACTTTAAGTTGATTATGTTTCATTTTCTACATCTGCTAAGTTCAGCTAATAAGATGTGTTCAAATGATTAACTTGTGGCTCAAACAGGATAATTTCTCCTTGTTAGGGATCACACAGAACAGGTAAGTTGTTTCTGATCAGCCTGGTACACAACCAGAACTGTAAATGAAGACAGCTTAACAACTTCTTCTGGTTAAATATATTAAAAAATTAAACTTGTGATTTCAATAAATTATCAAAAAGTAATTGCATAGCATAGCAGAAAGACTTCCCATTCAATTTCTTTTTAGAGGTCTATATATCATGTCTGTGGCTTTAAAGTGGCTATCACTGAGGTGTTTTAAAAGATGTATATCTAATCTTGGGCAAGAAGTGTAGAAATTAATATTGACAAACATTTCTTGCACGGCACTGCCCTCTAGTGAAGTCACATGAAAAAGCCAAATAAAAAAGAGAAATCTTTTATCACTGTATAAAAGGCACCAAAAAAAAGTTTTCACAATTTTAAAGATTTCCTATTTTCTTATAACAGCTTGTTTCAATACTTCATGTGAAAGTGTGACCATGAAAGACAAAATGTTCAATTCTATCAATTGGACTGCGATAAAAACGCACTTATTCAAGCCAAAAACAGCTGAACTAGTTTAGTGTATGCAGTATTTAAGAAATACAGTCCAGTATGAGTTAATTTGTTTCAATACAAGTGTTCCAGAAAAAAACCTCTATTTAAAGCATATTTTGGTATAGAAGAGATTTTTCTAAATTTGTAGCCTAATTAGCATCTTGTTTGCATAATATTAACCATGAAGGAAGTCACATGATATGTTTTATCCCTCACTGCAATTGACACAGTTCAGCTGGTTACCGAACACTTTTACATGGATACAACGCACTGTTATCAGCATCGCTTCTGACAGAGCAGGTAAGTCAGTCCAATTTAGTAGTCTCAAGTGAGGTGCACTGTCAGGTGCCATACCAATACAGGCAACATGAGCTTGTGCAAGAGGAACTGGCACTCCACCTTTATTGAAACTGTACCTTCTCTGTGCACCTAGACTGCACAGATCTCCTGAAAAGTAATCTAACCCCACAAGTAATTGTCATCTGTTTTCTCACATTAAAGCCACCTCTAGCTATCTATTCATACTACCAATCAAAGACAGCAATGGGAATTCAAGAATTTTATTACCACAACATCATTAAGCATAGCAAATATTGACAGCATTTCACATAGCCTCAACTTGTGAACATATCATTCAATATGTTATGTAGTAAAATCTCAGTTATTTCACGTGAAGTTTTAGCACACAATCTTCAGCTGCTCTGAGAGTACAATTTTTTGAATAACACTGCCATCGAATCATCATTCGAACAGCTCGAATCATGAACAGAGTGGCAAACAAAATAGGCATGTTCTGTATGGCACTTCTTGCACAACCTGTTCTACACAACATGAACCTTGCATTAAGCATTTGTTTATCCATTTCTCTACTATTCATCCCCACGGTCTCTTGCTACACACATTCATTTTACATAATATTCTTTTCTCTCTGACATGCACTCTAACATGCAAGACTGACTCACTTATTTGTCAGTGCCCCTAAACTACAATTGTTCTACTACACACAGTGCACTTAATGCTTGCTGGACAAAACTTCTGTAAAAAAGTTAACTCTGCTTCAGTTGTAATACTGACCCAGCTGCCACCTTCTGTATAGCTCCATTAGTTTTGGAAAAGCATTAACAGCCAAAGATCAATCTCCTTTCAAGCTGCAGTTCTAAAATCTCAAAGTACAAAACTACCAGCTATCCACCAGTTTAATATCTACAGTTCTCCAAGAGAGTAGTAGGAATAAGGCTGTTAAAACAACAGTCAAATTGGTTTGCTATTTTAGTTATTTACTACTTCATGGAGAAGTGAACATAATGAAATAATTGCATTTCTTTTGTCTTTCAGAATTGACATTGTAGTGACTAAATGGTAATGACAATGAATGCTACTAACTTATGAATTTCTTAATACTATTTGATGTCTACTTAAAAGAACATCACTGGTGAACAAATGCTTCTGGGGTGAGACAGACTATAAGCTCTTTGGCTGTTAAGTCAACTGCAGAAAAGTAAATCATGCTCTGGACAAAAATTAGGTGTGAAAAGGTCATTACATTTGTGAGTAAACAAACTAAGCTTTCCAACAAAAAAGGATCACTTTACAATTCTACAGAAAAAACCAAAACAACCAAATAACGCTTATTAAATGTTTGGAGAAATTACAAAGCCAATTACAATCATCCTTCAAGGTCATGCTAAATGAGATGCACAAGATCATTCAAAAATCAATCTGCCTATCATTGTATGAGTAATATGTTATTCTGCTTTGAATTCAAATAGCAATCTGGAGCTGACAACAACTGTTGTATTAACACCTAAGGCAATGTAGAATCATTTCAATGCAAAACACATTAATGAAAGAATAGATACAAACTACATCATCTGCAGAACTGTTTCAAACTCTCTCCCAGCCAAAACCAGTACAGCACTGCAGGCCTAATTTATCATTTTCTTGTTACTATTGCATGTTCATAGACATAAAAAGCTGTCAGTATAAATCATCAAGGTCACAGATTTGCAGAGCCTCCCTGAAGATCATTTGTTCACGTTTCTTACAAAACAATTTTAATTATCAAGTGCTGTACTTCAGTACTACACATTACTTAATACCAAAAAAACAGCAGACTTTGTGTTATTAAAGCTCAAAAACAGAAACGCAAGTACCAATTCAGTATTATCCCAAGAACTGAGACATACCAAAAAAAAAAAAATCAGTCTAAGTAATGTTACTCATTTAAACATTGCATATTCTTGAGAAAAATTATGTCTGTTTATGCTTGTCAGTAACATTAATGTATTGTGAACATTTGTAGACTTCATCTTATTTTTTCCCCTTAGAAAGTTAAAAATTTAGAATACATATCTTCCCCAGTTGCATCTTTCTTGTCTCTTTCTGGTCTTCCAAAGTGTCAATTAACATCAAGAAAAGGTCATTCTTCAGCATATTCAGCAAGTAAATGCAATATGAAATGTGAGTTCTAGTATTATTTTCTAGAAGACCATGCTAATAAGGATCAGCTCAAAGTTAGCCAAAAGAAACATAACTGCAGCTTTTATATTTTTACATCTATTCACAGAAGCAAGCAAGTTTGCTTCTTGTACAACCAAGTTGTAAAGTTACAAAGCTCTGGAAAAATTAATTTGTATTGCTTAGATTGAGAATAAGTATTCAGTGTTCGTTTGCTCCCCCACCTTGAACGGGCAATCTCCCCACCACTAGCACAATGAGCCTCTAAAAATTGACACCTATCAAAGTATTTGAAAGTTATTACTATCTTCTGACACACAACAGTCTTGGAAGAGCTAGTAGTTATTGAAACATATAACTAACTTTTCAGACATCACTGCATACTGTTTTTCAAAGTGCCCACTGCACTTTTATGAACATTGTACTGAGGTGAATGAATCATAGTAAGAATCTTTAGTAAATCTTTTTTTCACAAATTAACATCTGTGATGGAACAAAAAGTTATCCAACATGAATTAAACGGGATTATAACAGAAAAACCAGTATTGTCGAAATGAATTAATCCAATAAAGAACCAATTTTACTTTCAATCACTGTCTCCTCAAGCTTTTCATAGGCTAGAGCCAAGCTTAAACAGAGGTCACCTCACACCGTGAGGGACAACACATTAAGGGTCACCCAATGGTACCACTGCTAAATCCGGCAGGTCCACACAGACAGACTGCAGAACCCTTGAGGCTGGGAGGGAACTGCAGAGGCCATCTGGTCCAACACCAGGGTCACCTAGAGCTGTACACATTGACAAGACTTTCCCTAAGTCTTCTTTTTCTCTTGGCTAACAGTTCTAGCTCCAAGACTTTCCTTGTAACAGAAAGAGCCCAGAACTCCTCATGTGGCCTTACCAGGGCTGAGTAAAGGCAAAGAATTGCCAGCAACCTGCTGGCAATACTCCTCCTATGCAGCTCAGGATACTATCAGCCTTCTTCACAGCAAGAGTACATTCCTGGCTCATGGTTCCCTTGGTGCCCACCAGATCTCCCAGGTCCTTCTCCTCAAAGCTGCTTTCCTGCTTTGCACTTTCTTTTGCTGAATTTGATAGCGTTCCTGTCAGCCAACTCTCCAACCTAGCAAGGTCTCTCAGGATGGCAGCACAACCCTCTGGAGTATCATCCCAGTTTTGTGCCACCTACAAGCTTGCTGAGGGTACACCCTGCCACACCATCCTGATCATTAATGAACATGCTGAACAGAACTGGAACCAGTATTGATCCCTGGCATATCCCACTAATGACTAGACTCCAACAAGACTTCATGTTATTCATCACCATCCACTGGGCCCAGACATTCAGCCAGTTTTCAATCCACCTCCCTGTCTGCTCATCCAACCTATATTTTGTAAGCTTCTCTGTGGGGATTTTATGGGAGATGCTCAGTGTGGGTTAGGTGTGGCTTCTCAATGTTTGGAAAATGCACATCGACAAGAGATGTTGGCATGTTGTAACAGTATAGGAATTGTGAAGAGTTGAAGGTTGACATGAGAAGCATTACTCTAAGAACACTGTAGCTCCAAAGTCAAACCTTTTGAAACTTTAACAGTTAAGTTTGCATATCTGTCCATAAACTTGTGTACAGAAAATCTTGAATTATTTTTTAAAAATGGTACTGTAGCAATATGAATAAGGTCTAGAAACAGTACCCAAAGTGTTAGACACGATTTGAAAAAAGTCACACTGCTAAAACCAGTATTCTGCATGACCACACAATTTTTGTAGGGTTTTTTGTTTTGGTTTTATGGGGTTTTTTTTTGTCCTAACTTGTATGTTTGCTACACTCTAAGTTTTTGGGAAATTTAGACAATTCAGCTCTGTGCCCACCTCTCAGTAAAATAAGTGCCTTAGGAAGAAAAACTGCTCATTGGAATGGCTAGAGTCAAAAAACAGAAAAAAAAGCTAAGAAAAGAAAAGGCAAATGTAAGGAAATAATTTGAGAATTTACTGTTATGGACTTTTATGCAGTGAGAAACTTGTCAAATACAGCCAAGATGTCTGCTGTAGCTTATCCTTATACACTACTGTCAAAGTGTTTAGCCTCGTGCTGGACACCTCTCATCTTGCTTTGCCATCAAGTGTTAGAGAAGTTCTGTTTTTCCTATGGAAGTCCAACACTAGTGGAAAAAGGTTCCTACTCCAAAACCACACAGCTCACAGCCACAAACTGTTATAGGCTCAGGGAAGCCACAGTTGCCAAATCCTGCAGGACTGTCCCAGATGTCATCATGTAGAAAGCCAAACAGAACAAACCGATTTATTTTCCATTTAAAGTGTGGAGTTAAAAATACTCTCTAAACACTCCTTTTTCTCCTCAATCATCCTCCTTGCATCTCATTTATATTCTCAGTTGAATGACATAATGTTAAGAAATACCATAAAATATTTCATTTGCTCCTTGATTCATATATTAGCTGTTGACTTCTAAAGATATTTCATAGCAAGCATGAAACTTGAATTAAAATCTAATTATTACAATAATTCTTGCTTTTAACTAAGAGCATCTGCAAAACATACACAATCTTTTGTATTAAGTTATCACTGAAAGCAGTTTGAGTTTTCTCTCTGACCTCCCCAGGAAGAAGCGGCTTTTACATTAACTCCTTAAGATGGTAATTTTCATATTAGTACCCTCCCAATGATTTAGCTTCAGGGATGAGATGCTGTCAGGATCATAATTTATTACTAATCCTCCCCAAATTCTTAACCAGCATTTCACAGAAACTGAGGAGCTCAGGAACTTTTCAGACTAAATAAATTTTATTTCTTCAGCAACTTCAATTTTAACAGTGTATTTCATGCTATCCCATTCAGATGCTGGGGAAAAACTCACAAAAAGCCAATGTCGCATTTTCCCCTCAAACTACGACAAAAGCTCTTCTCTGTATGTATCACTAGATCAGATTTACTGTGATTTTGATGTTTGAAGCCATAAGAAAATGGAACCCAGAAAGCTACTATAACGACAACCACATCAAACTGCAATGTTATCTACCTTTCTATTATACTCAGTAACACAAGTCCTCAATTGTCAGCAGCTTTGGTCCAGCACAAAGCTTCAATGTGTTGTCCCCCATCTGTCACCTTCCCCCCAAAATCCCAACACATCAAATGCTACAATACAGCATAGTCTGATAAGAAGTCTTTTCCTTGTTACATTAATAGCTCACCACGTATTTCAGAGTAATACATTAAATCAACCTGGACCTTCAGAGAGGCCCAGAACACTCAGTTGATCCTTAAAAAATAGATTTTTAACTGGATTAGTCATTAGGGCAAATTTGCTAGCTCCATACTTTAAACTGCACCATTTACTATCTAAAGAACATCACCCCACTGCATCCCTCCTCCTGTGGAAGCAGGAGAATATGCTTTCACAAAGAAAGCCTAGAAGCATACACATGCTCAAGTGAGCTTTTTTTTCTCAGTTTCTACTCAAATTCAAGGCTACCTGCTGACAGTGCCAAAGCCTTTTTTACTCCTCAACTTTTCACAATATTACCACAATGCAGAAATTCAATTTCAGAGCAGCTATAATCTAATTCCTCACACTGAAGGCCACACAAAGCAGTACTGTTAACATACGTTTAACTAATTGTAGAATGGATAAATAGCACTGCCACGGACTTAAATAGAAGCACTTGATTCATCCATTTCATGGTATGATTAAATCAGTCAACTGCAGTCACTGCAGGCACAGTATCCCTACTTATTTTTAGTATTTTCTGTTATAGTAGGCATTCAGTGTAAAGCCATTTTTAATTAGGTATGAAAGGATTTGCTAATATATCACTTATTACAATACAATCTTCATTAGATTTTCATTTAGATTTTTTTCCTTCAGTGTGAATATGAGTACACAGAAGACCAGATACACCTTGTCTTGACCTTCCTTTAACATACAGTTGCAACACTGGCACCGAAACAGGCTGAAGACATGCAGAAGTCAGGGGAACATCAAAAAATTTCAGTTATGTCTGTACCACAAATCCTCAGCTCTTCACTGATGCAAACCAAAGATCTGAGATCACCTCTACCCAGAGATACAGGAACTCAGATACACATTGTGTCCCCATCTATTTTTTTCCCCATCATCTGCTAAACATTTGCAGAAAACCTTGAAATAGTTGCTTTTGTTCTTGTGTTCACCCCTATATAATAGTATTCTCTTTCCATGCTTTAAAAAAAAAAAAAAAAGGCTCATCCATTTCTCCCACTCTGCCTTAATACTTACCTTCTGTAAAACAGAAGGGATAGTTTCAGAAGGAAAAAATGCAGCAGTTAAAAACAAGGAAGTCATAATTTCATGCTCCAAGCATTTGCATGGACAGCTCAGTTGAAGTTTTCGAAGGAACAAATAAGCCTAAAGTCTTAGTTAACAAGGTATTCAGGCAAGACTTGCTCATGCTTGATGTTTACTTCATTTATCACTCAGTATTTGTATAAGCCCTAAATGCATTAAGACCAAGGCAACAACATTGAAGACCAAGGTATTTTCTTCATCTGAGAAAACACAGATAACACAGAACACTGAAGTTATTGAATGCTGATAGAAGCCACATATTTCCAAGTTCAGCTAGTGTTGAGGACAGAAGCATATTGTAATATGCAGCTGAATGGTGCCTACAGCCAATCTGTGTTCAAAAATAACACTGGAAGTAGAAAATGCCAGCAATAAATTAAAAAACCTCCAAGAACCATAGAATCATTAAAGTTGTAAAAGACCTCCAATATCATCAAGTCCAACCTTTGACTGCATACCACCCTGCCCACTAAACCACAGCACAAAGTGCCACATCCATTCACATGTAGGGTATTTCTTATGCATCATGAAAATAAAACAAATTTACTGCTGATTGTAAACAATCTCACATTTTAGATCTTTACAGATGTTTGCTAACAGTTATAAAAACAATACTTGGTTGTTTGAACAAAACACTGATGATATTCTTCCAGCTAATGAGTTTGTCCTTAGTCTCATGGAGGTTAAAATAACACTACATGTGCTCTTCAGTAATGCAATGCAGTTCAACAAGAGATTAATCCTTCTTGCTATACTTAAGGGAAACAAATTTAAAAGCTGACATTATTACAGGCTAAGTGAAGGTCTGGGTCTTTTTTGACCATCACATGACACAGATGTCAGCAAGGCAACCTGAATAATTTAATGACCCGCGTCACTTTAAAAAAAAAAGCTTAAAGTAGTAAAATTTATGGTCTGGGTCAAGTTATAGTACCTAGTCAATGGGGCTGAGAGCAATTCAGCTCATCTAAGATACCCACTAGCTGATCCACCCAATTGTTCTCCTACCTACTGCACAGACCCTGATGACCACCAAGCTGTAAAGGTTGACACATCTAAGAACCTGTACTGAACCGCCTCACATGATTCTGCTCCAGCTTACACCACCTGGAGAGACAGAAAATCATTAGCTATGCTTGTTCCTCAGTTAAGAGTCTAAAGGTAGTATTTAGCTTATCCCTTATTGCCTTACACAGTTAAGACAAACACTCTTCCCTCTTTCTTATATACTTGTTGTAGGAGAATTTGATACATTTATAGCCTGAAACAAAACACCTCCTTGGGTAACAATGCTTCAAAATAATTTATTTCATCAGCTCTTGCTACAGAGGCACTTAGAGTTCACAGTAAAGCTACATGGGAACAACTTCACTATGCTAGAGCCAGGATGCAATGGAAGAGAGTTATATTAGCAAGGACGTGAACATAAAGATTAAAAGTTACCAGGAAAACAGAAGATACATCTAAGTATCATGAATGTAAAGAGCTGAAAAATTCGCATAACAACTTACTGTGTAAGTGATAGCCGCCAACATTCCAATCACAGTCAATGAACTAATGGAAAATGAAAGTGCAGTCAAGCCATCTGCAAAAAAAAAAAAAAAGAAAAAAGCCTTCTGAAAATACTTACAGTAAATGTGTAAGAACCCTTCTTCCTGAATTGGTTTCTGGAAGAGATTTAAGTTCATGAGAATAAAGAAAAAGATTGAGACACAGTTACCAGCCATAACTCAGCACAGCTTTTTGTCCACAGTAGATCTTCCTTGCACACTGCAGGAAGTGGGACAGACTCAAAGAAGTTGCATTCAGTCAAATGGCTGGAGAGCCACTAATGAACTTGCTCCCATAGCTGTCTAGTGACTCTTTAAGACCTACTTCTGGCTTCCCTAGGGTGCTGTGGTAACTTGCACAATTTTCACATGCATTCTGGATGGTTAATTTTCTTCATCACCTAATTTCTCCTACTAAAGTATTATACAGAATCAGCCAAGCATGGATCTTTCAACCAAGTAAAAAAAGCCAGGCTGCAGGCCTCAGCTTCACTCAATGGACATGCAGACCTATAAACCAGAAACAGGTCAGGGGACTAAAGAGTAACTGTAGCCTTATTATCATTCTAGAAATGAAAAGGGATAGTAAAAGAAAAGAGTTACCAAACAAAAAGGCATTAAATTCGCTCAAACCTCCTGCATAATGCTTCACAACAGGCCTGTCCCTAACCTCACTGTGCAGCACACATCACAAGTGGTTTTGGTTAAATAGTAACACAGAAACTTATAGTAGATATTACAGAAATTAACCTTCAGCAATCAAATTCATATTTCCGCCGGGTCATAACCAAGCTAGTATTTAGAGTTCTTCCTCATGTTCTCCCCTCTAGTTAATTCAAGAATTTAGAGTACAGTAACTTTTATTCTTACTCACACAGAATTACTAGCCAGTTTCCGTTCTTATTTTCTGAACATAGCACCAAGCAGTCATAAACTGAGATCCTCCATGAGAAGCTGCATCTTTCTTCTGACCAACCCTTCCTTCCTAAACTAATAGAATAGTACAACCAAATCCAACTTCACAGCTCAAATCTCTTTCGCTGTTTTTTCCACATAATACCAAATGACTTTCCCAGAGCTAAAAGAAGTATGTCCCTAGATTTCAAATACTAAAGCTATGTTTAAAACTTATTAAGAAAACCCAAACAAAAAAAACCACAAATCCAAACCCTAAGCCTAGCACTATTCTCCCTTCAGTACCTGTGAAAATTTGATTTGGTTTCTGAAGCTCAGGGGGAAAAAAAAACAACCCCTACTTGACCCCTACTTGCAACACATCACACAATGTACTTACTGTATTTGATGTTCCTTCTGTACAAGTATTTGAAACCAACACTTAATATCCATTTTAAAAGTCTGAACTATGCTCAATGGAACATTAAGAAACTAACTGGCTGAAAAATTTATAATTGTATACCAGAAGTATATTATCAGGCTCTGCCCCAGAGGATGAGTTTGCATTCCCTGTATTATCCCACTACCAACTGATGATGGATACTTGTTCTCTGTCTCAAGATCTTTGTATTTCTTTGGTCCACTGCAGACAGGCAAAGGAAAAGGGCAAATTATGATAAAAACAGGATAACAGGTACAAGTAAAGACAACAGGTAAGTATTTTGTCCTTATTTCTCCAGCAACTGGAATACAGAAGAACCTTCTGCAGATATTTGCTGTCTGTGGAATAGCTCTGCAAAGACCAGGGCGGTTTTGGGAGACAGCAATCTGAAGATAAACCAGCAGTGTGCCCTACCAGTATGGAAGTCCAATGACATCCTGGGCTGTATCAACTGGAGCATAACTCTCTGTTAAAGGATGGGACCATATAAGGAATGCTGCAGCCACCTTTGAGGCCCCTGCTGCACATAAGATTGACAAATCTGAGCAAGTTAAGAGGAGAACTAAGTTGCTTATAAGTTGGAGCACATGCTGTGCAGCAAAGCTGAGGAGCCAGGCTTGTTCAGCCTGCAACAGAGACA
>JAWWLV010000121.1:86055535-86073261 GCA_035041135.1 Platyrinchus mystaceus | reverse complement strand
GGAGGTTGTAGCCAGGTGGGGGTTGGTCTCTTCTCCCAGGCAACCAGCAGTAGGACAAGAGGGCATGGCCTTAAGCTCTCCCAGGGGAGGTTTAGGTTGGATATAAGGAAGAAATTGTTTTACGGAGAGAGTAATCAGACATTTAAATGGGCTGCCCAGGGAGGTGGTGGATTCACCGTCCCTGGAGGTTTCTAAAATGAGACTGGATGTGGCACTTAGTGCCATGGTCCAGTAACCACGGCAGAGTTGGATCAAGGGTTGGACTTGATGATCTTGGGAGGTCTTTTCTAACCTGGCTGATTCTATGATTCAGGGCTACAGAACACCTTAAAACTTCAGTCTCTGAAATGTAGCCTTCTTAACACATTATAGAGCAGTAGTCATACTACTTCAGTATTGTGAATGCTTTCAGAAATCAAGCCTCTCTAAATCTGATTTTTTTAGACTAGGCTTAGACTGCAATGTGTCAGTAAATTAAGCAAGTTAAGTTACATGCACCATTAATGGGGGGAGTGGGTTGAATCAGTTGGTTAGAGCACAGTGCTAATAATGCCAAGGTTGTGGGTTCAATCCCCATAAGGGCCATTCACTTAAGAGTTGGACTTGACCTTTGTGGGTTCCTTCCAACTCTGAATATTCTGTTAATATTCAAAATAATCTCAAATCATAATAATCAGCCCACAGAGGTCACCACAAGCACAGAGACATCCTGACTTCCAAGTTATACTACACTGAATTCAGCATACCTTCCTCATAAGGTACATGCATAGCTCACTACATAATGGGACTGATCCATGTTTCTTCTAAGAGGACAAAGGAAGACACAGAAATTCAAGTGACTATCTATAAACTGTGTGGGTAACTTTATTTACAGAGAGTCCTTAAGATAACTCTGTTACCATAGTAATTTTATAGGACTGTAAAAGAAAAAAGGCAGCTCTGAGTTTCCTTTTCCCAAGCAAAGTAATTCCAAGACAGACCTTTTTGTTCATACATCAGGTGAAATCACACAACTGGCTGTGAGAATTTTTTAGTTAGAACTGAAACTTAAATTTGTAACTCACATACTTAAAGAAGCAAAATATTGCTCTTGCTAATATATTTCAAAGGTAACTTTAAAAGATCTGGCCAAGTTCCTGTCAACAAGACAGGAGACTGATCATCTGGGGTTTTAATTTTATTTGTCAGAATTTATGAAAAAGCAAAAGCAGCACCTTTCATCAGCTTGTACATGTTAGATACCCAAGGGCAAGCCTTCAATTGCCTGTTGTTCTGCCCAGTAAAAGAACTGTTTATTCCCTGAAAGGCTAACCTTCAAACACCGAGGTCTTGCAGCAGCAAACAGCCAGTCAACTGACAAAGTCAGTCAAGTGACAAAGATATTCCCTTCCCCTTAACTCCCTGACACACACATTTGGCTTCCATTATCACATTTCTACGAACTTCAGTTTTAAATCAGAGACTGCTCTTTGCTCTAGTTCAGAGGTTGTTTCTGTTACAAAACATTTTTCTGGGTTGTATCAGAAGCTTGTACCACTTGAAGGATGTTTTACTGCATAGCCAGTACAACAATGGGTCCTGCCACTGAATCTAAGTAACCTTCAGCAAGAATTCCTTGATAAGGTTTGTCTGTCTTAAAGGTGTTCCTCAGCAACAATTCTTAAGTCAAAATTATTCACTGTGCTGATTTAAACCATATCAATACAAAGACACAACCTATGAGGAAATTAGACTCCATAGTAGCCTTCAAGTAATTATAGCAACTGAGTTTTATTTTTTCTCTTTGCAGTATGAAGGGCAATTAAGAACACAAGGAATAACAAAAAACAGCAAAACACAGTAGGTGAAAGGAACCAAAATATCAAGAACTGGGAAGGTTTCAAGCAGACTATCCAAGACCAATATTCCCTCAAATCTCCTTGAGAGACTACAGGATGTTCAAGAATATTATATGATCAGAAGTAGCTTACGTGATACAAAACTTGCTTTTCCAGATATCACATTAGTGCATTGCATAACATCAAAACTACTAAGCTGCTTAAAACAATTTGTTATATACACGCTCATTTTTTCTTCTGAGAAGTCACAAGCTGCTTCAGAAAACACAGAAAACATTTTCTTCCCAAATCTATTACTCTTTCATCTCATAAAAAATTCTTAGAACAAGTTTTCATCAAAACTGTAAGCAGAGGTAGCTTGTTTTCTCAAGTGAAAGTTAAGGAATACAAAACAGTAGTGAAATTAAAATCAGACACTTGTTTGAAGCAGGACAGTCAAAGCAGTTCACCACAGTGTTTCCAATGCTACAACAGACTTCCATTTTATGTTCTGGCACACTGCTTCTGGAAAGATCACACTTACTAGAATGTTTCTATAGATGTAACTCCACAATATTTGACAAGTACAGCTATGGGAATCTCTCACAGTACTTGGAATGGCTTCTCCTAGGACCAGACCATGAAAACACAGTCACATTTGATTTGCACCTATGAATTCCCAGAAGCCCAAGCCCTTGTATCAATGGCTCAGTATCAAACGTTTGCAGTAAGCAGACAAAATTCCATCCAAAAAAAGTACCCTTTTGGATAAATTCTTACTCAAGAACTTGAACCTAGGAACCACCATACACGAACTATTCCTGATTGAAGACAAAAAGAAATGGAAAGTCTGAAGTTTAGCACAGACTTTGAAGCACACAGGAAGAATTTATCGCCCAGTCCTTGCCACAATGTAGTTAGGAGACACTTAACACATGCTGGCCAAAAGACCACACAGGAACAGGAGTATCTACCAATGGCATCCTTTCACCACTCACAAAACTTGACCAAAGCACACTGAACACCAAGATGACTTCAACAGTAGGATTTACTCACTCAAGGGAGAACTAAAGAACGTGGCTCCAGGTTACTGTCAATTGTTTCAACCCCACTCCTTGTGGTATAAAGCAGACTGTGTTGGACTGTTTCCAATTATAACACTTTCTGAAAAGATTTTTCCTCCCAAACAAACTAACATGCTTTTTTAGAGCATCTGCAAACCATGGATCATTCTTCAATCACTTAAGTCAGACATGTTCTATTACAGTTGGGTTTAGGAGAATTAACACACTAAGCTACTATGGCTTCAAAGCAATCAGCTGACTGATTTCTTATGAAAAGCTTTTAGGTTACTGAAATCCCACTTCAAAATACAGTTATTTCAAGCTTCACTCTGAAAATACCTTGTTTATCATTCTACCAATACAAACTCATCCTACTTTTGTAGCAATCTAGCCAAGAAACCGGGTGGGTATGAGAGACGGAAGATTTTTTGTGGGGGCTAACAACTAAGGAAAAAAATAAAAAGCTCTTCTGCATTTAGTTACAGCTTTATCAGTAAAATGCAATATAAGTAGCAAAGTAATCCTTAATATTCTAAAAGATCAGTTAAACCACAGCCTCCAAATTCTTGTTACAATTAGAAGTGACTTGAATTGAAGGGCAGTGATCAAAGTGCACCAATTATTCATACTATAAATTGCCAGTATAACTGCAGGAGTCAAGTGCTATAGTGACATAGTTATCACTGCATTTTCATGAGACACAAAAAAACACTGGAATTCATGTCCTTAAGTACAAAAGGACACTTCAGTTCTGCTCATCCTGCTTGTTAAAAAAAAAAAAAAAGAAAAAGGTAAGACCAAATACTTTTACAAGAAGATACAAGTAGAAAAAATTGAATAGTACTACAAGACTGGAAAAATTGTTTAACTTAATCGTTCTCAGCTCTTCCTCTCACTATGCTGTGCAACAGCAGCAGGGGACTAGATGATGTAGGAGAGGCAATAAATTGTGTTTTTATGTATTACTGAGAGAGACTTGTGAAAAATAAGTTACCTATTACTACTCACTTCAGCATAGCTCTAGTTATAAAAATGTCTATGGACTCCTCAAATTAAGATAACAACAGAAAAATGTTTTTAAAAACATCTTTAAATCTCTACCACCATCTGGAGGATATGCTATGAAATAAAACATTCCTCCTACAATATTACAAGTAGACCTGTTCAGACAAATCAAAAACAAAAGCAGTTTTCCAAACTGAAGTTCACATCTATTCCAAAGATTAGTTTGGGATTTACCAAGAGACTCAGACCAAAACATCTTACAGAAATTCATCAGTCTCATTAATCTATAGAAAACTGTCCACAGAACAGTTTCATGACTGCTCCACGTCAGAAGTTGTGAAATACTTGGGCTCTTAAATAAGACCTAAAAAGAGTAGAAAGCAAATACAAAGGAATTCCACTATTACATACTAAAGAATCTTTGTGGAAGATAACTAGTTTTTAGAAGTTCCTTTTTGAAAACAGAAGTGTCTTACTACTTTTGACTTCAGGTTTCACTCAGCATGAAATTGCACATTTTAGTTTTGGTATCACTGCTAGGCAATAAATACTGTGTAACTTAACAAAAAGTCCAGTATTTAGAACCATTTCCTGATCTAAAAAAAAAAAAATTCAAAAGAGCCAACCCATAGTCTTCCAAGACTTCCAAAAGTCAAGTCTCAGGAAATTTTACCAAAAGCAGGCAACTACTCGCTTTGTATCATTGACTAAAGTAAGCATTTCACTCAAACAGTTCTTTGCACTCTTCTACAGCTACCCCTTATTACTCATTAGTTCCATAACGACAACTAAAAAACTGATCTAAGACTATGCAGTGATTTGGTGAACAATAATTTTATTATTACATTCCATTTCAGTCCTTTTTTTTAAACTTCAGGGACAATCCAGTATGACTTCTAAAAACTTCATGCCTTCAGTTAAAGGTCCTATTAATTGGAAAAAAAATAAAATACTTACTGTAATATCCGTAAAGTACAGTGTCTTCAATTTGTCTTGAAACATTAGCATCAGCCCAGACCTAGCAACAAAGGATAGAAGCATTTATCATCAAATGAAACAAAATAACACTACAAGACTATAACTCATTGAAGAACACAAATACATAGATGGATATAAAAAAGCTACATCTAAAAAAACACCAGATGCTAGACTGCTAGCAACAGTGAAAATCACTGGGCAAACAGGAATGCAAACAGGAATAAGCATATGACAGTTTCACAAAGGGAAGATTTTAGACTTGAAAGAACACTGAGTAGTTTTGGCAGCTGCCAAGTATGTTCTGTTAATTCCCACAGTTATCTTTATAACAGTCTCTTAAGATCATCATAGAATGGTCTGGGTTGAAAGGGACCTTCAAAATCATCCAGTCCATCCCTCCTGCCCATGGGCAAGAACACCTTTCACCAGGTCAAGTTGCTCAAAAACCCATTCAACCTGATCTTGAACACTTCCAGTGATGGGGCATCTACAACCCCTCTGCACAACCTGTTACAAAGTCCCACCATTCTCACCACAGAAAATTTCTTCACGTCCAATTTAAATCCACGCTCTCGGTTTAAAACTGTTGGCTTTTTGTTCTGTCGGGCTTTGGTCAAAAGTGTTTCCCCATCTTTTTTATAACCTCTTTGTATATTGAAAGGCTGCAATAACATTTCTTCAGAGCCTTCTCTTCTCTAGGCTGAACAACCCCAACTCTTTCAAACTGTCTTCATAAGAGAGGTGTTCCAGACCATTTCTGTGGCCCTGTTCTAACAGCTTTCTTGTGCTGTCAGCCAAAGAGGTGGACACAGTACACAGTGCACACAATATTTCTATCACAGAATATCTCTGATTAAAATTTACATTTACAGATGAAACCGTACTTAGACATAAAAGTAACAAATAACTTTATTATGCTCAGTTATATCTCAGTAACTTCTGGGTTTCTAGTTATTCACCCAGTTTAATCTATCATCTCCCTTTTCAGAAGTATGACACTTCACTTTTTTGTTTGAGCAAGACTTGAATTACATGAATATTCAGTTTAGCAACTTAGATCCTACAACTCCAAACCGAACAGCACCGATATCCCTTCCTTGAACATGAGCAGGTGTAATTATGTTACTCAGTCCTGGGGAACGGTTCAGAGTGCGGAAGCAATGAAAGTGAAAATACAAATCTCTGCTGGAAACAGCGGTCAGCCAGATGGCTGAAGTCAAGCTCTTGCACCCATTCCCTTTTTCTCCTCCTAGAGAGGAACTATTGGTTTTAGGAAGCTAAATGTCTTATAGCAATGGTTGGCAGCCAAACTCAGGGATTGAATACAAAGGTTCAGACCTGCCATTACAGCTTAAACATATCCAGAATTGTTTTAGTCTTGTGGGATCCAATCTATATGTGGTCAAGATCAAGGCAGTAGTTATCCAGAAGCAAAACTCTTTAAAAGCTAGATAACACACCAAAATAACTGAATTGGTGGGGGAAAAAAAAAAAAAAAAGAAAGAAAAACATCCAGTACTCTCAAGGCTCCTTTCAATTTCTATATGCAAGCTTTTTCTAAACTGGCAAGATCAAGCCCTTTCAGTTGTAAAGATGCACAACTAATAGAGAGATATGAAAACACAAGTGAGTATACTCCTTAACAAGTGCTACCACAAGACTGGAAGATGTTTGGCACTTGCTTTATCAGTTCTCTCAGCACTCATAAACTCTTATGGAATATGGGCTTGATGACATACCATGAATACTTGATTTTTCTATTATCTCAGAAAGTCAGCACCACCTTCTTTTTTGTTACTGTATTAAGACTTCCAGTAGGTCACATTACACTAAGCTTTTAAAATTCACTGTCTGAACTAAATTAGATTATCATTCAACTGGAATTTGAGTAGAAGAGTACACATGCATTTTGACATCTAATCAGCAAAAAGAAAGGATGAAAAATATTTTAGCAGAAGGGGGCAGAAGCAACACCTGAAGTGTCTGTCAGGTACACAATAAGCGAAGTCTTTGAAGACTGTCAGGCTCAAGCTAAGAAATTCAACTAAGAAATTTCTAGGCATTTGCATTAAAATACACCACGAAAGAATCTGACTGTGGTAAGTTAATACTACAGGACACTAGAGCATTCAAATTGCCTAATGTTAAAAATTAAGAGAATGCTCTGCTTTAATTATATAAGGGAAAAATCAGGGCTGAACTGGACAGTTTGCATTATTTGCTTCCAAGTAAGGATTGGAATAAGGTCTCTCCCGTAAGCGATGGAGACATTCAAATGCACACCAATCAAGGTTAAGCAAGAAAAGCAACAGTAAGACCTGATGTTTAAGTGGCACAGTCACTGTACAGGAAGAGGTAGCTAGGAATGGAAATACAACAGCGCTTAGATGCCAAAGAACTGCTTCTCCCTCAACTACAAAAAAGCATTAACAACATTTATAACACAATACAGGTGTAGAACTTGAAAACATTGTAACTGCTCTTCATTTTATTTCTCAAATTAAGTTGCATACAGGACCAGAGTAATATTCTAGGAAACATACACTACACCACACTAAAATAGTGAGATGTTATCTTAAATAAACAATGTCAAGATGCAAAGATGTGTGCATTTCACCATCATTTAGATCTGCCCCAACATACAAACTTCACTCTACTCTGCACAGAAAGAAACTGTAATGCAAGCCAATTTAATATTTATTACATCAGCTTTCAGTTAGCTGCTGAAGTTCCACATTTACACAGAGGCAAAAAAACTTATTCTAACTGGCAAATTATCTGGTGTGGCATATACACCCACCATCACTAACTCAAAAGCAGCAACCAGTTCATCTGAGCTGCTTCAGAAGCCAGTGACAGCAGCACTGCCTTGTCAGAAGCAAGAAATAGTGCTACCTAGTGAGTGTCAAGAGCTCTGACATTCTCAGCATCACTGGTGACACATCAAGCAGGTAGGTATATGAATTTACTGAACTAGCACACCCAGGATTCAGCTGAGAACTCATCTGGACAGCCTGTACATCTACTCTATTTTCCTTCTCCATCCATTACAACCTAAGTTCACAATATATATAGCAAATACCTTAGAAGTACAATAGATTAGGAAGGTTAGAATTCATTACTGCCTTCAGCAACAGTTTAAGGCTGAAAATGTGACCACAAATTCTCTTAAGACCTGCAGAATTCAGGCACTCTGCACTGTTCTGCTGTATTTCATTCTGTTCCATGCAGTTTGGCAAGCATATAACACATCACCTTTAAAATACCTGTAACAATGCATTGTATTGTCAGATAAGAAAAGCCACAAATTGCAAGGACATGTGCAATGAGTATGATTACCCACATTAAGCTGTTATGCTTAAGTGTTCTTTAACATAAGTCATGTTAAATGCACTTACAAGTATAAAAAGTAAATATATTAGTGAAATGTTGCTATGTAAGAAAGGATGTACAGGAGGCAGTTTAAGACACTTCCAGTTTACCTAAATGCTAAAACCAAAGCAGAGCTCCCTCAGAAGAATCATTTAACAACTATATTCATAAAAAATTAGTTATGAAGAACATTTGCTCCCCCAGTAATCACTGAGCTGAGTCTTTCTTCTCCTAGCAACTGTGTCCAATAGTGACTGATGGTAACATATTTCAACAGAACACTATTATTCCAGCTGTACAGGTAACTTCCCCAAACGAAAGCAGTGCAAGTTAATCTGACAGTTTTGACCTTCCTCATTTTTTAATGGGGAAACAGCCAGGAATTTGATTCCTTTGTCCCCATTAAATGCGACATTTCTACTGTCACTGCTGGACCCTGCAAGAGTTTCATGAGTACCCAGTGAAGATAGCTCCCATCCTCTGCTAATGTACCTTAACAGAGCTTAAAGCTACATAACATTACAGGTTCCAGTATTTGTGCTGTTCATCAAATGCAGATGAAGCAGTCAGAAGGTACAGTATGAAAGACTGGAGAGCGGGTCATAGCATGGTTAAGTATCAAGAAGTTTCATATCCAGGTCTCAGATCTTCCAGACTGTTACCTCCAAAATGGGACAGTGCCAGGAGTTTCACTGCCAGATGGAGAGTTACATACAGAAACATGCATATCTCGGGTACATCTGGCTCCTGAGAATGTTTTGGCCAAGCTTTATTACTTCCCAAGTAGTAATTCTTACTCAGGACAAGAAGCATGGTCTTAGTCATTAATGATTTCTCATCTAACACCTTTCTAAAAATCCCCTGACATTTCTATTGGTTTGTATTCTGAGCATCTACATGAGTTGCTCCCCCAACACCACCCTTGCAAAAGGCAAAAAAACCCTTTTTACAGCCAATTCTATTAAGCATCTCCCACTAAACAGATGCTACTCCTTGAACCATTCAGGAGACAACTTGCTTTTAACAGCTCAGGCTGTTGTGATACATTCAGTCTAACCAGACAAAGAAATGCCATTGGCTTTTAACTTCATATAGCAGCAAGAATCCATACATTTCAAAGTGAAAAGGTTTCATCACCTTCTCTGCCTTCTGCTAAAATAACAGTAGAAAAAAAATAGTGTGGTGATGGGAGTATCCTTGTTTTCTGCTGCAAGAACACATCAGTTATATTTTAAATATTTGAAACCTGTAGGTCAGACCAAGAGGGCTTGGGTTCCAGCAGCAATTTTAAGTGTTTAAGCTTTGGTGAGGTTTTCTGTTCCTAAGTGCTTGTTATAAATCAAACAAGCTTTCAGATCAAACAGATCAGATACAACTGGATATATCTGAAGTCCACTGAAACAAACTATAGCACTGTAAATGCAAACAGGAAAAACCCTGAGCTTAAAGTGATGCTGGTGAATATTACTGTGACATGACTTACAAGGTAATACTCAATTCTTTTACTAGTAATAAAACAAAAAGCCTTCTTTCCTACTTAAGTAGCACTATGAATCAAAGTAATCCCAGCCTCCAGGAAAGGTGTTGCAATGAATTCTACTACACAGTTAGTGTACAAAACTTTCTAATAACATACCTGCTCAGTTCACTCACTAAAAAACCTTTAAGATAATATCTGATAAGTTTCTCAAAATATAATGGGAGATACCATTATGTTACAAATGGTTCAAGCTACTCATTCATAGTAAAGAATAGCTTGTCTTAAGTAAAAGATATAGTACCTTAATCCTGTTGAAATAGACAAAACCTCAAGGTAAACAATCAAGGTCAACCAAGGCATAGTATACAGCCCTCGTCAAGGAAGGCACCTCGGAACACATGATGGAAAAAGGCTACACAACACCTTAAAGTGAATTCCTCCAGAAAGCAGCATAATTTTCACAGCCTTCAGAAGGGTGCTCTGCTTGGGTAACAGAGTTCGGACCATCAAGCCAATGCTCCTAGCCAAGACACAGACCCTCTTCATCACCAAACACACAACGGGAACTTTGAACCATCAGACCATGTGTTCAATTTAACCTGTGCTATTGACATAATGTGCTTCTCCCTAAGTTTGCTACAAGCCTGTCCACAGCAAAGCCTCAAGAATATCTACAAGTGGGTAGAACAGCAAGATTCATTAAAAAATAACTGTAAGTCCATATATAGTACCTCTTCATCCTAAGTTGAGCATCCTCGTCTTTATCATCACTCTAATACTGATAGTAGAAATTACACTTGGGAGGTAGAGGAAAAGACTACATAAGGAATTGTTTACCTAGAATCTTGGTAACTGCCACTACTCCTGCTGCTTGAGCCCTGAAATCATGCAGTTGGAAAGTCTTTTGATGAAATAACTACTTTATCTACAGAGAATATTATCCACATTTGCTACCTGGATCTGCCTCAAAAATTCATTGAGAAGACTACAGTAAAGACTTAACTTCCTCTGGCCATCCAAAGCAACAAAGGGTTTTTGCCAGAGTCATAGTCAGAGGGTCTTGGAAGTGTTGGATTTGAAAAAATGGTCCAGAGAAAGGCCAGTAGTCTCCTGGAAATATTCTGAATCCAATCAAGTCTGTCCTACTTGTGAAGCAGTAGCAGAAAAGAAGCTTGTGTTACCCAGGACAGTGTTAAAAGCTTTAACAATTAATAAAGATCTGATATTAAAATGTTGTCAGCCTCCTAACTCAACAGAACTTCTAAGCTGAAATTAACAAATCAATACAGTTGTGTTTACCTACAGGTTTGTATGTTCTGACTGATTTATTTCAACACCTGTGTTGGATCAAACGCATTTATATCAAAAGATCTCACATTGCTGCTGCAAAGCCAGAAACTCAAATCAGCTGAGACTTAAAAGACACAGAAGAATTCTTCTAAAGGCACCATGGAGCAATTTTATTTCAACAGGCCATCAGAAGTATCTACAAACATTAGGAACTAAGCAGGACCAAGAAGCTTCAGAAGCACAGGCAAAAGGATACTCTACAGAAGAATTAGCAAAATACACTTCCTTTGCAACAGGACATTCTGCTTAGTCCCTACCAGATGTAACCAGTTCCAGCTGAAAAGTGCACATCACAGTTACTACTTTAGATAGTCAAGCTCAATTTATTTCTTAATACTGAGTATTATTCATTGAATTGCTAGAATCCTGACAAGTGAAAGGTCTCTTCCATCTTCTATATCCACTTTAATTCCGAACAAAAAAAGACTGAAGACACAGTAACGCTGAGTAATGCCTTCGTTTATTCTGTAATACCATTCAGCAAGAGAGACAACAACAATCCCATCACAACTCAATTCTAAAGGCCCACAAAAGGAAGACACAGCATATGACTTGCATTTATATAATCACCAGCAAGCTAGTTTTTGAAGCATTATCACAGATCCAGAAAGACCTACATTTTCCTTTGGGAGTAGGGCTAAAAGGGAACACAGTTTTTGAGTTGCAGGCATTTACCATTTTCCCACTCTATCACCTGTTTCAGGATCATAACCTTTACTATAGATCCAGGTAGGCTTCAAATCAAACTAAGTTGCTATTCAAGCTACCAATATGCTCCAGTTCGACCTCTTGCTACTCATTGTGTCCGCACAATGACAGTGGGTCACTACCTTCAAGAACTCTCCTTGAAAATTAAAAACGCCAATACTTGAAGCATTGGGAAGAACTCCTACTTACAGCAATGCTTAGAGCAGATGACAACAATTACTCATCTCTTTAGGAACTCATTTTGCGCAGCAATCCCCTACAGTTTATAAATACAGTAGGTTGAGTTAAAGCTCTATCAGCCAAGAGGAGATACTACTGTATTTCCCTCCCCCAAGGGTTTTCACAGCTTTCTCTCTTTCAAAAGGGTGCTTATTAATTCAGGTTTTAATTACAGGTAGATTAACACAGTAAATCTTTTTAAGTCTTAATGCTTCCATACCAAATTTTTTGCTGGCAAATAAACAAAATAATCCCAAATTACAAATGGACAATACAGTCTGTTTTTGATCAAAGGTGCAACAGATTTTATTCCGCAATGTCCGGTTATAACATCCTAAAAATCAACACTTAAGCAACTTGTTGATCTCCTCAGGATGGTACACTCACTCTTTTTTGCATAGCAGAAAGAATAAGCATTTGGAAATGAGTAGAATATTTAAGATAAATAAAAGAAGTGAAAAATGAAATCTAGTTTAAATAATAGAGCTCAGTGTTGTATGCACAGCATTAACACCCAGCTTTGAAAAAACTCAGTCACTAAAATCGGTATTAGCATTGATTTTAAACACTCTGACAACCTAAGAATGTCCTTATGCAACACAAGTGCTTCTTTTGAAGAGGCAATTAACGTTTTTAAAAGTCCATACCTTGAATGTACCATTTTGGTTTTTCATATACGAAACCAAAAAGATGTCCACCGGCAGTAGTGCTGATGTGATAAGAGCAACGGCCAAGGCAAATATTGCTGTTATGGTAGAGATCACTTCACTTTCCCGCCGACTCTGGTACTTGCGCACGTAAACCCAGCAGAAAATTAGAATGGCCTGAAATACACAGCAAAAGTGGCTTAGGAGTTGTATAACAGCAATGTCAGCAAGTAGGTACTGATGTCAGACCCTGTACTGATAACCGGCAGAGCATCAACACAGGTTTTGCTCGGACACTGAATATCAGCGTCACATTCACCACACTCAAGTCACCCTTTTCGTTACGAACAGCGTGAGCAACAACAACATCAGCGCTCACGCACGGAACGGGCGAAGACACAAGCAAGCAGCGGGGACGGCACAGGCAGGAGGGCAAGGCAGCCCTCGCCCGCAGCCCCGGGCTCTGCGGGGCCCGACGGCACCACGGCCGAGGCACCCGCGGGAGCGCAGGGAAGCGCTCGCGGCCGGGGCAAGTGGGGGGCACTGCCGAGAGGACCCGGCGGGGAGTCCATCTCTGGAACAGCGAGGGGCCGAGCAAACAGGGGCAGCCGGCCCAGGGGAGGGGAAGGGACGTGTGAGGGGCCGCCGGAGGGCAGGGGAGCCGCCTCTCACCAGCAGCGCCAGGCCGAAGAGACACCATCCCGTCAGCAGGTCGGAGGCGGCCGCCGCCATCTTCGCTCCCGTCAGCAGCGGGGCGGCCGCGCCGGGGCGGTGCTTATGGAGGGCGGGAATGGCGTCACCGCGGGACCGGCCTCACACCGGCCGTGACGTCAGAGGCTGCGGGCGTGACGTCACGTGCCCGCTCTGGCCGCGGTCAGCACAGCCGCGCTCCCGGCCCGGCCGGACACGGCCCGCCCGGGGGGGCTGCCGGCCGAGGGCTCGTCCCGCAGGGAGAAGCGAGGAGAGGCGGGACCCCCCCTGCCCCGTCCCGTGGCAGAGCGCAGCCGTCTCGGGGCAGGGGAGCGGGGCGCATCTGAACGATGAGGTGCCTTCACCTCCTGCTCCCGCGTGGGGTTTCCCTGTGCTTCCCTTCCAAGGCCGGGAAGCAGAGGCAGGGCAACGCGCGGTCCGCGGGGACTCTTGCCTGAGGAGCGGCGGGAGGGCAAAGAGGCGGTATGGGGAAAGAGGGAAAGTGCGCCAAGAAGTATCGGGCACTTTCAATCCCTTTGTTGTTGCTTTTCCCCGTAAAACTACTTAAACCCTCTCCATACGCCGCCTGCAGCCGCCCAGAGGCGCCGGGCAGGTGTGGGGCGCGGTGCTGCCGTGTCGGACCCGCGGATTTGGGAGATTCCCGAGGGAAGGTGTGCCGGCAGTCCCGCACCCCGGTGCCTTTGCCCCGGGTTCGACTTCACCGCGATGGGGCGGGATCGCGGTGTGGCGGCAAGCCGCGCCTCGGGACGGCATTCCCGAATTAAGGGTGGCCGTGTTAGAAGGTGCTCTGGGGAGCTCGCGCTCCTGAGTGTGGATCGGGTGGCTCGGGGAGCGAAGGAGGCTCATCTGAAGGGTGCTGGCACCTGTCTTAGTTTCTTAGTGTCTTCAAGGTTGGAAGAGACCTTTAAGGTCATCAGTTCCAACCACCCACCCACTGTAACCCCTAAACCACATCACCCAGCACCAGATCCAGATGCCTCTTTAACACCTACAGGGATGGTGACTCCGACACCTCCCTGGGCAACCTATTCCAATGCCTGACCACCCTAACTGCGAAAAAAAAAATCTACTATCCGATCTGAAATCTCCCCTGTCTCAGCTTAGGGCTGTGAGTTTGGGTGCAAAGGGGTATGTCTGCAGGAGTGCCCGGGGGTAGCCTGGGGCCCTGTCTAGAGCACAGGCTGCTGTTCCAGGGGTCTGCAGGTGGCTCAGGGGTGAAAATGTGCACGAGCCTTGCTGGTTCCTCAGCCTCGGTAGAAAGGGCTCCCAGACCCGCCAGCATGCAGTGGTGGCCTGTTCTCATCTTGAAACAGTCGATATCTTGGTTGTTTCCATTTGTTGTTTGTACTCACGAGCCAAGCAAGAGGAGGTTGAAATTCAGACTGTTGTTTGTAGCCTTGTGAGAAGAGACTGGGGAAGGGGGAGATTGGCTTTGAAGGGTTGAGCTTCCAGGTGTGCTGAGGCCAGTAGGGGTGGTGGGAGCTTGTGGTGTCGACAGTGCTCATGAGCTAAGTTTGAGGTCAGATGAGTGACAGGACTTCTAGTGGGCTCATAGCGTTGAGAGAAGGGATCTGTTAGTGAAGGGGTTGTGAGAGCTTCATCAGAGACTGTTTTCTGCCTCTGCTGAGCCTTAATTTATTATAAGACCTATACATGAGACAGTAGTGTGTCATGGTGCTCATGAGCTATATCCAGGGCATCTAAGGTGTGTGCTCAGGTGAACTAGTTCTGGAAATTATATTTGGTGATGTGTGCGGTGGAATAGCTTTGCCAGACAGTGCTGATATCTTTGCTGGGCTTCAGTTTTCTGTGAAAGTGTAGTGACAGCACTCACAAGCTGTGCCGGGGGTGGTTGGGAGCAGCAGGCATTCAGATGAGCTTGCAGCTTTGCAAGAAGGGTCCTCTGTTTGGGGGGACAGGAGCATTGGAAGCTTACCCTCAGAGCAGTGGGCATGCTGTACTTCTCCGTGTGTTGTCAGGGTACTGTGGAGGGCACTGGTGTGGGGCAGTATTCATGAACTAAGTAATAATGGAGCTGAGGAGGGTTCTGGGGAGCTTGTAAACCTTGCAGGGGCTGTGTTGACTTATGGAGGGAAATGTTGCTTGCAGGGGCAAGTACATGTGCCATGTGTTAAGTTACTGTGAGAACAGTGCAGGTGAAAGGAAAATGTAGTGAATATTCACAAGATGCTTGGATACTTGGCCGTGGGTGCAGTATTTAGGTGAGCTTGCAGCATTGCAAGGAAGGCCCTGCTGGTGGAGAAGTGGTGTTGTTTGGGAGGCTCATTCTGGAGGGGCAGATGGTTTTGCTGGGTTTCCATTTGATGTGAAGGCATGGGCAGCAGGCAGGTGATATTGCAGTGACTGTGGTGCTCATGAGCTGAGTTCGTGACAGTCCAGGGGGGTTCATAGTGTGATGAGAAAAGCAGCAGAATACTATATAACTATAGTTTTATGACAGTAAGCAGATTGTGTATGTCCTCTTAGTTTGTTTTTGTTTGTTTGTTTGTTTTTTATTGTTGCTGTTGTATATTTTACTATTAATGTGTATGTATTATCTTCACCACAGAAAATATTTTCCTGGATGTCATTACTATTAAATATGTATGTAATTCAAAATTGCCCTAGAACCCATGAAGAATTAAAAACCTTAAAGGACTGCATTAAAAATAAACTATTCCCAAGAGGGAAAGGAAATATTTTGCCCTTAGAGTATATACAGTTTTTATGTTTTGTACAGCACACCTTTATCAATGAAATATTGATATACCAAACATTAGGGACCTGTAACTGGGTAAGGATTTACCCTGCTGTGAAAATAATAAAAAAAAAAAACCCTGTAGCTATATCTACCACAATTCTTTTTTGTTTGGCTCAAATGGTAGCATAAATATTTAACTTGCTATAGTAAATAAGCCTTAAGTCTAACTTCAGCATGATCAAAAAATCTTTTCTATTCTAAACAGCTGAGTTTATGTAGTTTAACAAACATGAAAAAAAAATCAACCCCCCAAAATTATATATATTCCACTAACAGAAAAATCCAATCTTCGAGTATTTTGTTAAAATCTTCCTATATTTTTGCAATAATTGCCATTTCTCTGTCAGATCCATTCTTATTTGGTAAATATGGTTGATAACCTAGTTTTATTTGGGTAACAGGCAAGGTTTTCAACATTTCAGTAGAAAAGATCATGTCCTTGCGTGTAAAATGATTACTGTAATTCATAGTTTAAAGGAAGAACTTCAGTTTTTGTTGGAATGGAAGTAATGGTTTTATGTACAGTGCCAGCAAACTGGAAGGTTGTTTTATGTTACCATTATGCTATCTGAATATGGTTTTTTAATGCCATGCTATCACTAGCTTTCTGAGTCTTTTTTCTTTATTCCCTAAAATTCAGAGTTTATAAATTTAAAGCATTTTCTCTCTATTTCAGTAAAATCTTTATTTGAGGAATTATCTGCAAGCAGACTTCAGAGAATCAATTTAATTTTTTTTCTTTACCATTGGGTGGGACACTGCAGATGTTAGTACACACAAAAATGTAAAAAACACTTTGATAGCAAAGCTAGTATTTTTTTTAAATATTCAAATAGTGATCTTTGTCTATGCCTTGTGCCAACAAAAGTCCTATAAACTTAAGTCTTAAAAATCGTATTCAATTGATGTGTTGAGTTTTGTGATGCAGAGAGAAATATCATCCCTTGTTTACAATTCTGGGGAACCTAAGACTAACATTTTTCATGATTGTATTCACAGCTCTGTCTGTAAGAGGGGGCTCATGGATAAATTTGAGGTCATATTTCTGTGTATTCACAATATCTCTTGACAGCACTACCCTTGAGGAAACGATGTCATGGTTTAGGAATGGTATTCTCTAATTTAGTTCTCCCAGTAAAACTACATGGTACTCCCCCTGCCCCCTCCAATTAGAGACACAAAAGGGAAAGCTCTCAGTTGGAGATTAGAAGAATTAATTGGAAACCACAATGAGATAAGAAAATGAACAGTAACAGCAAAAATATTAATAACAAAAGTGTATAAAAGAGAGAGTGATTCACATGCCAAAATGCTCACCATGGAGCTCACAACCAACTGCAGTCCCACCACCCTGACACAAGAAAGTCCTTCCACCCTTCTGTCTGGAAACAGACTCCCTCCCCCCACCCTCGGCAATGAGGTGAGGAGGTACAGAATAACCTTTGGGTCCTGGCCACGTATCAGGGATCCCTGGTGGTCTAGTGCTTAAGATGCGGCGCTCTCACCGCCGCGACCCCGGTTCGATTCCCACACCGGGTTCAGGGACAATCCCCTGGGCAGATGGAGCTCGTCAGCCCCTAAGGCCATCCATCTAAGAGAAGGTCACTCTAAACA
>JAWWLV010000121.1:85994223-86041702 GCA_035041135.1 Platyrinchus mystaceus | reverse complement strand
CTCTCTTCCCTTTCATCCTACCCCCTTTTATCCAAAACCCACTGCCATGCGCTTATACTAAGAAGTCACGGTGGAAAAATTTTTCACATGAAAATACAGCTTCACTAAACAGTTGCAGGATACCACTTTCACCTGTTTGAACATAGCTGGTTCCAGCATTAATAATTGGTTCCAACACAATTAGTCAATGGCTAATTGGCAGGATTAAGTACTCAGTTAAAACAAGCAACAAGATATATCTGGATTACACTTAGCAGGAAAAGGAAGAAACCAAAGCAGTTCCTAGCAACTCCAGGCTTCATCAAAATGGCATGTTCATGCTAAATCACATGGCCTTGCTCCAAAATGAAATTTCTCCATTGTGTACAAACCAGATTTGATATGCCAAAAATAAACAATTTAGAGACTGATGCAAATATTAGGCTTGATATCACTACATAGCTACATTTAAGAACCTTCCATTTATTTAAATAGTGGCCTTTCTAGGAGCTATTGGATTTTGCATTCCTAGTAAACAGTAAAATTTATTTGAATCACCATGCAAAAACATACAGTCTGATAGGTTCATCCTTTTGACTGTCATTTTCTATTAGTGCTCAAATCCTCAGCTCCCAAAAATACATATATACACAAGGTGACATAGGATGTTGGGTTGCAGTATGTATAGGCCAGTAGGCTGGTTTAGAGACCCTGTGGCAGCTAGGTTGGTTTTTTCTTTTTTTTTGTATGTACTTCTGTCTCACTTCTAGCTGCAGCCTTTTAGATGCTATTGAATTCATAGTTCTTTTACATCTGAGATCATAACTAGATAACTCTAGGCAGACACCAAACTTACATAAATCTGTAAAACTACTTACTTAAAAGTATATATATATATTTACTCCTAGGTGAGAGGCAAATAAAGTATGTGGATGCAGAGATACTGATTAACTACAGACTTTATTATGACTTTCCAGATTATTGTGCCTATTTATTAATCAATAAATATTAATAAAATACCTGTCATTTTATTATTTCATTTTTATGTTGTTTGACAGTATTAAAATTGAGCATGAAAATGGCATAATGGTAAATAGCTCTGCATGAACTCAGAATTATGGATGTGTTAATACAATTGCAGCTACTATGTTGATAAAACTGATGGTCATATGTATCAGTTAGTCTTGCACAGGCAAATTTATAGAAGTTACTTTCTGAAAATTTGAATCTATTCATAACTAGACCTAAAAGTGGGTTATTTATCATTGTAGTATTCCGTTTGTAAATAACATTTGGGCAAATTAGCTGGCTAGAAACTACCCAGCAGTAGGAAACAGAGAGAAAACAGGCACAGAATATTCAGCCTTCTGATCTGAAATAAAGTTGCCCATTAAGCCTGTAGGGCTTATACAGCCTAGTCTTTTTATAGGATCTTAAATTTTGATGATACCTTTCCTTTGCTCTTCACCTTCCTTTTCCTAATATTTGCATCATATAAATTTTAAATTAATATATTGCGGTGATGTAAAGATGTTTTCAGACTGTGTGTAGGACTTTAACATACTGATACAGAAATATTGGGCAAGCACCTGTACTTCCCACCAAAGCTGCTTAAAACCTGGCTTTGATCTTTTCATTACGTGTAATGACTTTTAAAGACATGTGGATACTTTAGTCTAAAACAAGCCAGAAGTTGTGCTTTGACTTGTTTTGGAAAATTGCCTTTCAGGTTTTCTCTTCTCTAATCAGCTGTTTGACCACTTACTTTTTTTTCTTGTACAATAGGAAAGCCATCAAAAGGCACATATTTCCTGTGTTACAGTTAGGATGGATTCCACGTGAAAGCAGGAAAAGAAAGAACAACGGTGGTAAATGTTATTTTTTAATTATTTTATTGTCTATGTCTTTGTGTGGTTCATGAAGCAACAGAACTTGTGGCAAGCTGTTTGGAATATGGCTCTCTCTACATATGAATTTATTCATAGGAAGACAAAGTAAAGCATGTCTTTTAATATATTAAGGACATACACATTTGGACACTATTAATCTTAGCATTGTTTCTCTAAGCCTGGACTGATGTTTTGCTGAATTCTACAAATCCAGCTGTATTTCAGGTTTGAATAACTTAACGGAATTTTTGAACACTTAAAGAGTAGTATATGCAGAGAAATGCATTTTTCAGGAATGGTAATGAATACTTTACAAAGCACATAACAGCTGCTGGCATGTTTGGAACTGGTAAATATAAACAATATATCCAGAGGTTGATTTATTTACTTTGAAATGTATATATTTTGAATGCCACTTTTTTTTTTTGAGATGAGGTTTATCAGTAGCACTGGAATTGAAGATAAAGAACATGATTTTTTTTTTTTTTTGGTTGCCATACCATTATACTAACTAGCAATTGCTTATTTTAAGACATGTTGTAAAGTGCCAAAGAGTGGAGAGAATACTTGAGCCAAGACAACAAATACCACCAAAGTATAGTGGTATGTATTCTCTCTGCATTTTTTTGAGTAATTTTGGCCTCTTTACTCAAAAACTGAGTGCTTCCTAAGTATGCAGAAAAAGAAGTAACAGTTGGGTTTTTTCCCTCTTTTCATCTCCTATAGAAGAAATGAAGTGACATCCAGCTTTTCTGTTGGCTTTGCTGCTTAGGAGTGCTTAGAATGGATATGTGCACATGCATATAAATAATTCCTTTTTGATGTAATTTTTGCCAAAGTGCCCTCATTTGAGTGACATTTTTGCTCCATTTACATCCATGTTAAAATTTCCATTAACTTCCCCAGGGCTGCGATTCCACCTGTTTTGTCTAAGTTCACTATAGTTCAGTCTCATGTATTTAAAAGCATTTATATTTTAATTGCTTCAGTGGAATGCAGTTGTCGTGACCGACAAATCTTGCAGAGGGCAGAAAGGATCATCTGGCGAGGAACAAAGCCACATAAGGGCTTATACAACAGAACAGAAATACTAAGCTCCACATTGAGCGAGAAATAGCGTGGTGAGGGTCGTTTCAAATTAGACTCCTCTTACAAAATTGTTTTCAAGTTGGATACTGCTGCTCTTAGAGAGTGTTTTCCAAGTTTACAGCTTCATTCCTGCATATGCATTGTCGTAAGCAACACAAGTTTAAAATGTGGGTCTAACGAGATGGAGACAAATCTGTTAGCACTGCACAGACAGTGAATATGCTTCTTGGCTGGTTTGGATGTTCTAATCGTGACAAAAAAGAAACGAAGAGTGAAAATGAATGTTAACAATAAAGAGAAATTTTCTACAAAGTAAGTCAGTACCTTTGCCACAGATTCTCTCACCTTTTCCCCCTGAATCCTGCCTGCAACTGCAGTTGTAGTAAAAGCTGTTCAGTGGAGCAGTTCCCCCTTGGTACATGAGATGGAATGTTCTCTGCATGTCTGTGGTAAGTATGGCTTCAAACCTAAATTTCTCTCCTTCCTGCTTCTTGGTGTATTTGCCTTGGCTCTTGGCTGGATCCAGCTCTAATCCTATCTTCTCTGT
Source organism: Platyrinchus mystaceus (assembly GCA_035041135.1). Taxonomy (NCBI): domain Eukaryota; kingdom Metazoa; phylum Chordata; class Aves; order Passeriformes; family Tyrannidae; genus Platyrinchus; species Platyrinchus mystaceus. The sequence continues at coordinate 86,038,198 of JAWWLV010000121.1, read as the reverse complement.
CCTTTAGCTAAACTCTGAGATAGCTGGAAAACCATGTTACAGCAAAGATAACGTGGAATATCATCCATTTGCTTGAGGTGCTTCAGCTCTTATCACCAGTTTTTCCAGTACTTCCCAAATACAAAGGAACTAAGACGATGGTATAGACAGTGTTTTCTCTGGAGTGCATCAGTAACTGCAGGTGAACAAGAGTACAGGTGTTTGGGGGGTTTAAGCAGTTTATGGTAACAAGAGATGTTTTGCCAGTTGTGGCTTTACTTATTATATTATCATGAGAGGCAGAGAGAAGCCACTTTTTGGAGGTCATGACAGGTTTTTAAAGAGTACGGTTTTTCTTGTTCCCAAGTTTCACGTCACGAGTCATTCAAACTGTATTTATTAATGTGAACATAAATACGTATGGTGGCAGTCCCTAATGTTGACCTCCTCAACTAGTGTAAATCCCTGTAATTCCTTTGATTTGTGTGAACTGGAATACTCCTGTTTAGTTGAAGATCTGACCCGGAGTACAGGAAGTGTATGTGTTAGTCAGAGAAGGTTGTAGCAGTTTCTAATTCTTCTACTTACTACTTTCATGCAGATGTGGAGTGTTCTTTAAAGTTGACACGGTCCAAATAAGGTATTTAATTTTCTATTTGTAGTGTCAATATCTTGGTAAGTGAAGCAACACCCTTGGTTTAGGAATTATGTTTCATTATTGCTTTGTAGGAAAAGAGGACCTTATTTGGGTCTGGACCTTCAAGCAATACTGAAATTTTGAGGGACAGAAATATTTCTTTAAAGGATGAACTGATTGTATGGGCAACTGCTATGCAATTAAAATGTTTAGCTAATTCAGAATTTACAGTGATTGAAATTAATGAGACCATTTATATTCATGTAACACAGATGAATCCAGGTAATTAGGACATGTAAATTAAGTTAAAAAAATTATTTTTTAGAATTTTGTAGCTTGAAAGAGCAATGAGAAATGCAGTTCCTTTCAAATCAAAAATGAGTATGCCTTTCACTAGGGGCAGAGCTTTTACAAAGGGTCTTTCAACTGAGGATCTCACAACTCTGCTTGAAACACAGAATTAGGGCTCAACACTGAAGTCTTTATCAAGTGAACAGTCTGAAGGGGAAGGAAAGTGCCCTGATGATTTTTCAGTTGTGGGATTGGGCTCTTGCCCCTCACTCTGCGAGGTAAGACAGCTTTACTTTCTATAATTTCCAGAATGAGCAAGCGAGAAGTGTGACTTGCCTAAAGTTATACCACAAGTCTGTGGCAAAGCTGTGGAATAAAACACCCCAGCAGACGTGTATGTAAGCTGCAATTTCATCTTTCTCTTGTGATTCTAAGTTGGAAAGAACAACAACTGTTTTGAAATTCAAACCAGAAAGATAATTATGTCTTTCCATGTGATTTGTTGGTTATCCTCCCTAGCTATCTCAATTGAAATGAGGAAACACTTTCCAAAATCTGGTGGGTGTGTGGGAGGGTTTGGGATATGGGGACTGGGGATAGAAAAAAGTTTATCCTATGAATTTTCTGAGCTGAAGACCAGTTGGCTAAATTGATGATAAGCTGATAAATTTTCATGTGACCATCTTCAATTTTTTTCCCCCTGTCAGAATGATTCTTCTAGAAAAAGCTAAAAGATGTCTTGGATATGTATAAATGAGATATGTTTAATTAAAGCCCTACTCTCTGTCTTCTGCGTTTCTATTTCTAGTCATTCTACTTCTCTCCGTCCTTCTATCTGGTTTACATCTTTAAAATGCAATGCAGAAAACTGCCACAAGCACACTTGGAGAACCTGACAAAAGTGCAGTTTGGCACATTCAGATAAGAGCCAGTGGCAGTGCTCAGTCTCACCATTTCATCACAGACAGATGATATCACAAGTGCAAGAACATTCAGGTTTGTAAATTATAGATTTTAAAAGGCAAAGCAAATGTCAGTAATTCGCTGAGCATTGCAGCATCAGTGCCATAAACAGGTGTACTCTCTTGGTTTCTTAAGTGGCTGATTTTTAAATTTATGATCAAGTATATAAAATTAATGGTGTATGCTTATACTTAAAGGATAAAAGCTAGTTCCTTCCAGTGTGCTAATGTACATAATTGGTTCTTTACAACTAGAAACCAGATACTATTTCATTCATCCCATGGCAGTCTAATTTATGGAACTGTGCACTGTTTTCTTGGAAAGGTGGAGGGAAGAATTAAAAAACCCCATTTCTTACATTGTTACCTGCCTTGGGATATACACATATGATTATGTAGAATCTGTGTCTGGGTGGCTGTTTGTCCTTTCTTGCAGAGTATTCTTGCTCACTGAGTGGGAGGGTCACACTGTATGAGACTAATAAGGACAGAGCTGCATCCCCCTCTACCACTCTTTGGAGACTTACTCCAGCAACTCCTCAGCACTACAGCAGCTCTGTACAAGCGTTTTCAGTGCTTCCAGGGGACAGAATAATATAAACATTAAAGGTAAGCAACTCATTATTTATAGTCAATTCTCTAAACATCTTACATGTGCGCACACACACACATACTACACTATTCCTGGCTTGTTTTGTGCTGTTTTGTTCGTGGGTTTTTGTTTTCCAAAATAACCATTTAAGTTTATCACTACTAGTATTAACTATGTCTTATATAAGCATGATGTACACTGTAAGTTTTTAATGCACTGGAATCAGCCTATGCTATAGTATGCTTCTCATGACTGTGTAAATACATTGTATATGTTAGGGGGTGACTATAGATATATGCTAAGATATGCTAATAGAAACAGCTCTATAAAATTAGCAGCAATTTACAAAACTGATTAAACTGTTGCAAATTGCCACAATGCTGATTGTGCATATATTTACATTTAAAAAGCTACGTACTAGCGTGTGCCCTTGTAATTAGCTCGCGTACCGGGTGGCCTGCGCGCAGTTAGTCGAAGACGCCGGTGAGTGAGCTGCGGCAGCGAGTGCCCTCCGAGGAGGGGGCACCGCGCCGCGCCGCAGCTGCGGGGCAGAGCCGGGGATGCCGAGGGGCGCGTCCCGCCGAGCCGGCACCAGCGCGGCCGCCCCCGGCCCGCTCCCGCCCGCTCCGGCCCCTCACCTGCGGCCCCGTGCAGGTGCCGGCGCGGCCGCTCCGCAGCGCCCGGCGGCACCGGGGCTCCCCCGCCCGCAGGCGCCGCCGGCCCGAGCGGGACCGTGGCCCCGCTCCGCCCCGGGGCCGCATAGGAAGCGTCGGCGGGCGCTGCCCCTCGCTCGGCTCGGCCGGGCCGGCCGCTCCCGGCGCCGCAGGAGGGTCCGGGGAGACGGGGCGGGCGCGGCGGGGTTGGGGGGGGGGCGGCAGCGGGGCCGGGGGCGCGGAGCGGAGAGCGCCGAGAGCGGGCTCCGGCAGCGGGGCGGGGGCGCTGCTCGGGCTCCTCGCCCAGCCCCGCCGCCCGAGCTGCCCGCTTGCCTTCCCGCCTGGAGTGCTGGACCCTCCCTCCGGCAAACCCGGCTCTATCCGAGGGAAATGAAGCTGCCGGCACTGCCGAGTTAAAATGTGAGCTGCCGAGGGCTCGGGTCGCTCCGCAGGCGCCCCGTGGGCTCCGGAGCGCCAGTTGAGTGAGGGAGCGGAGCCTCCCGGAGCTCCCGGCGGTGCGGCGGCAGCGAGGGGGAGGCGATGCTGGTTGTTAGAGCCCTTCAAAAAACGAGTCCTCTGAAGCGGCGGCTCTAGTGAATTCCCGATGTCTGGTTGCAAAGCAGGTGCAGGAAATTAAATGATAATGTTATTTGAACATGTATTGGCTTTGCTGCTGTTGGGGAGGCTGAAAAAGTTAATGATGGTGCAGTTGTTGTCAGTGCATGTGACCGACAGAATAGCTCTGATGATGAATAAGGTGCCCTGCGAAAATAATTATAAAAATTGCATCTTAGGTATGTGTTTTGCTTTCCTTACAGAAAATGTGATTAGAATAATATTTGTCATTTTCTGTGTGTCATTAAATCTGTGCGTTTCTATGCATCGCGGTTGATTTAGATCTAGGAAAAGCTGAACAATAAAGCTATATTCTTGAAGCCAGACTGTACATTTGTGAGATTTTAAGTGGAAATTAAATATAGGCTGCTTGTATATTTTGCAATGTAAAGAAACAGCATATTGTGATTTCTGCTGTGCTTGAACTGAAACAACTGCATGTTGGTCTTTGTTCAATTTGAAGACTACTCCAGCAGTAGTAGTCTTCAAAGTCACTGAAAGTGTTGTGACACCAAATAGTTTAGCTAATATATTGAAAATTGAAAAACAATTTGGGGAGAAATATAAAATTAGTAATTACTAATTAAATGGAAAAACAGGGCCTTTACAACTAATATCTCCGAATTAGTATTTCTGAGGTGTTACTTGGAAGTTTGATAAAGAACTAAAAAGTAGTATATTTGTTATTTATTTCTAAATTGACATAAGATGTTTTGTAGCTCCTTAAGCAGATAAATTATACACTTGCATGTTGCTAGCAACTTCCTTGTCACAGTTAAGAAATTTTTGTTTGTAGTTTTCTGATGGAGTGAGGCAAAAAGAATGAGATTGTTCTAAATATGTTTATTTTCTGTTTCAGATTTGTAGCTGATTGTTCATATGTGTCCAGGGGGAGATGAAGTACATTGGATTCTGCATAATTTGGCTTTGTATGGCAGTCTTCCTCCTCCTTCCTGTTTCTACTTCTGTGGCTGTGAGTGATCAGACAGGTACTTCCACTTTTCTTGCCCATCACAGACCAAAGGCATAAATCTTAGTACTGAAAAATTTCTAACAGATAACAGCACATGGAAAATAAACAGTATGAAGAGATAAAATTAGACAAGATAATGTAAATCTTTTTTTTGTAGAATGTCCTAGGTTAGAAGCAGTTCCAAAACAGCCTTTCTGCTTCCTGTGCTTGGAAGAATCATGCTTGGAGGCAATTGTAAATCCCAGGAGTTTTTGTTTTGTCCTTTTTTTTTCCATACCATACAAACCAAGATTATAAATCAAAGTTTGCCAAACTTTTGTGAACAAAGTCATGTGGCTTTATTAGAGCAGACCAGTTATCACACTGACCTGAACAATGTTTCACAATACAGACTTAGACAAAACCTTGTGCCTAATGGGGAAAAGGAATATAGTGATATTGTTTAACTTAGAAGCTGTTACCCATCTTCTGCAAATTTTCTCATACTTCTTTGTTTTCTTCTTTCTCTGTCCACATGTTATCTAGTGTTCTTACTTAAATTCTACAGTAACTCTCCAGGGTGTGGTAAATTCTGTCTTAAAGGCACATCATGTGTGCTTCTCAAATGAGGAATGTCAGTCTTCTGGAATTGCTCAGCCTCCACACATACCTCAACTTTCTATAATTTTCTTACATTTACTGGCAAGAAGAACATACTTATTGTTATTTAAATTAAGTACTTTTTTTTTTCCAAAAATTAACTTAACTTTTAGTAATGCTGATCTTTCCAGAAATCTGATGAAAGATAATAGAAACTATAGGTACACAACAACTTTGAATCTCAAGAGCACATTTGAAACTCAGGCCCAAGAAATTAAAAAAAAATCAGTGACTAGGATAATGATCCTTTTACTACTCCTGGAAACTATAAGTAGTAATTTTGAATAAATAATAAGTGTAATGTGTGGGCTCTCAGGTAAGAGTAATGCATTGTGAAGAGTCTGAATTTAAGTCAAAGATTTCTTTCCCTTATATTTTTTAGGGCAGTGAGGCTAAGTGCTCTACTGATGAATTATTCTTAACCCCTGTGAGAGAACAAACCGACATCATAGCTGTAAAATCATTCTATTCAGCTGTCTGAAAAAAGCCAAATAGGTTGTATTCTCTGTCATTGCTAGCTGGTTGGTTGCAGAAGGGAAGTTTTTAAAAGTGCATGATTTAAAGCACATTTAATGATGTGAGTGCAGAAGATTCCCTAACAATATAAATGAACAAATGGAAACTTGAAAAATATTAAAATTCCAGGAAGAATTTTCTCTTTTCTATATTATTTTTTTTCCCTAAGGAAAATATGTCTTAGTAAACGTTGGACATATGTGACAGATACGCTGAACTGCTAATACACAGTGAATCTGAACTCTGTATTACACTCTGTTACACGTTAGTGGCTAGGCAGCCAGCAGCAAAGTTGCAGTTTTCCTTAACCTGATTGTCACAAATGGATCAAATATGGGTCCAATTGAACCATTAGGAAGAAGAAGAGAGACTGAACTTCTCCTGTGAATAGCTGATGATGTGCAATTGAGAGATGCTTCTGCAGTTTGTGGTGATACAGGCAGATGGTGAGGAATAACAAGTAGATAGCTGCCAGCTTGAGCAGCGCTGCCAACAGCAGGGAATACGCTCAGAGTGAAGCCTCAAGTTGATAATGGGAAAGAGACTCTTCTAGAATTTGTAGGTATGGTTACTGTCCAAAAAAGAAATACAGCTTGTAGACCAGAAAGCAGGAGTTGAGAAAGAATGAACCCAGTAATGAAGCAGCGGTAAAAAGGGTACAGATCTTTCTGTAAACCTTTTGTTAATCTGCCCTGCTCGGCTGAAGTGAATATTCTGTGTTCCAAAGTAGTCTTGTTACAGTTTGATAATTTGTATGCAGATGAATCTGTTACAAATTGGAAATATGCTCACTTCAAGAAGAGAGGAATAGCTAACCTCTTTTTTTTTTCTTCTTCTTTTCCTATCTTGCATTAAGTCACTCTAAGTCATTCTTTCTTGCGTCTTTGTTCTCTCCTATACACCAATTCTGTTTGGATCAGCATCTGTCCATCGGTATCTTCCTAGACAATATTTTTGGTTTTCTTCCTTCAACAACATATGCATAGCATTTATTTCGCACTGTGCTAATATGAAAGCCTTTCTGGCAAAGCACATTTAGAGGGGATCTGGGATTATTGTATTTGCATCTGGAAATTTATCACCTGATCTACTTGGAATGGTCTTGGAATTCATGAAAAAATGTGAATTAGAGTTAATTTGAGGGTGATGAGGGAAAGAAGGATGTTAGGGAAAAGATTAACTTGTGTGCATATGTAGAGGAGAGCTTTCTGAGCCGGCATGCCAAATATACTTATTCTTTGGGTCAATAATGTAATAAATAACTACCGGTATTGAAAAAAAGATCAGTGTGACAGAGAATGCTGGATTTTCTCAGAGCAGTCCTCCTTAGGCTCTGAGTGTCCCAGTAACCGTTAGATTCACGGCAAGGGTTTCTTTCAGTTTTTGCCTATCCAGAAGCTTTGCTATGTTGAATGTTCATCAGAATGAAACACTCACTTCTCATGACAGAATATAGCAACTCTGAGGAATAGGGTTCAGGAGTTTTCCACAATCCTATTTTTGATCTGACTTCAAGAATATTTTGTTCATGTTGTCAACTTATTGGGAATATTTGGGTTTTGAGAGTGGATATGAGCTCTTTCTGTAGTGACACATGAAGTTCTAATTTAATCATTCCAGAATGCTCTATATTAAGAATATTAATATTCTGTCTCATTCCCAGATCGTGGCTTCTTTTTCAACTTTCTTTTACAGTTACTGTTTTTAAAGTCACTTGCTAACCCATGAAAAATGTAGTATAAGCCAAGTCCTGGGACTGTTAGTCATTCCATTGCCTTTTGACATGGAATGTGTTGTGAAAAGTATAGGCCCTAGATCATAATTTTAATAGACACTTTAGCCCAAATGCAATGAGTGGTTTCAAGTATGCAAATCGTTTCAGCTTTTTGGTTTTAATGTTTTCAATATGGCTAGATACTTCTCAAAATCAAGATAATGACTCTACAGTAACTCATATATTCATATTTCTGGTATTCCCATCCAACCTGACCTTTAGTGTTTCCAAGCATGGGGCATCTTCCACCTCTCTGGGCAACCTGTTTTAGTATTTCACCACCCTTATCCTAAAGTCTAGTCTGAATCTAACCTCTTTTAGTTTAAAACTATTATCCCTTGTCCTGTCACAACAGGCCCTGATAGAAAGTCTGTCCCCATCTTTCTACAGGCCCCCTTTAAGTACCAAAACACTGCAGTAAGGTCATGCTGGAGCCTTTTCTTCTCAAGTCTGAATGACCCCAACTCTCTTGGCCTGTCTTCTCAGGAGAGGTCCTCCAGCCCTCCAATCATTATTGTGGCCTTCCTTTGCATCTGCTCCAGCAGGTCCATGTCCTTCTTATGTTGGGGCCGGAGAACTGAATGCAGTCCTCCAGGTGGGGGTGGTCTCCTCCCTCGACCTGCTGGCCATGCTTCTTTTGATGCAGCCCAGAACACGATTGGCTTTCTTGGCTGTGAGCACACACTGTCAGCTCATCTCCAGCTTTTCATTCACAAGTACTCTCAAGGCCTCGCTGTCATGAGTGCTCTCAATCACTTCATTCTACAGCCTGTTTTGATACTGGGCGTTGTCCTGACCCATTCTGCAGCACCTTGCACTTGACCTTGTTGAACCTTGTGAGATTCCCGTGGGCCCCCTTGTTGAGCTTCTCCAGGTCCCTCTGGATAACTTCCTGTCCTTCAGGTGTGTCAACTGCACCACTCAGCTTGGTGTAATCTGCAAACTTCATGAGGGTGCACTGGATGCCACTATGTCATCGATGAAAACATTAAATAACACTGGTCCCAATACAGACCTCTGACAGACACTATTTGTTACTGACGTCCATCTGGACACTGAGCAGTTGACCACTATCCTCTGGATGTGACTGCACTATCCTCTGGATGTGACTGTCCAACAAATTCTTCATCCACCAAGCAGTCCAGATGTTGTGGAGACTATGTCAAAGGCCTTGCAGAAGTCCAGATGACATCCATAGCTCTTCCCTTGTCCACAGATGTAGTCATTCTATTGTAGAAAGCCACTAGGTTGGTCATGAAGACTTGCCCTAGGTGAAGCCGTGCTGGCTGTCTCAAATAATATGAAGTCCTGTTATTCACTACTCACTCTTTCTTATGGGAGAATACAGTTCCCCAGGGTCCAGTATGAGTATCCTAACCCTTGAACTCCATTAGTTGGGATTTCTTAATTCTGTCTGCTAAAGCTGTTTGTTACTTCCATAACCATCTAAATAGTCACCAGACTTATGTTGACTTCTTTACTGTATCATGTCTCCTTCATTCTTTTTCCCACCCTTGTCTTAATTAACACATATGTTGTAATGTAACACGATCTGGTTTATGGAGTAAAAAAGGAGTAAAAAAAAATTTACATCTCATTTCCTGGTGACTCTATACTTGAGGCTACAGGTATGTAGGATTTCCGAATTCTTGACCTTATTTGAAAGCAGGTCAGCTGGATCTGCTAAGCTTTAGTATAAATACCTTTGGGGTGGACTCATTGGATGCTGTTGCTGATATTTGCAAATGTGTTGCAAACTCTGAAGAGTTTCCCTATGCAGTATGAGTGTGAGACAAATCTTGGCTAATATGTGTTTGTGTCTGAAGCTTGAGTCGACACAGGATGAAGGGATGTTAGGGCTTTGCTCTTTGGCCACATTCTTTAGGTTGGTCATGCTTACTGATGGAAACTTGAGTGCCCTTGCAATGTGCGTTTCAGTGGTGTTAGGTGGCAGCTGAAAACTTCACCTGAACATGAAGTTTAATTATAAAGTAGCATGTAGGTACTTGCAATGTGAATCTAGCCATTAGGGGTTACATTCGATCTGGAGAAGCCAAGAGTACTTATTGGAAGTTACGGTTCCCAATCAGGAAGTGCACACTAGAGATGTCTTTGAGAGAGACTGAAGCATGCCCCAGAGTTCTTCTGTCCTCGTTTCCTTGGAATGGAAAGCTGAGCATGGTGCTTAGATGGAAGTTGCAGTGTGCTTCAACAGGTGTCCTGATTATTCCAGGAATTTGGAACATGTCGTTGCGTGTTGCAGCAGATATGTTTAGATGCAATGCCTTTTTTTTTTTTCCATAATTCTATTAGAAAGCAAACAAAAAATTCTTACTATCATTTTACTGGAAAGACAGAAGATCAATGGTCTGTGATGAATCTGCTTGGTCTGTATAAATACATATTTTCAAAATTATTAGGTTCATTTTATATTAATAGGCTCATATGTAGAACTCACTGATTTATAAATATCAAGGTCTAATTTGTCTTATGGATAGGTGAACTTGTTAATTTATAGATATGTTACCTTGACCTTTGATATCACTGGTTTAATATGAATTTTTTAGTTCAATCCACACAGACGCAGTTTTATGATGTGCAGAGTAATCTAGTTTATAAATGTAAGCTTGTTCTTTTTACTGTTTCATTAATTTTAAAATAAGGTATTCTATCAGGGCAGGTAGGTTCATGGTTTCCATACCTGGATTAGTGGCCAGGGTTTGCCTGTTTCTTTTCCTTTCCTGAGTATCTTCATATAGACATTCTCACTCAGCTACCCACAGGGTAAGCTGTCTGTTTTGTCTTAGGCTAAAGAAAATTTGAGGACTTTCTAGCAGTACTAAAAATTGTGGAAGAGGTTAACTGTACAAGCTGTAACTTGGAATTTTCCTCAATCTGTAGCAATGAAAGTTGTCAGTCTTGGTATGGAGAGGGTTTGGTCTTACTATTTGAGAGTTTTGCCTTAGCCCTCTGGTAAAAAGAATAGCGTTGTACTAAAGGAGTACATCAGCAGCATGAGACAGAAGATTCATGGTAACCCTTTCAGTTCTTTGGGGGATATGCAATACAACCAAATACCTAACACTTAAATGGCCTCTCTGTTCTGTGACTGTTATGCCACTGATAAAAATAGGTCCACAGTATGTGGCATGTAAGGAATCATTGCTATCATCTGAATAACACAAAAATTAAGGCTTGAGTCTTTATTTGAACTTGGAAGAAAGTGGCTGTAGGAAACAAGCTAAAATTCCCTAGTTTTTTCACTAAACACTCATGTAAGTTAATGCTTGAAAAAAAACAAAGCACACTTTTGTCCCAGGTTCTCTAGAGATTATGACGTCATTTTAGGGTAAAATCAGCAGTAATATCTGTCTGCTCTTATTATAAGCACTGTCAAGAATTTAACCAAAAAAAGGAATTACCCTGTAGTCTTTATCTATATATTGAAAAAAAAAAAGTGGTTAGAAAACATGTAGCTATAAGAAAAATGTCTCTCAATATATGTCTGACTTGCTATTGTGGCTTCAGTTATAAATGGCTTCCTTTGCACCAACATATTTCTTAGAGTTATACTTACATAAATCTACCATAACTGCATTCGTTGTTTTACAGTGGCAGTATATAGAAGTCTGTAGGTTAATAATCTTTATATGTGATTGAAGATTGAGGTTTGTAGACCAAAGGGTATCTAAGGTGAACCTGTTTCTGTCCCATACTGTGTGTGTATATATCAAATGGTGTATTGAAATTGCTATGTTAGTATGTAAATCCAGTGAATGCTTTTCACACTACATAAAATTCCCTGCAAACCAAGAATGATGAAAGATTTCATTTCAGAGATTTCAGCATGAATATTCATTATAATTCTGCATCCTTTCTAGGGAAATAGAATTTATGGTTTTTAATTCATATGCTTTATCTCATTCATCAAGAAACTATATCAATCTGTATAGGAAAAATCACATCTATATATGTATTTATGTACCTATTTGAGGGAAAGAAAGAATGTATTCCCTTAGAGCCCTATAAGTAAACTAATTTGTTTCTGATGTTATTTGTAATTGTAAATTGTTACTTGTAATTGTAGATGTGAAGGACATGGAACTTAATGAATCTTACAAAAAAAAAAAAGTGTCACCCAGTCTGTTCTTTAAACAATGACATAGCTTTCATTAACCATATTATCAGGAAGTGTCTTTATGTCTGTATTATATAATCTAGTTTAACTTTTACTAGTTATTTCCAATTAGCCATTTGTAATCGAGACCAAATAATGAAATATATTTAAAAGCACTTAAGAGTTTTGAAGGATACTATGCTTTCTACATAACTACAGAATGAATGACAAATGCCATGCTTTAAGATTACAAATACAGCTATTTTGAATGCCAATGTTTTGTCTGGATGCTATTATGAAACATTTAAATACAGATAATTTTCATGTTAATTATAGGGCACTCCTTACTGTTTCCATTGAACTGTCACTTGAGAAAGCCTCTTGAACTTTGCTGTTCAACTTCAGATATACCTTAGACCTCTTTTTAGTTTCATCAGCTCACAGAGCTCTGTGCTTGATAAGCTCATAGGCCAAATATCATTACTTGTCATCTTTCATTTGCTGGTTTTATTAGGATTTAGCAGGGCTATTTGCAAAACTTGTCAAAGAGCAAGCCCTATTTCTTACCTATGCACCAAAACCTGATATTTCTCTGTATTTGCTTCTTAAAAGTGGGCATTCCTATGTGTCTGTTTAAAAAAAGTGAAGAAAGGGCTTTATGCAACTAAGATGTTGTATATTAATAATACAGTTTTTGGCCTAAGCGTTCCATTAGATTTAATCTCAAAGTTTACCATGTTCCACAATTTAGAATATTCTGCTTGTTTACCAAAATATTTTGGTTCAGATTTACTCCCCTGCTTAATTTTCAACCATTTTTTTCAAAATATAAGTATTGTTTGCATTGTTTATTACAGGATATGATTATAGCTTTGTTAATACACGTTTTGAAATTACTTACTGTTCCCTGAATTAACAGTAGGTTATTTTCATGGTAGTCAAGCATCTATGCTTTGTTTTTTCATATTCATTAATGGGGGAAAATTATTTTCTAATAATATAGTCAGAAATTCGAAAACAACTTAGAACAGATGTTATTGTTTTATAGAGTGTTGTAGATAGAAATGGGTTGGTAACAGTTTAGTGTTTTTCTTCTGGTTGTATTGTTCATCTGAACTTTAACCATAAGCAACTGAATTAAAATGAGGTAAAACTAGTATCTGCTTATATTCTTGGAAGTGTGGTATAGAATCTGAAATATCATTGCTCCTGTTTAGATTTTGTAATTTGTTTTATAGCTGCTTTTCATATCCTAAAGAAACAAAAAGAAACATTCCTGTTAATATTAATATCACTGTCATGATAGTTTGTTCTGATTAATTTTAGTTTGATAGCATTTTATGATGTGTTCTGTTTTAAACTGTGTTCTCTTGAAGGTGCTGTCTGTCCTTTAATGAAAACAGTTGTCCGTCATCTCAAACAAATCAACAGAGACAGTCGTGATGTTTCAGGTAAATGACTGAGCTAGTAGTGGATTAATTGGCTAAACTGGCTTTAAAATTGAAAAGACAGGACAGAATGCCACCCCCAAGCTCCAAAAGCTGCTGCTGTTGTGGTATTAAAAGTGGGATTAAAATCAGAACACATTATTCTTGGGAAGCATTGGTTCAAGTTCAGCAGCCACACTGATTTCCATAGTTTTTCCCAATGATCTCAAATTCTTATCAGTTCAGATGATAAAAGGAAATAACAAATGCATTTTTCAGGTTGCAAAGTCATGTATCAAGTGAATTTTGCATGAATAGTTTTGTTAAAATGAATATTGAAATTTTTTCTGACTTCAAGTATTGGTTTTCAAAATAGCTTGTCAATCTGTATTCCAGAAAGTCACCAAGCATGCTAAAAGTCCATATTTACTTCTGGTTTTTAAATCTCATTAAATTTTATCATATTGTGTCATATTTTACAGGATTTGATCTGGCAGAAAGCTTTTCTTTGAGGCAAACACCTTGTGGAGGGGAAAAGATCTGTTTTAAACTGGGAAGTGCACCTCTCATCAGAGATACAAGGTAAGTAAGATACTGCTTTCATCCTTAGTGATAGAGTTCGACTCAATGCTACTAATTAACTGAATTAACTAATTAACTGAATAACTGATCAGTGTATTCAAAGGGCAACACAGAAAGCAGTGCTTTTTTCTGTGGAAAGGTTTATTTTGATTTTGGTGTGTTTTTCTTTTGGAATCTGGAAGTATCTAGGTCGTAAGTTAACTGTGAATATCACTTTCTCAAATCATGATTCTGATGCTGAAAACTATTGTTAATACATAAATATTTTTAAAAAAAGGAAACAAATAACTTTCATGGTATGACAAGAAGTATTATGCTAATCTTCCCCCAGTGAAGTTGGCTGTCCTCTCTCTCATTACTGCTGGCAGGATTAAAACAGAGTGTCACCATTTCTTTGAATGTTACTTTTTTTCCTGGAATTGACATATTGCCTTTGAGCAGCAACAGAATGGTGGGTATTCATTGTAGAGGAGAAAGTAGGCAATATCCTATTCTGGCACAGGGTGCAAAAAAATCAAAAGGAAGGTGAAAGAGAGTAAGGCACAATGGCATTGAATGGATTTAAGTTTGCTCAGGGACAAGGAAATGCCAAGAAGCAGTTAGGAATGTAGTTTCAGGTTCCCTGTGCTCAGTGGAGCTCGTCTCAGAGCTTCTTGGTTGTGTTGTGCTCTGAGTCATGGGACTGTGGTTTCTGCACAGCGTGTTCCTGTGATGATGAGGGAAGCAACTGTATTCCCATATCTTCAGGTTGGGTATTTTTTCTGTTGTAAGAGGTCTGGCTCCAGCTTGCCTAGTTAAAAAATACACCTGGCCCTCGGACTTCCCCTTTGCTTGGATCCTGGGCATAGCAAAGACAGACTGTGGGTAGCATGAGGCCAGGGAGGAGGAGGAGGAAGAGAGAAATTGGAGGCACCCAGACACAAACCAAAGTGACCTTTGGGAGAGGAGCATGATGAAAGAAAAAGAAGCTAAATATCCTAAATTGCTAGATAGATTCTAAGTTTTTGTGACTTATTACGTACTGTAAGTGCTAATGCTTATGCTTTTGTAGTTTTGCAAAGTTAAACTAATTATTGTCTTTTTTTAAATACCATGGATATTAGCTATTTAAGAAAAAATTGCTCAATAAAATTACTTGACACAGGGAGTGCTCTTCTTTTATGTGACTTTACAAATATTAATTCTTAGGGAAGTTAATACTTTGCTAAGTATTAAGTTAATACTTGAGAAACTTGCAAATTTTTTTTAAACTTTATGGAGGAGGAGAGAAATCTAAGTCCTTTTTTCCTGTATTATCTCTTCTCTTTATCTCTTTCCTGTATTTTATCAGCTTTTTGAAAAGTAGTAAAAAATTGCTAGTTTTTCTTCATTGTCAGTGTAACTTGGACAGGGGCTAAAGAATTTCGGTGAAGGGTGAACCTTTATGGCAGGTGGTTTGGCTTTAATTGTCTTGGTTCTCCTGTTGCCCTCTCTCCCTGTTGTTGTCTTCCATGTGTCCTCATTAAGGAAAAACTAAAGAGAAAAGCTTTCCAGTTTCCCCTAAAAATATGCATATCTAATGGATAGAAAGTTTAGCTGGATGAGACAACTAAGATGATTATTAATAAAATAAGAATATCCATGCTAATGTATAAATATAGTTGGGCTGAAGATTAATATCTCATTATTGATGATAAGGTACAAGATAAGATTTTCAGTCCACTTGTTGTGGAATTAAGTAGTACCTCTTACATATATCTTCCTGAACAATAGAAGGGTTCAAAGTATTTTCAGTAATATTCAAGCACTGAAAAATTTCCATTAAATCCTAGTACTTCATGGCAATAGTCTCACTCATGTTTTTTAACCTTTCTTCACAGAAATACATGTCATTAAAAGTAAATTTTATTCCTAATTAATTCAGTTTGTTAAATATGTAATGACTTTCTGTTGTTGTGATTACACTTTGGACAATTGTTTTTAAAACTTTTACTTGAAGTGTTTTTGGGTTTTTTTTGAACTCTTCTGATCTTCTGTGATTTTTAAAAATAAGGGCAGAGGAGAGTCAGGAGCATGAAGTCAGGTTTTGACATGGTAGGGTTACAATAAAGGATAGTCAAGAACTTGTGTATCTGTCATCATAACCTTATAATTTACTTTATCTCAGTTATTCATGTATAATATCTTAAAAAAATCTACTTCTCTTACATTATGTCAGGTTTTGTGGTTCCAGACACCGTCTGTTATTAGATGCACACAAGTTTTCGGGATCATTCTCCCTCAGAAAATATTTTAGTAGACGTGGTGAGCAGTAAGCAGCAGAACAGTGTTTGTTATCCATCCTGCAGGAAATTGAGAGTATCTGATTAAGCTGACTAGCAAGTATCAAGTGACTTGGCACATCTCCTCTTGCATTTCATTCGTTCAGTCGTAGTGTGGGTAATAGAAAGCTATGCTGTGCCATTTTTCCTCTGTGATGCCATTTTGGTTTTTTTCAATGGACCTGGAGTAGTGTTGCACCTATTTATATGTTGTAAATAATTTACAATGCTCTGTCAGATTGGGAAATTGATTGCATTTATTTATGCTGGATTTAGTTATAGGTCTTTGTCTCTTTCTGTGATAGAGTTCTGTACATATTTTATCTTGTCATAGGAGATGGATAGCTTTTCTTATGCTCTATGTAAGTGACAGTTAAATATTAATGTAATTCCAGTAGTATTTTCTGGATTAAAGAGTGATTTGAAAAGTAAAATAGTGTGAGTTAACTATTGCAGTGCTTACATGGACTTTAATAGAAGTTATCCCTGAGGAAAGTAGTGTAACTGAGCCTTTGAATCATAAAGATATTCATAGGAAAATACTGTTATGCAGACAGTCTAATTGTATAGTCATAATCACACAATAGAATCATAGAATAATCATAATTTTATAATGTTTTACTTTTATTTCAACAAATAAATTAGAGTCATATTTTTTTCTCCAGAGTTTAACATGTACTGCCTATGTAGTGTATTCCAGTGTGGTATAGATTTTCCTGACAAAAGCAGCACAGGGCTCTGTGCTGGTAGCAGCTTCATTAGGTCTGCCAGCAGTATCCAGTACTTCTGGACATGAAGCCTTTTAGGCTTATCTTTGTTTTTCACTTGTCTTAGCGTAAATAGCACTATGGAGAATTAATTTCACTGTCCTTCCCTAGGGGTACAGCAGATATCAGTTGTTCCTCGTTCTCGCTCTTCTGGGTTGTTGGTGGGCCATTTTTTTCCACTTCTGAAAGCACCAATAAAGGAGATAATAAGTTGATTTCATCTGAGGTTCTGAAAGTTTTTGAAATGGATGTTAATGATTAGCAAATCTTCATGGCACTGTCACAGCTTTCTTATTTTGTAGTTTGTTTGGCTTGACAAACCATATTAATTTACTGAGGAGATTATCATAGCTGGCTGTTAAATGATCTGACTTACAGCAGTTGGGATCACTCTCACGACTCTTTTAGGAATTCTTCCCCTTTTGTTGTAAGATACTATAAAAGAGCTTGGATTTTGACTGTATTTGGACTACTGAGCTCCACCAGCAATGTTGTCACTCACTGCTGCCAGAAGAGCTGTGGTCTGGCCCATATTTCAGGGAAAGTGTTTCACCTCTTTGTGATGTCTAGTTACTGGAGGCAGAAATACTGTTCCCACTTGTCTCAGTAAATGCCAGGCTGGAGGATTCTTTCTGCTAAGAACAGAAATTGATGATGAAAGAATATTTATGTGGGGGTTTCTGTTTGTTTTCAGTGCTAACCTTTTTAATCGCAAAAAAATGTGGAGGGAATTCCATTTTGCAAAGCACAGCTGGCATGAAGTGAGGCAGTTTCTGTGCTCACTGTTAGAAGCCTTTTCATAATTAGCAATTTGCTTTCCCAAAGGCACCTATCTCTAGGTGGCTTTGCAGCCATTTACTTTGCTGTATGTTCTCTGGCTGTATCTGCTGAGACCTCTCTCTTCACCAAACTAAAAAACACCAAGTTCCTTTCATATGACTTCAGCTGTCAGTGAAGGTCCTCATGGGCATGATTTTTTATTAATTTTGCACATGGCATGTGTTTTGGGCAGCAGAGTCAGGTTTAACAGTCTTCTTGAAAAATGTTTTCTAAGATATACTTTTCTTAAATATAGCATAGAATAGATAGATGTAAAAATCACCAATTTCCAAAAGATTTCATCGAAAACTTTTAAAACGTCAACTGAAAATTGCAATGGGTTGTTACCCCTGTTTGGAGGCAGTAGCTGAAATTATTCAAACCAGCTTTTATCTGTGCTTACACAAAGTCCTGCTAGCCTTTGCTCTGTTAATGTACTAGGTGGTTATGTAAGAAACCACCTTTCCTTTACTGTATCATGTATTTATTTGAGGTCTTTTGAGCAGTTGGAGCCAACACTGCCAAGACTGAAATGTCTGGTATTTTGGTTGCAGGGTATTTTCAAGAAAAGGGCCTTGTTTTTGGAATTTGCTTCCTGAGTGTGGGAGCCTGAATTTAGTAAAACTCCTGATGCTTTTTTCAGGTCTTTTACAGCAGTGGATCAGAAGCTGTAGTGAGTCTTTTTTTCCAGTTCTTGTTGAAAGGTGGTGAAATAGTGTACTTTGTGTTTATTTCCAGAAACTTGAAAGCTTACTGCATTTTATAAATTGAAAAGAAGGAAAATACATTGATTACTGTTGAAAGAGCAAATTGGTGCTGTACCTACCATTTAAATACCAATTATTAATTTCATCACTAAGGAGAAAACTGTGACCTCTTGCCATGAAAAATGACAGAACAATGCTTCTTTTAAAGAATAAACACATGTGAATGTCTTTGTGCATATTTGGGCTTATTTCTACCTCCTAATTTAAAAGAAACCCACTAAGTTCTTAAAATTCAAAATTAAGGAATAATGTATTTTAATTTCTATATTGAGCTTGAATCATCCTATAATTTAAAATGCAATTTACTGTGCAGAAGTAATTGGGAAAGCAAAGGTAAAGACAGACAGGTGGCAGAGGGGAAGAATAAATGTGCAAATGTCTGGTACTTACATTAAAATCAGGCTGTGAGGGAACAGAGTTAGAAAATCTATTTTAATTATGCCACTGACTGTAACAAATTGGAATTCTTTGATCTGTAGTGTGCTCCCCCAACAGAGCAGTGCTTAGTGGGGCAGTATTGTACAAATTGAATTGGCAAGACAGTGTTCGATGAAGCAGACTGTTTCTTTTCCTTTTTTCCCTAGTGGTGATGTTCTTGCTGTAAAGCACTTGCAGATAAAAGGAAGGGGCTTTTGGGAGATGTGTCTTTTAAGGACACTGGTCCACCACAAGAGTGTGGAGGAGACCAGCAGTGTTTCTGTGGATCCCCACATGCCTCATGGTTCAGGATGAAACTTAAGGCAGCATTAAGCAAATCACAGAAGCACCAAAAGAAAAAATAGAAAAGGCGGTTTACTCTTCTTACATAAAAAACTTTCCTGAATTTGGAAAACACGTATTTCATTGTTATTTTTGTCATTCTGCCTTTGTTTTAAGGGAAAAGTCTGTCCAGTTTAAA
Organism: Platyrinchus mystaceus; assembly: GCA_035041135.1. Lineage (NCBI taxonomy): Eukaryota > Metazoa > Chordata > Aves > Passeriformes > Tyrannidae > Platyrinchus > Platyrinchus mystaceus. The sequence continues at coordinate 86,018,890 of JAWWLV010000121.1, read as the reverse complement.
TTATTATTAGGAAGAAAATAAAATTAGGAACTCACTTGCACAGCACTCATCCTCAGCTCTCAGCCTCATCTCACTTTCTCCACATAAACATCAGCCTCTGGTCAGCAAGGCTGGTGGCTGATCCCTGTGGCTGTGTGATCTCCAGCAATGACAGCTGATAAGGAGCAAGATAGCACTGCTAGGGCCGGGACCAGCCTGACCTTAGCTTAAACAAACCCTGAAATTGTACCTTCATTTTTTTAGTGGTTTAACCTACCCCGTGGAAAACATTTCCAGTGTTCTGATTAAAACAACGGCATCTGCAGTATCTAAGCAATTTCACTTCTGCTATATATTCCTGTAGGGAATTCCTTTCTATTTTTATCTGATATGGATGCCAAAACTATTTTTCAGTTTTCTTATTGGATAAGATAACAAAATCTAAAACATATACTGTCATAGATACTGAAGTTTCTAGACAAAGTTATTGTGTTACTAGATTTCTAGTTTCAGCAGAAGCCATTTACCTGCATACTTCTCAATGACCTTTGAAAAAAATTGGGCACAAATTCTGCCATAAGTTGTTCAATTTACCAGCTGAAGAGAGCCTAAAGTGATTCCAGCCTTTGGGCTTTCAGGAAAGTTTACATGTCTCTTACTCCCTGCCAAACATACTGACTTCTAAAATCTTTGCAATGTTGTCTTGGTTTATCTTGGCCAATTTTTTTGAAGCAAAAGTCTCTCAAAAGTGAGTACAAGGAGGATGCAGATATAATTCCGTTCCGAGGTCTGTGTTTGATAGTCTTAGAACAAAAGTACAGTTGCAAAATCAGTGCAGTTGAAGATGCTTGGAAAACCAGAATAGCTATGGGTATATACAGCCATGGTATATGCAACCAGAATTCAATGATATGTACTGGGCATAATGCATGCAGCTGAGGAGAGACTGTAGGCCCATTATGTTGTAGGATAAAGTTAGAGACTGAAAGATCATTTATCAGTTTTGCTGATTGAGCTGAGAGAATTCAAGTGTCTTTATAAAATGCATATAATTTCTCTAGCTGAAGCAATGGTGCCATGTGCTTCAAAAGTCATTTATCAGCAGACGAGGAAAAAAAACCCACAAACAACCCTGTAATAAATCATGTCTTTCTTTTTCTGGCTTTTGTGATTTAACACTCTGTGAAATCTAGTTTGCTTTAGCTATGCTGTCAGGCATTTCTCCTCTTAACTAAAGTTGTACCTACAAAAAGATTGTTTGTGCTGATACATATGTGTTTATACTGGGGCTTTGTTGTTTAAACATGTCATAGAGATATCATGCCCTTCCTCCACCTTGCCTCTGAGTTTTTACATTTTATGTCTAAAAATAGTTCATGATCTGTCCCACAGTGAAACTGTCTGGTTTATTTTTTTTTTTTCATTACAGTGATTTTCATTTATTTTCAGTTTGCTCTGAAAGATTTTTGGCCTCTAGCATTTCTATATGGGTCTCTCTTTGCAGTTTTTATCATCATGCCATGAAATATTTTTTCACTTATGGTGATAAAGTGACAAATTTTTAAAAATACTTCTTTAATTTTGCTGGAACAGTACAGGCCATGCTGTGGGTTTTTCGCTTGGAGGTCTGTGCATCAACTTGAGTTCAGTCATAAGTGTACAGACTTCGCTGATTGCAGTCTTATCTGTCTCAAGTCAATATTTGTCATGCCACAAACTCATTTATAAACTTGGAATGATGAAATAAACTTCAACTTGTAGAATGATCTGTAATCTATAGGAACAAGTCTTGATGTACAGCTATTGGTGTATTAACAGAACCGTGTGCAAAAGATAATGTTATTTTTAGATTTAATCAGTGTGACTAGTTGCAGTATCTCAGAATTCTATTTTGAAATAATATATCCTAAAAATACTCTGGGATTGGGCACGACAATACAGGCCTCAAATAACTTGTTGATAGTTCCTAATATGGCATTATGCTTTTAATGTTTGAGTGAAAATGAATGTATCTTTCATTTTGGGGATTAGACAGCTAGTTATTGACACACCTATGGTAGTAATGTTAAAGTCCTTGATGAACTTTGATTTACCTTTTTTACTGAGTTTTCTCTGTGAACTCTGCTGAGAGTTCTGCTTAGAAAATTTTTTCACTGAAATGTTTGTAAAGCATTGGAACAGACTGCTCAGGAATGTGGTGGAATCACCATCCCTGGAAGTTTTCAAAAAACTTATGGATATGGCACTTGAGGACGTGTTTTATTGGTGAACATGGTGCTGGTGCTAGGTTGATGGTTGGACTTGATGATCTTAGAGATCTTCTCCAGTCTTAATAATTCTGTGAACGTTCAGTAAGAAATGTGCATGCTCATAATATGTGGTGAACAGTGTTGATTTACTCAAATACTTTTGAATGCATATTTTGCTTTTGACCAATCCTGAGAAGTAACAATACAGGCAGTGTCATCAAGCTGCTGTAACTCCACGCACACTTTTTTTCCCCTCTTATTGGATCTGTCTCTTAAGTGAGCAGTTCAGAATTCTAGATGACTGCCAGTTTAAAATAATCTATGAAACTAAACAAAAAGTATAATAGTGTTCACCAGGAGTACAGTAACAGGAACTGATTGCTAAGACTTGGGGGGAAGAAGGGCCCTTCCAGGACCAGTTCTTGCACTCAGGATCCCTCATGGTGGATGCACTTAGCTTGAAGTATAGCACATACAATTGCAGGATTAAATTATTGCTCTTGCTCAGGATTGACATCTAGCAGCAACTTGTACAGCATGAGTAGATAATGCTCACTCATTTTATAGATAAAGGTGGTATTTGGAAAGAAGGAGTTTTGTAAACTGAGTCTTCTATTGCAGTGGTTTGGGGTGGGATTTTTTTTGTTTATTTGATTTGGGGTTTGGGTTTTTTTTGTTTTGTTTGGTTTTTTAATATCTCCTGTGAAATTAAGTCACTGAGAATTGAGACGTTACATTCCTTGCTGAACTGTGGACAATATGTGATAAGACAGTAACTCACAAGAATAATCATATGGACAGAGGCACTGGAAGAAAATGTACTACAACAGGACCAAACATAAAAGCTAAGTTGTAGCAGTAATTTGGTAATGAAACTGTATAAGATGACTTAAATGTCTGAAAAGGAAATGTCATCAGATATGTGTTAACTCAAAAAGACTTTGAAATGATTTCTTATTTTGTTAGGTTACTTTCCTTTCCACAGGACTTTCTTTAAATTTAGAAAGTGATAAATAATTGTATTACTGTTAGTATGTGGGGACAGATATGCTATGCTACCAGGAAATTACATAAACTTAAGATTGTGAAAGTGTTAGGAGCACTAAAAAAACACTTTGTGATTCAAGATAGCTGATATGATTTCATGGAAAGGAAAATCATGACTCATTAACCAATTAGAGTTCTTGAAAGATCAAAGTTATAACATAGCCTTGCTTCTCTTTTCTCCTTAAAAATGAGATAGCACTATTCATATGAACTCATATTGTGCCTAAGAGTACATTTTTTACAGAATCCTAACTTTTGTAATCACAATTAATATGTCATCTCCCTGAACAGCTCATGTTGGGTTGATTTTGTTCTCATACACAAGTAGATGTGTACTCCTATCCAGTTGGCTCTAGATGGTCCTGTCTGAGCAGGGGGATTGGATCAGATGACCTCTAGAGGTTCCTTCCAACTTCAAACATTCTGGGATTCTATGATTCTATTATAGACTATACTGTTAATGAATTTTCTTCCTTAAGAATATAATTTCCATAATATTGGGTAGTTAATTCCATTGCCAACCATATAATTTACAGGGTAAGAGCGAATTCATCAAAATGCTGTTTTTGTCATAGGATGATGAGGGAACTAAGTGTTTCCTTTTTAAAATTTCCAAAATATTTTTTCACATCTCATTGCATGCTTATATGTTACAATTTTATATAATGCAAAATATTGGTGATAAAAGTGGTATTTTCTTTACTGTCATAACTTTCCCACGTTTTATCTACTAGTCTGACATGCAGTAAGAAGTATGATGTTCTTAGAACTTCTATCAGCAGTACAGATCTCAGTCTTGGCCTTACTGTTGAAAAGAAGATAATTGTTCATTCTAGTTGTGTAACTTTTGTATGGAAGTTACATAGATGATTTAACCTCAAGTTAAGTTATGGTTGATGCATTGTTTTAATGCAAAGTTTTTCTAATGTGGAGCTTTCACTGTTTGGAAGAAAATTTGTGAATTCCTAGCTTCCTTGTTTGGATATAAGGTATCAGGCCTGCTTCCCCAGTCTGAGAAGGACTCCCAGTCATGTTCAGTGTTTCTTCAGGTTTGGTTTGAGGTGTTCTTTTGATGTGAAGCTTTGGAAAAATCTAAGTAAAATGTTCACTGACTTATACAAAGCTATCACTGCTTGAAGTTTCCTTTCAACACCTCTGTCTTGGCCTTAATGCAAGACCCCAACTCTCCTAACATGTTTTTTTTTTGTTTCTCTCCTAACATTTGAAGGGGGGGATACCTGAACGTTTCCCAGCTGGGTCTGATAGTAATAGGGTTAGCAAGTCTCAGGTCTTTGGCCCATCCTGTTAAATATAGTTATGACCCAGCAGATAGCAATGCAATGTTGGTATTTTTGAACTTGATATATTTTTAACCTCATTTAATCTGTAACTTACCAAAAATCTCATTATTAGAGAAATTGTGAGAGTTGAAGGCTAAGCTGTATGTGCCTTTTTTTTTTAACTTGACTTTAATTAGACAATTCATTTCTAACTCCAAGACTTCAGAAAAGTGATCATTTCCAGTTTCTGAAAATGTTATTAAGTTTTCCAATGTGATGCAAATTAGTTTTTTGATCTTTCATTTTCCATATTCATTCACTTAAAGTCTGTGAATGTGAACAGTTTTTACAAACTGTAAAGGAGCACATTATTTATCTAATTATCCTTCTAATTGTAAGCAGAACACCAGGCTTAAATATTCATAGACTAGTCACGCTGTGTGTAGGGGGTGTTGAAGCAAAAGCATGTTCTCTCTCTAGCTTCACTCTTGCAGCTGACAGAGCTACTTATTTCAGGTCAGACCCTGGTATCTGGTATCATTAACCTTTTTTTCTACTCTGGTCTCTTCTGTTGGTAACTTAATCTTCACCACTTACACCTTCTTTTTTGGGGAGATATCTGGAACCAAGATGTGTTGATCTATCCATCTACAACAGTGTTGTAGGTTATAGTACCTTTGGTCTTGCCTTTTTACTTGAGCACTTCTTAGCATGACCTGCTTGTGACTTTAGCCTGGAATGAGTTTATTTTTAGGCAGTCCTGCGTGCTGAAGAAGAGAGAGCTAGTTATCTAGGCAATTTCTTGAGGTTAGGAAAAAAGCATCCCTTCTTTTGGTTCAGTTGCACTCCATACAGCAGTCCTAGCTCTCCCTTTCTGCTGCCAGCCATGCTATTATGTTCACTGGGAGTGCTCAGCATTTTCATAAGAGAGACACTGGCCTGTGAGATACTTTGCCTTTTACCATCAGCCAGGCTTGTCTAGGGCCTGGCAAAATGAACCCGGGAAGGAAAGGGAGAGCCTGTTCCAAGTGTAATCAGCAGTTCACTTTGCTAGTACTTGTTCCATTGATTCAGTGTAAAAAGCTACCAAAAGTTTGGAATGGGGATGAGGGGAGACTAAACAGGAAGAAATTGAGTGTTCTATGGAAACAAGGTTTTTAGGTTGGGTAGCATGATGTCATGCAGAAATACACAAGGTAGCTCTCAAAACACCAGCGTGAGAAGTAGGAGGGTGTGAGTCTCTCAGCATGCAGCTCTGCTGGAGCTGATTAGCCTCCTGTCTACTAAACTAAAAAGACTGTTCTGTTTCTGGAATCAGCTGCCATTTCTAGGTACCTGTAAGAATGTCAGAGGAGAAATGGATGCTTAGACTTCTTCCTTCTCTAGGGAAGATTATATGGATATATAGGCCAAGTAATTCCTGATGGCCTCCCTCCTTTCCAAAGCATGAAGTGCATTTTCTGTCTGTCTTCTGACTGAGTGATCATGGCATTTTCTTTGCTTTTCCAGACAACAGCAACCACTGAGATATACAAATAATTAATACTGTACCACAGGTCTTGCTTCAGGGTAGGAAGCACGTAAAAATGTGTACAGAGCAATTTTCACTGCCAGTTGGCTGTCAGAGGTTACTCTAATTATTTTTTTCATTAACATCTTCAGAAGCTTTCTTGATCAGTTTAATAATTTCATTCTACTGTAGATAATCATATTTAGCATAAGAACTTAATATCTCATTGACTTCAGAGTCTGTCAAATAGCAGACTAATAACTAGACCTGTTGTCTTTGATCCATTTCTGGGAGATAGCTAGAAGGACCACATGAGTTACAAAACAGCTCATAAAATGTCTGAATAAAAGCATGGGTAGATGTTGAAAGAAATATCTAAAGTTCCTTTAAAAGTATTTAAGTTCTCACCCTCTTGATGGTTGCAATTTATGAAAAAGTACCACAACTGGGTTTTAGGATATTTAGGATGGCAAAGTGGCATTTTTACATAATCTCTCAAGACCAAAAATTTTGATGTAATTTTTGAATGAGCTGAAGAAAACTTAAATCTCTGCCATTCTTTTAGGCACATCTTAGTTTTAAATTTTGGGCAAAAACTGTGTCTTAGGAGAGAATCACAAACCCATCAAAGTTTTGTTCTTTTTTTTTTTTGTGTGGATTGCTTGTGAGAAATGTGACCCTGAGTAAGTTTCTTTATAGAGGCAATCAATTTACTAGTGTCGTTCTGAGTAAGAAAAAGCACTGAAGGTTTCTGGGGTGTTCATGCTGGACGGTAAGACCATGTGTGCAGGCTGGTTTCAGTCCCTACAGTGAATCACAGAAGTAGAAACCTGCCAGAAAAATGGGAATGGGGGATGTGCCCATATGTCTGAAGTTCTACATGTCAGTACAGAAGGGAAAGTAGAATGAGGTATATATCTAGGAGGAGCATGATTCCCAGCAGGAGATGCTGGAGATCAAGAGAGGTGGTTTTCTTTTGAGTTATTTTTATATTTTCAGTGTAGACGGATGCTGGTACTGGAAGGAGATACTACTAACTGGCATTTTTAAATTTTGATACATGAGCAGATTTAGCATCCATGGAATGTGGAGAAATACTCAGTTAAAGGGCACATTTTGAGACACATCTCTGTATTTGCAGAACTCTAAAACCAGTAGGCTGAATGTGATTTCTTATCGGATGTCCATGTGAGGAGGGGCAGATGGAACCAAAGGTATCAATTACTGATCCATCAGTGTCTGCTACAGAGGTATTACCTGACTGCCACAGTTACTGAAAATATACATTTGAAGAAGCAGATTGGGGCAACAGAGGCTGGTTTTGGTAACTTTGTTCCAGTAGCATTAAAAAATCTCTGCATGGTTCTTAGTCAATAAGTAATACCGACACATGGAAAACCAATCTGGTTTGAGCAGCATGAGGCAGAGGGACATCCTATAGTGCTGTGCAACTGCATGATTCGGAGAAAGGAGATGAAGAGGAAATGTTTTTCTCCTTTGTGAAAGAACTAGAGTTCCATGTTTTTGTTATCTGTGTTCTCTCTTTCTCAGTTTGTTTGTTCCCTGGTGACCTCCTGAGGAAAAGAAACAGTCTTAATGCAAGACCTGTGTTCAGTGTAAGGCCTGAGTGAATTACTTATATTGACTTCAGTCTTTCTGAATAACAGGTAACCATGCATCAGACACTGAGCTCAAAAGTGTCTGAAGAGACATCTCAATGCCTGTACACTGCAGAAACCACCCAAATCTTTCTAGTACCTTACACATTTTCTTTATTATCTTTGTACATAAAAAGGCAGCTTACTCTACTATGTTCGTTGTATGGATACACTCTGTTTCATTATGTTTTTATAAGTCTGTACCAGTGCAGATGTGGAAAGATCCTTAGGAGTATGAGATTACTTTGAGTAAAGTTTTAGCTTGCTGAAGTAGTAAGGCTCTGATCCTCCTCTTCCTTCAAAATGTTCTCTGTTGGTGTGGCTGTCACTCTTTGCCAGCCCATGTGCCTCTGTGTGGAAAGATGATTAATTTACTGTGCAATGTTCATACTACAGTGTTTTGGAAGGGGAAGCATGCTGTTTGAATCCAGTACTTTCTAATGTGGTACACTTGCTAATTTACCCTTTGTGACGTATTTTACGTTTTAAAATACATTCATTATTAAAAGAGATGAAGAGCGAAGACTGTGTGCTGAAATCAAACATTTGTGGTTTTGGCAGCCTTTGGTCTTTGCTGGTCTTTTTATTTTCCAGGTAGTAAAGTTCACTGATTGCTCTGAGACCTGTTTGGTTCATAAAACAAATATCCAAACTGAGCAAGGGAAGTGTGTATCTTTATTAGAAGTGCTGAAAGCTGCCTTCCACAAGATACGACTCCAAAATTCTTAATGTTGATTAACTGATTTTTTTTTTCCCCAGAAAAATTAAAATGCACAGAAATTGGCTAAACTTGAAAAGCAGACAGTTTTGTTAATCTAACATCTTTAAAAGCAATGAAAGACAGGCCTTTGACTTCATTTGGGCCAGGAGTTCACCATTAATACCTGTAAATAAGGAAACAGAATACTGCTGGAAACCCTGGGGTAAAGGTACTCTGCATGGCATAACAGTTCTGGTATTTCTATTCCTCTTTCAAACCAATCTTTTTCCAAATGCCTTTTAAAATTTTGGTAGCAATAACATTGACTTTCACCCCCAAAAAATTCATGAACAACCTGTATATTTTAAGTTTCAGCTAATCTATGCTTGTTCAGTAAATGAAAGCAGAGGCATGCCGAAGTATATGATATATTAGGTAAATCTCTCTTCTCAATGTTAAAATAATCTACAGCTTTGCTTTCAGCAGTACATTTCATGAGTGGGTTGAGCTCTCCCTAAGTAATTAATAACTCTTAAGCTGTCTGAATAGTTTCCCTTGAGTTGCATCATATAATGTGTCGTATGAAAACAACTTGAGGCCTAATGTAACATGAAACTGTATAATGCATCTTAACGTGATTTGAGGAAGATGGATGGGAAGGAAATTATTTCTTATCCTGACGGAACAGACAGCTGCTCTTAACTTTTATTTGAAAAGAATTTGAAAAACCATTTCTGGCCACAGGTTGGTAAGTTGTTCTAGTTAGTTATTTCCCCTTCTCTTGTTGTACCAGTCAACTTAAGTAAAAACTGAGAATCAAAAATAAAGTAATTTGATGTAGAAATATTGAGAATAATGTGGAGATTTTTTTATTTGGTCACCTGAGCTTTACTTTTTTATTTGTGATAGATCTGAGTTTAAATCCCTTTGCAAACATGAAAAGAGTAGCATTTCAGTGTCTCTATCAATGTAGTACTACATAAATCATTACCCAACATAGGAAAGTTGTTTAAACTAACTCCTTGAGCTCTGGTCACCAAATTATTGTAGCATTGTCATGTTACAAGTGACATATCACAGGTAATGGTATATGTCAGCTGGAAAAGATATATCTTGCCATAAACTCTAAACATCTCTCACTTCACTCTCAGGAAATGTAAGTTGGCTCATCTTTCTCTTCTTGGAAGACATACAGCAAGTTGGAGGCTTCATTGATACTTGTAAATACGGAAGTTTATCATATACTGTAGTGTATTCTCGTTCAATATGGAACAATTAGAGTTCACAAGATTTAAAAATAGATGCTGCTTTCCCATTAGTGCTTTTTTTAAAAATAAAAACAAAAGGTAAATAAAGGATTGCCTTACTAAATTTGATATGGGTAACTCAATGCTGCTTTACAAAGATAGAACTAAAACTGTTTATAGCACACTGAATACATAGTTAATTCATTCATAATTACTTCTTTTAGTATGGTAGCACTAGCAGTTCCAACTGGTATCTGCATTTCAGAAATTTTCCAAACTTTTGAGGAAACAAATGAATAATCAAATATTTTGCCTGAAATTATTCTATACTTGATCATTATAAACAGTAGAAAGTGTGCACAAATACAGTGGTAAAGTTCACACAAGATTCCTGTAACTGCTCTTCTAGTAACCTCATAATGTACACCTGCTTTTAGGAAAAATTATGGCTACCTTTAATCCAGTAAAAAAGGGGAGAATGCAGCAAAACTGTATTGCAAAGTGTTGCAACTCTGTGTATACATATGCTTTGATAGAGTGGCACACAGTTGTGTGTATTTATTACCATTCTGGCTGCATCTGCCTCATGTTTCAACCAGTGAAACATAAAGAAATACCTGGATGTATGGATTTCTAACATATCTTTGTAAAATCTAAAGTCTTGTATAGCTAGAAATCTTCCTGCTGGTTATCAGTGGTCTCCTGAATTTGCCGGCTGCGGCCTCTGTAATTTACAGTACACCTCAACCCAGCTGGCCAGGGTGGTGTAAATTCAAGTCTCTTATTCAGTTTATGTGCTTTAATTCCTGCTATTGTTTTCAGTAGTTTCCACAAGGGTGTGCTTTGCTTTGAGAACACAGTGCTCCATTCATCAACTTTCCTTTTTTTTTTTTTTTAACATACTTCTGACAATATGGACAGAGGGAAAAAATCAGACTGTGTAAAGTCCACCTAAAGTATAATTTAGTCAGACTTTGGACTCCTCAGTCAGAGAATTATTCAAATTGCCCACTCTCAAGCACCACCTATCCCCTAGTGGCACCTAAAATGAATAATTTTGGGCAACTAATTTCCTCTGGCGTCTGGGCATAAATTCTGCGGAAGCTTGGAAGCACCATGGCTTAAGCAGACAGGCATGTAACTCCCATCCAAGTTTCATTGTGACTTCAAGATGTGTGTAGAGGTGCCTGAATGTTTTCCATGTCTCCAGAGGTGCCTAAGCCGTAGACTGTGCTTAAATCACACAGTAAGCTTGGACAGCATTGAATCTGACACAAACCACAGTAGTCATGAGCGTTTTGAGCATAGAAGAGGAAGAGAGAATCTTTTTAATAGGCTTAAAGGTTTGTTTGAGCAGTCATTTGGGAAGGCTGTCTGGTTTGAATTGTCCTAATCTAAGGAAATTTAACAAGAATGAGAGAACTTGACTATTGTACCACTGTAAAGGGTATTTCCTTTTCACAAAAATCTCAGAGCTGTGGTTTTGCTCTCCAGTCTGATTATGTAATTTGGTTCAGATACTGTTGTCCAGAAAAGTCCCAAAAGGCATCTGGTGGAGGGATCAGATGCCCAGGATGCACTCTTCTGCTTTTCTGTGTTAATTTTAAGTTCTTTCTTCTTGTCTTTTTGGATGAATCTGCATACTTGCTAGTTGCTACCCGTATCTTTGTTACATTAGAACTTGCTTAAGACCTGTCATCTCTCTTACTTCTTTTGGTGTAGACACCATGATGTGCTACCTGAAGTTCATGTTCTCTGTTTGTTCTGTGTGTACATCTGTAGACTTCAAAATGAGCTTGATATAAGTTTCCTTCACCCTTTTTCTCTCTTCTTTTCCTGTTATTCTTTCCCTGTGCCACATGGAAAGAGTAAATACTCTTTCATGGAGTACTTGTTCAGCTGTAGATGTGGGGACCAATTTGCTTTTGTATTTTTCATTAACATTTAATGCTGTTTCTTGATTGTTTTAATCTTGCATATAACATCTCATTAGTTTTCTGAAGTTTTAAATGTTGGTAGATGTGATCAGATGAAACAGTATTTTAAACATTCAAAGGTCTTCTGAATTTCAAATTCAGTATTCTGTAAAATTTTGGCTTAGCTTTTCTCATGTTCCAATATGAGGTTTTATGTTCATACTTCGGTTTTTTTCCCATCAAATGTCATTATATACTTATTGTTTTAAACACGTACATACTTTGCCTATTTTTGAGGAACTTTTTACTGAGCTTTACAGAGTAGAAGATACCATGGCAGTAATATTTAAATATCTCTAAGGTATCTTACTAATCATCTGTACCTAAGTTACTTCAATGCTTGATGGATGCCTTTTTATTCTGTTACGCTCACTTTAAACCATTCAGGAAGCAAGAGCATTGGGGAGATTGTGTATGGTAGTAGATGGTATGCTAGTTTTCTGAATATTTCATGCCATCATTTTGTTCCTTTTCATGCTCATTATCTGGCTAGAAGAGTTGAGTGTCAAGTGTATACTTTAAAGCACCTTTCAATGACTTTTTGGTCACCAAGGAATGTTCATATAGGTGCCAATTATAACTCTTCTCAAAGATACTGTTTCTGTTACACAGTACTTGTATATCAAATTTGTGCTGCTTGTTGGCCAGACACTGAAAAAGGTTTCCCAAGGAGTTGTGGAATAATCTCTATTCTTGAGTCTTCCGAAACTCAGCTGGAAAGAACTTACAGTAGTTGGATATAATTTTCAAGTTGGCCCTGCTTTGAGCAGGGGGCTAGACCCATTGGCCTTCAGATTCACAAGATAACTTTGGTAGGAAAGTATCTCTAACTGAATTTATCCTTGGTCCAATTCTACTGAAATTTTGCCTCTTTTGTTGACTTCACTGAAATCAGTGTAATGCCCTTAGGAATTAATTTGATCTTGTGTGCTTTTCTCATTACTCCCAATATGGTTTTCTTTGTTAGTTCAAGGGTAAGAGAAGTTAGAGTGAACTCCTCCTGTTTTTCATAATGCTGGCCCATACCTTAACATTTTTTTTCTGGAATGGTTTGATAAACAGTTAAGGAAGGTAATTTTATGTCATGTGTACTCACACAATCAAACTTATTTGAAAAAATTCTGAAACAAACACAATTTCAGAAGACATAATACTGTCATACATCTAGATGGCTCTGAAAGTGTTAGAAAGGCTTACAGGGAAAAGCAATGAAGTGGTGGGGGGAGGGGGTGTGTGTATGTGTGTGTGTGTAGAAAAGAGTGCTACTGTGTCCAAAAACTACTTCCATTTGTTTTCTGGACTTATCATACTAATCATGGTTTCCCCTCCTTTCATTTGATGAAGACTCTTATCATTTCTCTTTCACAGTTGTCTGTCCTTTGCCTATTTATGTGGACTCCCCTTTGTCTCCTAATAGGGAACTTAGCTGGGAAAGTTAATTGATTTTTTGAAAGCTAATCAGATGCTCCTGCAGTCAGGTGTCCTGTGTAGTTTACTGCTGTAAACTTGAGATGCCATCGCCTTAGCTTGTCTGGGGTGCATTAAATCATAGAGCTTATCCCACACCCAGATAGTTTATTGTTCTGCAGAGACACATTCATGTATTACTGATGCCCAGTTAAGGTATTTTTTTTTTTAAATTATAAAATATATTCTTTATGCTACATTTAAAATACATAGTACAAAATAAAGATCTGAGTCTTGCCAAGCCTATTCACTTTTGCCTTGCCTTTTGACATTCAAACATCTATAGCTGTACAACATCATATGGGTCCACTAACAATGTGGGAGAGCAGCCAAATTGATCCTGGGATAAAAAAGGAATCAACTGTGGGAAATAAGCCAAAGAAGTGTGATTCCCACATAAGGGACTTAAATAGGTGTTAGACCATAAAGAAGCTCTTTAGCAGGATTTAGAGCAGGCTCCTCTGCACAGGAGGTATTTTTCCTAAGATCCTAAGTTAAGTACAACAATTTCCAGGAGGGTTGTGGGGTTATTGTCTTGTTGGCTGTAGTGCTGTGCTCCTTCTTTCCCCCTGCCTTTGTTATTGTTTTGTTTTGTTCTTAATAAAGCTTTATAACACATTAGTGTGTAATTATATTCCCATTTGCAGTTTTTTAGAACTAAGCCATTTACTTTGTGTGACTATGGGAAACAAATTGGAAGAAAATTTTCTGCTGCATGGGGTCCTCAGGTTTCTTGAACTCTGGTCCAGGGAATGCTTTTTGCAGTGTGGCTAGGTGGGCAATTCTGAAGTTTTCAGCAAATAGCAATGTGAACACTTAAGCTACTCCAGTGTGTAGAGTTTGCATCTGTCATTTTCATTTGTCTCACCTCTGTCTTAGAAAAGAAAAAAATTGAAATGCAGAAGCTTCAAATGAAAAAAGCTGATTGCACTATCCTAACTTCCTTGGTACAGAAATAGTGTATATTTAATGGTTACCAAAGTCTGTAGAGTTGAAGTACACACTAATTTCATTTTTTGTGAAATACAAACTTTTCAAATAGTTCATAGAAGTGGTGTTACAGTGCATTCTGTGATGTAGGTCAGACAATTTTTTTTAGAGACATTGATATATCTTAGGTAAGAAAGGAATAACAAAATCAAATAACAGCAAGTTATTCAGTCTAAAATGCATTCCTTATTCTTTTTCAAGCTTGCTAAAGTCCAGCTGTTCTGATACTCATGATGTCCGAGTCCTTGCCTGTGGAGGTCACTGGATCAAATCCCTGCTCAAAGCTAGACCAACTTGAAAGCTAGATCAGGTTATTATGAGCCCAGTCCAGCTGTGTTTTGAAAGTCTCCAAGGATGGGGATTATTGCACAAATCCTCTACAAAATTTGTTCAAATATCCCAAGTAATAAATTGAGAAAAGCAGTATTTTAAAATATGTTTATATGTGGCACTCATTTTGCAGCAGGTCTTTTAAGACTCCTATTTATATTAATCACAGATGTTAGAACAAAAATTAATGAACAAAATATTCAGTCATTTACTCTTAAAAATAGACTGAATTGTACTTTTGAGGAGAAGCACTTCTGAATGCTGAGGCCCTTGAATTTATATGAGTGTGAGCAAGTGTTTGACTTCTTGTTTTCACCAAGTATTATTTCATTTCATTCCTTTTAAGCAATGCTTGTTTATATAAGAATATCAAGAAATCCTTTTCCTCCCTCTCGTTGCAGGCAAGTATTTCCAAATGGGCTTCCTGAAGAATACTCTCTAGTTGCTGCATTCCGTGTACGGCGGAATACCAAGAAAGAACGTTGGTATATATGGCAAGTTTTAAATCAGTATGACACACCTGAGGTTAGAGTTATTTTTTATTTATGTTTTTCAATAAATTTCTTTTTTTCACCTCATATGATATGGCACATTTAATAGTGGATGTTTCACTACTAGATTTAGCTACAGTTTATAAGGAATAGACAGATTGCTCCGAAGTAATTGATGATTTGTTATAGGAATGACAGAAATTTAGCAAAATCTAATCAGTTAAGACTGAGAAGTAGGATAAAATGCATGTTCTGATTTATAGCTGATATGTATTCACCAAGTTACATAGAGAAATGCTTCATAACATAATTCTTGCCCAGTCTATATAGTTGAAGTATTTTTATTATATATAGTTTATGTATGTGCTTGTTTCTTATACAAATTTTTAATGACCACTTATTTTATTTTACTTTCAGATCTCTGTCCTTCTGGATGGTACAAAAAAGGTGGTGGAGTATATGACCAAATCTGCTCAGGGAAATATACTGCACTACACTTTTAAGAGTCGAGAAATTTATCCATTGTTTGATCGGCAATGGCATAAGCTTGGTATTAGTGTGCAGTCGGGGATCATTTCCCTCTATTTGGATTGTAATTTAATTGAGAGAAAGCAGACTGATGAAAAATTCACCATTGACTTGCAGGGAAGGACACTGATTGCTTCTCGTGCTGCAGATGATAAGCCTGTAGATGTGAGTAGTATAAAAAATAAAAGAGATAACTTGAAATCATTGTTTTAGCCATGCTTTTACTAGCACAGTTGTAAAGAATCATGTAGATAAAAGGTTCAAAACAGTAATTAATTTTGAGGGTGTATTTTTAATTTAAAGTCCCTAAGTCTTTTCCTCAAAACAGTATTCAGTGCTGTAGCATCTGCTAAGGCAAACCTGTCACCTAAGTAACTACATAAAACTCAGTTCTGGTTTAAGGAGTCTGTTTATTTACTTCGCAGAATGAGCCCCCTAGTTACCGTGGACATATTATTGCCATGTTCAAAGATAACTTGCAGTGGTAACCTTTTTCTCTCATTTTTGTGAGATTAATTTATAAGTTTGTATCAGTCATCTCTTACATGCTATCTCTCTGACAGAGGGGAGACACAAAATAAGTAAGGATTACCTCTGTAACAAGGTGTTTCAGGGTAATTCACCCATGGAGAAATAGGGGCACATTGTTCATAGTTGTCACTCCCCTTTCCAAATGGGAGGGATTAGGAAGTGGCCTGAGGTGTGTTTCCTGCAGCCTTTGGTGCAAGAATTACCCAAGGCAACCCCATAATATTCTGGGCTGTGTTCTGTCCCAGAGATGCTCTCTTCTGTTTCCTCATGCAGAGAGCTCACAGCAAATAATTTGTAATCTTTAGGAAATGTCAGTTTGTTTTAAGTACACTGACATCCAGCTACCAGGCTTAAAGCATCTGCCTTAGAGTTTATAGTGACCAGCTGAAAACTTCAGCTATATTATGTACACTCTAGGGTTCCAGATGAAAATAGCACATTGTAACTGAAAGCTAACATTGCAGGAGGAATCATTCCTGTTAGGCACTAAGCAATTTGGCCTGGACTCGGAGCTCATATTTCACGGGGCCAAGCTCATGTTTAGTTTTATTTTCTAGGGCTTGAGTTCAACGTTGTTTGAAATGTGTGCACAATCTCCTCATTTCCAAATAGCTTGAAGAAAGAGCAGATCTTTTGTGTTGGTTGCATGGCACAAGCTGGATAATTCTGAGTGGAAGTTGTCAGTTGGGATTTACAGGTTTGCAGGAAAACATTATGGGCTTAAAGCTGATGAAGACAGCAGAGTGGATCCTATACCAACAGTCACTCTTGTCAATACCAAGTGCAAGAGAGAAATGAAGAGGACATAAAACCAAAGCAGAAAGAGGCAAATGAAGACAAATGAAGGCTAGTTAAAATTAGATGCTTTTCATCTCACCAGTCCACCCAAAATCTCTGAAGTAAAGCTTTACATATGGAATTTGTGATCTTTTGCTCTTCAGGTGATTTAGTAGCAATGTCCTGGCAAAGGTCTGTCCAAAGCAGAAGAAGATGTATGCAATAGAGAGCTTATCAAACCTTTACTCCAGTTCCCTGCAGAGGAAAATTACATTCCTGAGAAGAATGTTTACAGAGGATGTCTAGAGGGGTAAAATGCCTGTGTAACATAGCAAGACCAATACAGATGAATGCTACTTACATGAAAATAAATAAAATCTAAAATGTGATTTACATCAAGGTAATAGACTGCATAATTTGCTCCTTAAATGAGGAGCTATGTAATTGTTTTGGATTTGTCTCTTTCTAGCATTTCAGAAATAGGCAGTGTTTCAAAGAGAAAATTTATTATGCCAAGATAAGAAAAAGCATGCTGTAACACAGAATTTTTTACATCTCATATTAATTTCTTTCGTATTTCTTAATAGATTGAACTTCACCACATAGCAGTTTATTGTAATCCAAAATTTGCAACAGAAGATACATGTTGTGAAATATCTGCAGATTTGGTAAGTTGTCTGTTAAAATTAAAATGTTAATATAAAAGAAATTGCTTTGTTGTTTCTTGCTAAAAAGTTGTAAATAAGTTTCAATAGAGGTGTTTAATTACCTTCTAAAAATGAATCCCATATCTAGAGCCATGGTACATAGTTTCTTGCCTGCCTAACTAAATGGCACAGTGGGGCATCAGTAAAAGGCACTAGGGGCTGCTAGTGCTTTTTAAATTCATTTCTTAACATTGATTTAATATCTAATTAGTAACTGAGGAAGTCTCAGAGAGTAGGAAACACATCGCTGAGGTGACTTGAGGATGGTTTCAAACAACAGAGGCCGTTTCACTAACAGTTGCATCTTGTGAAGCATTACAGATGTAAGTGTAGAAGACCCTTCTAGAATATTTTACTGCGAGGAGATTAGGATTTTTCGCTAAGGAAGCTTTTCTGCCTGGAAAAAGGCATGTTTCCCAGAGACAGTTTTAGATGTTTTCTCCTTCTGCATTCCAGAGGAGCTGACTCCCAGGCATAAGAGAAGATAAGTTCTTGCAGACATGTCTGAAGGCCCTGCAGCGGGCAGGAGTGCGGGGAAGGGGGAGCAAGGATGATAAAAGCCCTGAGAAAAATGGGGGGTGTGTCTTTCCTAAGCCTATTGCAGATTTGTTAAGTGTTCTTGACTTTGGAAATAAATTCTCCTAAATCCTTCCACTGCCTGGTATTTCGGGGTACTTTTGTACAGTTGTACTTTTTTTACATTTGTACAATTGTGCATTTGACCTTTACACAGATGGTATAAACAAAGCCCATGAAGGAGTCTGCATGACAGTAGAAGTTATAGTGCTAGATTGATGGTTGGATTTGATGGTTTTTAAGGTGTCTTTCAACTTTGACAATTCTAAGAAATACTTTCTTCTTTATAAAGTACATGCTGAGATGTATATATTGTTTAAGGGAAAATACTAATTTAATTTAAATGGTTCACTTTTCCCTCTTGTTTTGATACACAGAATCAGTGTAAACTGGAAGACACTAGAAGTATAGAAATGCCTGAATTTGAGCAAAACAGTGACACCTGCAATATAGCCCATTAAAAAAAAAAAAGGAAAAAAAACCCACAAAAAACCTCAGAAAGGAAAAGTGTTAAAATATTGGTCTGCCAGTTGTAAGTTGTTGGGAAGATCAGGCTCATCTGAGACAACCAGGAGTACCATCACCAGTGAGCCTGTAGTCAGCGAAAAAACTTATAAGGGCTATTAATGTAAAGGAAGGAATTTATACTTACATACAAATTTCTACACTAAGCAGTAAATCTTGTGGGAATTTCTTTGACAGAAGGCTTGAAGGAAACCTCATTACATCTTAATGAGAGCTTCTGAAATTTATCAGGTTCTGTTGGCTTATCCTGTAGTAATCTTCAGGTTGGCTCAGTTCTCAGGAGTTAAAGACAGGTGAATATTGGCTTCAGGGCTTTTGTGGTTTATTTCCAAACTATGAATGCTTGAAGTATTTCATTAAAAAAAAAAAAAAAAAAAAAAAAAAAAAAAAAAAAAAGGAATTTTCCTTTGCACTCACTCTTACATTTTGCATTTTGGGGTGGGGGGAAGGACAGGATGAGACTGAGAAGTACTGTCTTTTTTTTTTCCCTGGGGGCATTTTCTGTTTCACTACTTCGGATTTTGGGAGATTTTATTGCTCTTTTGGAAGAAATTGGGACAGTCTTACCAGTTTTAACTGGCATTGACTTCAGAACAGAAGGATCACAACATCTAGAATTCATTTCATTACTTATTGTTCTTTCCTCTATTTGGCAATTGTTGTGGCTTTTCATAATATGGCATGTACAGAAGTATTAAAACAGGAGGTTTTAATAAAACTAGTGTTTGAATGCTATTTACCTATTAACTAAAGTAGACCAAAAACCTGAAAATCTTTTTATTTTAGTGCCCACGTGAGGAAAGGTTATTTGCTACAACCTTGTCACCAGCGACTGCTCATGCCAGCAAAATATACTCGCTTCCAGGAAAGCAGCAAGAATCTAGAGAGAGATGCCACTGCTTTCCAAATAAAGTATGAAGTTTTCCTATTGCTTTTTAGTGTATCATGCTGTTTAATCCTTCTAGGTATAAAGAACAGTTGCCTTTTTTTTTTTTTTCAGCTAAAAATCTTACTGGTTTGTAGTATTGTAATGTACTTACTGGTTTTTAACTGGGAAGTACAATGTAAATTTTAGTTTTAGTTAATTTAAAGTTAGAGATGCCTATATGGTTTAGTTGTTTGAATATACACCCAAAAAATACCATGGTAAAAATGAGAATTATATTTAGGCATTATATTTAGTGTAAATGTTTTGATTTGAGAATAAATTATATTCTTCATGATGTTTGTTTTCTTTTAATCCTCCTCCTGGGTGTTGCACTGTATTTATTGAGTCATTTGCTTTTATTAGGCTTTTGTGACAAAGACAGGAAACTTAACCAAATATATTTTAGATCTGCCTTATTGCCTCTTTTATTTCTTTAAAAATAAGGGAGAAGCAGGATTGCCAGGAGTATCTGGTTTGCCAGGCCAGAAAGGAGAAAAAGGAGAAAAGGTAAAATATCAGTTGAATTCTCTCTTTCAAGTCTTTATCTTTGGATTATTTTCTTAAATAGGACTCTATGTGTTTTGTTATTCCTTAAAAGGAATTTCCCTGTGCACAGTGCTTGGTTCTGCATTGGGCTTCCTGCTGGGCAGCTTACTCACTTTGGGATCACCTCATTAACTCTATGGAACTCAGTTTACCTGTCTGGGAAGCACATGCTTACCCAACCCTGCTAGCACTCCCTATTCCCTGTTCCCCTTATCAAAAAATAAAAGAAGTCATTTATGTAGTCTGACAAGGATTTTTCCATGTCATCTGTGTACATCACTGCTGATGGACAGAATCCTGTGTGGTGGATTCAGGCTTGCAATCATCAGTAGGAGGGTATGAATTCACTAATATGATGTCAGTATATTCTTTGACAACAGTCATACCTGAAACTTTGTTAACTGTGAGAAGAAAGGGACCTGACATTGCAAGTCTCTTGGAAAGGCCAGTCAGTGGTCCTTCCTTTGGGCCTTTGCTGAATTTTTCTGTAATGCTTACCATGACATTCTTATTTGTGTATCTTGGGGATTTCCTAATAATAAAAGTCAGCATATCAGATGTTTTCCCTTCACACTCCATTCCTTAAATTTTGTTGGAGAATGCTGAATTAGGACATGTCTGGGAATGTGTTTTCCTTGTGCTAATAGAGGGGGCAACTTGAATAAACTATTGCAGATCAGCCAGAAAGACAGTGGCAGAGGAATTGGGTTAAGGGAATGCAATGTGAGAGGAAGATACCTAGAATCCACAGGTTAGGATGGAAGTGTCCTAGCCCAGCATCCTACCTCACAGCACACTGTTAAATATGTGATCTGAAATAGTTTAAGACAGGCAGAGCTGTCCTAGGACTGCAGTACCTGGCTGAAAAGTGTTCAGTTCTGGGAGGGCTTATCTACACAGTCTGTTGAAACTAAGTAAATTCCTTGACAGTGTATTGCCCCCCCCCCCCAGCTCCTCCCCTCCAATGCGTATTTCACTTTTGATACGAGCTGTATCTTTAGGTGGAAAAAAATGTTAAGTCATGTTAGTTTCTATAGTCCAGGTGAACCTAGAAGGATTGCTGTCAGTGTCCCAAATTAATCACTAATTTTTGCTGATCCTATACACTTGCTGAGTGTATGGAACAATTGTCAGTTTTAGTGTTAGCCTGCGATACCAACGTAGGGAGTTTCCTAGCATTTAGTATCTCATTATATATTATTATATTATTATATAGATTATTGCACTAGGAAAATATTTGTAATAGAACGATAAGAAAAAAGAACTCCTGGAGAAAAAATGAGTTATCTGACTGCTCTTTCCTGCCTATTTTCCTTGCTAGTTTTTCTTTCCTGCTCTTCTGACTTTCCTCATAAAACCCAATCCACCTGATTCCATTAAAGCATATCTATTGTATTAGGCAGCCTTGAGCATGGTCCTTTCTGGTCCAGTTTTTGTTGCAGAGGTCCCTGGTAGGGACTTAAAAGCTGAAAGGCATGAAAAAGAAAAAAGTGGGGCAAAATATGTCTGGCTGTCAGTGATGAAAACGTCTGGAATTGCCAGTGTACTTGTTAGACTAAAATTCTTAAAGTGAGCAGAAGAAAATGCTTCACACTTATGAAGTAAGAATTTATGGAGAGTCCTACTTATGTTTTACTATCCAACAGTCCAAGTTATCAAAGTAATCAATCTGAAAAAATGTGCTATGCTTTAAGTATTTTACTCAATAAATATCTAGTTCTCAGTTGAAAAGTATTTTCACTGGTACTCTTAGTAAATCCTAACAGAGTACTCACAATTCTACCTTTGAGTGTTGTTACCCTGAATGTACCTCATTGTACTACTAGTGTTCACCACCTCATGAAGCTGTTCTTCTGGCATCACATACTTCATATACTTCACTTTTCTGAAGGATTTTGAGATTTGCAGAAGGAAAAGAATGTGTCATTAAGGAAAAAAAAAAAGTTAAAAGTGCATTTGCTCTGTTTTTGGTTTTAGTCTGTCATGCTGCCTACATGAATTCTGTTAGAGGTCATACAACCAATATTATCTGACCTTTATAACTCATGAAAAACTATAACCTTTCAGCCTGTGGTTAATAAAATCACAACTAGAAGATAGAAGCGTAACTTGCAGATCTAATTTGCAGTGGAAAATAATTGTCTTCAAGGTGGTAAATCTGTCTGCAGTTAGTGGAACAGAAGAGTAAACATACCTTGGTTAATTATCTAGTAAAGTCATACAGGCTAAAGGCTTCCTGGCGTGTAGCAGGCTATGTAATTTTAGACTATACAGTGTATAAAAATACACTGCTGAATGTAATGAAGTGGTTCTGGTCTATCAAAATACTGGCAAGTGGCATAAGGGAACAGAGCGTGCATAGATAAGAGAGTCATTCTGTGAGAGATTAGATAAGGTAACCAGGGGCCAGTCCTACTTCTTTATTTCTTGTAGTGCCAGGATTGATGTTGTTCACACACATGGGATTTTGGTCTACTTTTGAGACAGAGCTGTCTGTGTCTTTATTGATGATCTGGATGAGGGGATCGAGTGCATGCTCAGTAAGTTCACAGATGACACTAAGCTGAGCAGGAATGTTGGTCTGCTGGAGGGTAGGAAGGCTCTGCAGACGGATTTGGACAGGCTGGATCCATGGATTGAGACTACTTGTATGAGGTTCAATAAGGCCAAGGGCCGGGTCCTGCACTTTGGCCCAAACAATCCCATGCAGCGCTGCAGGCTGGGGCAGAGTGGTTGGAAAGACGCCTGGTGGAAAAGCACCTGGGAGTGCTGGTCGACAGCCACTGAACATGAGCCAGCAGTGTGTCCAGGTGGCCAAGAAGGCCAATGACATCAAAAATAATGTGGCCAGCAGGACCAGGGATCTGTACTTGATGCTGGTGAGGCCTAACCTTGAGTACAGTATCCAGATTTGGGTACTTCACTACAAGAAGGACATTGAGGTTCTGGAACGCGTCCAGAGAAGGGCAACAAATCTGGTGAAAGGCCTGGAGCACAAGTCTTATAAGAAGCAGCTGAGGGAACTGGGGTGGTTTAGCCTGGAGAAAAGAAGGCTCAGGGGTGACCTTGACACTCTGTACAGTCACTTGAAAGGAGGTTGTAGCCAAGTGGGGCTTAACCTCTGTTCCCAGACAGCTAGTGACAGGACAAGGGGAAATGACCTCTAGCTGCACCACAGAAAGTTCAAGTTGGACATCAGGAAGAATTTCCTCACTGAAAATGTCGTCAGTCATTGGAACAGGCTGCCCAGGGAAGTCGTGGAGTCACCATCCATGGAAGTGTCCAACAAACAACTGGACTTGGCACTTGGTGCTATGGTTTAGTTGACATGATGGTGTTTGGTCAAAGGTTGGACTCGATCTTGGAGGTTTTTTCTGACCTTTATGATTCTGAGATATAACAAATACCGGTTTTGTGTAGTTCTTGACAATCTTACTGCTCCTTTCTTAACTTCAGAAAGGTTAACTTCGTTTCAGAACAGAGTTATTATGTTTGCTCTGAAAAGATAAAGCTACTAAAATATTCTGTCTGTGAAGCTCTTTCACATTTTTTTTTGGGGGGGGGGATATGTGTTTCTCTTTTTTTCCTTTTTTGGTGGGGGTTTTTTTGGAGATTTTTTTTAAAGCTTTAGAGGTGTGTTTGTTTTCTGATACTGAGTTCTGAGATACCTAGCTGATGTTTTTGTACCATAACTGCAGTAATTAAAATCTCTTTAAACCTCATGGAGTTAGGTTGTCATTTAAGAAATGGTTATGCACTTTACATGGGGACAGTCTCATGCAAAATGCAGAAAAAGTCATCCAGATAGGAAACCATTTTGCTTGCTCTTGGGGAAGACACCAAACTGCTGGAATGTGGTAGAGTTATGCAGTTTCTAATGTTTCTCTTGTGAACTTTGGAGCTACTACCAGTACGATTCTACTATTTAAAAAGTTATGCACTTTGTGAGTTTAGAAGTCTTGGGCACTAACTCCTCAGCAGCGACTTTTGAGTGTACAGTTTTAGATTTGAGCTGCAAACTTGGGCTTGCAACCTATTTTAGGAACCATTTATTTGTGTAAATGTGTTTCTTCTGCTTCTTTGTACAACCCTTTCTCTCAAATAACAACTTCCCGTAACTCACCTGTTCAGCTGGTCGTTTGTCTCTTAAAACTAAAATTTTTGTATAAATTACTTATGGTTTGGGGTGAGGTTTCTCTGAGGGGTGAAAGGGAGGGAGAGAGGAACTGAGTTTAAATAGCGTCTTTTAAAAATATTGTGGGGGTGTGACTTTAGACAAACCTGTATTACATGTTGAGGTTTCTCAGTGTAGAACACAGTCTACCTATTGAAAATGGGCCCTCTTAGTTTCACTCTGCTGTTGCAATGAATTCCTTTAAAATCAGTGGACCTTCTTTTATGGAAATGTGGATGTGCAAGTATTTGTGAGATGAAGGTCTTAATTGACATTATAGGTGTATTAAAATATATTTGTTTTGTCTGATTTTAGTGTTAACATGTAAGGCATCCTCCTCCACAGTGACTGCATTACTAAGCAAAAAATCAGGTAGAAGATGCTCTTCTGTTGAGTCTGATATGACCTGAGTAGTTGTGTTAACCTCAGAGGTCTGTAGAACTTCTAACTG
>JAWWLV010000121.1:85962367-85994123 GCA_035041135.1 Platyrinchus mystaceus | reverse complement strand
AGAAGATGCTCTTCTGTTGAGTCTGATATGACCTGAGTAGTTGTGTTAACCTCAGAGGTCTGTAGAACTTCTAACTGATCAATTTGTTTTGTAGGGTGAAATGGGAGTCAAAGGACAGGATGGCGTTGCTGGTCTGCCTGGCGAAAAGGTATGTTTGTGTATGTTGATATGTAATTTAACTCACGGGAAGTGTTCATTATGTCAGTGGATTATCTGTAATCATGTATAGATATGGGAGGATAGAACACTTCTATTAGAAAATTGACTTCTCACCTGCACTGCCATGTTTTTGTAGCACACTGAAAAAGCCACTCAGATCAATAGTATTCTCTGCAGATGTGCTTGTTTGGTGGGGGTTTTTCTCTGTAAGTGGGGGAACTAAAGGGACTACTTGTTCCACTGCTCATTTGTGGTCTGCAAGCCTAAGTAAGAGCTCTTGGGCACTCAACAGTCTACTTGGTAAAGCTTGAGATAAACACCACTAACCTCTTAAGAAAAGACTTGGAGTAGGTGAGAGGGCATGCCAGCCTACCTGTGTATTCAAGGGGATAGGTTTCATTTCAGAATGTTAGTGTGCAGATTAAGACAGTTGTATGCATTTATTGACTTCAGTGCTAATTACCTGCTAATTATTAGAGGAATTCTGTAAGTCTTACATCCAGCAATTTCAGTATAGAAGACAGCCCTCATAACACTGAGAAAACAGCTTGTTGCTGGAGTTTCTAATCACTCGGTATCTTGTGATTTTATTGTGTTTTTTTCCCATAGGAGTAGTTGAAATAATAGTAGATTTTCGGTATGTACATGGATGAAACTCTCCAAGTACATGTGTTAGTGCTGATTTAAAAAAAAAAAATTAAAAATTTAATTCAGTGGTGTCTTCAGCATCACGATACAAGTCCTCAACCCTCAGTTTTCTCAATTTAGGTTCTTTTGCATTTTGTACTTCCAGTTACAGTTCTTTCAGTGCCATAGACCATTATGCCTTTTAAAGGCAGCTGTTGCTGTAAAAGCTCAGAATTTTAATATTGAGCTTTATTGTTTGACATTGTTTGACATATGTATGCAGTGTTTTAGTAATGGCAAAGGGTTTGGTTTATTTTGTAGTTATCCAGGTTTCTAAGTACTGAGAGAAGCAGAGTTGTATATCGTCAAGTTTAAAATCTGTGATTTACTGGACATAAAATTATGAAACTGTCTTTTATTTTTACTCTACTATTTATGTTTCAAATTGTGTTTTTTTGAAAGTAGGTGGTAGATATATATTATTACTAAAGATTTGAGTGAAAATCAAGGTATTTGCTGCTGATGTTAAGTAATACATGGCAGAAAAATGGAGAGCAGGATGCAAAAGTGTTCAAAGGACATTGTGATATTGAGGAACTGAATTCTAAAGTGATATGTAAAACTCAGAGAAAGTAATAGCCAAGTGATGCAGATGAAGAGGAAAACAGGAAACATTATGCATTTTATGTCAGACTCTGGACTAGCTATTACTATTCAGGAAAGTGATATTTGAGTTACAGATCAGTGAAAAAATGGACTCACTGTTTAGTACCAGTCAAATAAACAAACAGAATTTAGAAATTATTAGGAAGAGAATAGGGAACAAAGCAGAAGCATCTTAACATCACCAATACTGATGAATCCGTATTGCACTCCAACTTGAATAATGTATGCAGTTCTGATTCTCACATCTCAGTGTGGATCTAATATTACCAGAAAAGATTCAGGTGAGGTATCAAGAGTGATCAAGAGCATTGGGCATCTTCCAGTTAAGGTGTGACAACGTGGAATTCAATATGAAAAAGGCACAACTAAGATAAGAGATGTTCTATACAGTAATGAACGGAGCAGAAAAGATTAATAGGAATTTATTTATTTATTTTTTTATTTAAGTCTTCATTGTGTGAACTAGAGCATCAATCCTACCTGATAGCAAGTTCCAAAAGGAGACAAAGGGCTCATTCTTCCTTTTACATTATTACAGTTTGAACACTGTCACAGAACTTAAAAAGTCTGCAAATGTATTAGAAAATTGATGGAGGAAAACCCACAGAGTGTGTCAGGCTGCTTGTTTGAAAGCTCTTGAGCTCCAAGACACTGAAGTTTGGGAAACACACTAGAGAAGTCTTTATGGCTACCCTGTTGTTTTTCTGTAGACACCTGTTCTTGTCACAGTTGTAGTCCTATAACTGATTATAGAAACCTTTGATTTGATCCAGCTAAACAGTGTTTTATTGTGCTCCTAGTTGTGAATTAATGGGAAGATTTATTGTAAAGCATTGTACATTGATTGAGATTGATCTAGAATGAAGCTGTGTTTTCCCTTGGCTCTTCCTGTAGCTCCTACTCTGATATTATCTTGCTTTAAAATTACCAAGCTATGTTGCTTTTCCACTGCCAGTTATTATTACAGTTTCCATGGTTAATACTGTTTGGGTTTTCTTTTTGCTAAGTGCCTTGCAGATTCATTGTCAGGCCAAATCCCAAAGCTCCTGTTAGTTTACATAAGGCTCAACAGTCAGATCGTATTTAATATCAAGACATTGTACTTTTCCTGAACATTATAATTCTTTTAATTCAGACTCTGTAAAAACCATACCATTTTTGTAAATTAAAAATGAACTACCATGAAATCTAAAACTGTCAGAACTGAAAACTTTTAAAATAAAAAAAGGCAATCAAAATATTTTGTACACACATAGCTAGATGAAAGAAACTGAGATCCAGCTACCCAGCTTCTGCTAGCTGGAGTTGTCATGTCTATGCAGAGTAGTACAGTGCTGTGTTCAATTATTAGCTTCTTTCTGGAGGCAGAATGACTATTTTCCTCATGTTGTGAAAGGTGTTAAAATGCTCTATCTCTCAGCTGATGCATCAGGAGTTATATAAATTTGTTTAGTCTTTTATTTTTTTGCTCCTTCAAGTGTGGTGTTCTGGATGCTAACATTGTGCATGATCAAAGACAAGTAAATGAAGTAGAGGAACGGGACCAAGCCTGTCTGAGTTCAATAAGCATTTGGACAATGCTCTTAGGCACACAAGGTGATTCTCGGGGTGTCCCGTGCCAGGCCAGTTGGAACTAATGATCCTGATGAGTCCCTTTCAACCCAGCATATTCTATGATTCTAGGATAAAATACTCTAAGCACTGTTGTATGCAAAAGCATCTCCTACATTTCAGAACATAGAGGTGCAGACTGTGCAGTGCTGGGAGAGCATTCTCAGGAGCTAGTGCTGTTTGTTTATCCTCTTAAAGCCTTCAACATGCTTTATCTTTTGTTGGAGATGTTAAAATTGCTTGGTATGGCTATTTTTATGTTTTTCTGTCCTGTGTTTTTTTGAGCTTTGTGCAGTTGTGCCTCTGAGTCACTAGTTAGAAAAAGGAAGAAGAAAAAAGAAATTATACAATATTTTTTTAATGTAAATGCAGTTTGAGGCTTCAGAGAACAGAGGGCTCTTTCTAATACACCCCAAAACTATCCACTGCAGTACTCCATTCCTCATACTTCTTTCCCTGGAGGAAGGTTCAGGGAATAAATAAGGAACAGATTTTACCTATGATATTTTGCGTAAGTAACAATATCAATTCATTTGACCTCTTTTGGATGTTTATGTTAGAATGAGATAAACTTGGCTATTGGAAGTCTTGTTTCTTTAGATTGATAATCTCAAACATAACTGACATTGTAGTGAAAAACTAAAATTATAATACTACTATGCAATAGACTTTAGTATTTCAGGGAATCTCAACAGGAGAGTCTTCCAGAACAGTGCTCAGTGCTCGTATATTTGATTTTCAAGATCTGCATAAATGGTGAGATATCTGTAAGCTTCAGATGTGGCCTTGACTTTCAAGGATCTAAGGTGTGAAAATTGTTCAGTCTGTGTTCAAATGTGACACTTGGACTTCTGTCACTTTTCAGACATACTATCACTGACAACATAATTTCCCATTCACTAAATGCTGCAGTGGTTTTGCAACAGTTGACTGAATAATAGGTGCACAAGTAAGAGGTGTAGATTTCTAGGAGGTTCTTGCCATTTTAAAACTTGGATCTACTGAAGACTAATACAGTGAATAACACGGAAGTTTTGATGACTCTAGGATGACATAAGAATAGCCTTAACACCCTAAAGAAAACAGAGGAATGTTCAGGCCATAGTTCTGACATTTTGCTGATTTTTCTAATGCAGTTCTTGTAAGCTGCCAAAATAAAAAATGAGGTTCCTATTGACTGCCAACACATCACAAGGTGCCTGTTGTCTCATCTGCCTTCAGGTCAAAAGCAGTCAGTGTGATGACCAATCTAGAGAGTCAAGAATCTAATGCAGTCCCTGGGAGCTCTACCTCAGGCTCCTAAAGTCACAGCATAGTAGATAGTGGGCACCATTATATATGGGACTGTCTATTTGTCTACCTACCTGGTTCCTTTATCCCTGTCCTTTTTCAGTGAACTGTCTTAAGAGATTTTTCTTTTAAATAGTAAAACCTACTTAGGGCAACAGAGCAAATCGTTGAGAGTGTCAGAGGAGATAGTTCTGAGCTGTTCATTTATAGTTCTAAAAAACAAGAGGGCAGTAGTCTTCCCTTGGAAGGAAACTTGCTTTCTTTGTAGGCTACCAGAAGAGATGGAATGATCCCTTTCCTGCAATTAGGACTAATTTGTATCTCAGCCTTCTGGGAACACTTTAAGGTAGCTGTCAAATCATGATACAACAAGAACCAGAATGCTGTGATAAAACAGAATCCTTATGCATGTGAGCCTTGGCCTTCTGGAGATGTTCAGCAAAGTGTGTGAAAACAGCCTACTTTTTGACAATTAGCAAGTGAAATGGACTCTGGATACACTTCTGAAGCCATTTAATATAATTAGATTGCAGACAGAGTGCTGATTATGGGCTGAGAAATTAAGTCTGTCCCTGAAGTGTAGGTTTGAGGTGACTGAAGTACTTTAAGGTGTATGATAACAGCCACCTATCTGTTGCAGATCAGGCTTCACAAGTTAAGCAACTCTAATTTAGCAATTAGACTAACCTCATTATAGCAACACAAACTGATTGCTCTGCCACTAAGAATGATCTTCATCTACTTCTGCTGTGTGCCGGGTCACATCTCAGGCATAACCTAAGCAAGATTGGTACACTGCTGTAAAGTATTCCTAATAAAAAGTTTGATTATTTTCCTAGTGTTCTTGTCATACTGAAATGGTGAGAGGAGTTTCCTGTCAGTGAGACTCACAGGCTTCTCCCTCTAAAGTCATACTGCCATATTACTTCCATACAGGCTGCATATATGCAGGTCCTTTCCTTGGCACCCACTGGGGGATTGATACGGATGATCTGCTTCCTTAGTATGTGTTTTGTATTGAGACTGTATGAAGCAGAATGGTTTTAAGGGGAATGGTTTTAAGCTGAAATACAAGACTTTTAAGTTACATGTTAAGAAGAAAGTCTTTACTGAGAGGGTGGTGAGGCACTGCAACAGGTTGCCCTGGAATTGTTCAAGGCCAAGTTGGATGGGGCCCTGAGCAACCTGGTGTAGTGGGTGGCATCCCTGCCCATGGCAGAGGGTAGGAACTAGATGATCTTTAATATCTGTTCCAACCCAAGCCTTTATATGATTCCATGATTCTCCGTTTATAATACACTTCTGGGTGTTTCAAATAGTCTGACAAATAGTCTAGCTTAAGGAGGTATACAATTTGAACCATGATTAGAAGATCAAGTATTCAAGCCTTAAAAATGTATTCTTAGTCATTTTCTGAGGATAAGAGGGGGGAAAAAACATTCACCAACCACCAGATCTCTCTGTTCTCATTTACAGGGAGCTCACTCTGTACTTTCTTTCTGAACTTTTTGGTAAACTGGAACAAGTTGGTTTTGATTTGCCTCTGTATAGTTGAGAGATTTTCTTTTTCCTGCCCTTCTTGTGTTGCTCACTTAAATAGCTCAAGTCCTTTCTTTCTATTTGCTACTGGGTCTATACCACCATGGCAATGAAGCTCCAAATTGAAAAATTATGTCCTAGGTGTTAGGTGATGGAGTCCTGTTTGGGTTATGGGGTCATTTTTTGCTGGACTGTGATGACTTGACAGTCAATATGAACCTCGTGACTGTTTTAGCTTATAAATTTCAGGGGGTGGACCATCTCTGTGTACTTGAAAAGTTTAGCAGGAGACTTCCTCCTTCTGAGAGATAGGTTGCCACCTTGAGGAGCTGTGGACCTTATTGCTCTCTCCAAGTATCTGAAAGGAGGTTGCAGCAAAGAATCCCAGGTAACAAGTGACAGGACAAGAAAAAATGGCCTCAAGTGGCACCAGGGTAGGTTTAGATTGGATACTAGGAAAAATTTCGTCATCAAAAAGGATGGTCAGGCATTGTAACAGGCTACCCAGGGAAGTGGCTGAGTCACTATCCCTCGAAGTGTTCAAAAAATGTGGCATTTGAGTACATGGTTTAGTGGTGAAGATGGCAGTGTTAGGTTAGATGTTGAACTTGATCCTAGAGGTCTTTTTCAACCTTAACGATTCTATGGCATATGTTTTATGAATCCTGCTAACCTAAAAGGTCTTATGCCCCTGAGAATGTTCTGATGGCAGTAAGACTCAAAGGACTCAAGCTGCTGAAGGTGTTATTTGCTCTGTTCTTGGCCTTTACATATTTGTCTATTTTTTTCTATTATGAAAATATTTTTTCTACTTTATCGGTGACTACATTCTGAAAAATAAAACTGATGTAAGCAGAACTATAAATGACAACATTCTGAAGACCTACCAAAATAAACTGGTTTTGTCCATTACCCTTTATCCAAACCGCCATAGTAATTGCTTTCTTATGTTTCATAGTATACAATTCAGAGCAATGGAGATGATGCATCTGTGTTTCCTAAACTACATTTTGTGAAATACTGTGACAATTTTCACTTTGAATACTTGACTTTTAAATGGCTTACTGTTTAAGTTTTTTACACTAATTTTTTGCAAGCTAGATTATGAACAGATGTCATAAAATATTAAATATATTGATTAAGCTTTTTAAAATAGCTGGTTTTGCACAGTAAGCCCGAAGCAGTGAGATATTCAGTATGCTGTACATTTGCTACTGCACTGTATATATGCTCCTGCAGTGTATTAATAATATAAAAGTTTAGGCTGAAAAGAGAAAGAAATGCTTATGTGAATAAAAAAGCATTTATCACTACACAACTTAGATTTGTATTCAAAGTCGGACCAGAGAAAAAGCTGAGTGTACATTTCAAGAGCTCCACCAAATGTATGAGTGCTATTTGTACTTTGAGTCATGAAAATGAGATTGGGTTTACATGAACTATGCAGTAGGTATCTGTAAAAGGATTGTTCCTTCTTTTTTTCAAATACATGTATTTGAGATGATGATGGCCCAAACAAAATGTACATGAACTCATATATTTTGTAAACTAGAAGATAACAGAACTAGAATAAATAATGCTGTTTGTGGTGGCCCTTTTTTCTCATTTAACTTTGTGCTATGGTTATCTGTAAATTCAATTTTTTCAAGTACAATATCAGTGTGCTGTCTTCAGTCTTAACTGATTTTGAAACCTAACACTCATTATTTTATTCTTGATAAAATTGATTATCCCTTTGTTATAGGATTCTCTTTATATTTGGTACAGGTAAGAAAATGATTAGTAAAAGGCTTCCGAAAATGTGATATAGATTCCATTTGTGGTGTGAATGCTGCATCAAAACAGCATAGCACTTCCTGAACAGTCTACTTTGTATTGCCTGGTGGGAAGAGCTCTCTTTTCCTACTGGTACCTGAGAAAATGAATTTGAAATCTGCTGCATTATTTTTTTTTTTTAAGAATGAGTTTAATTCAGAACCTCAGTATAAACCATGGCTTTGAAACATCTAGTGCTATCTTTTACAAGATAATTTAAATATTTATACATGAATTTAAAATTTTGGAAGCTCCCAAACAACATGCTAGTGTAGCATCTGACTTCAACTTGCTTTCAGAGATGCTTTTAATACCTATCTCCATACTGAGTTACTCCAGGGTTGTGTCTTCAGGGCCAGCTATTTAATGAAATCTAGAACCTGAAACTTGTTAAATGTACATTTGAATCAAAATGTGGTTGTGAAGATCCTTGCCACCACTGATCTGCTTTCCCCATTGCTGCAGTTAGACCACGGACACTCTGTCTAGAATTTTCCACGGCATAGTTGACTTGGCAGAACAGCCATGGATATACAACCTGTTATGCCAGTTCAGCATATGCTTCTGCAGAATTAATCACTCATGTAAATATGCAAATCTGAGGACACACTAGTGTTGAGCAGTCTTGGTAATGCAGTCTTTTCCTTGAAGCTGTCTTGAAAAACCTCTGGATTTGCCTTCCACATTTCATGTGCTGTAGAGATCCTTGACAGGGGTCAGGATATTTCCAAAGCAGCTCATCAGCATCTTTGAGAAAACTTCCAAAAAGTACTTCCAAAGTACTCCTGCTCTTACAGTTGTGAACTGTAAGAATGTAAAGCCAAAACCCCATTTTAATAGGAAATACAATGCAAATTTTTAAAAAACAGTTTTTTTATGGGAAAACAAATAGATTAGCCTCAAAAAAAGAAAGACAGTGGTTTGCCAATTGAAAACTTTATTACCACCAAGTTTAAAGCCCTCGGCTGAGAATTGCTGGCCATTGGAAATCAGGCAGTTGGACACCATCTATTTCAGTAACAAATTTGCTATGAGTTTTGTATTCTTTTTGTGTTTTCAGTGATATCTTTGTGTATAATTAGTATACATCTTATTTAAAGAGATGGATGAATACGAAAATAGTAGGTCTTAGTAGATTTCTGATGTATAAATTTGCTCTCTAATATATCTTACTGGGAAAATACACTTTAAATCAGTATGTTTTCTAAAACTTGTTTCATTACTTCAGCATGTATAGTTCTTGCTTGCTTGCTCTCTCCTTAGCATTACAGAGAAGTGTTTTGAATAGCCTTTGATCATAAATTTGATTCCAGAGAGCTGTCTGCTGTGCTGACTTATTTTTGCCTTATTAGGTGATTTTTGCTGTTCACAACTCCAGGAACTGTTGAGCTCCTTGGTTTTTCAATTCCTAAAGTTAAACGACAGCAGTTCAGTTCAGTTCTTGAAGCTGTATGGAATCAAATTACCTTGCATGCAGTGACATTGCTTGAGTGTTATTTCCATTCTGGAGGGAATAGTGCTACTGACTGCTGTAGGTATTGGTGAGCAGAGACTTGATTTTTAAATTAAAGAATCATTACTTTTTGTGGAAAAAAGAAATTATGCTTCAGTCCCATCTGTGGAAAGAAATGGCATTGTCTTCTGACCTCCAGTGGCTTCCCTTAAAATCAGATTAGTATGTCTCAGCAGAACAAAAGTGCAGATGTATTTTGGAAGCCAGACATCAATTCTTGTATTGCTTGGCATCAAAGCCGTGGGCTCCTTCAGGCAAGTGACACTGGTGAGATAAGAGTGGGAGTGGAAGGGTATATATACCCTCAGTATTTGCATTGGAACTGTAATGACCAGTAGAACGTGGCTGGTCATGGGGGCCTGGAGTGCAGCAGCAGCCTTTGTGATGTGAGGTGTGGCCACAGCAACCAGAGGTCACCGTCCATTTTATAGGGGTCTGGGATGCTGGGAGCAAAACGGAGCATGGCATGCTGCCATGCAGGGCAGCCTTTTGTTAGCGTGTTATGTAATGTGGAAGTAAAACATAATGCAGTTGTTAAATAATGCAGTCATTAAATGCAGCTCTTTGTTCCTTAATCAGAGATTCATGAATACTCTAGCTGTGAGCCTGCCTGGCTCTGGGATTCTTAACTATGTTTGAAAAGCCTCAGTTGGGACCTTACAGAGTTTGAAAGGGCAGGGGGAGGCTTGAGGATTCTTCTTCAATTGTTCATAGTTTATATTTATTGGAGCCTTTCTGGAAGGTTTCTGTGGCACATAGATTTTAGTTTTGTATGGTTTCTTCTCCTTCAGTTGTGAGGGGTTTTAAACTGTAGGTTTTTAAACTGATATTCTGAACTTTCCACATCTCATCAGACAGTAGAGCTTTAAGAAAAATACCTGTTATTACAAGATTTCGCATTGTAAAAGCTGGCAGCAATGCATTGCAGAAAATGGACTAATTGGGGGAGAAAGGTATTTCTTACTGTACTGCCGGATTGTACAGCTTGTCTGATACATTTTGCTTAGTTTGTTTGTCTTCTTTTTGGTATTGGACTTCATAGAATACTAGATTTTGGGCCTGATGAATCACTGATCTGTATTAGAAAAATTATGTGTAACTTATGTTATTGTACTTCATTTAAATTATATAAAAGAGTATTTTCTCACTGGATAATAACTTCTATTATAAGTAGCACATTAGATTTTTTTTTAATTGTCTGTCATACAATGGAAAATTAATACATAGTACAAATTATACAGCATTTATAGATAATACTGTTGGCTGTGACTTGTGACCTTTTTACTCTCCTTTGCCCTTTTTTAGTGGGTAAGTTGTATTATTAATATTTAAATAAATGCAGCTCAGATGTCCATTTTTAATGCCAGTGGAATATACTTCTTCCCCAAAAAACGCCTTAAAATTATAACACAGGTTTTATATTCCAAACTCCATGTAAGTTGCTTTTTTAAATGCATGGATACTGAGTTGTTGGAAATAAAAACTGCATTTTAGTACAATAGTAAAATCATTCATAGGTATTGCAAACCAGAATGTATTTTATTTTCTAATTTCCACTACTAGCCAGTATTTATAAACACCTAAAATCCATACTGCATGTTTCAAGTCTGAAATGATTAAATCAATGTGACACGCTGAGGCTGGGCCAAGTCTTGTCTAATCAGCAGTCAGCACTGTTGCTCTGGCATGAGGCTCCCAAAAATAGAAACACAAGAAGTCAAACAAGTAAGTGGAAGGGCACTAAGAGAAAAAGTGCTGCTAATTCCACTGTTGACTTTCTGTCTAATGGATTCTTGTTCCCAGGCCACACTAAGTAAAGCAACTGGCTCGGGCTGTGTTCCTGCAGATGGCTCAGCAGTGACACACGTGGCCCAGCTGGTTGACAGGTGTTTGATTTGTGTTTAACAAGTACCTCATACAAGCCAGATTTTTTTTTTTAACAGATACCAAGAAGCTAGACAGCTGATGCTTTTCTTCAGAATTAACACCCCTTTCACTACGCTACCTTTCTGTTGTGAATGGCAGTTCTTCGATTGTCCCATACAGATGAAGATAAGATTTTAGTTTGTAATAAGAAAGACACTAAACAGGAGAAATTAATTCATAGTTAACTTTGTTAAATAGTTGTATCCTGTTACCTTTACACTTGGAAGATGCTATATTATTTATAGCTATTGGCAGTATTATCTCAAGAAATATTTATTTAGCTGTCCACCTTGCAGAATGAAAATTCACTTAAAAATATGCATGGAAGGAGAATGCCAGACTTCTGGGGTGTTGCTGTTACAATCCATGTTAGTGTGTCTTCATTTAAGAAGGTCTTAGGACTTGTACATTGTGGCATAATGTGAAGGAAAAAAAATTCCCTGTCCAGTGGAGCATACAGTATTGATAGACATGCACCAAAGACCATGAGGGAAGAGCAAAGGTAGAAAATTATTTAGTAGATAAGAATTATGTACAATGTGTGCAGTACTATTCCTTAATGAATTTTTGAAGCTTTTTTGTGAGCTAAATGACAACACCCTGCATAATTGGAAAGAGGTGGTCTCAGTGGGAGTTCAGGGGGGAAGTGGGTGGTGGTTGTGTTTTAGTGAATAGAAGATACTATGACCTTTGCAGCATTTTTTAGTCAGTGCCATGATAGCAACTCTCCTATCAAAGGCAGCAATGAAAACAGTAGAGCATCAGGATGCTTTTACCAGACATCTTTGATTAATGAGAACCTTAGCCAGTAGGATGTGTAACTTAACAGTGGCCATGGCAAGTTTGTCTTCCCCACCCCATTTCTCCATACTTTGGTCTGAGAATTTTTATTTTCTGATGTCAAATCCATGAGGTAAGACTTTAGGAACAGTTAACAAAAATGTGTTTGCAGGAACGGGGTTGTGATGCCAGTGTTGTCAAATAGCCAGAGGAAATACCACCCTGTAGAATACACTGTACTGGCAGTACTTCTTCTAAGCGCAGAAGAATGAGAAAGGAATGCAGCTGGAGAAGTGGGTGTCATAGTAGCGTTGATTCTCTAAATAAACATTGGGCTTTAGTGAGAGGATGATTAAAAACTCACACAAAGAGCCTGTGTCCCTCAGATAAAGGAGTAGCTCCTTTCTGTTGTGCATCCCAGGTGTGGTATACAGAGTAGGCTAATAAGCCTCAAAGAGGTTAAGAAAAGGGCCTGAAAGGGAAAAGTACAACCCTGCTGGGCTGAGATGTCAAGGTGTTCAGAATTTATAGAAATTGAGACTTATCTTCAGGGAGTAGTTCCAGGGCTCGTTTGCTGACAGGAAATCTACTGATCCCAGATTCTCAGGTGAGTCTAGGTGAGTTGGTGTACTAGATAACGTGGTTGGTATATCCTCTTGATCTGTCTCCAAAATACATTAAATGTCAAAGGGGACCATTCCTGAAGTGAGGAGATACATTTCTTGGGAAAGTCTTAAACATCCATGTGTAAATGGAGACATGGATACTGAATCTTTAGCTGCTTTATTTATCAGTAGTTGATAAATTTGCAGCTACACAAGCACACCAACAACATGTTATTTCGGAAAAAGTACTGATATGAGTTAGTTCCTAGATTTGAAATTCAACTCTATATGCAGTCTGATTCACCTTAAATGCTTTTTTTTTCTACTGGTTTTTTTTTTTTGCATTTCATATCTGTGTGGTTAGACATTAAAGTTAACAGTATTTCATGGTCTGTGGGGCAGATATTATTTTAGTGTAAACTCACATTTGTACCAGCTGAGAATCTGCCTCCTGAACCTTCAGTCTGTAGAAATGGATAGTGATGATAATGGTGATAATAATAATTCTCTAGTAAAGAATAGCCTCAGAAATCTAAGGGTTTGACCAGTGCTGTTTACATTCCTAATATAAACCTGGGATTCCAAGTATTATGATGAGTATAATGGTCATAATGTATTGTATTATTTTTTAAAGATCTTAGCAATAAATTCATATTGAATAATGCTTTTTAACATATATTTAAAATTATTGCATTTCAAATATTGTTTGATCAAGGCCAATTAGATCTATTTCCAATTCTGTTGAAACTCTAATAGGATTTAGATTTGCTGTAACACCATGTTATGGCTGGATTAGCAATAAATCAATAGATGGTGTGTAAATTTGGTAATTTTCCTTTTGACAGATTTACTGTAATGGAAAAAACATGGTTGCAATGAACTATCAGTTGTCCATGACTATAAGATCAAATTTTTTTCTACTGTCCTGCTTCAGATGATAGAAATATCCAACTGGCTAGACTTAATTTTCTAAACTTTTTATCTAGAAAACATTATGAATCTTTCAGCCAGAAGCCTATTAGCCTATTCTCAGTAGTCTACAGGAAGTGTTCTCATGGGTTTTGTTTGCATTTTCTTTATGCTCCGCATATGACATTGTAGGTCAACTGAACTGGATTGTTATCGAGCCCATGTCCAAGTTTTTGTCTGCAC
Source organism: Platyrinchus mystaceus (assembly GCA_035041135.1). Taxonomy (NCBI): domain Eukaryota; kingdom Metazoa; phylum Chordata; class Aves; order Passeriformes; family Tyrannidae; genus Platyrinchus; species Platyrinchus mystaceus. The sequence continues at coordinate 85,980,440 of JAWWLV010000121.1, read as the reverse complement.
TGCATTTTTAAGTTGTCACCTCTCCAAGGACATACAGTAGCAGTGAATACCTCTTGCATTTGCCAAACACAGAAGGAAGACTTACTGATAGCAGAGGCTCTGCTTCTGCTGATACTTTTTTGATGGTATAGAAACCAATCCTTGACACACATTACAAAGACCTCAGTCAGTTTAAAAAGGGGGAGGGGGGAAAGGCAGTATATCAGCCTATAGTTATGCATGAAAATAAGTGGTGATCCTTTTATCTTTGGTTTTTCAGAACAACTTCTCTGATTTCTTATGTTGGGGGAAAATAATTTGTGGGAGGAAACTATAGGAACAAAGTCTTGACTTGTGTACTTTATTTGTGAAATATGTGTGCTTTATATATTTGAATATAGAAATTATGTGAGTTACATGCTTTCTAAGACATGCTAATAGCAAGAAAGGGAAACAATGTCAACTAAAGAGAGTGCAATCTGGAGTAAGGAGCCCTGTGGCCATGTTCTTTGATGCTCTGAGCTGCCTCTGGCCACTGATTCATTAGTTCACGTGCTAAGCACCAAAACCTAGAATTTCAAGTGTTGTTTAATTTAGGGTGTATTTAATATCTAATTGCCCGAATGGATAGGCAAGTCAGTCTTGTCCCAAAGACGGGTTATGGGAAGGGATGGGAATGAGGAAAGATTGATGCCTTCTGAACTCAGTCTATGTTATAATATGCAAATGAGTTCAGTAGGGTACTGTCATTTGCCCTTCTCTTGAGCAGCTACTTAAAAAAGCCACAGAAACCCTGATCACTAGGACGTGAGTCCTCTGATAAGCCCGCCTTGATCCTCTTGGCCATACTATGATGTACCTGCTCTGCTGGGGATGCTGTGGAAGCAGGACAGAGCAAAGGAAACAAACTATTTAACTATCACAAGCTCTTCTTCATCAGGTTATTTTAAGGGAGGATCTTATTCTTACATGGATCAAATTTGTATCTGCGCAGGTACTCAGCAAGTGCTGGTATTTCAGCAGTAAGCAAGAGGGAATGAAAAGATGGGTGGATGCAGTGAAAACAAAATGTCATATTGTTTAGCAGAAACATTCTGATATGGCTAATCCAAGAAAGTCATGGATTAAGTTTTAATAAATATAATCTGATTATATTTTTATGTAACTCATATTCTATCAGGTGATCCTGACCATTAACAGGAGCCTGTTTAAAGAAAAAGGAAATATTCCAGTAGGCTAAGGAAGGTGTCATCTAATGGACTATAATTGGCGTGGGATTTTTATTTGTTGAAGGCAAAGCTCTGCCCACGCTGGTGGCTCTGGAGTAGCTTGGTACGTGCTCCACAGGGGAAGATGCTGCTTGAGCCCTCTGACAGTACGTTGTTGAACATTCTGCTCCATTTCTGCAATGCTAAAAATAGTTGTCCTCATTTTAAAACACCGGGCTATTAGATTATTCCAAGGGTCTGGCATACTTAGGCTAATGGAGGGCACATATCTATAAATTATCAAAACAGTAAGTAGTGTTTGACCATGCTGATTTTACTTCTGTTAAGATGAGTTTCCTTGCTAGTAACTCTGGAGTACCAAGCCTGTTCTGTAAATCAAGCTCCTGGCAGTGCCCCAGTAAATTTAAAAATAAAAGGAGAAATGTTTGGTTTTCATATTGAGAATGGAGAAGCGTCTCCCTCTTTCTTGGTGGCTTTGTTTTGTTTTAATTTTGAAGAATCATGTCTGAAAAATGCTTAAAGTATTTTACAGTAATTGTTTCTCTTTCCCAGCCTTGAAAAGCATTTCATGAAGTTCCAGCATGTTTGTCTTAATAAATCTCGTTAATACTTAAAATAGTCCAAATAGCAAAAATGCATTCCAAATGATTGAAACCAGTTTCTTTCAACTCTTCTTTTTGTTTTCTTGGGTTGTTTTTTTTTGGATTTTGTTGTTGGGTTTTTTGGGTTTTTTTGTTTTTTTTTTAATGTGATCAGATAACGTAATTCCTAGTTCATTTTTGGCACCATATTGCAGGGCAGTACAAGTAACCTATGCTCTTGATAAAGTTTGCATATTTGTATGTTAAGATAGCCTCTCCTTTTATATTTTTAAAATCTTTTTAATGTGGAAGTCTTTTATTTGGGGGGGGGATAGCTAAATATTGAAGTCAAGGTATAAAAATTAATGAAAATGAGTTCTAAGAAGGTTGTTAAGTACACACATACAAAGCATCTTTACCTTCAAAACCTTTAGGTATAAACTGAGTCTCTAATTTTATAGGGTGTTGCAGTGCAATTACAACCTGCAAAATCAGTAAATGATAAATATATTAAGGACCATGATTACAAATACTGTGCATATTTCCAAAATACTTAAAGCAACCACAGCATCAATCATTTTTGTATTTTTGCATTGTTGTGTTGAAGGAATGATTTATGAAACACTGATTAAACAATGCAAGAGAAAACACCTATGGCTTGTCTCCACAGAAAAACCCAGTGAATGTGGTTTGTATTTTTTTCTAGTTTACAGTCATCCAATACAGTGGGAAATATGAAATATTATTATCTGGTAACAGACTATGAAGAATTTTTCACAATCCATGCTGTAAATCTGGAGAAAATGAAGGGCTAAGGATTACTTTTAATGATTGATTAGAATTTTTCCCCAGCATGCTAGTGTGTGTTGTTACAGAGGGGAGCTGGAAGGAAGATGTTGGAAACTGTGCCATGAGTAGAGTTAGAAAAATGCCATTTTAACAAGCTATTTTAAGCTGTATTTTAATTGTTGTATGTCATGAGGGTTTTGTATTCATTTGCTTAATTATTTATATAATTTTGATGAGTAATTTTTCTTTTATTGGCTCCTTTTTTTTTTAAGAGAGACTGGAATTTTTCCTTTGTCTCTGTTCTTTGTGCATCTGAGAGGCATTTGTCTCCTTCTTGGCTTGGAATCAAACAAAGTGCACTTTAAAAATTTTCTTTTGTTGCTGATTTCTGGCTTGAACAGAAAACTCAGCTGGGTGTTGTGCAAGTTACTAGGGCAAACTTCTGTCAAGGACATAAGATCCATGAATGGAATGGAGAAAGCATTTAATTTTAGATTCTTTTAATAAGTCTTCTTAAGCCCCCGTTTGAAATCGCATGAGCACAGATGAATTCTAACAGAATTTAGCTCAGTAACTGTAGTTTTATTATGACAATAATTAATGTACTTCATGGTGGCATATTTCATGAATCTTTAAATGGAGGGTAGCTCTTAGCTTTGAGTGGCAGAACTGGGTTCTCACTAGGCCTGTAATTGTTTAATGTGCTTTGCTAAGAAGGAATGGAAAAGAAAACTTCTGCAATATTTTATATTTTAATTTTAGATGAGATACTACTCAGTTTTTAACTATACCTTTTCCTTGCAAAGCCATGTATTAAATGCAGAATTGAATTGTTTGTAGCTCTCAACTCAGAGCTGTTGATTAATTTTTTCTTTTGTTCAAATACTCCTTTTTCAAATACTGAACATGAAGTTTACTGTTACTCAGCTTGAATAGTAACCTTTTAGAAACATTTTTTATTAACAAGTTGATTGGTTTTACTTATACACAGTTTCTGAGCATAGACTTTTAAGCATCTGGTTTCCTGAATGGAATTTACAAACTCTAGTTGGATTCTTAATTTTCGTGGGCAGTGCAAGGAGAGAGTCATTTGCGAGGCGGGTGATGACAGTCAGCTATACAGACGACTTACTTTGCTCTTTTAAAAGACACAGTAATTTAACAGCATATACAGAACATTCACTTAGTAAGTAGGACAAACTTGTCTGATTGCAGAGGATCAAGATTTGAATTTCTTCCCCCTGAGTAGGCTGGGCACTCCTCTAGAGATGGGGGAAAGATCTGAAAAACCCCTTTGAGCAGAGCTAGAAGCCAGCAGTCAGCTTTGTATGTGCAGCTTCCTGTGGGACCCAACTGTGGATCCGTGTGCACTCGAGCATTTGATAGGTATTAGGGAGAGAGTAGAAGCTGTGGTACACTTGCTGGGATTTTAGTTACTTGGTTAGTATGCAAACATCTTTTGGAGTATTCTTTTCTGAATCAGGGACTGAAGTAAAACTTAAGAAAGCTTGTCATGTGATCCAAATTCTTTCTTTTCCTTTTTCTCTGTTGTCCATTTGTCTGAAGCAATCTACAGCTGTATCTGCTGCAGAATTAACCTGTAATTTCTAGTGGCCTAATATTTTGAAAGTGAAAAGTATTTTAATGAAATACAAGCTAACAGACATAAATAACCATAGAAATCAATTCAGCTGTTTCATAGAAAAGGAATGAGAAGCAATGCATTTCCAGATGCCTCTTTCTCTTAATTTAGCCCAGTCATGAGTTAGGTTTGTAAAATGATGGCTATGTACATTTTGTTTCAGGGGGAAGCTGGCTTAGTAGGTGCTCCTAGCAAACATGGTCTTACTGGTTCCAAGGTAAAAGAAAAACCAAACACCAAAACAAACAAACAAACAAAAGTTTAATTCTATCCATTTGAAATCTCAACATCCTTTTTGCCAGCTGTCCAATAACTATATAAATTGTACTTGAATTTCATATCCTATTTCTGAGTTATATAATGTGACAGAGGAACTTTACTATTGGCTTCTTTCAAAAGAGGGCATGTGGTGCTGTGGTACAAACCTTCCTAGCAGTATTCTTTTGCATGAAGAGCAGTTGCCTAACTCTTCAAAATGTGCAGCTCTTTCCAAGCACAATATTTCAGATTAAAAAATTTGAAGTTTGAGAGTCTCAGAATCTCAGCAAAATTAGATGAGGGACGGCACTGCTTCTTCCACTCTTTGATTTTAATCTTTTTGCTCCTTTCCAGAGGTGGAATATTGTAGGAAGGCCAGGACTTGCAAAAAGAGATATCTGTATTATAGATCTTTCTGATAATATTTGTTAAAGTTGCCTCTTTTCATGGTCAGATTTTGTTTTCTGTTGATTGCAGCTGTTTTTAACAGCAATTATTTGGAATGAAATGTAAATGTCTGTCCAGCTAATTCCTTTTTTAGCAAATTATAGGGGAAATAGCTCTGCTGCTTCAACAAGTTAAGAGACTACACAAAAGCACCCATTATTTTGTTATTATTAAAATTTCTAGAAAGTGTTCTGTGGCATGACCTGGATGCAATTTGTGTATCTTTTGGGCATATACTTCCTGTAATATCGCACATGGGGAAGGAAGGAACGTCTTTTCTGCAGATGAGGTAGCCAGCATTTTTTTTAGAAACAAGCTTACAACAGTCTATCCATTTATACATTCAAAGACAGGATCTCGTTGACTTGTACTGCAGGCATATTTAAAACACTGAAAATCAGATCAGCAATACTGCAGTGAGTACCAAGATGACCAATGAGTGATTGTCCATGAAAAAACTTGTGTGAAATGTTTTGCCTAACTTAATGAGAATTTTGCCACAGAAAGGAGAATTTAAATTAGTCATAAATGTTTTATTTTTCAACTTTCATATTTTTTTCTACAGCATTTGAATTCTTTGAAGTAAATTACCAGTGGCTAATATTGTTGTATTTTTTATGCTGTCAAGTGGAGATTACCTAAACTTCATCTATGCTTTGTATTTCTTACTTTCTCTAATTGATAATTTTTTTTCTAAATTCAAATATGTGCAAAGAAATCTGGCCTGTGTTTCTGAAACATAAGGAATTAGTTAATCACTAACATTGACACAGGCAGAGAACTTGACTGGTTGAGCAGCAGCATTGCTGAAAATGATGTGGAGGTAGACGTGAGACTGAATTGTGAGTTAACAATGTTCTCCAACTGCAAAAAAGTAAACCACATATAAGCCTATGTTAGTAAAACTGCAGCTAGCAGATGCTTGGTGGTGCTGCAACTGATGTGCTGTGTCATGTTTTGGGCTTCCTCCACTCGCACTTCCACAGGAGATGTGGAGAAACCAGAGGGGGTCCAACAAGGAAATATGTCGGGCCTAGAAAACGAGACCTTTGAGGAGAGCTTCAAGGAGCGAAGTTTGGTGAGTCTGGCAAAGAGGAAGCCAAGGAGTGATTGCAACTGTCCTGCAAACCTTAGGAGCCCAGCTGGTTAATCTTCAAGGACAGCTTCCTAAAACCCCAAGAACAGTTCATGCTGCTATGCGGAGAGTTGAGTAAATATGGCAGAAGGCCAGCATGGATGAACATGATGCTTCTGACTGACCTCAGACACAAAACAAAGTAAACCATGGAAGCAGGGGTGAGCTACTCAGTAGGAACATAGAAACATTGCCAGAGCATGTGGTGATGGAGTTAGGAAACCAGAAACTCATCTGGAATTAGAACTATTGGGAGAGTTTAAGGGCAGCATGAAGGGCTTCTGTTAAGTGCATCCATGGCAAAAACAAGGGTGAAGAAAATTTTGACTTGCTGCTTAATGAGGGGCCTTGTTTTTTTCCCTAATAAAGCTTGCCCTCAGGCCTCCCAGGTTAGTTAAGCCTCCTAGCAGAGAGTGTGGTAATGAACCATTGCCCACTGAAGTGGAAGGGAGCGTTAAGGAGCACTTAAGCTACTTGGACATTTTCAAGATACCAACCAGTATGCTTTCAGGGGTGCTGGCTGTCACTGAAGGGCTGCCCTCTGTCAATATCAAAAAATAATGATAGCTAGGGGAGGTCACTGATGACTGGAAACAAGCAAACATCACGTTCATCTTCAAGAAGGATCCAGTGAACTGCAGGCCAGTCACCCTCACCTCTGTCCTTGTGAAAATTATGTAGCAAATCCTGGAAGGCATCTCTAAACACGAGAAGAACTAGAAGGTGACCGTGAACAGTCAGTGTGTATTTACCAAGGACAAATCGTGCTGACCAACCTGATTGCCTGCTGTTATAAAATGACCATCTCTGTGGATTAGGGGAGAGCAGTGGATGTTGTATACCTTGCCAGGCTTTTGGCACAGTATCCAGACGTATTATTATACTAGAATCTGTGAGGTTTTGCCTGGATAAATGGACAACAGCGTGAGTGGAAGATTGCTTGGATTGTTGGGGTCAAAGGTGGAATAACTGCTCTGCAGTCCGACTGCAACCTAGTATCTAGTGTCATACCTCATGGGGTGATGCTGGGGACAGTATTCTTTAATGTCTTTATTAATAACCTGAATCATGGAATTCTCAGCAAGTTCATGAATGTTATCAAATGTGAGGAGGTAGTGCACTGGAAGGTAGGGCAAGAATGATAATTCAGTGTGACCTCAATATGCTGGAGAAATGAGGTAATGCAGAACTCAAGAAATTAAGCAAAGGCAAACACAAGTTCCTGTCTCTGAGAAGGAATAGCCTCATGCAGTGGTACAACACAGGTTAGGTGCCAACTTTCTAGAAAGCAGCTGTACAGGAAAAGAAGTTGGGAGTCCTGCTGCATGCCCTTGTTTTGGTTAAGGCCAAAGGCATCTTGGGCTGCCTTAGCAAGTGCATGGCCAGCAGATCAAGAGAAGTGATTAGTGCTTATGAGACCACATCTAGAGTTCTGTGTCCAGTTTGGAGCTCCCTAGGAGAGGATAAACAGAACCTCATTAGGGTGAGTCGAGTGGAGGCCCACCAAGATGGCCAGGGGCTTGGAGCCCGTGATGTACAAGGGCAGCCTGAGGGAGGAGGGCTTGTTCAGCTTTCAGATGTTTTGAAAAGTGGGAGGGTGGGGCGTGGTGTGCAGACTAATTGCTCTCTGTAACTACTGGTAGGATGTGGAGAAGCCAGAGCCAGACTAGGCCAGGTACACAGTGAAAGAATGAGAGGCAAGGAACACAAGCTATAGTCAGAGAAACTTTGACTCTATCTAAGAATAACTTTAATATAATGAATTTGGGATTGAGTAAATACAGGATATGCAGTCTCACAAATGGGAAAGCTAAATGAAGAAAACATTCTAGGAATTTGGCAAAAGCAAGTAAGTGTTAGCTGTGTTATATGTCCAAAGGTTGGAGAAGAATGGGAATCATAGAACTAACCAGGTTGGAAGGGACTTCGAAAAAACATGTGGTCCAACCTTTCAAAAGAAAAGGAAACTAGAACAGAACAGAAGTTGTATACATTTGGAAATTATTTCAGTTATTAGACTCTCATTTTTAGGTGAGGACATGTGGAAGTTTATTTCAATAAATACCATTTTGCATGCTTGGTCTCAGGAATGCTTCTGAAATTGATTGTAGGAGCCACTTCCACCAAAAGAAACAAACAAAAAGCAGCCACTATAGGTAGTTGATGAAAGGTCACAAACTGTTTGATAATCTATACATCTGCACACCTCCAAAGCTTTGAATTTAATTCTCAGATGTTTAGTACATGATGCTATATCAGTTGAAAGATCTGACAAACTGCTGCTAGAAATTTTGCAAGCTGATCCGGTTAAACTCACTTAAACCTCAGACTTCTATTTAAGGAAATTACACTCTCTGAAGGGTGAAAGAATGTTTAGACATTGCTCTTTCTAATTTTTGAAAGGAATTTTAAAAAACACCATTAGCTTTTACTTTGGAAATTTTCCACTCTTTTCATCTACAGACCTGTAAAAACCATTTATGTTGTACTGAGGTGATGAGACTGAATTCTAAGGAATGGCGAAGACATGAAAACTATATCCTGCTAGATGATTTGAGGGAGAAAGATCTGGATTTTTTTTAGTTAGGTAGTTTTTGTGCTGCCCATATATAATTTTGCTTGTCTGTTTGCTGTATGTCTCACGAAATATGCAAGTATATATTAATAAAAACCTAAAGCATGTGTTATTCTTGTATAATATAGACAGACTGCAGACTATTCGATGAAGACATTAGCATAGTAAGATTGTACATTATGATCTTAACATAGTAAGATTGTGCATTATGAGCTGAAAGTTAGGAAATTGGAGTTGGAAAGAGCGTTCTATCAGGTCTTTTTATTGAAATATTATCAAACAAAGAACTCAATCTGCTGAAATAAGCTGAGCTTGAATTAATATTTTAAAACTCACTTCTGTGTTTTTTGGGGGGATTTTGTGTGTTTTGTTTTTAATATTTGCATAGTTAGATATGGTTTTCAAAGGGAAAGAAGTTAGTTTTCTTTTCATAGATTGTATCTTTATGTTAATCTGAATTGGAGGCCTTCACAGCTGAATAGTTATATTTAAAAATTAAAATGAAGGCATTAATAGGAATAAATGTATTAAAATTGGTTCTGCAGGATAGAAGGACTATAATGAGCAGGTTTAGAATCAGTTAATAGTTCAGAATTCTTAAATCTGACAAGATCCCTTAGGCTAAATGGAAAAATCAATGACTGCTCTTAATTGACAAAACTATGAAAAGCCATGTCATTTTTTTTGTAGAGGCTTCACACCTTTTTGAATGAGAAATAATTGGCATCCAAATTATTTCTTTTGTTTTTATCTTGTAATAAATGTTCACTGCAATAAAGTTATTTTGAAGAATACAATTAATTCAACAATGTTTATGTTTGAGATTTGTATTTTATCCTTCTGTGTTCCAGGGTGAACGTGGCTTTGTGGGTAGTAAAGGTGAAGAAGGTGAAAAGGCAAATCGTTCTGTCCATGTTTTTTATTTATTTATTTGGTTTGACAATTTGATATATGGCCAGCCAAGTAGAGCTTTGTGCTGAAGGTCTTCCTTAACTCTTTCATTAATAAAATTCTTAATTTTCTCCTACACAATTGCGTAGGAACAAGGAGTTTTTACATGTGTTACTGAGTGCCATCAGTGCTTCTTTTAGAATTTTTTTTTCCCTTAAGAGAAGATTTACTGATGAGGCCCAACAGAATAATAACTACTTGACTTCAATAGTGTTTGCTGCTATGTTATTTTTATGGTAACTACTAGTAAATATCTGTTTATATAGTATGAAATGTATGATGAGATGATGTGTAGGTGTTTTTAGTAATTATTGCTTTTTCTACATTACAAATGCACTTTTATGGGAACATTGTGTTGATCGTAAGTACTAAATATTCTACATACTGTTTTCCTAAGAACCTAAATTTACTGTAATAGCAAAACATAACATTTCCTACACTGTAACTGACTGCTAATTTAAAAGTTAACTTTAATTTACATAGTTCTGTGTACCTAGACAGTAGTCAATATGAGTTCTGTCTCCTGTACCCATCTGACTTGAAGCAAATTGACTTGACTGCCAAGGCCTGAGCTGAATGCAGGTCCATTTACCTCTGACAGTTCAGTCCCTTTGCTTGATGTACTGGTGTGTTGCCCTGAAGACGTTCTTAGTCTCCTGACAGCCATGAAATGTTTCCGAGACTTAATTCCAGGATAAGCCTTTCCTTGTTCTTTACCGGTGACTATCAGAAATGGAGCTTGAAGAAATTTGTCCAAATTGCATATTTTCTGCAGTGGTCAGAAATAGTTCAATAGCTTATGTATTAAAATGGAAGTTAAACTGGCATTGTGGAAGGCTGTCGTGGCTGACAGAATGCCACCATTGGGTGGCTCTAGATAATGCAACCTAGTCTTCCTGTGTGACTTCAAAATAGCAGGTCTGCACAGGTCATCAAAGGCAAGTAAGTCTGTGTTGAGGGACAAGTGGAAGGAGGAGTTTATTACTAGCTTGCCTAACAGGAATTAAAGTAACAGTGGCGCTAGTTTATGGCTGTAGCTTCAGTTCTTAACCATGTTAGCCTGGTTACTGATTTTTCACTAGTTTTGGCTGACTTGGATTGGGCAACCTCAAATACGAGTCTTTCCATAGATCACAGGTAGTTTCTCTGTTCTTCAGCCCATTGTCTGAAAAAGGTGCAGAAAAGCATTTCTGCTGAATTTATATATCATAAACATGAAGGATGAGAGATACTGCTATGCTGGCAATATTCAGACTGATGAAAATAGAGAGCAGGTGGCAGCTTCTGAATTTAAAAAGTGTAATATATTTGTGGTTTAGGCTGCTTTGGACATCAATGTATTCACTCACCCACTAAACCTCTTCAGAAGTGTCAGACATCTTTCCAATGTTCATATTTTAAAGACAGATTTAAAATGTGGAGTTTTTTAAAGGAGGAAGTATTCCACTAGCCAGGACAGAAGTAGTATCAGAAGTAAATCCATAGCAACTAACATTTATAATGTGAGAATTCAGCCTCTAAAAAAACGCACTTGTTAAGCTTGAGTGTTTCTAACTGCACTGACAGATCTTATTTCCTTGATGGTATCATTATTCATCAGTTCTGATGGGGCTTATGGATTTTTCTTTATCTTTTTTTCCCCCCTCCCCATAATTGCTCTGCAGCTGCGCTGCACTCTCCTCAAGTTTTACGAATAAATTGTGTTTGGGCACAGGCACATGGTTCCAGCTGTTGCTGCCACTCTCTTTGCTTGATTTTCCCTTATTTTGAAGCAGAGATAAAATGACCCAACCACTGGTAGTTTCTTTTTTCTTATGTGGAAGCTGAATCAGCATGTTTAGACCATTTTTTTTTTGGTTTTTGTCTTGCAAATTCAGAAGATAATCAAAAGACACCATTTAAAAATACTTCCACTGTAACTATTAATGTTGCATTTAACTGTCCTTCAGATAAAGGGAAATGTAAGAGTGGTAGGATCTTTATTAACCAGAATTCACTTGAAAATAATTTGGGCCAGTCTGATCAGAAGCTACACATATTTGTGAGAAAGATTATGTTTTTCAGGTTATGGGAAGTAGGTCTTTAGCAGTTAATCAATTCAGCTTTAATTCAAATAATTATTTAAGAATAACACTGTTGAGTTTCCAGTTACAAAAATCCAGTAAAAAAAAAATATATCAGCACGTTTACATTTTAACATAGCATCACAAAATGTAATAGTTATACATACTACTTTCTGTGTAACGTGATTACAAAGCCTGAAGTGGAAAATTTTCCTATTACCAAAAAATTCTGCCTCATCTTGCATATTAAGGAACAAGATTCTTGCATATTACCTAGGGTGGGACACAGTTGCCTAAATATGGGATATTTGCCATTCCAAACTCTCCACAGGAGTACATGAAAATGTCACATTTTTGGTTTAGTGACCCTATAATTCCATAGGACTGAAAACTTGAAACCAGCTCAGCCTTATACCTCTTGGTTCACTAAATAAAACTTAGTTGATTTATTGTATTATGTTCTGCCTTGGCAGAGCAAACCTTGGGGACATCAGAGAGACGTAGACAACTGAGGTGACAGTGAGTGATCATTTGTACACTACAGTTATGGGAAACATCTATAATTTTAATTATTGAGGGAGATTCTTTCAGACTGTTTAAAGGTTTCTTTGCCACAGTTAGTTCTTCTTGAGGAATCCAAAAGTCTTGTTCTGCCTTTGACCTTTTTTTTTTGGCCATGGTTGAACTTGGTTCTCCCTTGCAGAACCCAGTAGTGGTAAGGGAAGCTACAGACCGCATGTGCAGGTGTTATGCTGCAGGTTTTCCCTCCAAGGGAAGTACACTCTAACTGTGAATTTATTTTAATTCTGCTTTGTATTCTGTTTTCCTTGTGTTACTTAGATAATGACAGTCTTATATGATAGTCTTGTAACTGCAACAAAAACACTGGTTTACCCTTATATAGCATGACTGAAAAAGTATATGCTGAAAGCAATTTTAATTGGTTTGCTGCCAAGAAGGTAGAATAAATCATGTGGATCTGTCCTCCTTGTAATACTGCTTAGAGCTGTAATTTTACAGTATGGTATAGAAAATATGACCATTACATTTCATGATGATAGGAAGTCAGGAGGGACTGATAATAACTAAAAGAAATACAAAATGTTCTTGTTAAATCAGAGATTTATGGAAAACAGTAGGATTGAACATAGCAAAAATAAGTGCAAGGAACTACTTGTAGGGGAGAATAAATCTGAGCTGCAAAAATCCCAAATCAAGTGGTATCTACTCAGAAATTAAAATCTGAGGATAGATCAAAAGCTGCACGCAGGTAAATGAAACTGCAACCGGAAGACTTCTATTAAGGTGTTCCAAAGTAGAGTATTGTCTGCAACAGTAAAAAAAACTCCTGTGCAGTTTGGTATTGATATGGCTTCAATTTAACAGATTTTGAAAGGCAAGCACTGAGAATGACCGGGTGCTCAGGAACACAGAACCTTTGAGGAAGGGTTGCATGATTGGAAATTATTTAGTGTGGAGTCAGCTGAAAAGAAATACGTTAACAATCTTCAAAAACATAACACTGCTGCAAAGAGGAGAGGAATGGTCTGTTGGTGTGTCTGCAGCACATGCAGAGCAATGGGCTGGAAGCGCAACAAGGAAGATGCTGTGTGGCCAATAGGAAAGCGTTTTTAATTTTAACACTTGTTTATTATGGAAGTAATTTCCTCTTCCAGTGGTGGCAATTTTTATCCTGGTGGTACTTTTTATTCTGGTAACTCAAAAGGGAATTAAACTAAAGAAAGACTTGCTCCATGAAATCACAGAGTATGAGATTATCTTAAATGATTTTGCCATTTCCTGTTAATAGCATCAAAATTATGCAAGGCATCACTTATTTCTAATTGGATAAGCACAGAGAACAGCAAGACAGTTTCTTTTTGAACATACATATTTGTTTGGTTTTAATGCCCAGTTAATAGTTTTCTGTGATAGGACAGTAAAGCTCTGGAACAAGTCGCCCAAGGTGGTTTTGCAGCATCTTTTCATTGAGGTTTTCAAGACCAGTCCTGAGCAATCTGGCCTGATTAACTAATAGGCTCTGGTCCTGGATTTCAGCCTCTGTAGGTTTCAAGACGTCAGACCTATCTTAAAACCTGCAGAGGTTGAAATCTTGTTTATTATTATTTACTTTGATACTGAAATATGTGCATCACTTGGGAGTTGGAATTGTTCCAAAGCCTGTTAGTTAATCAGACAAATAATCTCTAAAATGCTTTTTTCCTTTGTTAAATCTGTAATTAATTCTTTTTTAATCTCCTGTTTATTGCTTCCTTTGGTCACTCCAGCTAGTACTTTTTACCCCAGTCCCCCATTTTTTCTGTCATTTTGTTTATCTTTTTGGATAGAATATGTATTTTCTTTAGTGTACTTCAGATATGATTGTTTCTGTAACTGAGCTAGAAAACTGAGAATTCAGTTTTGTGGAACACAGAACATGAACATAATATTAATTTCATTACCATTTGGCAGCATGTGTGGAAAAAATCTAAATTTTATTTGAAATAGGGGATAGAAAAGCCAACACATTTACATCAACTTTAGCTGAGCAAACACGACCTAATTGTCACGAACAGATAATAGTCATTTCATGGAGGTGGGAATCCCAAATTCCTTGTCTTCCTTAGCTACTTCAAAATGTTAGTATAAAATCTCTGTTTCTCTTTTAACTCAGAGAGGCAAGTAAGGTTTGCTGCTATATAATTAAATCATAGGACTAGTTGATATCTTACGGGACTCAGAAGTTGTGGGTGACTGAGTCGGAGGATCACTGTGCTCTGGAAAGGGACTCTTCAACTGCAGTTTTCCTGGACTGGCTGCTTTGCTTTATAAAGCATATTCCCCTCCCATCTCACACTTGAAATAGAGGACTTTAAAACTGGATGTCATTGCAGCTGAGCTATGTAGCAGTTTATGTGCTGTGATACACACTTGTAAACACTTGGTATTTAAGTTAATTTACTGTGTTTCTTTGATTGATACTTCTCAGTAAAATGCTATAAATAAAAAAGTTACATGTATTTTACTAAAGAAAACTTTGAGAATAGGACGATAATTTATAATTTTCAGAGTTTCATCCTTTTATCTTTTTGCATGTTTTAATTGTGCTTTTGCCTGTGTATGCATGTGAGAAGAGAGGAGTCTGGGGCTTGTCCAGCCTGAATGTAGAAAAAAATTTTCATCTGCTTAATTTTCTTCTAAATGCAGGATGTTCTTTGTATATATTTACTATTTTCTGAAGTACAATTTGAATTATCCCAGGAAATAGGGCTTCCTCTATTTCCTTTAGAAGACAATTCCTAATAGATCTTAGTGTCAAGAAGATTTCCTGGAGGTTCAACATTTTCTGCTTTCACACCTAATAAAATACTCCTCTGTCTATCTTGCATGCATTCAGAACACACAAGGCTATAAACTTCCAGTGTGTCCCCAGGTGTAGTCTTTTATTTCAGTCTTCAAAATGCTTTTCTTAAATAAGCATAAGTGTATGAAGAAGGAATCATCTTTCCTAGGTCTAACACACTGGCTGAAGTTAGTCATTATTTAGTCATTTTAATGTTTTGTCTGTATCACAAATCTCAGTGATGAAACCAAATAACTCAAGTTACTTGAAAATCTACTTGATTTCAAGTTACTTCCAATCTACTTGACAAATAGAAGCTATTGTACATGGATAGAAGACAGTCATGAATCTCAAAGGTCTATAACTAAAAATGCTAAAAATTAAAATTAAGAGAAGCAGAATAAATTTCATAAAATGCAAATCTTGATGTAACCATGGACACTCCATGTCCTATTGTTCTTAATGTTTTTGGAGTAATGGAAGAATGTGCATTTTGCATTATAGACTGAATACAGTTCCCTTGTTTGGATGGGAGTGGAGTTTGTGCTACTGTGCTTAAAATGTGGCTCTTGCCTGGGCTAAACATCAATGCAGATACTTGATTTGGGCTGGGAGAAGAATTTTTTAAGTCCTTTAAATCCTATTTCATGCAGGCAAGACTGGGTGTTTTACCAGCTGGATGTAAATGCGAACTGAGTTTTTTCAGAATTGTTTCCTAATGTTATATAGACAAGTATTAAAGTTTTCTCTTTCTCATTTTGTAACTATTTAGTCATCTCTTTGAACCTTTTTTTGGGTAGCATTTTAGATTTTTTTTTCATAAAGTCCTTTGAGGTTAAATATTGTTTACAAGTTTTTGTTTAATATTTCTTTTTGTTACCAGGCAGATCACATATAATCACAGAGATACAATAATCTGTACACAGATATTCTGGGGAAAAAGTAAAAGCATATTAATTGTACAGGAAGTCTCTCCCTGAAATAAAAGCAGTCACGTTGGCATTTATCCTAATAAGCTAATTGTTACCAGGGCTTATCAAGTAGTTCTATGGTATTTGGCTTGATCTGGTCCTCTTCCTACTGTTCAACGTTCTTGCCCTTTGAAACAGGCTTAATCAAAAGGGCCTGTTGGGAATAGTCCCTAGCCTGTGCTAACTTCTGAACTGTGCCTGGGAATTATATGGGGAAATGCTAATTGGACTCATTGAAATGTCTGCAAAAGACCTTCACAGCTGGGGTCTATCAATTAAATTATATAGATGACCAATTTCCAGGTCCCAAGCTCTATCACTCTTTAATTTACTTACACATTCACATTTGGTCAGATTAAAGGTTCATCAGGCTCAGCATCCTGCTTCTAATGATAACCAGAAGTGGTGCCCCAGGGAAAAGCATAAGGACAAAGTAAGCAAGTACAGTGCTTTTCCCCATGTACTCTTACAGCCTCCAATTATTTGAGACTGCATCTCAGCCAGATGTGTTTTCAGTGAATTTGGTAGTCTTCAATGGACTTTTGTCCCATTAGCAAGTGCAGTTTTCTCTTGATTTCATGTAAAGTTTGAACATCTGTAATATCCTGTGGTGAGGAATTACACTGTTTATCTTTGTGGTTGAAGAACTACTTTCTTTTGTTTATTTGGAACCTGCTTCCTCTTAATTTGATTTGGTCTCCTCTACTTCTTTTGGAAGATCTCTGTTTTCCTTTTCACTATCAATCAAGAATCAATTAGTATCTATTATGCATTCCTGAGCTGTCTCTTTCAAATTTAAGAATATCAACTTACTCAGTATTTGATCATCCTTACTAGCTGCCTCTGGATCTTACTGAGTTCTGTTGCAGTGTTTAAAGATGGAAGAGACAAGAACTCTGTTTCATTCTCTGTGCCTTCGTAATGTCTCCACTGAGGGACTTTTCTGTCTTCTCTTTAGCTTTGAGTGTGGCCTAAAGATCTCACTCTTGATCGTTTTGAACTGGCCATTACCAGTCATTGCATTTAGGAAGCTGTGTTTTTGTTCACAAGTGGTATGACTACATAGGGGGACGTCAGGATATTACAATCTTCATAATTTTATGTATAGCTACATTGAACTTTATTTGTCCTTTTGCCATGTCATTTCATCTCATCATGCCTGTATTGAGTTTGTCACAGTTCATCCTCATCTGTTTTATCCTGTATAATTTGGTATCTTCACCAAATTGTCATGTACTTCAAAGTGGTTTTCACTGACGTTTGAATGTAAAGACTTCACGTCTTGCTGAGAACAAGATTGATGGAAAAATTGACTTTGTCAATACCTATATGCTGGTGTGAACTCTCAAATGCTTTCTGCCTTGGATTCAAATGTAATATTTGACAGGTACAAAGTTTTTTTGGTGTTAGAAAGGTATCTGTATCTTACGCTCTGGAAATGGCCATTTGCATATATTGAGTACAATTGTTCAAACACTTCTTGAGCCTGACAGAGTTCAAGAAGTGTTTGGACAACACTTTCAGGCACATGGTGTGGTTCTTGTGCAGGGCCAGGAGTCTGATGATCCTTGTGGGTCCCTCCCAACTCAGAATATTCTGTGATTTTGTAATTTACTTCAGAACACAAAGCTCTTCAAATTCCAGTTGTTCCCACAATATAGGAAGCTTCTTGCGTAGGAGGCCCAGATGTAGAGCTCTGGCAAAGAAAGCATACACAGTGCTCTGTAGAAATATCCAGGCCGGTTCTGAACGAGCTATCTGGGGTATCAGAAGCATTGCAGTTTCCTTAGCAGGCACTCAGTCTGTTGAGATGTCAGGCTTAATAGTGTAAGCAGAGTGACAGGTCATTTGGATGTACTGCTTCCAGTAACGGTTACTTCTGTGCCACATGGGATAAGACATATCCAAACTGGATATCATTGCAGCTATAGATGCGTAGAAGGTGTGTTTGGAAACAGCTAATGCTGTCAAGTCTTTTGACTGGTAATTTTAATAAATGGTAATTAATTTAATTTTGTGGGATTCTGTTGTATTCATAGAATCATAGAATCAGATGGGTTGGAAAGGACCTCTGAGATCATCAAGTCCAACCCTTGGTCCACTACCACCA
>JAWWLV010000121.1:85946671-85962267 GCA_035041135.1 Platyrinchus mystaceus | reverse complement strand
CGCTGAGAGACCAGCATCTTAACCGCTAGGCCACCAGGGGTCCCCTAACATACCAAGTAATAGATTTCTAAATTCAATCCCTTCTGACTTAATTCTTTCAATTTACTGCAGTGCAGTTTTTAAAGGCAAGTTTTCTTTACCAAAGACTTTAAGCCAGAAAGGAGGCTCTGGAGGAAGAAGATATTGCAGCAATAGAGACTAAGCACAACTGAGGCCTTGTTGGCAGCTGCAGTGTATTACTTTAACATACTGAGCCGAATAGATCTCCTGATATGTGAGTCTCCTTTCTTTCAAACAGGAGGCAGTTTTTGGGAGTTGATGAGTGAAAATACGCTGTAAAACAGAGCTGGCAGGACTCCATAGCAAGGAAACCATCAGTACACTGCAGGTCTAACTATCAGTGAGATTATGTTGTATGCACTGTTGCAGAGGATTATTCTTTATGAACTGTACACACTGTATTGACAGTGTCTAATGAGAAGCAATAGAATAATGAGCTGCAATACTCAAAAATGTCATTTAGCATAAATTCTATATATGCTTACGCAGCCTTGTAGCTCTTATAGTTTAGCTTCAAATTTTGAGACCTTTTTAAAAATTCTTTTATATAATATTTCCAAAATAGGCATGAATGCGAGGAAGTAAATTTGCAGATGAAATCACAGAATCGTGGAATTGTTTGAGTTGGAAGGAAACCTAAAGCTTTAGTTCCAATCCTCCTACCATGGGCAGGGGCACCTTCCACTAGATCAGAATTCTCAAAGCCACATCCAACCTGGCCTTGAACACTTCCAGGGATGGGGCATCCACAACTTCTCTGGGCAACCTCTTTCAGTGCCTTGCTACCACAATAGCAAAAAATTTTTCTTTTACGTGGTCTAAATCTATCCTCTTTTGCTTTAAGATGTTTAAGTCAATGAACTCTGTATATAGGCTCTTGCAATTTTGAGTGAGAGTTGTTTGCAATGAGGAAAAGGATCAGAATTCATTCACAGAGTTTGATAGAAGAGAAAACAACAAAATGTCTACTCACATTGGTCAATGTAGAAGGGGAGATGACCAAACTGTGTTCGTTAATATACTAAAATTAGAACTCAGTGTGTGCATGTGAGCAGGGGAAGCTTTCCACAGCCTGCAAGACAGATGTGGATGAACAGTCAGCAATATACATCTTTAAGTTTATTTAAGTCTCCAAAGTGCTTTTTTTTTTTTTTTCTCCACTTAGCAGTAGTTGATTTGTTAAGGTAATACTGTCAATGATAAAAACAGTTTTCTTTTCCAAACTCATCCTTTCCAGTTGCTTCTTCCTATCCCCAGTGCCCGTGTGCACTGCTGTTGCAACTGTTTGTGTGAACTCTTCCTGAACTCTGTCAGGCTTGATGCTGTGACCACTTCCCTGGGGAGGCTGTTCAAGCACCCAACCACACTCTGGTTGAAGAACCTTTTTCTAATATCTAACCTAAACTTCCCCTGACACAACTTCAGGGTTCTGTTACTGGTCATCACAGAGAAGAAATCAGTGTTTGCCCTGTTCTTCCCCTCACAAGGAAATTGTAGACTGCAATGTTTCCTTTTGGATGAAGCTAAACTAATAGATGTACTCTGGGAACAAGCCTAAGGTACTTCAATTGCTGATTGCTCTTGAATTCCTGGAGCCAGGCTAAAGCTACTTCAGTGTAGGTTTAGAATAGCTCCAACAAAATACATACAGTGTTAATATCTAGTATGCTTCACCATTTGCTCCATAAATCCTCTGCTCTTGTGCCACACAGTATGCTTCTGAAAACATACCTAGAAAATACTTTGGAGAAGAGCTGACATAACGTGGCATGTAGGTCAAGCATATTAAGGCTGTTATAAAAGATCTGCACAAAAGTGCAGGAATGTATATGCTAATGTAACTAACCCAATCAGCAGCTTTATGATGCTCCTTTCTACAGTATGCTCATTCATCATCTTTGCGTATTGTAAAATTTTAGATTAAGAAACCAAAGAAATGTAATATTAGAGGAGCAGCTAATTTGCAACAGATGTTCAGAGTTTCTGTGACGGTAGGTGAAGACTGAGTTGTCTTAGATGTCTACAGGGAGCATATCATTGATCCTCTTGGTATGGCGAGGTCAGTACATCCTGTGCACAGATAAAGAAAAAGGCTTTGCCCTGGTACCCTTTCAAGTTTTATGCACTTAACTGAAGGCATGGAGTTAGTTGTAAGGAGTTCCTTCTGTTGTCAGTAGCTGACCAGTTCAGATTTCCCAGAATGACCTTTCTAAAGATACTTTCTCCCCTTCAGTAGGCTGCAGATCATTCTCTCGCCTATTTTTTCTAGGCCCATTTATTTTTCACACTTCACTGCACAGTGGTCCAGCTAGAAGAGAAATGTAATTGTTCCTATGGACAGTACCCTATGGGCTAATTGTATGGACATTTGCCAGGAGAGTAGGAGCTCTTGATTGCAATCTACTCTAAAAGAGAGAAAACTTCCTGCATTAAATCTCTAATTACTAAGTTTTATGCAAAAGGCAGCAATTTACTAGTTTTTTAACAGTCTTTTGAACTGACTTTAATGAAGTCCGACTGAGCAAGGTGTGCTTATTTTGAGCACAGATTAAGCCTCCTCCTCAGATAAATATCCATCAGAAGACTGAACATATCACACCTTTAGACTGTACCATGGTCCATGAGATCTTTATTGAAAAAACAGGTTCCTGGTCTAAAGTATGTGTGTCTGTGATCTTATTAAACTACTTACTGTAGTATAAGAAAATAGAGATAACTGATACTGCTGTCTGTGGGCCTTACGAACATGGCTCATAGTCACAGCTACATAATACTGTTATTTTTGTTGTCATGTGACAGACATAAAGCTAGAAGTGCAGCCTTTGCAGAAAAGACACAGCAGTCCATCAGCTTGTGCAAACACTTGACGTTGCTTTAACCATCTGCAGAACATCTTTTAGAGTATAAATAACAATAGCAATACCCTGCCAAAACCATGAAAACATGGGTGTCTAAAAAATAGTATGTTCTGTGAAAGCAATACTATTTGTCAACTGCTGACAAGAACAGATTGGCTTTAGGTTGCCTTAGGAGACAAGCCTTGAAAAGAAACTAGTTTATTCCTCCTACGGAAAAATCTTCATTCAACACTAACTCTAACCCAGTATAAACAGAAACCTCCCCACTAAAAGGCAGATAGAATTTTAAACAATTGTAGCTGAAAGTCAAACCCATTTCTAGTATTTATTCAATAAATGGAAAAATAATGTGCTCATTGAGACGGTTTTTTTCTTTAAAGGTTTTAATCTATCAATAGGTAACAAGATAGTTCAGTTTAAAATTACTATGAAGTTCAGTGAGGAAAACTTAGAGCCAAATTCAGCTATTAAGTTTGTTCATGAATGATGTAAGAACAAAATTCTGTAAAAGCTCAGATATTTGTGCAAGTGAAAACAAGTATAATGATTATCTTGTGTGATAATTGAAGACAGAGCGGATCATTTATTTAATCCCAAAGTCATTACAATTAAATTGTAAGCATTTAGATAGAAGATGGATACCTACAGTACAACCAGATGTGGTTGGTTAATTAAAAAATAAATAATTTGAAAACTGATGCTTCACCTATTGCACAGATTTTGTGTTCATCACACCAGAGAAGAATTGGGCTGAAGGGAATGGTTATTGAATGGGGATAAGTGGAACTGTCCTTATGTAAGCCTTGCAGTGCCAACTTGTGCATGGAGTTTTGCACTTAGGTATCCCTGTATTTAAGTGTGTGTGCACAGAACAGCAAAGGAGAAGATAAATAATGAAGAGAGTTTTAGCAATGACATTCCTAATGGGTGGGTGAGAGCAGGTTGAGGGAGTATTTGTGAAAATAGTGTGATCAAGCCTGGATTAAAGTGGGAGCTCTTTAGATGAAAAGGGTTTGATCTGTGGTCTGGATGTGGTTTGTATCTGAGAGGCTCCTTCAAGATTGTTCCTGTTTTTGCTGACCGACAGAGTCAGTGTTTTTTCAGTGTCAAAAAGAGGAAGCTTTCTCAAGTTGAAAGTGTTGAAAGAAACATTTAAACCTAATTTAAACTTAGATTAGATATGAGGTACTGGAAAGTTAAGACATGCTCTTGGCCAGGAATCAAGTCTGGATGTAACTGATGGCTCATAGAAATGATTGTTGATTTTCTATTTGCAGATGAGATTAGCCAGAGACACTGTAGAAGGAGAGGAAACCTGGACCATGAATGTACCCTGTATAGCCTCTTCATGGAAAGTTGCATGTATGAGTTGTCTTTATAGTTTGGAAAGCCTTTTGCTTTTGACTTATGAGGAAAGGTATAGCACAATAAATGATACACTGTACACCAATTTTTAAACTGGAATGATATTCTGTCTGTAGAATGTATTGCAGAACTCAGCCAGATGTAGTGAGTAAACAATAGGGTATCCATTACTACTTACATGTGGGTTTTTTCAAGATTTTAAAATATATTCTGTTTCTTTATGTAAATTTTAATTCTTGAAATAAACATCATACTGATTTTTTGGGGGAAAGCTTTGAGTTATTTTAGAAGGCTGTTTACACCCACTAAAGCCTCTGCACAGAAATACCAAGTTGAGAATACCTTGAAAAAGCTTAGTGGCTTTTCCTTATAAACATATTTTGTTTGACCAGTGATACTTTCTGAAGAGAGTATCAATGTATTTAAGTGGATGTTAAGAGTACATATTATCTAGAAGACTGAAAGTCTGGTTTCAGATAGTTCATGCTTTAGGTTGTACAATTTTTCTTATTTTTATGAATAAAACTTTAATCTTGGGTTAAGAATTTTTCTTTCAAGTTAGGTCTGGGAATATATGCTCAAATAATTTCCATAAGGAGTGGAGTTTTGGTTGTTGGTTTTGTTAGTATTTTTCTCCTTGACATTGAAATGTTTAAAGGAAAAGAAAAAACTGAAATGGGCATGACAGGATGAACCATAGCAGGATAGCACACAAAATGAAGTTTGCAAAACACAACATCTAAATTTCACATGGCAGAAAGAAAAGCCAGTGCGAGCATCTTAAGCATGATTACTTTCAGTTGGGACATTTATTATTGAAAAACAAACTATTAGATTATGGTTAGTCTTGAATACATTGCAGTAAGTTAGACTTAGCCAAAACCTCAGTATTTTTTCTTCTTGTGCTGGCTAATATCTATGATGTAAAAGGATGATGTTGTATCTTTATGTTTCTTTTACCCTAAGAAGTCTCTTAGATTAGAAGGTATTCTGTGTATCTTATTTTTTCTACTTATCACAGAATAACTTATTCCCTTTTAATATTTATTTCATTAATGGTCTTTAATAGTTCTAGTCAGCACTAGGAAATGTTGGGCAGTCTTTTAGATTTCCACAAGATAGGGTTACATTGAAGATATGAATCAAGGTGAAATTCAGAGGTCTGTAAGGAATACCTTAAGATATCATAGCATTGTCGGTAGCCTTGCTGTGCCATTTTCTACGTGTGAAAGAATAGAACTTGAGGTTTCTTAAGGTTTAGTTCTCAAGTATATCATAGTTCTATAGGCTATGTGAGAAAGATTTTCAATAAGGCAATAACTGAGGACGCTACTGCCTGTCAGGGTGCCATGGAATTGGTAGACTCTTTTAGAAATCATCGTTTATGGATGTTGCGATGTGAAAGTTGAGCTTTCATGAAGAACGTAAAAGCCTGCCTAAGCTGTTTGAACGAATGTGGATACAGTCCTTCAGTCTAAAGAGGTTGCTAGCTCTTCAGAATATGTTTATCGATTCCCTGCTGTTTCATCTGTGTTATTTGGTTTAATTTTTATTTTACTGTTCTTTGTCTCTGAACTTATAGTGTTCAGTCACTGTGCTTGGCAATAATGGCATGAGGGCAGAGAAAACATCTCAGTCACATTGTTATTCTGTATGTTGTTGGCATTTGTATTAATGTTTGTCTGTCTTTCAATACCTCCATGAAAAAAGAATTTATTTATTAAATGAGAGAATTTTGACTCCTTAAGACATGTGCCTCCTGCAAAAACTGTAATCATTACTTACCAAGAACATCATCCTAAGAAAAGCTAAACCTGTTTTGACCTCTGACTTTTTCAGGAAAGGGGAATCATAACAGAACCAAGGAGCAGTCTAGAGAAAATGTTATCCTGGAAGAGTGCTCAGGGTTATATCTGTCTCTCCCCCATAAAGACACGCATACAATGAAGTATCATCAAGCCTGTTTGGAGCATTCTCAAGCAAAATCTACAATTAAGGCAAATTGACTGTAATCTTAGATTGTTACAGTACTTCTTTGCCTTTTAAACTCAAATTCCATCCCCCACACCCCAAAAATCTTTTTGACCACAAATGAAGCCCATTATTTTTAGTATCACTATGGATACCTTGATGTCCTATTTATAGTCTTCTTTTCCATATTTGAGATCCATCAGCATGTCCTACATCCTACGTTCATTCTTTCCTCCTAACTTTTTTGCAAAGTTTCTATCATTCTGATTTGGAGAAGAGTGGATACTTAAGGTTGACAAAGAAGAAGATAATACCCTGAACTAGATGCTGTTTCTCGCTGTTCTCATCAGTGACAAGTAATCCAGAATAACTGGGTTTTTTTCAGCTTGCATTTGGCAAATGGAGAATGGAGTTTAGCCCTTTAAAAATAGCTTTGGGTTACAGATTCCCAAGCACTGTATGACCTATGATAATCCCCAGATAGTTTTCTGCAATAGTGCTGCAGAGATTATTCTTGTTGTTGGTGCATTGGATTTCTCCATTTGGAGAGCATGACACTGAAACTTTTATTGGACTTGGTTTTTTCGTTTGGTTTGGGGTTTGTTGTTTTGGGGGTTTTTTTGATTGTTGTTCTTATTGATCAAAATAATTTTGTATTTTAAGGTTTTTCCACAAAGAATGAAAATGGATGGATGCCTTATTCCTGCTGACAGGAGGCAGTTCATCAGTGCAGCTTTGGAGCCTTGGGCTGGGCTGGCCTGGCTTCAGACTGTTCTGTGCCTGAGGTTTTGGCCTCAGCTGAGGTGGTAGTTTGCCTTTATATTGCCTCTCTGGTTAGAAATGCTTAGAGCTTGCTTAGAAATGTGACTAAGCAGAAATTAGCTCTCGTGAACATCTTCAGTATTGCTCAGTCTGTGTAAGCAGAGCAGGAAGGAAAGACACATTATCCCCTATGTTCAGGCGTAACATTTGTTTAGGACCCTTTCACAAGACGGCAGTGGCACAGTTTGGAATTACAAGGTTTTTGATCACTGTTTCTTGGTAAGTGTATCTACTGAGCCCTCTGAATCCCTATGAAGCTTTGTGATTGCCTGACTTCCTGTTGTGTTTCAGTATCCTAAATAGGTGGGTTTGGGAAGACACACTTCATGGTGACATCCTTCCAAATCATCCCTGTTGAGTTTAGTTTCCTAGAAATAGAAGTGTATTTTTGCAATGTGTTATGCTGTGTCTTTCTGACCCTGCTTAGGAAATACTCTTATGTTACAGCACCTATTTGGAAATGAGCTTCTTGCATCCCTCTTGCATCCCTCTTACATTTCCTTGCATTGTTCCTCCCAGTCTGAACTGAAGTAAAGTCATTAGTCTTCCTTGCTTTCTGCTCCTTTTAAATGTAGTGTCTCAGCAGTCCTGAGATGCTTCACCCTGTGTATTGCCACTTTCCTAAAGTGTACTATCCCACATTCTGCAGAAGGTTTAAAGGTCAGGCAGTAAGAATATTATTGAGGTGGAACTCTCCATAATACCAGCTCTCCAGACTATCAGCAAAATCAGAAAGAAATGTAGGGTTTGTTTGGGTTTTTTTAACTTAAGATGGGGATTTTTTTAAATTCCTAGCTTACTGAAGAAAAATCAATGAGTGTTACTAAAAGCTGAGATCAGTTTAAAAGAAGTCATGGAGAAATGGTTACAAGAAAATACAAGTCACGTAGAGCATTCTGCTGAGACAGAGCTGTAGCATAACACAGAAAACTACAAAAAAAATAATCATAGCTAGTCTTAAAGATAGGTATGTAAAATCACAGAGTTTCAGAGGTTAAAAATTACAAGGTATACACACTGAGTTACTGATACTGTATAGCATGCATACTTTGGAGAGTAATTCAGCTAGTGTTAACAATGACGCTCCAACTCTTCAAACAAATTATAACAGTAATTCCTGATTTGTATCATTAACAGGGCAGCATTGCAGAAAAAGCTTTACCTTTTTAGGTCAATTTTTAGGTATGAATGTATTTATTTCCAAGTACATTACTTTCCCTTTATAATAAGGGGGAAATAGTGTGCAAGGAAACCTTGCAACCATAACTTGGATGAGTGGGTTAGAGGCTGGTATTGTCATCTTGCAGAGGCCATGCAGGAACCCCTGGCTCTAATTAAAGAATGCTGCCACTGAATTCAGTGTATCTTCCATTACACACAGCAGACTGAATCCCTCCCAGCAGTTATTCTGGAGCAATCCCATCGGCTTGTTCCGTCAGGGTAAGGGAATGCAGAACTCACCCAAAGAAATACAAATAATTCTGTGTTACATCGAGTTAGTTTTGGTTAACTGATAAACAAAGCTTGACACTTTCAGAGTTTTGTCACCCTGTTTATGCAATAAATAGTCTTTAATTGTCTCATCTGAATAAAGTATAAGCAGGCAGGAACATTAGATATAAAATGGCATTAAGGCATTTTTTCTCTCTTTTTTGTTAATCTGTGAGGTAAGCCACAATGTTGATTATTAACAGCCTCATCTGCACTGCAGAGTGGCTTCAGCAACTCTGCAAATTGGCTAGATTTGAAGCTGTTAATTATGCAGTATAGTGTGCTCCACAAGACAGAAATGAGCATGACTTGGCTCAGTTCTCCTGAGAATAAATTGTAAAAATTGGACCTCTCTTTGGTTTGAATTCTGTCTTCACAGAGAACACAGACATTCCATACAACAGGCTTGGCAAGGACAAATCATGTACTCCATTAAAAAATCAGAATATGTTCATAGTAAAATTACATATCTGGCAGAAAGCCAGAGACTCTGCAGAGGTCCAAGGCTCATAAACAGTGGGTGCTTTTTATCATTTTGTCAAAGAAACTGATAAACATCTTAAATCCAAATATGTTGTAAATCATAAGGAAGGGGTTTTTTCCTTCCCTGTATTCACCAGCCACACTTGTGTGTGTCTAGAACTACCTGATGGCATTTTGAAGTTACCATCTGCCTGCTGTAGAAGACAAAGGCACATTCTCCAACACATAGCGCTCCTCTAACATTGAGGCAAATAATAAGTGAGGGTGAGGGGATGGCTTTCTTTTGACTTAGGCTCTCTGTTGAGCTTTTTATGTAAATGTAGATGTTGCATAACAAAATATGACATGGTACTTTTACCTTAGGTTTCCAACTATGCATCAAGGAATTTACAGAATGCTACTACTTCTGAAGCAAATCTGTACATATTTATATAATTTTCTCTTAAAGTGTGAAAGCAAGTACACAAGCCATAGAAGAAAAAACAGCTCCATAAATAGCAATGATTTTTTAAATCTTTCGAAATATATTCTCATAAGATATTATGTCAAATATATGAATGTGTCTTTATAGCTGTTGTAAGATTGTAGCCGTGTAACTGATACTAGTTGAAATATCCTGAAAGCAGTATTAAATGTTCAGTATGTCACAGTGATGAAAAGTAAAATGTCATTTTTGCAGTTTGTTCTAAAAGTTTAAGTGAGCTATCTAAAAAAGAATTGTACCCTTGGGACTTCAACTGGGTTTTTTTAAACTGACAGTGAAAGAAAATTACTATCTTAACCAATGCCTTAATCCATAGAACAAAGAGGACTTTTTAGTTTAAACATGGTAAAATAATAAGTGTTAAATTCCTATAACTGTTTGGTGTCATTTAAACTTCTGCAATAAATGCACACACTTGTCTGGTGGGTTTTTCTGGAGGAGTTTTGGCAAACAAGAAAGGGAATACTTGAGGGAAAACCTTAACAGGGTAATTCAGGCTAATATGTAGCATTAAGTTTATAAACAAGATGTATTAAAATGGAAACACTGAACCAGCAAAGCCATCTTTTGAGTGGCATTATTAAAATCACAGCTTGTTGCTGCTAATTTGTTAGTAGTCTTCAGTTGTTTGACAAAGCTCATACAAATTCATTTTGCAAAACCAATTATTAGATGAAATGCCCTCCGTCATTGCCACTGGAGGAATTGCTCTGAATCAGGGCTGTGTCACAAATGGAGTTAGCGGAATGATCTCAGTTCAATGCCATTTACCTAACAGAATTATGAAGATGATGCTGATATAATGAATAGGTTCTGCTCAGAAAAATGTAGTCCCCTGGAGATAATAAAAATTCAGTGCAGGGCTGTTTGTTTCCTTTGGTTTATATTAAGAGCTTGGACTCTAATGAAGTCGATCCTTGCACTTTTATCAGAATTATAGAATCATGTTACTTTATGATTACTTATTATTATTTGACAAAGTTCAGTTGAGTGACAGAGATGCAATTATAGAACTATTTAGGCTTGTTGGTTCTTGAAGACATTTTCTCTTAAATTTTGCTTTTTTAGCAGGTGTATTTTGTTCAGTGTGATGAAATATGTGTTCATTAGAGTAGCATAGTAGTTAGAATTAATATAGAAGAGAATTCTGTCATGTATCCTACAAAGAGTACTGTGTTTTGTAGTCACTATTTCATGAACAAACACACTAACCAACTATAGTCGATTGTGGAGGATCCTTCCCACCATTTTTAATTTTGATTAATAATGTTGGTAATTTTCATGCTTGTGAGAAAATTTTCAGAACAAAAGTTGTTTCCATTTTTCAAAGTCAAAGACAAATGATAATACTGAGGACAGGTTTTTCACCAGATATTTAAAACAAGATTTTTTTATTAAAAAAAGAGTCTCAGAGTGAAAAAAATAATGTAATATTAATATTAAGATTTTAAAAAAATAAAACTGTTCCCTGGTGTCATTTTCTATTTCGTCACCATGTTCTTGAAACACAGTGAGAATCGAGAATGTTTTTCTGTCGTGAGTCTTTACAGATGTTCAATGACACTATGAAGTACAGAAAACTGCAGCTATCAGAGTGCTAGACATTTTTCACAGGCATTTATTTAAAAAAAAATCCTGTTGTAATGTAAGAAATAATTTTGCCTGTGCAGCCAGCAAGGTATATATAGCACTTCATGTAGAACAAAACAAAATGGTAAAATATTTTTCCTGTTAAAAGGCATCATGAATTAGTATTTGTCTTGTGTATATATAATAAAATAACTATTAATTCTTTTAGGGTGAAAAAGGAGATAAAGGAGAGCCAGGACCAGAAGGCATTCATGGAACAGAGGTAAACCAAATAATAATTAAACAGTCAAGTTACAAACTTTTGAGCGGACAGTTAAGCAATGTAATTCAGAATTTCTGTAAGGAGAGTGATTTAGAAATTGTGTACCTGGAGATTTGACATCCACAAGATAATAGGGGAAGAAGAAGAGAGACATTTGTGTGAGACAGCAGTTCTTAAGGCTTAATGTTGGACAGGAGAGCTGTGGGTAAGGGTCTGGTAGATTCTATTTCTGCTGAGGGCTCAGGAAATAAACTGAAACAAGCATGGGGATTAAAGCAACATAATATAGATGAGAATCATTACTGCTTAGATAATCTGTTGGAAAAGAGGGTATTTTGGGAGGCAGGGTAAAGCTAGACCTGTAACTTTGGTTTCTGTAAAGGAAAATGGGCAAGCTGTTTGACATTCAAGGATGAGGGCCTTGGGCCACTGACTATGGCTTGTGTCTTGTGTGATAGAGTCAAAATTTCACTTTTTATTTTCACTGCCACATTTTGCTGCCTACTTAGTTAGTTGGACTGGTCCACATTTAAGTTAAAGCTTTTGTCTGTATCTAAAAATACTAGATAATCCTGATCATTGAGTTCACATTCAAGCTTGAACATGACCTTACATGAGCTTAGATATGCCCACTAGTAAACCTTATTTTGCCTATTTTATTTTTAAATTTTCATTTATTTTTATGTATATGAAACAAAGATGAGAGGCCAGAAAATCAGATTTTTTTCAGTGCAATACTAAAATGGTCAATCAGCATGATTTCAAAAGCAAGATTTTTTTAAAAACATAACAATAAAGTCAAGCAAGCTGGACTTTTTATCCCCTCTTCCCCTCCTGCCTCCCTCTTCACCTTCCTAGGGGTCACCCTGGCTTTAGGTTTCAATGAAGGATACTGCTGGCTCTCCAGTTGCAAATCATTGCAATTGAAGGCAGAGAGCATTCCACAGATGGGGAATGGCTCACATTAGGATTAGAATCCAGATACAGGATTTGGAAAAATCATTCAGCAGTAACTTTTTAAGCAACTTTAGCAAAAAGGTAAAAGGCTCAGCATCTGACACAAAAATACTACGGCAGTCTAGCCGGGTCTACCGAAAATGCAGTAAAACAGACTACGTAATTATGACACTTTTTACATCACCTAGCTTTTAATTCACACTGTAACCATGAAAATATTTTTCCTATTTTTAGTTTATTATAATTTAATGCTAGACAAATTGGTCTATTTTTAAGTAATAGTGTATGTCTTTCATATGAAAATGTATACTATGTACTAAGCTGAAACGTCATTTAGGTATTCAAAACAGTATTCTCTTGTAGCCTGCCTGTCTGTAAAGGTGAACCATATACTTCTGTCATGCATACATATATGCTGACAGCATGGAAAAAACACATCTGTGTTTCTTTCCATAGCCCTGGTGACATTACTGTGTTGGTCTTACATGATCTCCTTTACTACATGGGATCTTGTTCCATCAACCTTTTAGAAAGAGTAAGGTATACCAAGTATCTGATGAACTCCAGGACATATTTAACATAGTGGCACTGTGAAAGTGAAAAATACTGAACATTTGTATTTTTAAATATTTACTAAACTGTTGCAATGTGTCAAGAAATGGTACATTATCATTGTGGGAACTGTCATTAAAACATTTTGGAAGTAAAATTGCACAAGGCAATATAACACAGTATTGCTTGAATCCACACATAATTCTTTTTTAGCAACACTTACATAAAATGTCTTGGATTCAGTTATCATTGTGCATGGAGATGCCAGTCATTAAATTTATAGAATCATAGAATCAGATGGGTTGGAAAGTCCAACCCTTGATCCACTACCACCACAGTTACTAGACCATGGCACTAAGTGCCACACCCAGTGTTTTCTTAAACACCTCCAGGGATGGAGAATTCACCACCTCCCTGAGCAGCCCATTCCAATGCCTGATTACCCTCTCTGTAAAGAATTTTTTCCTAACAACTAACCTAAACCTCCCCTGGCAGAGCTTGAGACCATGCCCTCTTGTCTTACTGATAGCTGCCTGGGAAAAGAGATCAATCCCCACCTGGCTACAACTTCCTTTCAGGTAGTTGCAGAGAGTGATGAGGTCTCCCCTGAGCCTTCTCTTCTCCAGGCTAGAGATAAATTAAATCCTAATTTAAAGGACTGTGTATCATTCACTCTTTGTTGCTATCACTGTGTCTCTAACTCATTCTGTATACAGAAATGTAGCTTCTGATATTTCTGAAATAATCAAGTTAATCTACTTACATTGGTTTAATCTTCAGTGATGTATAAAGAAAACCTGAAAACACTTAAAAGTCTGCTGGCAGTTGTTGTCTCTTCCTGGGGAGTGAGGGTTTCCATCCTCACAAGTAAAGAATTTCAAGATGATGACTGAACATTTTATGTTACACAACTGGTAGAAACATATTTGAACATACTTTTATCAAAATCAGGAAAGGTGTCAGAGACAGTTTTGCTTGCTGTTGCTACTCGTGTTCTCCTAGCTGTACAGAAAGTTCTTGCTAGAATGAAGTAGCATGACAGAGGGAATCCAGACCTGATTTGGAGACTAGGCTTTCTGTAATGACAGTTCTATACCTAGAAAGTTTTAATTTCCTTCATCCCTCACTGGTCATGCTAACTGGGTCAGTCTCACTGAGAATCAGGTTTGGAGGCAGGAACTCTGAATATATTTAACTGTTCTGCACATCTCCCAGTTCATCACTCCAGGAATCTGAGCCAAAATTTATAGTGCCGTGTCCCAGTCTGGAACATTATTCAAAATCCATCTGACAACATGAGTGCTTACTATAAATACTACTAATGTGGTTGCCATTGTTTTTAGTTTCTTAAGGAGTAGTTATAAATAATATATTACTAATATATTCCTTCTTTGCTACATGTTCACATTACACCTGTAAGCAGGTATTTGCCTGTATAGGATGAACAGCCAGTTTAAGCAGTAACTCTCATTTATCCTTTGAGACTATTTTAGCCACTTGACATTAAACTCAAGTGCCACATTGCTGCCACTAAAATCCTGTAATTTTTTAATGTATTGCTTCCCTCCACTACTCTTTCAGATACTTTGTTTTACATTTGGATGTGAGACCTGCCTGCTTTTGTAATTGAGGAGTTATGAATTCTTTGGTCTAGTTGTCAAGATGGTGATGAGTCAAAGGTTGGACTCGATGATCTTGGAGGTCTTTTCCAACCTTAATGATTCTGTGATTCTATAATAATGCTGTCATTTGTATTACTGTAGCAAGTGGAGCCTCATAGAGACACTGTCTGAAAGAAACTCTGATAAATGCATTCATATCCCATGTGGAATAAGGACAAATTTGCAATATAAATATCCATGAAACGATTTGTGGAGTAAGATCTATGTTATATTCATATTCTTGCCAGTTGAACTGAAATGGAAAGAAAATCTTTATTACTGAAACTTTTAGATGCTTTTTTGAGTCATAATTTTCTTGATCAGTGGTGCTGGTAGGAATGAATACCATGGGATACTGCCAATTACTATTTTGCTAACATAAATTAAGTCCTTCAGCAAAAGTAAGAGAAAACAGCAAGTTTTATCGTGCATGTGTCATGCATAGCTAGTGGAAGATTAGTGTCTTTCTTGTAAGTTGAAAAAAATAAAATAAAACAAAACAAACAAACTATCAAAACAAAACAAAACCAAAAACAAACAACCAAAACTAAACCACAATCAAAAAAAAACAAAGCTGAAATTAAAATCTAGTATATACATTAAACCAAGTGTTTAACTAGTTATTTTTGTTTCTTCTGCTGGGGAAGGTAATACCATAAGTGACTTTTCTAAAATTTTCCTACATAAAATGTTCCTATCCTTTACGTACCCAATGTCAAAGGATGGATCTCTAAAGTTCACTAAGCAATGAAAAAAATCCCAGGTTTTCAATCAAAGATGGAATATCGGACCTTTTTATTTTTATACATGTGGGAAAAGGTAAATGGAAGTATGAACATTTTTAAAGGGATACAGTATATTGATATGATAGTAACAGTTATTTACCTTCACACCCTCAGGACCTGCCTGTCTAATCTTGAACTCTCTTAGCATTAGTAAGGAAACACATGGATAGGAAGGGATGAATTCTATTGCTTGAAAGGATTAAATTGGTAATGATATTTGGGTTTTCTCCAGTCTGAGAATTCTGTTAGGAACAA
>JAWWLV010000121.1:85927521-85944057 GCA_035041135.1 Platyrinchus mystaceus | reverse complement strand
CAGCATGAGAATGAAGTTCAATTGTTGCTGCAGAATGGGTTGAATTTGCTGGGCATATTTCAAAACCTCTTGTTTTTCCATTTTTTTTTTTTTTGCTGCAAGAAGACAACAAAGATTTTGTGCTGGGTGCTAAAGATTTTTTTTTTTGAGTGCTTCTGGTGAAAACTTGTTAGCAGAAAAGCTGTATAATAGATATTGTAGAGGGTAGATTCAGAGTAGATATAAATAGAAAATACTTTACAATAAAAATGTAATTAGAAAATACTTTACAGTAGAACAGTTTGCTCAGAGAGGTTGTAGATGCCCCCATCCCTGGAAATGTTCAAGGTTGGGTTGGATGGGGCTCTGAGCAATCTGATGCAGTTGACAATGTCCCTGTTGGTTGTAGGGGAGGTTGGACTAGGTGACCTTTAAGTGTCTTTTCCAACCCAAACCGCTCTGCCCCTGTGAGTGTGAAGTTGCTGCATGTGTAATGTGTAAGGCAATAGCATTTGCTTCTCCAGCTGAAGGCAGAAGTAAAGAAGGAAGTATGAAAGAATCAATTATTTCTCTAATTGCCTTTTCAAACACTGGTGAAGATGAGAATTCTGGGAGATGTGCAGCAGCTCTGAGCTGTGCCTTTCTGTAGCTCACCAGTGCAGCGTTGCTACTTGAAACATGGACTCTGCAGTTCTCTGTCCACCTCTGCCTCTTTCCCAATTTTAGTGGTGTTTATGTGAATGTACTAGTACTGCCTACTGTTTGTTGGCCATGCAAGACACATGCATGTCCCCTACTGGGACTTTAAAGGAACTTTGCATTTCTACTTGCTACTCGCCCAAATGGGGCACAATAAAGTAGATTGGTTTTGTATGTTTAATTATGTGTTGAAGGCACATGTGATCTCAATAGATGTCTGTCTGTTCATAAAATAATGAAAATAAAGGATTTTGAGATAGTGCTAATAATGTGATAGAATTTTAAGGCTTAATTGTTTTAGTACATAGTAATTCAAAGCACTGTAGGATTTTGTCCAACATTTTTCACAAATGACAACAAATAAGCATTTCTTTTCTTCGCCCAGGGACTAAAAGGTGACCCTGGTAGTCCTGGTGTGGCTGGTCCAAAAGGAGAAAAGGTACCTTTTTTAATCTATTAAGTTGTATGTATATGTGAGTATGCATAACATTCTTCAACTGTGAACACACTGCCATTACTATGTGTGACAAACACCCACTGCTGCCATTTGTGTAAATTAAGGGTTGAAGAATATGAATACCGGCTGACTGTAAATGCAAAAGACAAGTACTCTTTATCACAACAAATTTTAAAAGGAGTTCTGACCTGGAGACTAAATTTGATTCTGAATTACTGTGTGGATGTTTTAGTTTACTCCCGTGAACTAAACCTGAAGGTCTCAGATGCGATTCGTACCTCAGCAACCTAATTCTGTGAATGTTTTGCACAGTCAGATGTCTTTAAATATGTGAGCTGTCACACTGACTTCAGCAGCCACCTTGTGCATGTAAGCTGCAGCTTGTAACTTAACATATGCAAATGTGTTTTGAAGGATTGTGTTTTTTTACAGCTGTGAGTCATTTATGCAGAGGGCTGGCATTTTTTTTCCCTTTAACCTGTGGCAAACTGTGTATATCTCTGCTATTACTGGAAAAGAATATCACTTTACTCACTTATTTTCATAATGAACATGTTTGATGGTTGTACTGAAATTACTTCTGCAGTGGTGCATATTCTCTAAAATGACTAGAGGTCAAATACATATAACTAAAGAGATTGCTGATTTATTTACTCTCCTGTTTTAACTAGGGAGATGCAGGACCTCCTGGACCAGCTGCCTTGAGTGTGAGTACATGTAAAACAAAAACAGACAAAAGAAAATGTCTAAGAAATGCTGCACATTTTTCACTTATTTGCAGTATAAATACTTACCCTAATAAACATAAGAGCCAAGTCTCTCTCTTTAGAGTGCCTCAGCATTTTCTGTATGACTTGTGAGAGGAATTCTGTAAATATAAAAAAATAAGCACATTTAAAACATCTTGTTTCCCAGCAAATGCTAACAAGAATATTATGTTGTTTATTCTGTGTATAAATAGTATAAGCTTGTTGAAATGAAAGAATTCCATTGTTATTTTTAGTGAAAAACATTTTTCAGCAAAAACTTGCAAAAATTACTAGTGCTTTTAAGATACAGTATCAGGCTGTATTCTGGCTAGATATATAGATGGTGGAAGATGTTCTTAATTTTCTTGCAGTGATCCTTGCCCCAAGCGTGTACAAAGCCTGAAGAAAAGTGTCCCCAAAATTCTCCGGGGCAAGTTTTGCTTTGTAAAAGTAATAAATTCTGCTTAAATTCTAGTGGTTGTGCTCATGAAATGAAAGGAGAAGCCCTCCCCTAAAGGATAGTCTATTTGGATAAAACCAATTCAGAATGGTGCAAAAGAGCACATGAAAAATGCAAAAAAACCCAAAAATAGACAGAAGCTCCCAAATTCCCAGGCTGTAGTTTCACAATATCTGTAGCTCTTCCCCCATAATTCAGTGTTGTGAACTACTTCTACACTATTCACATTATCCATATAATCCTAAATAAACTTCATAAGGACTGTCATTCATAATGTAAATGATTATAAAGTGTCTTTTCACTCTCTTAATTTCCAAGACCATAGAAGCAAAGACCTCCATTAAATCTTACAAACATTGAAGGATATAACCAGAGACCCATATGATAAAGATAAATTCTATTCTCAAGGCTTAAAAATTAAGTTGCCATGTTTTATGGTACTTGTTTTTTGGATTATGAAATCTAAATATTCTGTATCTTGACTTCCTGGAGATAAGTTAGTGCTGTGTCCCAAGATCAGTGACTCTTTGCTATGGTTCATGTTTTGTTAGAGGTAAACAAGTCCATTTATGTCCTTCAGCTCTTGAATATACAGTCAAAATGTGTGTTGGAAGAGTTAATATTGAAATATTAGTAGTAAACTGCAATAGGATTGTTACTGCAGTAGATGGATTGGTGTAGGTCTTGCTTTAGATAGACTCTTACAGGCCTTGAAGGGATCATTGAAATAGGAATAGGCCATGTCTGAGGATAAGATAGGAAAAATAACTGAGGATATCTATTTTGTGTGTGCTGCAAGAGCATTTTTTATGTAAATTATGGAAAAATTATGACATCCATTCTGATAGAAACACCTGGATATATTAGGCCTCTTTTGAATACATTCATTGTCTTGAGTTACAGTTGTGGACACTTATCTTTCCTAAGAATTGTATTTGGAGGTCAGTAGTACAATGTCGAAAATCAAAAGCTGCTTTCAAGTTGACTGAACTTACACTTTCTGTACCTCAAGTGATTCACTTTCATAAAATGGACTGTTAAAGAATTGCATTTCTTTGATTTTAGAATGCTGTGCAAATGTTTTAGTTCAGTCAATTCAGGCACAGCAAGATGTCTCTGTGTTGGTACATTCACTGATGGTCGTCTTCACAGTTTTTAAAAGAAAAAATTTAAATTTTCAGAAAGCAGAGGCATGTTAGTAACTGATGTACTGAAATGTGGTTTTTGTGTAGCTGCTAACTGAGAGAAGAGATAAGGTGAGTGTGAATGGGCTTAGCAGTCTGAAGACAGATTACAACAGTGTGGGAATATACGGCCCAGCAGGAAGGCTTTCTCTCCCTGCCACTGTAAATAGTCACACGTTTCTGTTGGCAAGAGCTAAAAGAAGATGAATGACATGAATGATGGTGGCTAGAGGAAAATCCAGTACTCAGAGTTGTTTTATTTGTGTGACTTCTGTGTGGTCATGACTCCTGCAATATATAATCATGGAAGGAAGATGTCATGTCTCTCTGTGAATAAGCAGCAGGTCAGATAATGTCAAGGTCTATGTGTCACTTAATGAGAACTTATTATGACAGGACCATTCATGCTCTTATAGCCAGAATGTGATGTGTTTCAGTTATAGCAAAGTTTTAAAATGTTCCATGCATTTGGGATGCATGCATAATGTCATAAATTTATCCTCTGCTTAAAGTCATTTTTATGTTTTCCTAATTTGAAAATTATTTATTTTTATGAAAAAGATAAATAAATTATTGTGTTGAAGGGCAAGGAGGGAAGAGCAGTGAAAATTATGACACACTGTTAGAGCTAAGTCCAAAATGTGAGTTTTGGGCAGGGAGGGAGGTAATATTAAAAGGGACTTTTCTTTGCTCCAGCTGGGCCTGGGTCACCAACCTTCTGCCCCAGTTCAGTTTCATAGTGAAACAGGTGGAAAATGATGGCTTTATACAGAGCTCTGCTGCCCTGTGCAGCTTTTCCATTCCTAGAAATTTCCATAGAAATCATACATCAGTGGAATACACTGAAGGATATCTATAACATGTTCTAGAGTCAGTATAAACTAGACCATCAGTAGTGTTGTTCAGGGTCAGAACATTCTCCCCACACACAGACCTGTACCATGGTTCTCTCCTCAGCATAGGGAGTGTGAAGGTGACAAAAGACTGAGACTGCTTCACTGCAGTCATTTCGAAACAGCATTCATGGTCCTTTGGTCCAGGGAGAGTTGTCCATAGTTAATGTACAGGGGTATGTAACAGCAAGAAGTAGAAACTCTTGTTTTTCCATTTATCTGTGCTATTGGTACCTGGAAAAGTCTAAAATATGTCAGTGACTCTGTGTCTAAAAGTGTTCAGGCACCCCTGATGAGTAGGAAATCCCCCACTACTCAGAACCATGAGAAGCATGGAAACATGAGAAAATACGGAAGACAATGAAGTTACCAGTACTTGGAGGAAAAAACCTGTATTTTTAAGTGTTCAACTGACAGATATAGCCATTATAGTATGGAATGAGGGATACTTTGAGGTAGTATGTATGGCAGAATTCATAAATACTCAACAGCTGTAACAACCTATGAGGTACATGAGGATATGCCAAACTGCAAAACAGAGGGAACAATACCACTGATTTTTAAGTTGCAAAATTATTTTATGAGTTTGAAATAGAAATTTCATAGCTCAGAAAGTGCATTGATCTGAAAAAATAGTAGAGCTCTGGATCTTCCTGTTTGATGTCCTTAACAGAAATTTCATACTGAAATCCTAATACGTGCACATTTAACATAATTTCTTACTTGCAGCAATAGCAGAGAATTCAGAAAGAGATGGGATTAGAGTTGAATATGTTTCTGTGCATTTCTTTAAGGCACATAGGGAAGTCTTGTTAATATAATTTTATCAATCAGGCATAAAGAATTAGAGAGAAGAAACAGCATTGTAGCACAAAATATGCTAAGCTGTAAAAAGAAATATATGAAAACATTTATAGGCTTTACATACAATCCTAATGAAATCAGTAATTTCAATAGTTTTAAGTATATTTGTTTGATTCAGGAATTTTTCACACAAATGCATTTTATTGTAAATTTGACATATATATGGGCATATTTGAGCCCTTTTAGCAAAGATGTGAAGTTTTCCTATGTTTCTATGGAGTCAGTTAACACTACACAAGTCCAGATACACATATTTATTTTGTCTCCTCAGCTATGATGATAGTTTTATGGGAGTAGTCCAAAGTCATGATTGATTCTTTATGCAGCCTTTAATTTCTCTGCTATGTTCTGAATTTCTCTGTAAGTACTAGGTGTCTCTTTTCTTTAGTATTTTTCAGGTGTCTTGTGATTAAATGCTGCAAATGTATTTTGAATTTTTCTTCTTTATTATGTCCACTTTATGCAGCAATATTATGTGGGTTTTTTAGAAGTTTAAGTTCCCTGATCAATTGTACTGTAGCTAAGGAACCTTCAGAGAAGAAACAGGAGGGATTTTACTGCTCTGTTGTGTGGCTTTGTCAAAATAGGGGATTTAGTGGCAGAAGCTGGGGACTGTTTTCTGCAGGGTCACAGCTGGCTCTGCAGCTTGCCCTCTCTGGTATCCCCAGCTTAAGCCTGTGCGTGCCGTGTCAGAAGAGTGACAGGTGAGGGAAGGTAGCGTAGCCTTCTCTTGTAAAATATATGATAACTATTCCTCCTGACACTCGATACGCTGCTTTTGGTTCCTGAGGAAAACGAGCGTCCATCCATACGTTCCTGCGGACCTATCCCTTTCAGGAGTTATAAAATAGTCATCCAGATGGCACCAAGTGTTTACTCAGAAGCCGAGGCTTAAGTCGGTCACAGACAGAAGTCCCCAAGACTTGCTTACTAAACAGATAGTTGGAATGTTGGCTCCTAGGTCTGGTTAAACGGATCCGAAGGAAGCTGGCACGCAAGTGTGGCGTGTGGGCGGCTGTGGGAGGAAGTTGCAGATTCAGGTCTGGGCAAGCTTCACTTGTAACTTTTGGCTCTCCCCTTCATAAAGAAACATCAGCAACAGATTACACAGCTCTCTCCTCAGTTATTCATGTGAAGCTAAAGAAGGGGACACACACCCTCCATTAATAAGCAACTCAACTAATATTGCCCTCACTTTCTTTTCATGAAATGACATAAAGTAAAGGAAAGCAATTCTACTTAATTAAAGAATGTATAGACAGAAAATTACATTTTCATTCTAAATCGCTTCTTTTCTTGCACATACTCCAAGAAAAATCTGAATTTTATCTATTTGAGCTTTTTTTAATTGCGGTATATTAATTTCATGACAATACTAAAGTGTTCAGTTGTTTTGCATAAAATATAGTGATCTTTAGCTCTCACAGTATAACTTACAAATATGCTCTTCAAAAGGCACTTTTTTAGTATGGAAGTAGATCCTATTAAGATTACCTCTTTAGTGATATAGAAAATGTTTTAGAAGTTACAGTCCAGTTTTTATCTTCTTTGTGCAGTAATACTGATACTGAAGGCAAGTGAGATTGATGTCTTAGACTCATATAAAATTTGTTTTTCAAAAATTCTCATTCTGCTAAATTGGCATGAATGCGATTTATATGTCCTCATTAGAAGAATGATTGGAGAATAGTCCCATATGCAGTAGGCGTTAATGTAACGAATCATTTCAAATTACTCTGCAGGATTTTAAATTATGCTTTTTTTACTTAGCAACTGAGCCTATATTATTAAAAGTACTAGGTTCATGAAGTGTGAACTTCTGTGAAATTGCTCTTCCAATTTCCCTTTGAAATGATTGTTTCTGAAGAAACATAGATTTCGAGTTAAGTTACCAGAGAGAGCTGAAGAAATAGCCAAACCCAAAGCATAATGAGATCAGTGAGGAACATATTTTGTGTTTGCTCCAGTAATAAATTATCATGAAAATGTAGCTGATCATGTATTCTGCAGACTGAAATACTTCTGCTAAATGCTGTCTCCCTTTCCAAAGAAGTAAATGGGTTGGCAGGAGTTTTGAAAGAAAAATGGCCTAATAGAAAAACGGAATGGTAACACTGAGAGCAAACATGGTGTACAATGGATGTACTTCAGTAAGGATGTGAATGAGATAAAGTCATGTTTGGAAATAGTGGAGAGGTAGTCTAATTTCCCTCATAAATGGTAATACAACGGGAAATCAATTATCTTTCTGTGATTTTCCTTTGCCATTTTTTCCATATTTATATATTCCCGCATACTTGTAACAGTGAAGTGTGTCTGTGAGCTCTGTATGTTACCATGTGATTGGCAAGGAGTAGTCCTCTGGACAAGAAGAAGAAACCACCATAGTCGTATCCCTCTTCCTCATCCTCCTGTTTGGGCTTCAAGGTAGGGCAGCGGGACAGTCAAAGCAAGTAAATTGCCTTAAAGATACCTGAGAAACCAACACTGTAGCCACAATGACTGCAGGGAAGGCATTCATATTTCAGCTCCTTTCCTTATTGTATATGATAGTCTGTTTTTACCTGAGAGGAAGCCATTTATATCCCCTCAACATGGCACAAACAGGCCCAAGAGAAATGTGTTGTCAAAATAGGGTAGAAGGATCACAGTGACAGTCATGATCTGCACAGTAGAACTTGTTCTCTGCAAACACCTCCTGATAAGTAGACGCCTTTAAGACCTAATTGAACTGCATCTTATTGCATGCTGTTTGGAATGCTGTGAAGTTCTTGCATCAGTGCAGCCACAGCAGTACCATCCATCCCACAAGCAATATTTGGGTGGCTGGAGAAGACTCTTCAGGTTAGTCAGGCTGCAGTTATTCACTGTGACCACAAGTTTGTCAGGAATTTGGGAATCTGTGGTCATCTGACTATTGAATTGTGTGATTCTGTGCTGCTCTACTTGAGGAGCTTACAGAGGGATAATTGTATATATAATTTAAGAGTGGGATGGCTTTTCTTTATCCTGACAAGAATTGTGCTTTAAAGAACTAGGTCAAACCCCTGCAGTGGGAATTGCCCACCAGTAAAAGTGCTTTAGTGTTGATGTTGTTTCAGCAGAGCTATACCTTTCTTTTTATCAACATAATGTTTTCGGATTCCTTAGCCAAATCATGTCTATTATAGCTGGGTGTTTTTGAAGTAACAAGTTTTAGCATTATAAAAGCTTGCATATTCAAATGGTTAAAAAATTACCCATGCTTACATTACCACAAGCTGTTTCTGCATACCTAATTTAGGCTATCTCTGTCTTTGCTTGACTTATCTCACTAAACTACATATACTTTCTACCTGTCTAGTAGCATTTATTTTGTAAAAATTGAGGTCATGTGTTTGCTGGAATTTGGTGAGAAAAAACTGGATGAGAGTAGTTTGTCTATAGTACACACAAACCAGTCTATAAAGGTCTATAAGGAAATAATTTTTGTTCTTTAATTGGACCTGCCCTATTATTTTTAGCATTTGTATATTTAATTTGTTTTGAGAAGGAAATGTGTTTCAGCTTGGAATGTATTTCAGCAATACTACCTACAAGTACATAAGGCAGCTGTGCAGCCTTCTGCTTCAAAAACTATCAGCTGTGTTTTGAAGCAACTTTCAGAATACCAAAAGTATACATATTTGTCTAATATTTTATTCTCTTGGTATCCACCATAAGCTTCTGGAATAGGTAATATGAATAGCAGCTTTAAGTAGCCTTCCTCTTCTACTTCAGTTTTATTCCCTGAGAGGTCACAATAAAAGCTTTGCTTTTTTGTGAGAGTATGTTCTTAGGCAGTTACTCCGAGTAATTAAATTTATGAACCAGGTCTCCACCATATCTCTGCAGATGCTTGTCATGATGCATCAGCTGTTTACAAATGTTTTGGTATCTGCAAAGTCGCATGACAGGATTTTAGCTCTTCTATAGTAAACAGCTTCTGATAGCTACATGCTAACTCATAGATTTTAAATTAATAGCTTCTGAAACTTAAAACAGCTTAACAGGCTGAACTGGTAGCTACTTATACTGCCACTTCCTAACACATTTTTCTTCTACCATCT
This sequence comes from Platyrinchus mystaceus, assembly GCA_035041135.1. Taxonomy (NCBI): domain Eukaryota; kingdom Metazoa; phylum Chordata; class Aves; order Passeriformes; family Tyrannidae; genus Platyrinchus; species Platyrinchus mystaceus. The sequence continues at coordinate 85,934,684 of JAWWLV010000121.1, read as the reverse complement.
CAAGTTAAATAATTCTTGTTATCTTTTAGCTCCTGATACTTGCAAAAAATATTAGCTGTTAAGTGTTACAATGTTAATTTCTGCTGGTACTTCCACTGACAGGCAAGTTCTTTTAAAAGCTCATTTTTTCTACTGTAGCATTTTTAAAATCTATTGTTTTTCCTAGATTCTCTCAAGTAACGCTTAGACTAAGCTTTGATGATATTTTGTTTAAGAATCTGTCAGCACGTGCTTCATAGTGTGCTTGCTTTTTCTATTCTATATTCTAATCAGCACCTTTTCCCTTGTCAACACTTCCCTTTACAATTTACCTCTTATAAAGGAATTCACAAGTTTCTGCTCTTCTTACTTGAAATTTTGTACAACCCTCTTGTGCCTGCCTGTGCATCAGGTTTCATCTCTTTTCATAGCCATCCTCATTCATTGTGATAGATTTTCTAAGTTTCAGATGCCATTAACCACATCCCCCGTTTACTGATTTTTTTTTTCCCCCCAAACTACGTGGTAACGTTTGAGACATTTGCACTTCATGTTCCTCAAGCTTCTTCGGGTACCTAACTCCAAGGGACTTGCCTGGTCCATGACAGGAACAGGATTTATAGACTGTGTACATTATTTCAGTTCACTTCTCTGTGGAGTAGGTAGAAGGCTTCCACCTTCCAGCCTCAAAGGTGGCCTTGCAGCATCAGAAAAGTCCTATACATACTAGGCCACCTGTAAGGATGCATCATATTTTCCTGCCAGTCTGATGTCACAAAATAGGCTGTTTTATATCTCACTTTGCCTTGTGCTATTCCTAGACATTCTTTTGCCCATCACCATACCATCCTATGGCCAGTTCAAGAGTATCAGATAGTGAATAATTTCAATTACCTTTCAGTACCTGAAGGGGGCCTATAGGAAAGATGGAGACAGACTTCTTAGCTGAGCCTGTTACAATAGGTCAAGGGATAATGGTATTAAACTGAAGGAGAGTCAATTTAGATTAGATATAATAATGAACTTTTTTACAATGAGGATGGTAAAAGATTGGAACAGGTTGCCCAGAGCAGTGGTAGATACCCCATCCCTGGACACATTCAAGTCCAGGTTGGAGGGGCTCTGAGCAACCTGATCTAGTTTAAGATGTCCCTGCTCATTGCAGGACAATTGGACTAGATGACCTTTAAAAGGTCCCTTCCAACCAAAACCATTGTATAATTCTATGATTTTAATTGTTTTGGATGTGGTTTAACTGGGGAGATGGTGCATGTACAATAGATTCCCTTCTGACATGTTTTCAACACAATTGATCTTTGATCGCCGAAGGAAGATCTCCAGAAGTTAGATAGGAATAAGACCTAAGAAATACTTTGATTTACCTTCCTACAAATATGTATTTTTATTCATTGATAAGTTTTATAGGAGTTCAACTTTTATTCATTCCTTCAGACAGAATTCACTGTAGAAAAGTTTTCTTTTACGTTTGTCCTGCAGTTATTTTTCCAGGATCTCTTTCAGTGAATGTTGAGCAGGGATAACAGTGCTAAGTCATTACTTTGGCCAAGTTACTACAGTTTCACAGCTGTGTTAGTTAACATGGCCTATGTTGTTCTGTTACTTTATAAACTGAAGATCCCACTGAAGTTGGTGTGAACTTTTACCTCAGTTTCAATATCAGGATGTGGCTCCTTGTACAGGGGAGTCCTCCCTGCCTAGTTACCAATTGTACGCTGCTCTCCTCCCTTTCCTTGAAGATAAATCTCCTTATCTGGTTCCTTTTTCTTGACAATAATATTGTAGAGAGAAGAAAAAGAATAAAAGTAGTTCTTGGACAAAAATGTTGGCTATTAATTATCATTATTGTGCAGTTACATTCTTGTGTAACTCTTGTCCCCTTGGAACCTTATTGCGCAGATATGTCAGGCTAAGTATTTCCTCCCCCATAAAACAGATATTTCAGGTTTTCATCTCATTCTCCTGCATAAGTTGTCACTAGAAATGAAAGATTAACAAAACAAAATTCCACCTCTTCCTGAATTCCCAGAATTTCTTTACAGAATTAGAATATTACTAACAGTTGGACAGACAGAATTCTCTGCAAGTTCTACATTAACCTGAGGAAAAACTAAAGAAGGTTTACAGAGGTCCCATTGACATACTGCTTTATGGTTTTGTGCATGTATAAGCTACATAATTGCACTGTGATGAACTTACCATGATTTATTTGTTGGACACAACATTGTCGTGCATATTCTAGTTCCACAAACTTATGGTGAAAGATGAAAATGGTGTGCATCAACTTTGTAAAAGATCCTAAACCTTTTCCTGTTTACATTATAAACTGAAATAAAAGAAGAAATATCCTATAGTGAAACACTCTCTGAGGTACATTTTTAGCTTCGGTGTTTGAAAGTGGAGAAAAGATAGGAATGGAAGAGCTCTTGAAGTGACTACTTTTATTTAAAATTGAAGTCGGACTTCATTCTAATCAATTAAAAGATTACTTGAAGGGCTATGAGCTTTGAAATGTCTGCTTACTTTCTCAAGTTTCTCTTGGGAATTAGAGGTGATAAAAGAACTTTTTAAATTAATTTTTGGAAATCTGGGTTCCTTTTAAAATCTTGATTCCAAGGGGCCTAAGTTCACCCTTATTGGGGAAATAAATACATGTAATTGATTCTAAATTAGGAGTTTAAATCTGACCAAACTATAGTTCCAGCTGAAGCAATGCCCAAGTCTGAGTAATTTAAATGGCTAAGAATTTAATATTTTAATATTTTGAACTCTTTTATAAACTAAAGGTAAGTTCTTTCATTTTATGACACCCTGTAACAATATGCAATATTACATACAAGGCTCTTTTTTTAATTATACAAAGTAGAACTGTTCCATACTCTTTGCTGGTTGCACTGAAACTGATTTCATGTTTCTTGTTGCTATAATGGAAATTGGATTGCTTCCTCAAAGTAACATGTTCTGTGTTGACTCATAAAATAAAGGGGGAGTGGAAGGGAGAATCACTGCTTTAAGTTGTTCTGAGTTGTTATTTGAAGGCTTTATGATTACATTGTACATTAATCAGATATAAAATTAAAGCCTCAAAGTGTCAGAACTGGTCTGTGATTCTGTCTGTGATTGAAAAAGGCAGATTCTTGCACTAAGTTCAGAAAGAAAGCTCACAAGTCAAGGGTATATTCAAAACACCCAGAGTTTCTATGCCTGATCAGAGGAGAGAGTGAGAAAAAAGTGGCACTGAACTGTTTTGGAAAGCTGAGCCAGACACGCAAAGGAAGCAGCACAGGGCCAGTTCTTACAATACAGCAAACATAAGGCCTTCTGCTATATTTAGATTCCTTTCCCTGCCTTCCTTCCCCCCTTCAGTGCCTATATTTGAATTTGAGTTGTAGAGTAAGTTGTCTTTCATCTAATATAATTTTTTTCCCCTTTTTTCATATGGCATGAAATAACCATGCCTTAACTAATAGAATGATCTTAATAGAATAATCACTTTTCGTATAATATTATAGTTAAATGTAACTATGCTTAGTTAGTGCTGACTTACCTTTTCTTTTCCAAAGCCTTTATATGGTGGACTGAGATTAATAATTATTTGCATTTTTTCTTGCACCTTAATATAACATTGAAAGAATTGTTATGAATAACCAATTTTTATTATTAGAAATAAAGGCCTTGTCTTGACATCTGGCTCTTTGGATTAGTCTTACTTCTGTAGAATAATGAAAGATGAAAATAACACTGAATGTTTTAATTGTTTAACGTTCGTATTTTCAGGGTTTGCTGGAGGGTCCCCAAGGTCCACCTGGCAAAGAAGGTCAAAGGGTGAGTAAACTTGGTGAACAACTGGTGAGTGGTGCTAACTGACCTTGATGTGCAACTTCTGTCTAAGCACTAATAAAAACCAGTAAGGTAGCAGCTGAGTATGAAGCATGCTGACAACAAACTGAGCTTTGACACTTGGGGTTTCTCTCCAGTTGAGGGAGATTTAACAATTTCAACCATCTAAAGTGTTTTAATGACTGGCAGCACAGATGTGGATATTGTATTTTGTGCAATGTGTTTCTGCTATAATATTAAGTGAAACAACATCAAAACTTTTCAGTTTTCATTTTGTTGCAGGGCTGAACCATACCTTACAAGATCTAAGATATATAATAATATGAATTTAGGGTCATTATCTAAAATATTAACAAAAATCAGTGCTATTGAGCCAGGTCTTGTTGTAGATGCCATTACACAGGTGTCAGAGCATAATACATATACAAAAAAAGGAGATACAGTAAATGGTGGAGGGGGAGGGCGGATAGATTATGACAAATACATGAAATAAACCTTTGGTTATTCAGAATTTTAATACAGTTAAGTAACTGACTGACTGGTTTCTCCATGTTCTGTTTTTGTTTCCCCTGATTTATTAAATTTGGTAGTTCAGTAGAAAAGATAACAGATATTTATGATTGTCTTATCACAAGAAATAATTCAGTGTTGTAAGTTTATAATCTAGTGTGCTCCTAAAAGTTTGGAAAGTTATTAAAACTCAAACATTTCAATATTTTTATAAATTAAGTTGTGCCGTTTATGGTTTTGAAGTTGGGTCTCAATACTTTTTGTTTGATTTGGTCATCTTGCTATTTAATATCTCAGTTAAAATATCTGAAGTGAAATGATTTAGTATTTCTCATTGTTGATCTTAATAAACTACAGTGAATTATTAAAGTCTAGTTTAATGATTACAGTAATAGCAATTATACCAACAGGGAACTAGTTCTTGAACAAAATGAGGCCCAAAGCTATGTTTTATGTTGTTTTTTAAGTTGTAAAAATAAGTTTCATTTAAGTTGAAACAAAAATATGAAAGTTGAGTTTATTTAAGTTTCACACATAAGAATTGAGAACCCATTCAGAAAAAAGTCAGTGTAGTAAATGAGAATTCAAAGTTATGCGAGGAATATGTTGTTAAAACATATTTACTAAGATACGAACATGCTTATTAAGGATTTTAAAATTACAATGACTCTTACTGTTATGCTTTTAAATATCCAGGATACTATGAAAAGCTATAGATATCCAGTTGTAGCATATTTTAGAGTTTTCTGTGGGGTATTGAATCTGCAGAAAGACGCAGTTTACTAGTTCTCCTTTAGGAACATTTGTAAATATGGCTGTGCTTTAGAAACATCACTTCTGTAATTTTTTATCTTTCTATGCAAAAATTCAGACTTAACACACTGTATTATATTTAATGGTGGATAAATGAAGTTTGAAATACTTTTTTTATTTTATTCCATTTTGCAGTGGGAATTCGGGGGTTGATTCCTCATGGACATTTTCCTACTCACACGTAAAATTGAACTGCTGTCTCACTCCAACATCTATAAAAACAGGAGCACTGATTGTTTTGTAATCTTGCCGTGCACACAGCTGCCTTGAGCCAAACAATGGGAACAGCGAACTGTAGAGCCTTAGCATCTGTCTTTATCTTTCTACCAGTAAGATGCTCACATCAATACCCTTTGTGCTGGCCACTCCCGCCCAAGCACTAAAAACATTGTTTGCAGTCGTAATTCAACTCCCATGTGCTTTTGCATTTCCAATACATTTAATTACACAATAGCATACCATTTGTAACAAGATCTCTGCTCTGTTTAATGACAAACAGGACAGTGCACATCTAATGACTATTAAATGTTCCTTTTTATTCAATTATAGATGTCATGTTCCTCTGTTCTACTTCAAGCAGATCCTCCAAATCTTTCACATTATATGAAGCTATTGCTTTTTCATGGGCTGTCTTTTGAAGATTAAAGCATATTATTGAGTGTGTAACTAGCTAATAATTTTTTCTTCAACATATTGTTCAGACCTAAAAGTGATATCGTGTCCATTTTGCAGACTGGAACTGTAACATATTAGGGAAAACTAAACCCACTTCAAAAACACCTAAAAGTATCTATTCAGTTTGGATGCCACACTTAGAGAACATGAACTTTTTTTAAAAAAACTTTGCATGTATACTGTACTTGTTATATTCAAAATTTTAATTTCCACTTACATCATGAGCATTTTTAAATGCTCAACTCCTTTAAAAATTGGCCTTAGATTAATAAGGAGCTGAGAGGAAAATCCTTAAGTGTGTAACTTACAGACCTCTCAATACATATTGAAGCAAGATAAAAGGAACTGAGGAGAGTTAACTGTTAATGGTGATATTGAAGAAACATGCAGAAGACTCATGTTAGAGCTAGTGACTTAGGTAAGGGACAGTACAAAATGAGGCCAAGGTACCCACTTCCATTCACATCTGTTAGCCAATGTTGTGTTTTCCTGTGGGCTCAAGTAGTCCTCAAACACGTGCTATTCTTACAAAAGGCCAGCATTTCCTCCCTCTTTACCATTAATGACTTTGTATAGTTTTTTAGGTTTTTTATCTTTAGTGAAGTGGTTTACGTTAGACATGAGATCTTGCTCAGTAAGAGCTTTAGGTTTAGTTTTGGTCACTGAAAGAAGTGAGCCAGTAGAAACAGCTACTCATTCCCTTTTCCTCATTCCTCTGTAAGAAACATTAGACCATTCTGTGGGCAGACACTACACTCGTCTGTAATTTTTCAGCGTCCGGCATGTTGGCTTCAGGCATGTTACTGCTGCAGCAACTTGATACTATTACACAAGTGCTCAGAATGGCATCAGGAGTTACAGAAGGTAACTTGACGTTACTCAGAAAAGTCCCTGGTCCAGTATTACTGACACACAAATAACAGAAAGATTGGATGCTAAGCTAGTATTGCATGGAATTTAAACCACAGTGGACAACTACACCATCTTCCTGTCTCTGTGTTATGCAGAAGTTCATTATTTTTCTCAATATGCCTGCACTTTTTAGTTATGTATATCTTTCACAGAAGTACAGCTTCCTGTTGAAAGACAACAAGAGACTTCACAAATCTCTTCAATTTCCTTCTTCCTGTGTTTCTTGTCAATCACATATTTCAAAATACGTATTTTGGGGACCCCTGGTGGTCTAGTGGTTAAGATGTGGCACTCTTACCATCGCGGCCCGGGTTCAATACCCGAACTCGTCAAGGATACTCCCCCGGGTAGATGGAGCTCGTCAGCCCCTAAGGCCATCCATCTAAGAGAAGGTCACTAAACAAACCTACGTCCTG
>JAWWLV010000121.1:85874041-85920771 GCA_035041135.1 Platyrinchus mystaceus | reverse complement strand
CGCAGGCTGTGTCTCACCTAAAAAATCCATTGCGCAGGCTTGAAAGGTAAAAACACCTTTTCCAGATCTTCGTTCGCTAAGACTGGCCACTTTTTTTTTTAGATAACTTGTTGACACTATGTATCCTTTTTAAGTTAGTGTAGGTGGTATTGCATTTTTGATTTGAAGGAAGAATGTGATGCCTGGAGCTTTTACTTATATTTTGAGAGAGTTTATAACCTCAATATTTGCTCAGTGAACTCAACTAAATAAAGGTAATGGGCTTCCTGTGCTTTCTGTCAGCCCTATGCACAGCAGTATGGCAGTAAGTACGACTTTCATGGGGCTGCCAAGATCTGCTGCCGAGCAGGAGATGGGAACTGTGGCTCTCTGCTAAGCCCACTCTACAAACTGGAGAGGACATTGAGATGTTTTTCACTTCTTTCTTGCCAGAAGGATGACTCAAAATCACATTGTAAATATTTAGTCACAGCCTGGCTCATGGCCTGCTCAAGGCAAGATCATATTGGGCTTGTCAAAAACATTCTCCTAATTGTTTTAATTATCCTGAACAAAAATATAAACTGATTTTCTTTACTTACACTGTTACTATACTATATATTCTATATTTTCCATGCTGATGCTGAGAAGTCAGAGAGAAGAAGGAGTGCTGACAAGTAGGTAGAGCTTTGTGTATTCCTAACATTGAAGCCTCTGTATCTGAAAGGCATTGCTGAAAGGTAGTGGCCTGTTACATACTTCTGTGTTAAAATTAAAATATCCGACAGTTCATAAAGGTGCTTGGAGGCAAAAAAAACGGACTTCTATTACTCTAGAAAGAGCTTATCCTTCATACTGATCCCTGTGGTTGCTTTACATGGAAGATAGCATAATGACTACTAATGATTGGATAAAAGGCTGGGCAAGTGTTTCTTCTGTGTTTCATTAGGTAGGTGTTCTACTAATAGAAAAATGACAATGAAAAATAACTAGCCCCGATTTTTCTCTTTTTTATGTCTTATTTTTCAGAAAGTTCATCAAGTTTTATCTTTGCTGTCATAAATCACATTTTAGCTCATCTTGTAAACAGAGATAAAATTGCCTTCCCGACATATTCCATGTTTTCCTGTGTAATTAACACCTCGTTCACAGCTGTGTCTGCCAGTCAAAGCCCTGTCTTCTTCTTCCTGACACTTCCTTGATACTTTGTTTAGACTGCTGAGATTTTAAGTGTCATCCTCAGGATACTTTATATAAGTCCAAACAGGAAAAGGAAGGTGCTTCAAGAAGTCAACACTGTAGATCATTATAACTCAGAGGGACTGTTTTAAAAGTATGGAGCAATTTATCTTTGTTTATTCCTTACATTATTAACTCTCAGTCTGTTTTTCATACTTTCTAAGGGAAGTTTAGTGTTTTGGGTTTTTTTAAAGTCAGGGAATATTAGTTTCCAACTGTATTTCTGTAGTAGAGATCAGTCCAAAAGTATAGATCTAGCTAACGACTGCCCCCTTTCCTTGTGCATGTGTGTCTTTCCTGGCACTGTGCCCTCTGTCAGGCCAGACAAGGTCCTCAGTTGCTCAGTGAACTGCATCAGTCAACTGGCCAAAGTAAAAAAATACTCCACTTTTTTTTGTGGACCATCCTTAGCCCAGATAAATTTCCGTCTCTGGCTTGTTCCAGGTCTGTATGGACAGTGTTACCAGCACAGCAGAGGACATGCTGGGGGTGCGTAGTAAGGGCAGTAGAGCCGTAATCCCAATTTGTGCACCTACTACTGTATTTTGGTTCTAAAAATTTACCCTGAGCTGCCCCAGTTAGACCCCTGCATGTGCAAGTACTGGTGAGATTAAACAGCTCAGCACATAACATAGGTCTCAGCTAGTTAAGACCCAGGAATCTGGCACTCCAAATATGCTGAGGTGTGTTTTTTTCACACTGCCCTTAAAACACACTGACTGATGGAGGAACTTCATAAAACCGTAGTGGTAGTGTACATGTCATGTGGCACAATTTGTTCGTTCTTCAACTTGAAGGGCTTCAAATTCCTACATCTCTCAGGAGAGTCCCTGGCTTCTAGGCAAGAGGCTACCCTGGTGACCTGCACGGTGTGGGGAAGATGGGGTTTTCCACCCTTACTGTCATCATCTTATTCCCCTTAGCATAAATCAGGATTAATGAAAGACTGAGCATGAGAGTGGGTTTCCTACAGATCAGGGATCTCACCTGGAAAAAGTGAAATTAGTTTGTATTTTCTGTTCCTGAGATTACTTCTGCAGTTTGTGTGAGATCATTATATAATAAAATACAGAAGCAGGCTTAGAAATAGAGACCACGGCTTACAGAAATACCCCTATGTGTAAATTGGGAACTGTCAGCAAGCATTTTCATTTTTTCACTTTTTAAGCCAAGTTTTCACCAGAACAACCCCCTAAAGCTTTACATTAATTTACACTTGCCATATGCAAGGGAAAAATTTAGCTTTAATGGATATAATACTTCTTTCTTTTCTTTGCCATCCTACCTAGATATTAGTTGTTCTCAGCTGTTGTTACTAAAAACGTGCATCAGATTTCAGCTTGGCAATAAAGATGTAAATTCCTGTAAATTACTTCCATTTTTATGTTGATCTTCCTAAAAAAAAGCGTATGTGAAAACAGCAGTTGTTCAAGTAAGCTCCGTACTAAAAAATTATAGTTAGTTACATATCCATGTTTTTTTAGAATCTGAGTGGAAAGTCTCCCTTAAGTAGACTTTTATGGACCTTAAGTTTTAATGCAGATGATTTGCATGTGCATTATATATACACAGATGGTAGTAATTGCACGAAGAAGGTGAATTGTTTTTGCAAATAAATCTCTGACTTTTGCGCTTGTTATCACATCCCAGAGAAGAAGGGTATGGGTGTTTTTTAATTAGGTTATATTGCACATATGTACTTACTGTGCAATTCAGACTGCTGGAGCACAGTTTAACATCCCAAGCTCTGGTGTATTTAGACAAAATATAATTTCTTTACACCTCATCAAGGTGCTTTGCTAATAGCCTTATCAATGTGTACTCACATTTGAGACAAAGCTTTAAAATGTGACAGTAGATTTTACAGGGATGCAAATAGTTTGTCTTAACTATTAAAAGCAATCCTAGAAGCAGATAGTGTTGCAGTGACTGATGCAGAGTACTCATTTTGGATGGGTTTTGATTTTTATGGTTTTTTCCTAGTAAGCAAGGCAATAAATCTTTACTTAAAATTCTTCTTCCAGATCAGTCCCTAGCCACAATATTTATAAATGCCTGTTCTAATTTTTTGTTTCTAGGGAAGACGAGGCAAACCAGGTCTCCCAGGGAAACCGGGGCCACCAGGACCTCCTGTGAGTAACTAATGGGAATGGGAAAATTTCGCTCTGTCCTCAAACTTTGTTATTATTTTTGTAGCAGGTCATAATTGAAAATAATTGATCTGTGTGTACTCTGCTCTATCAAACAGCTACTATTGCTAGCCTTTTGATACAGCAAGGATAAAAGGACTGGGTCCACAAAAATGAGGGTCTACCCAGGAGGAAAAAGAAAAAGATGCAAACTTTAGCAGGGGAAGCAGAAATTGACATTTCAAAGATAGACTGGCCATATATGCTAATTATGAATACTGTGCATTCATTTCCTTAGCAAAATGTGTGATGCTTTGTAAAAGAAGGGATAATTTCTGTCTCAGAGGGGTAATTTGAAAGATGAAGGACTATGTAAAGCATGTGCCAATTGTCTGAATGGTGGGGTGGATTATACTCAGCACTGGACTGAGCACTCAGCTGTAGTTCAAATGAGTTGACTGAAGAATTAAAAAGATTAAGAAATACATGGCTCTATGAAAGGATTTGTAATATGAAGAACTTAAGGGTTTAGCTCAGATCTAAGAGGTTTGGGATTTTATTTTTGTCCTTTACTTTTTTTTAAAGATAAATGATTTAAAATTCAAGTCATGGTTGTATACTAGTCTTCAATGAATGCAGCTTTCCTTGGCTAGAGGAACACTTCGCCATATTAACGAAATTCCCTGTATATTGTATTGTAAAAATGCTGTTGTACACAAATACCAAACAGCTGTTCATGGATTAAGTAAACTTCTGCTGCTTTACATTCTTAATATAAAACATAGATTTCATAATTCCTTCTTCTACTTACCTAAAATAGGTAAAGGCTAGTAGTGAATGCATTTGAATGTTTGATTCATGTGCTTCAACCACATCTTATTTTGTAGAGTAGATAATAATGCACTGCTGCGTGAGATGCAATGACTAAAATAGATTTCAACCAACCTCATCTAAAACAAAAACTGCATACATTTTATAAATACTCTTTCCTTGCAAAATGTATTCAGAAAGAGGAGTTGATGATGGAGTTCATTTATCCTGCATAAAACTACATAGATAAAAATTAGTCTCTTGCACAGTTTGGGCTTCCTAATGCTGAAATGGCCCTGCAGACTGCAGGAGGCCAAACAGGAGAAAGGAGTGATGCAGAATCTTTCTTAGTACCAAATGCCAAAAATAACCTTTAAAGGATGAAAAAGCAAACCACAGCAGAGGTCAATGTTAGACCTAATCTACTTAGCTTTTCATGAGCTGGTGAAAAGGTTTTTCTCCATTACAGATTTCTGCCATCATAGATTTGCTGGCAGGTCAGGCTTGTGGAGATTTATGATCCTTGACAGATATACCAGAAATCTCGAGTGGAAGCTAAATTGCGCTTCTATTACTGAGACCTATTTCAGATTTTCTTACAGCAAATGGAAAACTCAACTTTGTCAGTGTGGCAACATCCGTACAAGGAACTCTGTATGAGTACTGTAGCCTAGTACTACATACCAGAAAAGTATTCCTCAAGCAGCCATGGCCTAAATATTGGTTAAAAGTGTTTGTTTCTGGTGTAACTATCTTGATGCACTCCTGGCTTTGGATGCACCTATACCACCATCTTGTGTTCTTCTTCCAAGACTGAGAATATAAAGCATAGAAAAGGCACACTCTAAAAGCAGGAATGCCTGCTAATGTGCATGGGCAGTATTGCCATCTTTGAAGTGCCACAGCTTGTACATACCAAAAAAACCTTCAACACAATCCATCACTCCCCCTCTCTTTTTGAAGGCTCAAACCATATTCAATTGTGCTATGTTGTGCTTCCAGTTACCCCTTTTCTACTAATAGTAAGCAACTTCTTCATGCACATGGATATGCCTTTACTTTGGCCTTTCCAAAGTGCAACAGAACTGTCACACCTACAGGATGCTGTTTGTCACAAGTTTGGCATACACAGGGTACAAAATGGTTAACAGATTGATTGAATATGTGAAAATTAGACTCTCCAGTATAAACGAGTTTGGGTTTTGGTTGATGCTTCAAAAGCATATGAAATTTGTGTTTGAGAAAAAGGGGATTCAGTCATTAATTATCAGGGTACCTAAAGCACACACTTATGTGCTTGAAATTAATAAATTTACCTTATTTATTTATCAGTTTATGCCATGATGTTAAGTATTTAATTTAGATATTAAAACATTCAGGTGCTCAGTAATGACCAAAACAAAACCAAAAAAAGACCCCAAACCTGTGAGAAGAAAAGTTTTTCTTCTTTCAGGAAGAAGTTGGTGGAGAGGATATAATACTCAGGGGATTTATTATAAAAGACAGTCCTAATAACAGTGTGTGTAGATAGGGATTTGTGGGGAAAAGATTGGTAATAAAATTAAAGAAAACTGAAAGTTACAAAAATTGCAGTCAGCATACATGCTGTGCTTTCACATGACAGCGTTATAAGGACACATTCTAACAGTCAAAAATCTACTTGTCACATGGCAGCATTTAAGACTTTTCTAACCTTTTCTAAGTATCTCATCTTTTTTCCTTTTTTTTTTTTTTTTCCTAACCTAATTTCTGGGGATTATTTTTTTTTCAGTAAAACTGATGCTTGTAGTGAATTTCTAGTCCCTTAACATCATATGCACGTCTTTGGTTAAAAACCTGTATTGGTGTCAGAAACATAGATTGATTGGCAACTGGTAATTAAACTACTCAATTAAAATGGGACTTTCTATGCAATTTCTTCCATGTATCGTTTCTTTTGTGTCATTTTTCCCTTATCCTTTCTTTTATGTATTTTTTTTCCCCTTTGGAGCAAATCCTGTGCTCACAAAAGCCAGAGAGTCAATGAGGATTTTTATTGATCAATTAAAAAATACTTTTTTAAACCTACCCAGGTCTGTTCCCCCTTTAAGTATTTGTTTAAAGTCTATTAAATATTATAGATTTTTAAAGTGTTATTTTATTTCCCTCTGTTTCAGAATTCCTGGTATGCATCCTTGCAGTCTGATGTACTGTTCTCTTATTTCAGTACAGGAGAGCCGAGATGTGTGCTCACACGTCTCACTCCAGCGGGTAGCAATTTGTGCTGAAGACAGAAATCCAAACGGGTTAAGTTAAGCAGCAGCTCCCTCTAGTGCTCTTTTGGCCCCTTCTCCACTTTTAAAGAGCCTGGATAGCAGTTTAAACCTTCTGTTAAATAAACTATTCACTTCAGTCTCGGAAGCATTGTGAAATCAAAACTCTGTACTCTTCAAATGTATTTTATGTATTTGCTTGCTTCCATTTTCTTCTAAAGTCTTCTGAAAAAGAGGCTGTCTGATTCACATGCTGTTATCCTGCTCAGCATGGCTCTTCACTGAAATTGAAATACTGATTTTATGAAACAAAAAGAAATACTAATAGGATGCTGTGAGGTTTTAAGTACAGCATTTTGATCGGATTGCAGAACTGCATTGATTGCTTTCTTCTGCCATAGCTGCTAATAAAAAGACTACAGGACTTAGAAACACAGAAAGGGTTCCCAGCAGACGGTAGCTTGTTTTGAATTATGTATAATGGCTTCCTAGTTACCACACTTTTTTTCTTTTTTTTTTTCTCACTGCTTAAAAGCAAATGACAGAATCACAGAATGAGTAGGACTGGAAGGGACCGCTGTGGGTTATGTGACACAACCTCCCTGCTCAAGCAGAGTCTTCTTAGAGCATTTTGCACAGGATTGAGTCCAGATGGTTCTTGAATGTCTCCAGTGAGGGAGACTCCACAATCTCTCTGAGCAATCTGTTCCAGTGCTCAGTCACCTGCACAGTAATGCGTGGAATGTATCTGAACTAAGTATTTATGCATTCTCAGCCTCAGGGTGGAAAGGCTAAATTTTGCAGTCTTCACTTAGGCAAAGTGTTTTTCTGGTCTTGGGTTGTACAATTACTATCTGCCTCATTTTGTGTAGAGTTCTATTAAGAGGAGATAATTTATTTTTCTGTTTGTTCTACCTAGAAGATAGCTGCTTGATGTCTGGCACTGTTTTACATATTATGGTCAGTTGGGGGAGGTTTTGAGGTTGGATTTTTTGGGGAGGATGTTTTTTTATTTATTTATTTTTACTTTTCAATTAATCAGCAGGTATTTCTATTTACATAGACGGGATAGAGGACAGAAAAAGGAGTTTTACTTGTTTTTCCATTAAAGCTAACTTTATCTTTTCTGCCCAATTTTCTCTGTCTCTACTGGAACTGTTATGATTGGAGGAATTCCCTTTCTCAAGAGCTCCCATTTTAGTGAGACATCAGCTTGTTTTTAAAATAAAAAGAGTGCTAAGCTAGAGTTGTGCTACAGATTTCCACCAGTATAACAGCATTCTTTGAGGTGAGTCTGAGTATGACTTCTGCCCAGTGCTGTTGTTTGGCAGAAGTGAAGTGCTATCAGCACTAGTTTTTAAAGGTAGGACACATGAAGACAACCTGTTTGGGCCAGGTGCCATCTTGTCCAAGCTATCTGTTGAAGAGGTGGAAAAGAAATGCTAAATCATGGGCTAGTAAACTATAATCACAATTATTCATTTTCTTAAACCAACACATCCAAAGCTATTGTTTTCAACTAATACATTTAATAGATTTATTTCATGATTGCTGTTAGCCCTTAAAGCTCATCATTCAGTTCACCATACTTTTTCAAGGGGCTGAATTTCATATCTTTTATCTTTTCAAATATTTTTGCTTTGAAGATTATCTTAAATTAAAATAGAGTTACAATTTTGCTTGTGTTGCATGTGATTCAGTAGCAAATTTCACTTTAATTTCTTCATTTAATTACATATGCTTTTGGTCTTGTGATTCAATACGTATGTCATTGCCACTAAACTAGTTATCTTAACTAGCCAACAGTTCGCCTTGGAAATTTCATTTCCTCTGCCTCAGGAAATACTGTTATTCCTCTACCAATGTTTTGAAAGGGAGTGAATGTTATAATTTAATTACAAACATAAAATCAAAGCAATTATAAGTGAAAATTGTCAGTAGCATTTCTGTTTTTCCTGGACTTTCAGCTGCTTTTTGGAAGAATATTGGAAATGCTTACATGGTAGGATGGGAATGGTTGGCAAGGGTTGGTCATATTGCTTGTTCCTATGCATTAATATTTTTTTATCCATATAAAAATGTAATTTATTTCACGTATGCTATTGTGGCAGACATCATGCCTTCATCATTCTTTCCATTTGTTCTTTGAAATAGTTGTACAATATTGCACATCTGCACTGATGAGCTTCACAATGTTTTGCATTATAGTAATCAGAAAAACAGTATCTTGTTTTAAGGGGCAGGCACCAATGCAAAATAAAAGGACAAAGTCACTTGCAGGCTCTGTTCTCCAAAATGGCCTATTCTTGAGATGTAACCAGTGCAATTTACTTGTTACACATTTTACTGCATGGACTGTGAGATTGGGTAGACTTTTTCAATAGTCTCATCTATACAGAAATGCAGATGAACTATAAAAGTAAAAGGAGGAAAATATATTGTAAACCCCTGTAATTTCACAGTTTGGAGCTATTTCCTTTTAAGCACCTGTGTTTCTATTCCTGCCTTGTCTATAGAAATAACATCTGAAACCTGTTTGTAATTTCAGAAAACAATCAGGACACTTTTTCAGTTCTTTTCTTATACAACTGTACTCTCTGTGTGCTTCGCTTCTCTCAATTACACAACTTGATATTAAAAAAGAGAAAGGAAATCCTGCTCAAGTGAGCTTCAAAGTGGCAGATGTGCAAAATTCTCATGCAGAAGCTAGAAACTGCTTGTACAATAATTCTTCAATTGCTGTTAATTTGATTGCTTCTTCACTTGCAAACCAATGCTACTGTTTTGGGGCTTTTTTGTCTGTAGAGACTTCAGAGTGGATTGTGCAACTATATTAATGGAGTGGAACAGTGTGGAAGGAAAGAAAGAAACTGCAGTTTAGGGAAAAAGCCTAGAATAAAAACATTTTCTGTTGTACACTTGTTTAAATATGGCGTTGTTGTAGTTTTATTATAGAAAGAATGACGGAAAGAATTTATATCAATTTTTGAAAACAAATACTAAAACCAGGAGTTGTTTATCTCTGATAACACAAAAGCTGTGGCATCATCAGGAATACAACCCAAATGCCTGAAGTTCTCCTTGACTGTCTTAGTCATGAGACAGTTTGGGGGCAGGGGTGTTTGACATTATGTCTGTTTTTCAAAACTATGACGTACAATGGCTTTTCATTTTGTCAAGAATTATTTATTTTATGTAAAAATAATATCTAACAGGTTGAGGTTGGTGGCAGGTACAGCTTTAAAATTCTTCCTGGGTTGTGCAGCAGAAGCAGTTTCATTTGTGTAAAAGAAACAACATGGAACATGGTAGCAAGTGCCAAGGGAGAATTAAGTTCTTACTTTTGACTCCTTGCAGGATTGCAGAATCCTGCAAGGATGCTCAGTTCGAGGATTCAACACTACAGGATTACAGTGTTGAAGTTGAGACATTGGAGCAGTGTCACCACAGTTCAGTCCCAATTGTGGATTGCCATCTTTAATACAGATATCAAAGTAAAAATTCTGCCATTGACTTCAGAAATCAGAGTGGAGTGAGCATCTCAGTGAAACAATCTTGACTATATTTATCTTATTTTTAACATAAAATTGATGTGACAATTCACTTCAAAATAACATGAATGGAAGAATTTATGGCATTGTATCTCTTCCGATGTTGGGAACAAAGAGGGAGTGGGACACCCGTGATGTTTCATGTGGCTTCCAAATCTTCCTAATGTCCCCACTAACACAAAAGCTGCAGAATGTAAATTGTGATTATAAAAAGCCCCAGAGAAGGAGAGCTGCTTTTGTGCCCTGTTTGTGTTACATCCAGGTCAATCAGACTAAGTGACTTACTTAAGTATATTGTAATCTTATTATTGAAGTCAAATGTTTCCTACAGCCATGTGAATGGCTGTAGTTCTTACTGCATTATGTGAAAATTTCAATTTAAAGAGAGTAACTCTGCTAATTTGTAAATTTATTGAGTCTAATTCATAAGACCTTGACTGAACTGTCAATGTTCCGCTCTCTTCTACAAAACTTAAAAATCTCATTTGCGGCCTGTTTTTTGGCAGGCTATGCCAAAATATGTGGGGTTTAATGTCCAAAAATGTTTTTTCGCAAGCATATTTTTTAATCCATCCTAAGCCTGTGTTTGAGTAGGAAGGTCCTTTTTCATTGTTGAATTTCTGGATGAAAGATGTGTATTTAAGTGCAACCTTGCAATGCTAATAAAACTAGGAAGTTAGTGTTCTGGAGAATTCTGACATTCCTCAATTTCACCTTCTGTACTCTTAAGTTAAAAATTTACCTGTTTACTCACACTAGGAGCTACTTCTACATCAGACTCTATTCTTTGACTTAGTGGAAAGAGTTTTAAAATGCTTCATAACAAAGAGGTTGCTCATACCAGAAGGGATTTGTATTAAAATTGATATGGATGTCACTACTGCCTTCTCTGACAGATCAATTCACTTCAAAATAAGTTGCTGGTTTCCAAACTCAGAGATTTAGAAACTGACTTTCCTCCTCCTCTGTGCCTGATAAAAAGATATAATGAAGTTACAGAATACAATTTACTGTATGACCAAACAAAAATCTAAACTCTTTTACGTCCCCACTGCTCTTTGAATACAGATATGCAAACATAAACTTAGTTAAATTAAAATGACCTTTTGATACTTTTTTTTCCATATAGGGTCCTTCTGGACTAGAAGGAATTCTGGATTCACTGAACAAGCATTATAATGAGGTATGGAGATTTGATATAGTTTCTGTGTGGGTTTATGACTATGAAGTATCTCAGGTAGAAATAACCACAGTTTTGATCCCTGCAACCCACATTCCAAATTAATGCAAAAGGTGGTTCCTTCTGTGTTCCCTTTCTGCATCCCTTTACAAGCTCAGGCCACACTCCAGTCACATACCTACTGTGTCATGTATCTTGCTGTCTTGCCTCCCATTCATCTTCTACTCACTTATTTTTGAGTGGTGTAACTGAAAAAGCAGGTGGATGGACCTTGTGGCTGTTAGCAGGAAGCATTGGAAAAGACCATAATGCAGACATCACAGAAGTTTGCCAGAGTAGTTAACTTATCTGATCAGAAAATTCCATTTAATTCAAAGACTTATGAAGCACTAATACAGCAATATTTGTTCAACATAAAGGCTAATATGTGTAGCACAACTTAAGTCATGATGGTCGAGTCTGGAAGCATCCATTTCTTTAAATATTAGAATGTATAACTATGAAGAGCAGGTGAGTTCAGAGTATTCTCTTATATAACATTTCTAGACAAGTACTAAAATCTTTTCTTGAATAGATATTCTGGAGCTGAGTTCAGGTCATATATATCTTTTCAGTTGTTTTTATCACTGAAGTGATTTCTCTGTTATTTCTGATATTTAATTCATTTCAAATCAGTGTACCACCTTAGAAACATGCATTAGTAATTAAGCAGGGGGAATTTCATGCCTGGAGACTTAGTTTCTGGTGTGGGTTTGCCATTTAAAGTGTATGTGTTTAAGTTTTCTATATTTTCATTTTACACCTTTGGTTCTCTTACCAGTTAATTTTTCCCACCAAAGAGCTTTCGCTGATACCAGCCCTGTTTTCTCTATCAATACTCTATTTATTGTAACTCATTCCCCACCTCTGCACTATGAATTTCTTTTATCCCGATAGTACCTCTAAGGTTGTTCTGCAAGAGGAAATATAAGCAGTGGTGATCTTCTGGAACTGATAAGCATTTGTCTCAAAAAAATATATCATTTTTCTTATCACGGTAGGGCTCTAAAGTGTTTGTAAGGTGGCTCATATTTCCTAATTAACAATATTCTGGAAAAAAGTTGGATCAGCTGCTACGTGTCTATAAATTGTCTTTTAAGTCCTGTACACTTTAACAACTTTTCTTCCTTCAGCTGTCTAGTTTGAAGACTTTAATGACTCTGTCACAAGCAATTAACTGTTCAACAAGGAAATGCTGTTTGATTCCAGATGAAAGAGGAGATGGCTTTCTGATTCAAGCAGCAGGTTCTAAATATGCAAAATTTCTGTAACTATGTGTTCAGAACCTCCTGGAGTCAAATTAAGTCTCCAGCTGCTTCAGCAAACATATTAGTTCCTGTACACTTTATGATGGGAGTAGGATGTTTCCATTAAGGACAAGACAAAAAGGTCATCAAAGACAAGGACAGCTTCTCTGCTTTGCCATTGATTCATGCAGATGTATGCACCAGTAACTTCCCTTTTCCCCCCACATTATTATGTGGTATGACAAGAGCTGATTTCTTCCACTGCATCTTGGAGGCATCAAACATTTTTTCACATTCCAGTATATAATTCCAGTATATAAATTCATAATTTGCAGTGTACCTCAGTTATTTGCATTGGTAAAATGATATTTGAGTGATATCCTGAGGTTTTTGAGATTCCTCACAGCACAGGAAATGGTCTTGTCATTTTCCATCACTTTATACATGTTCTTAAGGATCTCATAAGCTCTTCTTTTAGTTTGGTGTTTAAAAGTGTTTACATTGTGACCACATTTTGGTTGCTATAGATATCCTAATACCTTTTTTTTCCTGAGGATGTTAGTATGGCTTCTTTGTGTTGCTATTTTCAGGAATCAAGAGAAACTGCTACCAAGAAATGTGGTGACTCTTAAGACCCACCATAATTAATAACATCTCTTTTTTTTTCTCTAATTTCTCTGTTTCTTAGCAGATTATTTGCCATTCTTCTGAGTTCTCTATGATATCAAGAAATAGTTGTTTTTGCATGATGGATTTAAATAATTTGTTGCAACCAAGGTTCTTCTGGCTCAATATCAATCACTTTATCATGCTAGGAGGCTGGAGTGCAAGTCTTTAAAAGCATAATGTACTTGATCTGTGTATAAAGTGAAAGAGAGCACTATAAATACAATTGCTGATTGCAGCAGCAAATTGTGAGGAACAGCAAACCAAGATCAGCAATCTTTCTTTAATGAAGATGAGGGGAACCTGCTGAGGATAAGTACTAGCAGTGATCCTTAATAGGTTGGGAGGCAGTGCTGCAGCATTTCTTCCCTCATTCCTCCTTTGTCCCTGTTCTCTTCTTTTTGCCAAGAAACTATTTCTGCCCTGTATTGCAGGTTACATTCCTTCAGTGACTGGTAAACATTGCCTCATGATTTGAGTTTATATACTCTCAGGCCTCTGTTATCCTTTGCCTGGGCTTTCAGGGCCTCCATCATCTTTTTTACTTTGTCAGTTTCCCACACATAAATAGAAGGTCACTTTAGTCAAACTCACCTCTAAACATCTTTGGAAAGGGCATACACATCAGTTTAATCTAAAATGTTCTACAACACAATAAAATAAAATAAACAATAAAATAAAAATTAAACCAAAACACAAAGAAATTGAAACTATATTACAATCTTTCCAGGAAATGTTTCAGAATAATTATAATTTATAGTAATTTTAGATTTTTCTGGAATAATTAATCATTAATTTTCTAAGATTTTTTTTCTTTGCTGTACTTTACTTACATTTTGTTGTAAAGAGCAAATTTCCTATAAATATGCAAAGACCATAAAAGTAGTTATTTGGTCTAATAGCCTCTTGGTTTTTTCCTCCATTTATGCATAAGAAATGCACAACTCAGTATAAATCATAATTTATAGTGTACTCATAATAACAGACACCTGATTGTTCTCAGTCCAGTGGTAGTCAACTACTCCTCAGCAATATTCAGGTTCCTTTATCTGGGTATCTGCCTCTTTCTCTGAAGCTGATTTTGATAATTAGTATACCAACAGTGTTTATAAACCCTAAGTACCTAAGAAAATCCATCAGGACATTAGCCTTTCTAAAGTAATACTGATTTTATTAAAGTGATTTTATTCAGTTTATATTCAGTTACCTACTTCTGAAAATATTAACAGAGTGCAAATGGCACATTTATTCATCATGATGTTTCTCCATTTTAGAGATATGGAAACTGGAATATGGCAAGGGGAGTCGGCCTCCTGAAGGTTCCTATTCAGCCCAGTGGTTCATGTTCTAGGCCTTAGATTCCTAGGGTCTAGATGGGTGCTCATTTTTCAGGATCTTTTTGTTGTTGTTGTTCCTTTTCCCACTGTTATTAAAAGAAAACACATTCCCCATAGGTAGTCTGAGTCTGGCTTTGTGAAAAGGAAATAATTTGCTCTGTATTTTATTGTGTCTTTACCTTGTAGAGCAGAGTAAATAAATGCAGTGCAGTAAACACCTGAGCACATATACAACCTGAACCTCTGGTCCATAAATCTTTCTATTTTTCTGGAGGAGCAGTGTGAGGAGTTATACATTCTTTTACATTTCATGCTGCTTAAAACTAAAAAAGCTTGTGTTTTTGTCACACTTGAGGAACGTTCTGTAACAATGAGCATAAAAATATGTACTTTGCATTGAGTTTTAAAAAAAAATCACAGATTTGCATAGCAATGTTCATTTTTCTTTTATGCTTTGTTTATGTTCTGCTAGTCTGGCTGGAGTATGAAGGCACCATAAAGGATAAACTGCTCTAATACATTACCTAGTTGTACTGCATAGGTTTTATTATCCCTTTCTAGTAGTAAATTAGGACTTCTGAATTGACATACTGGAAAATTACAAGAAATTGTTACGGTAAATAAATTGTTACTGTAAGTGAATGGTGACGTTTTCTGGGTTTTGATCTTCGTGATGATATTCCTTTCCAGAGTGATACGAGCCTACTAGGAGTACTTGGGACCCCTGGACTTAAAGGCCAGAAAGGAGATGTTGTAAGCATTTGGGATGAATTTGGAGAAATTTCAAAGTGCCTATCTAACCTGTCTCTGCCACACTTAACACAGTATCTTTTATTTGATTTATCACAACAGGCTTTGAAGGAATAGATTTTAGAGATGATTGGCACTTTAAACCGTGTAGTCCAATATCCAGCTCATCATGCTATCCTGCAGGATCAGCACATGATCTTTTATCCTCTACTATAAACAGAAAGAAAAAATGCTGAAAGGACTGTGTGTGGTTTCCATAATGCTTTCTGAGAAGCCAAATGAGCTGGCCTGCCTGCTATGTGGAACAGACTCTGAAAAAGTTGAAATCTGGAAAATATTTTGAGTAGTAAAACATGAATATTTAAAGCAGTTTCTCTGTAACAACAGGACTTTCTATACCAAGAATACTTATAGGCAGCCTCTAAATATTTCATGGAAGTAAAATTCTGATTCCACACTATATGACAGTGTGTTGTTTATAGTCATCTGTCCTGTGTAAACAGTGGAATTATTTTTTAACAATTGCATGTGTTCCAAACTTGTAAGAGAAGAGACAAGTGCTCTGGATATGTGACAGAATTGACAACATTTTTTATGGAAAAGCCTGCAGATCTGCTATAGAGTACAGTCCTTTAAATTCATTTGCACATGTTTAAAGCTTGATTTCCATTGCAATAATAGTTAAGATGTGGCTTACATAGAACAAAGTACAGGTAAAGAAGGGGAGAGGTTTATCTGCATTCGTCAGAATATAAACAATTTTAAAATTAATTAATTTTGTTAAAAGGGTGAAAAAGGAGAATTGGGAATGACTGGTGCAAAAGGAGAAAAGGTAAGTTAATTCCTTACTTCTCTGCTCATGTGTGATACTAGAAGTTGACTAAATGTACTGATTATTAGTGAAATCTTGGAAAATATACAGGGGATCAAGAAAATATATTTGGGCATAGGAAAAGTTGTCATTCTCTAAATATCTGTATTTATTCAAGGCCCCCCTTGGGTGGGTATTTATATATGCAAGTAAATTTCCCCATTCTAACAGTTCACAAAGTCCTTAGCTTTAAACACATTCAGACTTTCACTGAATACCAGTTTAAAATTGTTTATATAAGTTTATGACCAGAGGCTGCCTCATGAATTAGGCACCATTCGTATTTTTTCAAGTTATGAATGAGATCTTCAATATCTCTATGAAAAAAACATGAGCTTTTAAATTATTAAAACTTAGAAATAAACTTTCTAATTTAGTATCTTTTAGTTTGTGAAAAAATTTTCCAGAATGACCTGGGGAGAGGGGGTTATTATTGGGGAACGGGTGTATATTCTAGGAATGTGTGATGTACCCAATTCTTCATCTACTGATTATTAGGCATTTTGCTATTCAGCTGTTAGGCTTCCAGTTGGTTTCTTTGGTCATATCTTTCTATACAAATAGTTTTCATACAAGCAGAAATATTTTTTTACTCTGTCAATATCACATATTTTTGATTTTGTGTGCTATAAAGCACTTGTGTTTGGGAATTTTTTGGTTGTGTTATTATCATATATCAATGATTGTGCATTATCACTCCTTTTAGTTCATGTTCCTGTCCCTCCCTTGCACTCCCGCTTGAAAGGATCACACATGCCATGGTCAACATCATCCTTCAAATAAACTTTTGTAGTCCACATATTTTTATTTTTTACAGGTTTAAAAATGCAACATATTTCAAGGACTCTTCAACAGAACCAGACATATGGACTATTTACCATTTTTAAAAAATCTGTGTTAACCTCTTCCCTGTGTTTCCTTAGGGAGAGCCTTCTGAAAAAGGGGACAAGGGAGATCCAGTAAGTATACCATGTTTTGAACTGATGTGAATAATTTACATTCAAGATTATTTCCATACCATATTCATGCTGTAATTCCTTTTCTTTGTAAATGTTCATTAGATTCAGGAATTATGTGGGATAGCATATGTATTTCTCCTGTCTTCCACAGGTTATAAATAAAAAACAGAGATGTACAGTTCTTCACCATTTCTGCTGTTGGTACAGTCTATGAATGGAGTTTAAAGCACATGGGGGGGTTTTTTTGTTCCATGTGAAGGTTCTTTCTTTCAGTTATTTCACAGATTTTTTTGTGGCCTGAACGGTATTAATTTTATACACCTAGTTTGGCATTTAACATCAGGCAGTTTTTATATAGCCATTGTATGTGTGTATAACTTTTTTGTTATTTTGGGGCATATTTTTAGAACCCTCATTCTGTAACCATTTGTTTACCTAAGTTATTTATTTTTAATTAATAATTGTTCCCTCTTATGACATTTGACAAAAGCTAGTTGTTGTTTTTATTACAGAACTCAAGGTTGCTTAGGTATTTGTGATTAATATGTTACAATAACCAAAATAAGGCTTACTGTAATAATGTGTGGTTTTGGAGGTGAATACTCTGTACCAGAAGAGATTTTATTGTGAAGAATAGGCTTTTGACTGGAAAAGCTCTTATGCAAATGTAGTGTTTTCAAGCATTTTTTTTCTTTAAAACATTAGGAAAACCTGAAACAAAATTAGTTTGAAAGAGGAATGCCTTTCAGGGTTTGCAGAAAAAAACATCAGAAATTCTTTAACTCTTTCTCAATATTGAAGTTTGCAAAAAGTGTTAGAGTATTTTAAGGTAGCATATTAAACTCTTAGTTGATCTTAGTTTAAGTTTTAACTTCTTACGGTTGTACCAACTATTTTCAGGGAGAGACTGGAATGCAGGGATCAAAAGGAAATAAGGTATTTTCTGACTTGTACACACTATATACATTGCTGATATACATAGCTGATACTGGCAGAAATAACAGTAACCTTGGATTTTTTTGTTTTCTCAAACAATGTCATTAGGGTGAAGTGGGAGTCCCTGGACCACCTGGTCTTATGGGAAATCCAGGTTCAAAGGTAGGTGAAAGGTATTTTTGTGGTATTAACAGCAAGTAGATTCTGTGTTACAAGAGGTCTCTGAATGCTATCAACTTCTTCGCTGATATTAAAGGACAGAGAATGCAAATAGTTTATATCAGAAGTTTGTGCTTGGATTGTGGCTATTTTATATGAGTTACATTTTACATAAAGTTCTGTTGATCTCAGCATCACTCCAAAAGGAATATTTAAGCAAAGCTCAGATGTTATTTGGTCACTCAAAAAATATGAACACCCATTTTGCAATTACAAATCCACTGGTAGCTGGGTGTATTCTCTTTATCCATCAGTGAGGCAAGGAGTAACCACTACCACTACTACTTTTCAGTTCCTTTGTTTAATTTCACGAGACTGCAGGTAACGTCAGAGCAGTCATTTGCCTTGCTGAGGCACACTCAGGAAGTGTGGACTGGATAAGTGGACAGTGAGGTGGATTGAAAGCTGGCTAAACAGATCCCAGAAGGTCATGAGCAGTAGCACAGGGTCTAGTTGGAGGCCTGTCACTAGTGGTGTCCCCCAAGGTTCAATACTGGGTCCAGTATTGTTTAACTTATTTATCAATTACTTGGATGAAGGGGTAGATGCCTCCTCAGCAAGTTTGCTGATGACACAAAACTGGGAGGAGTGGCTGATAGCCCAGAGTGCTGTGCAGCTCTTCAGAAGGACCTCAACATGTTGGAGAGATGGGCAGAGAACTGTCTGATATTCAACAAAGGCAAATGCAGGGTCCTGCACCTGGGGAAGGAATAACCCCATGCAATGGTGCAGACAGGGGGATGACCTGCTGGAAAGCAGCTCTGCAGAGAAGGACCTGGGGATCCTCCTGGCAGACAACAAGCTGTCCATGATCCAGTAGTGTGTCCTTGTGACCAAGAAGGCCAATTGTATCCTAGGGAGCATTAGGAGCAACATTGTCAGCAGGTCAAGGGAGGTGATCCTGCCTCTCTACTCAGCCCTAATGAGGCAAATCTGGAGTGCTGTGCCCAGTTCTGGACTCCTCAGTCTCTCTACAAGAGAGACATGGAGCTCCTGGAGAGGGTCCAGTGGATGGCAACAAAGATGAATAAGGGACTGGAGCATCTCTCCTATAAGGAAAGGCTGAGGGAGCTGGGCCTGTTCAGCCTCGAGAAGAGATGACTGAGAAGGGACTTCATCAATTTGTATAAGTATCTGAAGGGAGGGTGTCAAGAGGATGGATCCAGGCTCTTCTTGGTGGTGCCAAGCAACAGGACAAGAGGCAGTGGGCAGGAACTGATGCACAGGAAGCTCCACCTGAGTATGAGAAAGAATTTCTTTACTGTTTGGTGACTGAGGACTGGAACAAGATTGCCGAGAGAGGTTGTGGAGTCTCTGTCACTGGAGATACTCAAGAAACTGTGCAGTGTGCTCTAGGATGACCCTACTTGAGCAGGCAGGTTGGACCAGATGACCCACTGTGCTCCCTTCCAGTCTTACCTGTTCTGTGATTGTGTGATTCTGTGAGGAAAGTAGCTGAAGCACAGATGTTCTTGAGAATCTCTCATGATGCCTTGTATCAAATAAAGGTAGAATTGGAAACTGGAAACTGTTAAAATGTAACCTCCACCCAACACTATTCGTGTTAGATATGATAGTACCCAAATTTTAGATCATCAAAAGAAAGCCCAGTGATAATGGATGTGGTTATAGAATCCACAAAACTGTTGTCTTAAAAATGATTCTTAAAATCTTGATTTATTCTTTTGTTATGTCTTACCCTTTAGGTGTTGCCTTGGTACTGACTTGTATTTGCTTTGTATACATACTTTGGGTTTTGTACATATCAGTCCCCAAGATTTATTGAACATTAGAGTAAGGGAGAATGAGCAAACTCTACTTCTTACTTCATGTGGAAGATAATTCTTAATGCCAGATGTTTTAATCTATTTATATGTAAGTATACTTTACACCAAATTACTGTAGTGTATTGATTTTACTTGTATTATATCATTTCACAGGGACTGCAAGGCCCTCCAGGACCTGTTGGACCCAGGGGACTGCCAGGAGAAGTTGTATGTATTGTGCAGTTTCACCAGGCTGTAGCAGTGTGGTGTGTGATCAGTTAGCCAGTGGAACAGTACCATAGAAGTTATCATAGGTGCTCCTTTAGTGGGTGGTACAATAGCGATGATGGGTTGAAGCGCAGTCGGATGGAATGCCTCCCTCAACAGGCCTTTATCTCGAGTCTCAATAAACTGTCTATATCCTGCTTCTGACACCATTTGACAGCCTGAAGTGGATCTTGATATTGGAATTTATTTAAGAACCGCTGAATTGAGGTCTTTTACCCTTCCTGGTTATCTCTCACTCATTCCCATGTTAGCATGATGTCCTGACTTCTTTTTCCAGGTAGATTGTTGCTTGGCCAGGATGGTTGGGCACAAAGTTGTCTTGGTTTGTGTTGTGCACCTTCTCACAATTGCCAGCCACAGGTGATACTGGCTAAGGCTCACCAGAGATGCAGTGTGCCCTTAACCTTTATGTCTGGGCATTTGACTGAACACCCTAATACAGCAGAAGCTTCTTCTGGGGTGGTGGCTGCCTGTCTCCCTTCCAAATTACAGCACAATCCCTCTTTAGGTGTGCAGGCAACTATGTTCTGCCTAATACCCCATGTAAAATGAAATTAAGTTTCAGGCCATAACCTAAAAAGTGGCACCTACCCTCTCTTCTTGGTTCTTCCACCTGCCTTCCTCCATAAACCATAAAATGACTTTTAATTAGCATTTTGGAGATTTGAGAGGTTAGATCCAATAACTGGATCAAGAAAAGCAGGCAATGGAGAGCAGGCAATGGAGAGCTTAGGTTTAGCCTAGCAGAACAGAGGCTACCAACAGAAACATCTAGGTGCTGGTGTTGCTGTATTTTGTCTTAGGCCTTTCCAAGCGGGCACTGAGACTACTTTGTTGAAGAGAACTCTTATTTTGAACAGACTTAGTCTTTTCCTAAGAAATCCCTCAAGCTTAGTCCAACAAAAAAAAAAAAAAAAAAAAAAAAAGAAAAAAAAAGAATTGTAAAAGAGTTAGGGATAGACTAGACCATTATGTCTGATCCATAATCAGTAAATTTAAAATTCCATATATTTTTATACTGATTTCATCTTGTTATAAGCAGAATATTCTTTGTTAGGGTACCTTTTTTTTTCTTTTTTATGCTTTTAATTTGGATGGCTGGGTAAAAAAAAGTAGCTGTCTGTATTAAGCAGAGAAAGCAAACACACAGTTCTTGAACCTTCACTCCTGGCATGAAAATATTGTCATCCTTCATATGTCAGTGTTCACAAAACTGTGTTATACACTGTAAAGAAAAATTAAAACAATATGTGTTTCTTTGTCTTTTTCTTAGAAAGTTCATTTTCCAGTCCAGCTTAAGTTTCAGACTTAGATGTTGCTTTTCAGTTTGGGCAATTTTATCTTTTACTGTGAAAATTACTGCTATTAATAAAACACTTGACTAAATAGTTGGTTGAATAACATTGAAGGGTCATGGAAAAAGCTTTCTGTATTTGTTACAGCATAGTAAAAGAACCCAATTAAGCCTTCCTTATTATTTAAATAGCTTCTATTTATATTTTAATCTTTTTTATTTCTCTGCGTTTATAAAAATCCTTAATGAAAAAGAAAAGGGAAAATACTGAAGTTAAAATCAAAATGTAAAAGATGAAAATACTTAGACAAAAGAAAGGGTGCAACGTATTTTATTTGCTGAAAATTTTTGGCTGTCCATTAAATATCTAAAACATTTTAAAGGAATTTGTTGGATTAAGTAGTGTGCAGTAGTGGGAATTCATTGAGGCATTTAAAATACCAATTTGAATAATTAACTGGTGTAGGAAATCACACAGACCTTTATGGGCAAAAAAGATGAGACACTTATTTAAAACTCAAGTTTTTATGTTCTACTGCCTTCCTTGAAAAAATTGTTGATTTTCCAAGACTTTTGAAATAGAAGAAATAAACCTTTCAGTCTCTGCCATTCTGCCCTGAGAGGGTCCAGAAAATAATCTTGATTATTACATTTCAACTAAAAGAAAAATGATTCAAATATTTCATTAAAGAAGCATTCATTAACTTATACTCTTTAACATTTGGTGTCAATACTAATGCATAGTAGATAATCCAGTGTGAACTAGTTTTCATCTGTAATTTTAAATAACTTTTAAGAGAATAGCTATAAAAATGTACAGTTATGTTTTTATTAATTCCAGGGCTTACCAGGAGAGCATGGGGTACCAGGAAACCCAGGAGTTAAAGGAGACAAGGTATTTTTTTAAGTGTTTTTTAATTAAGCTTGATATGATAGAGCATATTAAATTGTCACCTCAGATGTAACCTTCCATCCTTTTGTGGTGCATCTGTGTGGCTGCTGTATGAACTGATTTTAAAATGTACCAGCAGCAACCTCCTGTCTGCTTCTTGAAGATGCTGCAGGCCAGTTTGGCAACCCAGTTTCTCCTCAGATTTATAGTTTAAGTAATATTTCAAGAAGGTTGCACTGCACCCTTACACTGAATCTGTGCAGTGCAGAAATGTCAGTTCAGGTCCTGACTACAGAAACCCGTTTCAATGTAGTGCCCTACCCGGACTAATGTGTAAAATCCCACTTCACAGTCAGACATACTCATTTTGGCAGAGCTCGGGGGCAGCTACATTGT
Source organism: Platyrinchus mystaceus (assembly GCA_035041135.1). Taxonomy (NCBI): domain Eukaryota; kingdom Metazoa; phylum Chordata; class Aves; order Passeriformes; family Tyrannidae; genus Platyrinchus; species Platyrinchus mystaceus. Next base: position 85,897,971 of record JAWWLV010000121.1, on the reverse strand, counting down.
CTCAAATGCAAGCCAAGGATGTGTCTCTTTATGACACTGTATTTTGCTGTGTATGAATCCCTTAGTTACAATTCAGCTACATCAGCAATAGTTAAAAATTGTATGTGTGTATGTATTGAATGTAGAGAAGGGGAGAAAAGAGGATACATAGGTGTGCTCTGAACTATGTGATGTGTTATGGTATTTATACATTGTGGGGTACAAGAGAAACTAATAAAATCCATTAATAGTTTGGAAAAAAAAAGTGAGCTAGAAGACAGACAGAAGAAAATAACTGGAATAATGACAAAAGTCTACTCATCTTACAAAATGGGATGTAGTGGATTCAGAAAAAATCACAGAGATGTTGAAAGACCATGCAAAAGACAAGAGGACAGCATAATATAAAGCCCAAATGCACCTTTGTAAGCAGCAGGAGTTAGAGATGTGGAACAAGAGACACTGCATGCACTGCTGTAAGAAGTAGAAGGGTAAACAGGAGTACAGTTGAGGACCCCGGGTTTAGCACTAGTGGTAGATAGCTGGGGAGAGACTGCAGTTGTTCCACCTGTTGCTGTGAATTAATTGTCAGGGTTTAATGAAAACCTGTGTATGAGGGGCCTGGGGACCAAGAAATGTAGAACAGTTGCAATGCAAGCATTGAAAACCAAGACAATGCTGGTTACAACTGATGGTTGTGTAATCCATGCCTCCTCTTCTTCTGCAACTTTTTGAAGGAAAATATCAGTGCTTTTTTTATTTCTCAATTTCTTCTCAAATACTGGCACATTCTGTGATAACCTTGATAATATTTAGAGGTTTTTTCATAGGGAAAAATTCTCACATTTCAATTAGTGATTCAAATTTATTTTATAGGGTGACCCTGGTGGGATTATGGGACCACCTGGACATCCAGGTCCAAAAGGTGATATGGGGCCTCCTGGACCAAGTCTGCCTGGAACACCAGTAAGTTCATAATCTGAAAAAGCTTTTCTGACTTTATTTCTTGGGGGCAACTGTTAAAGAATTGTCACTGTGCAATCATGGAAAGAAATCATAGAATCATAGGATGGTTTGGATTGGAAGGAACTTTAAAGATCATCTGGTCCCAAACCCCTGTCGTGGGCAGGGACACCTTCCACTAGACTAGATTGCTCAAAGCCCCATCCAACTTGGCCTTGAACACTTCCAGGAATGGGGCAGCCACAACTTCTCTGGACAACCTGTTCCAGTGCCTCGCCATCCTCATAGTAAGGAATTTCTTTCTAATATCTCATCTACTCTCAGTTTAAAGCCACAAAGCAAGTATTTCTTTAATGTAATTTCAAACTGTAAATATATGTTACAGTGCATATATAAGTGCACTAAAATATGGTCTAAAAATAGTACAAGACTCACACATGCTCCTAATGACAGCGGTATTAACAAGGAAGACGTGTAAATTTTCACAGTTTATTTCTGAAGGATGACTAATTTTGGCAATAAAATTCAGCTAGTCTCTTGGATTTTAAAACATAATTTTTTTCCTGGTTTTTGTTTTGTTTTTGGTCTTTTTAGGGTCCCACTGGTGTTCCTGGAAACCCAGGTCCACGGGGACCAAAGGTATATAAAATATATTATTTCTGGTTTAAAAAAAAAAAAAAAAATTAAAATGGTAATTTGCATTTTCCGACTTCTTTTAATGGAAAGCCTTGTACCTTTCACAGGGAGAAAGAGGACTGCCTGGTGTACAGGGAGCACCTGGGGAGATGGGGCCCCCTGGAATAGGCATTCAGGGATCACCAGTAAGTATACCAATGCCTGGAATCCGGGCTTCTCGCTGTGCATCACTGTGAAACTGCAGTAAGCAAACTAAGCATAGTAAACAGCCATGCTGTGAACTCCCTTCTGACTTGACTCACAACTCTCAGATTGTTTCACGTGTTGCTGTGCAGTTTAAATTCAAATATGAAGCAAGTTGATACAGTCTAAGGCATTCATACTGAATAACTTGAACAGCAATAGCTGTTTCAGTTATTCAGCTTGTTTCCCAAGTTTCTTTCTTTCTTTTGCCTTTAAATAAAGCCTTCTGCAGTATCTTCAGAGTTTTCAGTAAAAAAATTTGCTGATATTGGTGGTGTAGATGGTTGGGTGCTATGTGAGTTGTACTTCAGTAAATAAGACAATCTCTCTTCAGTCCAGACTGAAGAGCTGTATCAGCTGATACATTCCAGTTTAGGGACAGTACTCTGGTATAGAGAGAAGATGTTTTTGAAAGCTGAATAGAAATTCACAGTGAGTTCTTAATCTAAAATAACCCTTAAAAATATTTTTTCAGTCAAAATATTTTCAAATCTGAATTTTAAAAATTATCCATTTATATCTAAATTTGGTTTTATTCAAATGCTCATCAGCATTTTCTTAGGAATCTCCTGGCTAAATAACAATTTTCACCACAAATCATAAATTTTTGGAATTGCTTGCTCTTAAAAACGGGCCTTAGCATAGTCTTGAATTCTTTAATTTTAACAAAATTACATTTAGTTTTAAAGCCAAACCTTAGAATGAGTCTTTCTCACAATGAAAACTGTACCTGTATCCCACATTCAATATTTTTTAATGGAGTTCATCTCCCTTATACCAGAAAGTGTAACTACTGATTATTTGGAGTTTTCTTGCAGGGTCCTATAGGTCCAACTGGATCAGCAGGTATGCAGGTAGGGTATAAGTTTTGTCCTTAATATAAAAAGCATTGATTTAATTTAAGAATTTTACAAGAAAAGTATTTTTATGTCCTAAATTACCTTTCCTGCTCTTAGGGCCCTAGGGGACCGCCAGGGTTACCAGGAACTCCAGGTACCCCTGGTATTAATGTAAGTGACAGTTTTATATATATACAACAAAAAGTAATGTGTCTCTCATCAATGATTAAAGGTCATCAATTTTTACATTTGTTTCTAGGGCACTCCAGGAAGAGATGGAAAGCCAGGACTACCCGGCCCTCCAGGTGATCCTGTACGTATAGAGAGAAAGTTTGTGTATTTGCTTTGTTGCAAGTATTTTAAATTTAAAGGAGGTGAATAGCATAACAAGTCTAGGAGAACTGGTGATATGAATGATAAAGTGGAAATACTTTCTTGGGAAAGACAGGAAAACAGTTATGTCACATACTTTTGCCTCAATAAAACTTTGAGACTGTCTTCATGATGTTTTTGTAAGCAAGCAAAAAATGCTTAGAATTACTTGCCATATAGTTGATGCTTATGAAAAATTATGGATCTGAGTATCTATCAGCAGAACTGTCAAATTTAGAAAGAGAGGTCTCCCCCATGCTCAGTTCTTGTCAGTTAAAATCTCATCAGATTTAATTTTATTAGGGTAAGTAGATATAAACTCTGAAATTGGACTGGGAAAGATTGCTGGCTTTTTGAAGATATAATCGAAATTCAAAGGCCATCTGAAGTCAACAAGATTTAACTTGACACAGACTTAATAAGGAAAAACAAAATCCGTAAGTAGAATACATCTAGAAGGCACAGTGCATTGTAAACTAAATACAAGTAAAATATTTGATGCTGCTATTAAATAGACAGGTCTAAATTATAAAACTTAGTAACAGGAGCATTATTGTCTTTTGCTGTCTTGAAATACCCTTCTCTTTGGAAAGAATGTTTTTTTAAAGGAAGGTGTAGCAAGCAAGAGTGAGTCTTGAGAATTAAGGCCATTTTAAGGTTTTCAAAATCCTGCTATATATCATACACTTAGAGTTTGGCACGCAGAGTTGTGACTCTTGAGTGTTTGTGCAGTTGGACTGGACTCGCCATACTTAGAGAGCAGAGGAGCTGTATGGCACAAACGTGGTAGGCTTACTCTTGTACCTGGTGTGCTCTTGCAACTGGATGTTGGCACCTTCCACACTAAGGGTTTGGGGTCCTGTACCATAAAATGATATAGCAGCTAAAATAAGAATGCTAGAAAAAAGGAGAGCCTGGGGAAATTACAGTTCTGTAGTCCGGCAGGAAGACCAACAAGTAACCTTGTAATAGCCTGACTAGCTGTAAAACTTTTGTTAGAAGGAGAAGGAAGAAAAGCGTGTGGTAGTTGTTTTAAAGTCTTGCTACAGATTTTTAAGAACATGTGACACTGTCTATATGCAGTTTACATCTGTGCAGAGGATGAACTTCACACCTTACCTAGTTATGTCCTTAGGTTGTGATAGGTGGTGATGTCTCACCCTAGAAAACTCATCAGCCTGCTTTCAAAGTTGGGGGTGCTACCCTCTGAGTGGTGTACTCCCAGTTATGTTTATGGTTAAGTATGTTCAGCAGTGTGTCTCCTAAGCTGATATTTGAAACCCATTGCTATTAACCAGGAGTTTTTCTGATACACTACAAAAGTGCTTACGTTTTGTTTTTCAAGATGGAAACTATTGAAACAGACCTAACAAAACCAGTTTACATTGGCCTAATTTCATAGTATGCCCAGGGCATTTTTTTATTTAGCAATTGCCAGAAGAAATCAGCATTGGTAATTGGAGAGTTCATTTGTGAGTGAAGCTGATGATAACAAGGGCAATGAGTTTTTGCAGGGAATCTTTAAATATGAGTTTAATGGCAGGTCTTGAAAATCTGAGACTTGCTGCAGTAAGTGTAATCCTATTGATTGATCTTTAAATGGGTTAGCTTTAGTAGCCAATTTAGCAGTGGCACCACAGAGTTATGCACTAATTCTTAACATTTAAAGAAAGGACAAAATGCTCGTGTTGCTGTAGCTGGATTATTTCTGGTATCTGAGCTAATTTATGGAAGTTACCTTTGGCATCTCCAGAATTTGTGCTGCAGTTGATGGTAGAGTCAAAGCCTAGGAGAAAGGGGAAGGAAAACAATTGAAGATAATCAAGTGAGAATAGTCTGTGACACTTTCCAGTTGTGTTAAGTAGTTGCTGATATGCAACAAAACCATCAATATTAGTATGTTCAGGAATTACGCTGTTGTCATGGTTTAAGAAAGTTCTTTAAAATGTAACAAAGACTTATAATTGTGAGGTTGGATAGACAGCAATATTTAACTATATTCGAAACCTCGTTTTTAATTTTGAGTTTTCATTAAACAAATAGCTTCAACCAATATATATATATATAAAATCAGCTCTATTTGTAACAATATAAACTTTAGAAGTAATGAGAACACATCATAATTAGTAATGTGGTGCAAAATAGTAACTGCAGCTGCCTTTTTAATTTCAGGTTGCACTGCCACTTGTGGGAGACATGGGTGCTATACTGAAGGTAAATCTCTTCAGAGGTTAAATATATACGTTTGCTATAAATGTGCTTTTTAAACAAAAATATGCATTTAAAAGTTTCTATAGGTTCAATTCTGACCCATGGGGCTAGCCTAAAAAAATTTTGTGATTTTTGTAGATTTTTTTATTTGTTTTCTAAAAATATGCTAGGTATGTATTTTATAGGAATTTTGTGCCTATCCAACACATCAATACACAGCATAAATTGTTACAAATATACCCCATTCTCCACTTCTACTTTTTAGCATTTGTTTCAGTAATATACCAAATAGGGAAAATAGTCTAGAATGTCTAAGATATTATTTTGAAAAACAACAAAATCTGGAGTGCTCAAACCTAAACACAGGTGTCTGGGACTGCCTAAAATGAAGTAAAATATGTTTAAGAGAGTGGGGTTTGAGAAGGTTTGAGAGAGTGGGGAGAAACAAGGAAGACTCTCTGAACAAATATATTGTTTAGAAGAGAGCAAGGACTGAAGAGAAGGCTTTGGGGTAAAATGTAGGCATGGTCAGAAAGGCAGGAAGGAAGCAGTCTGCATAAATTGGTGTGCATGGATCAGATCTATGTAACAAAAATGGTTATTTGTCACTTTACTTTCTGTCTGTTCCTCAGGGTGATCCTGGCACAAGAGGTCCTCCAGGCATCCCTGGTAGAGAAGGGCCAAAGGTAAGTTTTGAAGAGAGTACTTTTCATTTCTTTGGCTCTTGTTAAAATAAAAGGCCAGATTCTTATCTCTGCCAGCCTTGACTTTCTTGTCTGATCCCTACCCATGTGATATCAGAGCAGCCTAAATGTTCAAACGATTTTTGTGGTTCAGCCCTCATCATGAGTCAGTTTGCCTTCTCTCTAAAAAAAGTGAACAAAATAGCCTGAGTTGAGTCCTACACCAGGATAGCTCTTCTGTGTCTTGCCTCCTTTAAAGTTAGCTCAGATTTGACTGTCAAGTAGTGCATTGTTATCTGTAGACTTATTTTAGGTGAGTCAGTCACGCAAGAATTCTGTGGTGAAGGAAACTTCCCATGTCTCCCCCAAGTGTGCAACAGCTGAACCACCCTGTGCTTTTGCACTCTGTTCCCATGACAATAACACAGCTGTTTCACTGGGACTTGAAGTTTCACTGACATCAATCAAAATCCTGCTGCACTGTAATCAGATCAAATGCCACATGCTTTGGCATCTTCTATCATTGAGTCTAATTCCATGAAAGTGAACTTTCTCCATTTCAGCAAGCATTTTGAGCTCGTTTGTCTTAATGTCTCCATCAGGCCTTTTGACTAGTTTACCTGCTAGGTACAAACCACTCGTTTCCTTTCACCTCACTGGGAGTCATATTTTAAAGCTTTTAGGTAGTTTTGAGCCTTTTTTTTTTTTTTTTTCTGCTTTAGGTTCTATGGCTGTTAGGGCTTCATAGTAATATATATTAAATGCGGGTCATAAAATGCCCTATAGAACATGAAATTCGTTGTTTTCTAAAGGAAGTATTTGTTTGAATGTTATGTTTTCGTAGGGAAGCAAAGGTGAACGTGGATTTCCTGGGCTTGCGGGAGAGAAGGGCGATGAGGTACAAGTACTTCATTTCTACAGCAGCTGCATTCTTGTCTGAACCTGAGTAAAGACCTAGACTGAGAATGAAATGCACAGGATGCTATTCAGTTCTTTAAAAGTGCTGAGATAGTCATGTATTGCTATAAATAGCTCTCAGTTCTGAATTTTCAATAAGATTAACTGTTATTATTCAATTAAATAACATCTATTTAATTTTTGTCTGTGAATTTTTGCTCATTTGTATATATTAAAGCCTCTCATACGTTTTCATTCTAATTCTTAAGAGTACAGCATAGAGCAATAAATAGGCACATGCCTAATAGTTTCAGAAAATGCTTCATGTTTATAACATATCTGCTTTCATTTTGTTAGAGCGCCTTTAAAATTCATTTTCAAAAACATTCCATTAGGCAAATACTCTGATGGGAACAGTCATAGCAGCAATTACTATTAAGTGGAAACTGGAAAATGTTTGAAAAGGCTGAATTCAAAGTATTTACAGTATTTTGCATGATATACCCAAAATAGCTTCTGTAGATTTCATTTTAAATTGAAATATTTGCAGTTAACAGTTCAAGAGCAATCTCTGTTAAGAAAAAAAAAAAAAAAAGGGAGAGAGAGAGAAAATCACCAAAGCAGAAGCTATTAAGAAAATTAATCTGGATAAATAAAAGAATTTCCTAGTGGCCTTAACCAACTGAAGGAGTTAAAATAAGTAGTTTGTTACAAAACATGTGGTGAACAATTTGAAGTTCTGAAATACTTAACTGACACTGTTAAACACTGTGCTGTTCTCTTGTAATCAGGGAATGCTGGCTACAAGACACGGGACCTGGAGAATATGAAACACGTTTAGAGTGTATTGATTGCGGGGTTTGCAATTCATTATGATCATTTTACATTTCTTTGTCACTAAGGCCATGTAGAGTAGTAGAATGAGAATCATTTTCAAAAATATCTGTGTTTGTCAGGAGCCTTGGCTTTGAAATGTAAAGAGTTATATGAGGAAAAAAAACATGCAGCAGAAGCATTAAATATGTAATACTGCTAGTGTTTTGCCCCAGAGTTTAGCATGTTGTCAGCCTAAAGTATCATGCTTATTTTTCCTTTTGTTTTACACAATATATAGAGCTCATTAACTCTTTGCTTCTTATCAAAGCAAGAGCTTCCTGAGGTTGAATTCAGAACATATTCCCTGAAATGGGGGAGCAGCCATAACCAAATTTCAGGCAGAATTTTACTAAAAAATACATGGGAAAATAACACGTCCTTTGTGTGCCCTACAGGATATCTGTACAATTCAGTCCTAGCAGGCTGAGGCATTAGTGAAACAATTTCAACAATTCAAATACTATTTAACTTCTGAAAACCAAGTGAGATGTTTCAGGCAATTAATAGGGTAATAATAGAACAGCAAGTTTATAATTGGCATTTAGAGTTTTTTAAAGGACTCTAGGGTAAATTCATAGTAAATTTTTCATTAACTCAGTGTGGTGTTGTGCTGTATTAATAAATTAGCTACTCACAAGCTTCTTCACTGTTTCAGAGCTTATTACCTGCCTTAGCTCTGATATTTTCATTGTTCAGCAGTAACTTTTGATTATGACATTGTGAGGGTGCAAGTGAACTTTTTTGTCAGAATCACATATGAAAGAGCTTACTAAATTTAAAAGTAACTTTTTTTACAATTTTTTTAAAAAATTGCATTTATTTTCAATGTTATGATTTGGTTAGCATGGAAATATGAAGAAAGTTTGAGAAGCCCACCTGAAGCTCTTTGAAATGCACTCATCAACTTCCATATGCTTTTAATATATGCCCTTTAATCTTTGTTGAAGCTTAGTTCTCTTCCTTTCAAAAACATGCCTTTTTTTCAGGGGAGGATTTTCCTAACATCAGACAAGAATTGCAGAAAACGTTCCTTTGCCTTCATATTAATTTTCCATGTGACTGTACCATCAGAGTAAAGTAATTAAAAATGAACAGAGCACATCTTGCCACTGTGAAAAGCTGCAGAGGTGGATCAACGTCCTCTGCGTGTGGAAGCAAGAAAGGGAAATCAATGTCTCTCCCTAACTCCACATTTTCCCTGATTTATTTCTGTCTGAAGTTTTTCCCTCAGTCTCTCCCTCAGAGGGCCTGTTTCAGGGCTCCTGACCTCTGTAGCTTTCTAGACTGCCTCCTTAGCCATTCCTTCTTAAACACTGCATTTAACAGGAGAAATACACCTTTTTCTTGTCAGAGGATGGACAGATAAAATCAATCTCTGCTGGGAGGTATCTATTTTCCTTCATGGACTATAGGGAGAACCAAGAGTGGTTAGCTCTCATTAGTACATGTCTTTTACATGGCTAAAATTGCACCTAAGCCTGGTTTGGCAGAGGAAAGACTTCCAGTGGCATCCAGGCTTGTCTCAAATCCCATCTGTATTTACTGTAGTAATATGCAATACATGTATGTTTAGTAAGTGGATACCAGAGTCAATCAATTTTACAGGCAATCAAATAGAATGAAAGCAGGAAAGTAGTTCATTAAATACTGTGTAAAATGTCATGTTCCATTATCAAAAAAAGCAAAATCTATAAGTCAGGCAAAAGACACCATTGCATTTAGATAGCATCAGGAAACATTGAAAAATCTGAGTAAATGTCTTCTCACCAAAAAAAAGAGCCTTTTAGTGATAAAAAATAGAAAATTAATCTCTAAGGAAAAGTCAGATGTCCTGTTCTTATCTACACAACTAAAGACAAAAAGATTTACGAGACATAAGATAACAGTGTGAAAGGTTGAAGGACAAGTGGGGTTTATCACTCAAGCAAGAAGTTGCCTCTAACCTTGTTCAATGATAATCTCTTCCCTGCATGTCAGGATGTTGGTTTTTTTCATTACTAAAAGTAATGCATACCTTTTAGAAGAAAATGCATTTTAATATAATTGTAATACTTCTGGACATGCTGAATATAAGTATTTTTGATGTAAAAGTGGGAGAGGAACTAGACATGTGCTCTTTTAATTTCCAGGGTCTTCAAGGTGCTCCTGGACTGCCAGGCATACCAGGACCCAGTGGACCATCTGTAAGTGTTTGGTATCACCTGTGATCTAATTTATCTCTGCAGAGGTTGCTGTAGCTGCCTAGTTTCTTGTCCTTTCTTTTGTCTTTTAGGACAGTAACAATAAAACCTTTCCCATACTGGCTCTAATAAAGTAAACTATGTTAGTGTTGATGTTACTGAAAATACTGTCATGCTCTGGGCTCAAAGTTTATGTAACTTAAATAGGTTTGAAGTTTTAGCATTACTAGAGAATCTGTGAGGTTACATGACTTACAATGTGCACACTCCCACTGAATTATGTCTTTGTACCCAAGTTATAGTAACGTTACTAATAAAAATCTAAAAATAATTCTAGCTAGTAATTCTGCAAAAATTCAGTGCTGAAACCAAGTAATTAGTTTCATTCTGATTTTTTGTTCTGTAATTAATTGGTTTCACAATTTAAAAACAAAGTATGAAACTAAGCTGACAGTATTTAAAGATACTGAAATAAGTCATTAGAATTTTTGATATTATTGGCAAAAGTCCTCTTCAAAATTTTTTCAAATTTTATTTTTTACATATTGAGTGGAGTCACGTTAGTTAGTATGATCATTATTCATTCCTAGGTTTCATGACAATACTAATGCTTCTTTCAAAAACTGTAGCACATGTAGGAAGTTTAATGTGAAATATATAAACTGGCATTTTAGCAGTAATGCATGATTTTTAGCAGTATCAAGATGTGCCAGTTACAGTCAGCACATTTAGTTTGCCAAGGTGAAAATACAACTGCAAACACAAGTTTTACCCTTCAAAGGACTTATCCGAAGGACACAGCTGTTGTATCAGACAGAAGAGAAATATTTAAACCTGAAGAAGAAGCATAATTAGGTTTAAATGACCCTCAAAAAGCAAAAGTTTTAAAAACTTAGCGACAATGTAAGAATTCTGTGTTTCATTTTTTTCCTAACTAATATAAAGAATTCTGTGTTGTGCAGGGAGTCACAGGAAGACCTGGACATCCCGGTCCAGCAGGGGCAAAAGGCGAAAAGGTATTCCTTCTTTCTAGTCTTGGTAAAGATCTGTGAACGTTTTGCAATCCCATTACACTCCTGTGTTTTGGGGGCTTTGTTAACAAGTGCAAGAGTGCAAACAAGAATGTGATGTACATTTCAAATTTTTATTTGTGTCTTAATACAAGTACATTCCCCAAACAATGCTGTGCATATGGGTTTATACTTTGAATTGCAGTCCTTGTGGTGTATGCAAGTTGCAGAGAATGTTCTCTAGTTGTAAGGTATTATAAAAAGTTTAGGAAAGTGAACATGTGTTTGTGAAATCATCATCATCATCATGTCTGGGCTTCGTAAACGAAGATTTGGGAAGGACTCTACCCACGCTTACTACAAGCGTGGCTGCTTGGTCTGCTACTCATCAGTATTATACTCAAAAGTATTTGCATACTTTAAAAGTGCTTCATAAGTACTGAAAACTATTATTAGTTATTCTGAAAAAATGCATAATCTTCCTTTATACTTAATTTACACTTAATTTTATACTTAATTTACACTTTTGTAGCACTACTTTTTATCAAACCTATGTGTTCTTTTATCAGGCACTCAGTATTATCCATTGTAACTAAGAGGTCAGATTCTTTTCTTGGGTTCCTCAGATCAGAGAAATACAGCAGAGCCAAACTTACTTTGCTGCAAAATACTTTCTGGTACAAGTTCTTCATTTTGTATATGTATACAGCTGTGGGTTTTTTTCTCTATTACCTTGGAGTTTTCCAGGCATAACACTGCCACATCAATGTGTGGGATCCTACTAATACTCTACAAAACTCAGACTCTGTGTGAGTAAGAAAGGAAACTATTTTGTAAAGCTCTGAGATTATTTCAGTATAAAATTTGAATGACAGTTTTCTCCTTGCAGACCACAATAAGAAAAATTTACTCCAGTTATTTAATTTTTATATAACTGAATGCAAAACACAAGTCTTTGTTAGTTCCTTGTTCCCAATTCACACACAAGTGAAAATGAGAAGCCACTGCTCTATAATTTGTTCATCATTCAAAAAGGACAAAAATATGGCTGAAGAGTGTTGAAGTAAACTGAAATACAGCCCCAGTAATTTTCTCCTCCTTCCTTCATCGGGGGGACATGTTTGAGAAAATATCACAGAATATGCTTTCTAAAATAATAGTACTTTAATTCCCCAGGAAGTGTTCCAAACCACACTTTGGAGGCTGAGTTTCTATCAATTAGCAAGACCATTTGAAAATTATTCTAGTATAAACATTTAATTATAATTATATTTTTCTGGTGGCATTGAATACTTAGCTTGACTTTTGCCACCTTAGTAATTTTAAATATGTGACCAAAGGGTCTCACTGAGATATGTTTAATTCAACAAAGTCAGTGAAAAATTCTGACAGACTTGTTTCGAATTATACAGTGTTTTTAACTGAACTGTAGTGATAAGATTTTGAAAAGATTTTTGGGGAAATTTTGTATTGAAACCTTTGTAACTCTGTACTAGTCAGAGACCCCACCATTCTGCTGGGGAAAAATCTCAGCAGCTATATTTTTTCTTTAATATAAGCATTCAGTACACATCAGCAGAACAGGCTACAGATACAAGTAGCTACAGATTAATATTTTATAATAAAAACCAAAAATATGTTTATTATGTCTCTTAATAAAGAAGATTTTTTTAAAAAAAATCTCAATTTTTATTCAATATGTGTCTATGTAAACTGAACTTCTGAAACTGGAGCTCTTCTTTATTTACATATGAATGATCAACTGAGGACTGGCTTTTACAAAATAATATACAAAGCATAAAATGAATGTTAACTTTTATCTGCCAGTTGCTTAGAAATTCATATTAACAAATCTTTTTTTTCTTTTTTTTTTTATCTTCCTCTCCCTCCTGGTACCTATGAAATGTTTCACAACCCAGGTTACCGCTACTATTTTGCCATAAGGAAGTTACTACACATAAAGCAGCAACCAACTAACAAAATAAAAGACTGATACAAAGTAATGATTCATAATTTGCCTAAAACTTAAGCAGGAACTGGGCAGGAGAATTTATTCTTGATATTACCTACTTGTACTAACTGTATCTCTTGTTTATTGTCATTATGGTCATCATAGCTTGAGTAGGGAATAAATCTGTCCAGTTACAGTAAATAAAGTCTTATGAATCTCTTGCTGTACTAGGGTAGTGAAGGTTCTCCTGGGAAACCTGGACCACCTGGGCCTCCGGTGAGACATTTTGTTTTATATTTTGAATGTCATATTAAGAACAATATACCAGTGAGTAAAATGTAATGTAATAAAAGGAACCTACTGTCAATCTAATACATAGTAGTATTGCAGGATGGAAAAAATTTCTTTTTTCAAAATGTTTCTGTACTCCTTTTTTTTTTTTTTTCTTGTAATTCATCACTGAGGAAGTTCAGGTCACTAAAGCCATCCTAGAAACCTGGTCAAATTAGTTAACCTTGGTGCCCAATGTTATTAGAGTAATTTGAAAGCTTGGGTATTTGAGATCAGAGAACTCGGGGAACCTAGGGAAGGACTGTGGACTCCTAATTAAGGTGAATAGTACCTAACACAAAGTTTATCCTCCAGAATTATAATAATAAATACCAAAATATAACATACGCTGAGATTTACAGGTTTCTAGTTTTATCATTCAAAAAAAGTCCCAAGCTTCATTGGTATGTATCTTGTGTTCTTTTGAAATGTCTGGAATCTTTGACAAATTGAGAACAAAAAGTATATCACAGGCTTGCCAGCCTATAGGACTTGAACAGGACAATAATTCTGCCTTTATAATTCATAAATGACACTTACTTGGTTTTTATGCTTTAAAGGGTATGCCTTACAATGAAAGAAATGGAATGAGCAGCTTATATAAACTGCAGGTATTTTTCTTTAATGTTAATTGTGTTTTTTTTCAATTCACACCTAATTTTGGCCCAACTCAACCTTTAAACTTGCTGTTTCAGGGAGGTGTGAGTGCTGCTAGTTATCCCGGTCCACCAGGACCTCCAGTAAGTATTATCAGAAATCTAATTTCTAACAGCTAATTGACATAGTAATAGGGAGGTTAGTTGGTTGTGTGGAATTTGATTTTATATGTGAAAGATTGAAAAAATAAGTATATGAGCAAGTGATATAAAGTCTGTGAAATTATGCTTATTAAGTATTTAAACATATTTTAGAGAGTAATGTCTTTTGATTTAAGTATTTTGTCCTAGCAGATAAAGGCTGCAGAAGTGGTACAGGATTTTTTATTGGACTCCTTAGTGAAAGTATTCTAATATCTAAAAACATGTCATATTGTACTTATAGTTTGTGATGGCATAGCTTTAATTTGTGAATTAAATTTGGTGCCAGAAATGAGAATCTCATGAAGTCTGATCTGAGTTCTGTCACTGATTCACTCTGTGTAGCTACAGTGCAGAAAAATGTGCAAAACCAGGAAATATATTGTGGCAGTAATACAGGGCTGGTGTCTTCCACACTGCGGAGTGCAGATGCACCACTTTGCAGCTGGACACTGATGCTTTGGTTCTGTGGAGCCAGAGATACTGTGCACTTATTTTACATCATCCTCCCTGTTAGCATCACAAGCAGGTTCTACCGTTTTGAGGTGATTGTCATTTTGGTAACCACTTAAAAATGTTGTAGCCATCCGTGAAGACTTCGTCCTTACATTATGTGCCATTTATGTTCATGGGCTGGCACCAAAGTACAGAGCTGTCTTTCTCTCTATCCTGGAACAGCAAAACAAAACCCAAATATTTTTAAGATTTTATACTAAGTTAATCAGCTTAGGGGGCTGGAATTAATACTGATTCTAAATGCACTGCATTAGCAAAGTGTACTCATGATGTAGTCATAAAAAATATCATCTTTTTGTGTAAGACATTCTTTAAATGTGTTTCCACTTTGGTTTTCTTTTCTGCAGGGTCCAAAAGGAGATCCTGGAACAGTGGTATGTATGTCCTTTTTCTGGTCTTAACAGAAAATTCCCCAAGCAGTTTGACACATGATAGTAATTACAAGGGTAGAAGAGTCTATTTACGTTCTTTAGTGGGTAGCTTACTTTCTGAAGAATTAGTACACCTGAAAAAGCCTTTTTAATTGCCAGGCTTGTGATTTTTGCAATTTTGGTAAATAGTTCTAAGTGAAAACATAATGAATGACTGAACATAGTACTAACTGCTTATGGATTCATCTCTGCTGAACTGTTTCTGGATATATCTAAGACCAGAGAAGGTGAAATAAAGGCAGAAAATATCTTTGGAGCTATTAGATTGTTCTCAATATTAAATTTGAAAGTGATAATGGTCAAGGGACAGTCTGTGCCACGTCATGCCAGCTAGTAACAACTAGAAGTTGATGTTTTCTTTGAAAATGGCACGATGGCTACTTACAGTATGATCACATTGCTTCTTGTGAGCAAGAGGATGATGATCAGTAGGAGCCACTATACCTTTCAACTGTGCAGTTTGACATTCAAAAGCACAAACTTTTTGATTTATTTTTTTACACTGAACAGTGTTATGTCCTTTTCACATGATTGTTCTTTAAAAATTATGAGGAGGGGAAAGACAAGTAGGGGAAGAATCTTGAGCAGTTGCATAGGGCTAGCTGCCAGCAGAGTGTAGATCCAAACCCTGAAGGGGTGTACATTTTCTAAAGTCCTTAATGCATGTGTGTACCTTGCCTTTATAATAGAGAAACTGATCTTGCAGTGTGTTGCTACAGTTCCTAGACTTGAAGGTGGCAAAGTTGAAACTCACAGGTATTGTGTCTTGATGGCTGGACATCAGTGAAAATATCCAAAAGATAATAGTAACACTTGAGTATTGATGGTTGAGTCCAAAAAGTATGATAGTATCAAATACCATTTTAAATGGATATTGTTTTAAAAATTGGATAAGTGCTTCCACAACAGTTAAAATTCCAATAAATTTTGTAGTTATTTTTTGAGTATAAAGAATGTCACATAACTGCAGAATGATTGTTACAGCACTATAACACTGCAAAACAATGAAACAGGTGCTGTTCCTTTGTGGTTGGTGTGGTAGAACCATGTCCAGCAGGCCTCATTTGAACTTCAGGCAATATGACTGAAATGGGATGAGTACCATTTGTCAGCTAGAACCATAAATCAGTAGAAGCCGAGATGGTTAGGAAAGAAAACTGCCCAGACATGCTGTGTTCCCCATGGTCTGCTGGTAAATTGTCTACTTGACAAAGATCAGGAAACCCTGAAAAGTATTGGAGAGATCATTTTTGAAACAAACTCATGTCCCTTCTGGCAAAGGAAATAACATCTCTGCCTGCTACTACTGAAACAAATTACTGCACGCTTCCATTCAGGAGTTCATTCAACCACCAGAAGCTGACATTTGACCTCTTCAGCTGCTGTCCTGTCTTCAAATTGTTAATCTTGGGCACAAGAAATAAGGAGATGGTTCAGCCAACATCTTGAATGCATGGTAATAAGGAATCAGGGTCAGAGGAGAACACACAGATTGTTTAAATGTCACTGGAGACTGACCTTGTCTGAAACCATCAGGCCACAATATTTGGAAGATGAGGATGAGTGTCCATATGTCTTCAGTATCAGTGTGAATTCACTGAGAAGTGTCTCTACTCATGAAAGCAGCATGTCAGTACCATTTAGATGTACCTTTTTGCTACCAGTGAAGGCACAGTATCTACACAAATACAGTAGCAGAATTAAGTGCAGCTAGCTCACACTGACCCAGCCGAGATCAAAGTGGTATAGGAAAGTAATATCTTTAAGAGCTGGCTTGAACTTCATCTGTCACGAAGGTGCATAATCTCCACTCAGCCAACTTGTGCAGGGTTTGGGAATATGTTTGATTCCTTGCCAAGTGTTAATGGAAAGTCAGCTACATGAAAAAGTACATTTTGATCTATGAACCAGTGTGATAACTGTGCTTCTCAAAGACAAGAAGAAACCCAAACAAAAACCCCTCAGCAGTGACAGCAAAACATGGAGTTTTGGGATAGTTTCCTAAAACAGTTGAATAATCATTTTCAAAAGAACTCGCAAAGCCTCTTTTTTTTCACCATAATGCCCAGAAGCTGAAGACACTTTCTGTATCAGCATCCACTTCCTACTCAGGAAACACCAGCTACCAAACAGAGTTTAGGTGTGGAAAGAGAGATCTGTCAGAGACTTCAGGAAATCCAGACATCAATTTACTGTGGCTTTTGATTTAACTGACAATTGCTGAAATACTGGAATTGTTGGCTGTATTTTAAATCTCCATGGTAAATTATCAATTTTCTTTCAAAAAACAATTAATAGGGCTTCCCCTCTCTACATGGTAACCTGATTTCTCTAGTGGAGCATGTTTCTGGTTTTCTTTCAAACTTGAAGACCTACCCAGGGATCCAGTCTGTGCATCCCTTGCTGCAGAGTGACCTTTGTTCAGGGAACAGAGTACTGAAGTGCTTGGAGGTTGGTTCTCTGATTGACAGTGTATGCTTACATCCCAAGGCTCTGCTGCCTGGAGGTGCTTTAGAGGTGACCTTGGCTTGCAAGAGCACTGAAGTGGAGTCTTCTGGATTACGTTCGTCATCAGAATTAAACCATTGATCCAAATATTCACACAGTGCCTCTGAGAAAAATGTAATTTGCAGATCAGTAAAACAGAGTATAACAAAATCTGTTCACCTAATAACTGGTTAGCTGTTTTACTAATCTCAGGTTAAATAATCTGCTGTTGCTTGCTGTTCAACATTTCTCAAGTAGAGTACTGAAATTCTAATGCATACAATCCTTTCTAATTAAAAAAAAAATAAAAATCAGGGGGACCCAGGACCAATGGGCTTACCAGGACTGGAAGGACTCCCGGGGGAAAAGGTAGGACTCATAAAAGAAGTCATGGCTTCTTCTTAGTGGACACTACTTGCAACTAAATGTTTTCTGAAACCATGTTTGAATTTTTTTTGTGTATTAACATTTCTGTGTGAAAAATCTTGGCATATTTATCTATACTTTTTTGCTTTACTGTGATATATACTCGCCCAACATAACATTTCATTTTCTGCAAATGGAAAACTCTGTGTGGGAGGTCCTGTAATATTTTGTTGTCTTAACTTGGTGGAACACTGCTGTGCTTGATAGTAATATAGTTAACATGTTTCTATGTATGGTCACTAGTTCCTGTTCTCTATCGAACATTGTCTTATGCTTGCATTCCATCTGTCTTGTTGTCAGCCTTTTGCTTGCTAGTTGTGGAGGCCAGTTATGAATTTAGCTTGTCATGAAATGCTAAAACTGTCAGTATTTTGGTATTCGTTTCTAAATATGGCAAAGTACAAAACATCAGAGAAATGAAAATATCCATAAATATGTTTTCTGTCAGCAAAACCAGTTTGATTTTGCCCATAAATTTAAGAAGAAAAATGAGTAAATTCTTTTGCAAATGAACTATTTTTTCAGCTTTTTGAATTACATTATCCAATGACTTCATAAAAAAAATAGTTTACTGAAACATTTTTCACCAAAAAGCAATGTAAAATAAAGTTTCTCTCTCGATATCTCTACGCATTACTCCTACTTGTGCAAAGTGATGAGTGACAAGATCTAAGGTAGATGTTTGAATTATGTGAGATGATTCTTGCTCTGTAATACTACAATTTACAAGCAAATAAAGACTAGTCTGATTTCAAAGTGAACAAACACAGGGAGATATTACAGGTCTAACTGAGACAAAGTGGGGACAGGAATTAAATAAAGGGAATAAGCAATGGATCAGATTGTATAAACCAGCTAAGTGAGTGTTTGGACCTTTCCCAAAGTAAAAATATCTTTTCCTTAACTAAATTTGGTCAAAATTCCACATTTCTGGTGCAAATAAATGAACGGAATCGTGGAGCCTGCCAGTCCCAACAGTATAATACTGGTTTTTAATATAGAGCTATTATTCACCTTTGTGCAGCAGAATTTCATCTTCCACAGACAAATGTTGGCTGTAATTTCATGATAATTTCATGAACTGGTTTAAGAACTTTTTGTCCTCTGGATAAAATGTCCCTTCCCTCAGCTGTGCTGACGCAGTGGTTTGTGAAGCCATGCTGCAAAACACATTGCTGAAAGGACCACAATAAGCCTTAAAAAAAAAGAAAAAAAGTTGCAAGAGAAGTGTTAGGAATTTTCAGTTTTGTTGTCATGGCCACCATACAGGGAAAACACCACAAGTTCTGAGTCCAGAATAACCACTGGACAGTGTGCAGGGCTCCAGACAACACGCCCTGCCTGATGCAGGTACTCAGTGCTCACTGTTCCAGAGGTGCATGTTGTGTCCCTCACTGAGGGGCGAACGTGCATTAAGGGACTTCTCCGAGCCTCCACAGCAGGAGAGGTTGAACTGTGGCCTGTAAGCAAGTTGGTTCCTCTGGACATGAGGTCACACCTTTAACTTGTCACAGAGTTAAGTGTTTCTAATTACCAGCATTATCACTGTGCACCTGAAAAAAATTATGAGAATGAGACAAACCAGCATTAGTTATAAGAGCAAAAACCAGAAATACCAACACTCCCTGAGGCTCTTCTGCACAGCAGAACATGGCTGTAGCTATGCTGGCAGAGCTTTAGCAGATCTGCTTCAGGTAATATAAACTCATCTCAGAAAAATATTTGCTTGTTAGCATGGCTGTAACAGTACCAGGACTTTTCTGACATGAATATAGAAACTAGGACCCTGATTTTTTCTTACATTTTTAACCAGCGTTACAGTAGCAAAGTGCAGTGCTGCAGACCAACACATGTCAGCAGTGGGTTAGAGCAAATACCACTGTGTGGATTTTACCACTGTTGACCTCTGTCTGCTTTGGTTTATAGACCTCTCAAGAAAGATGAATTTGTGCCCATAACTCATCATCTCCAGCAAAAAAATACCCCACTGTCTTAGCTTAAAGCATGGATGAAGGTGGCTGTATGCTAAAAGGAGAAACTTTGCCCGGAGAGGGCAATGGCACAAGCAAATTGAGGATGCTGACTTTTAGTAAATGAATGAGAGGGTTGCAGGAAGGCAAAAACTTATTTGAAAGACACATCTTAAACACGGGGATGTTGACATGAAAGTGAATTACCCTGTGTGAATTTTGGTCGTTGTCATGACCACAAATTATAATTATTTGGACAACTTCAGATAAGTCAGGGACTTTCCATCCCTTTTCAAGGGAGGCCTGAAGCAGAATCAAAGGGATAGCATAGAAACATAATATAAGAGAAGCTAAACAAAGGATTTTGGTTACTTGCTCAAGTTTGTAAAATGAGCCAGTGGCAGAGATAAATATTAGCATTTGGCAGAGCCTGGCTCTTGTCCTCGTTTTCAGTTCACTGAATAATCCTTACTCAGGTTTTAATGGAAATCCACAAACAAACTTCTGTTTTGATTGTTGCCATTTCAGTATAGATTTATCTTTTCTTTAGGGTGACCGTGGACCAGCTGGCACACCAGGAGTAGCAGGGACACCGGTATGTATATTCATTAAAGAAAACTCAGTTTTTTAGAAGCTGAAAAAACAGGTCAAGCAAGATGCTAAGCTGTAATCTCTATTATTGTGGGACATGAGTGCTGGGCTTATACTTTATAGGCAGGTAGGAAGATTGTGTTTTCCTAAAGAAATTAGATTTTTAATAGCACTGAGGGTTCATATTATTATTAAAATGATAGGAAGGAGTGTTGTGAATACATGATAAAACTGGAATTTTAAGCTGCTTAGGTAGGAAAGAATATAAGATTCTTCTCATTGCCTCTATTTATTATAGATAAAGACTTTTTCTATGTTCATGGGCATGCACAAATTTCTGAGCATCTTTCTATCACAAAGAGAAATTATGAACACTAGTTATTGCAATCCACAAGGATCTGCATATCAATTCAATCAAATATTTGCTTTAGGGGAATGCTTTGTCAGCTATTGATGTGTGGTATTCAGAGAGGTTTCTGAAAGTCATCCAGAAACTTTGTTGTAGGTGAAAGTAAATGTAACTAATGATAAATTGAAATTATAATTATTCATTTGTGTTCCTAGAGGAAATGAATGCATTCTGTTGCATTCACAGTTTAATAAAAAAGTTTATCCATATTTCAGGAGGCAATATGGAGCTATTTTTATGCAAATAGATTTATTATTAAATTTGGGCAGCTACCAATCCATTTAGGAGCTGTTTAAATTATAAATATGTGTTTCATGAAATAAAAAGAAGTTTGTGTCTATGCACTCCCATTTCCATTAGCCACTGATTTAGTCTATTTACTGTGAGTTCTAAGAGAGAACATGATCTTAAACAGCTTAATTTCATTAGGTTCTCCTAAAGCAAATTGCACATTTAAGGGAAAAAGAGTAGTAGTTCTCTGAGTTTTATAGCAGATGTAAGAGTTTCAAAATTTGTAGCTCTGAAATATATTTCACACTGTGAATAATAATGCAGTAGCTGGTTACGATTATCATAATTGTTCATTCCTTATGTATTTCCAAGTCATTGGATGTTCTCTATTCAAGTTGGATATGAAATATTTAATGAGGTCCCTTCATCACTGATGGAGTTGCATTCTGTTGATTATATTTAATTCTAATAAAATCCACTGAAATAAATTATTTCCTCCTGAAATTAATTGTTTCCTTTTATATTTTATGCTAAGCATTTTTAATTAACAAATTAGTAGACATACGAGGAACAACTTTTTCAGTGGCCTAGAAAGAGTGTGAAACATATCCACATATTTTACTGGAAAATAATTCATCTTCCTTACCTGTCATTATTCCCTAGATTGAATAGTGGACTCTTTTTCCCATCTGAGAATATAAACCTCTTATTTACACTTTGGCACTTTGCTAAGATTGCTGGGATTATCAGGGAAGCTTGGGCTGAGATTCTGCAAGCATTGCCATCAATGTCTATTTCCTCAGCATGAATCCTCAGTCCTGTTGTTCCCAAAGTTGTCACTGATCTTTTCAGTTAAAAAAGTTGTTAAAAGAAAACCATTATATATATACATATATATTTAAAGAGAGAAGAAGAGACATTTAAAATCAGCATCTAAATGATGAGATGAGAGAGGATTGTGAATTCTGAATATAAAACAAAAATAAAAGTGGCCAAAAAAGAGCATGAAGAAAATTTGCAAAAGGCAGTAATAAAGTCACACACGCACAAAAAAATTAGGACTAGGCAGGACCTTAATCTTGATTTTACATATACAGTGATAAACTTTGATCTGCCTATGACTTCTCATTATGGAAATCATGGTGTTGTAAAAGAAAACTTCATGAAAATATTATCTCAGTATTCAGAAAGTGTAAAGAAAACCCAGGGATTGAGTAACGTTGTACAAAAGAGCAAGATTTTTCATTAAATAATGAACAAGAACATGAATATTTCATTCACATATATATTCTCTCTTATTTTTTACCTAGAGAAAAATTCGATTTTGCTTCCTAGTACTTTGAATCTGTAATATTCTCTTTTTGCAGGGAAAGAAAAATTCTATTTTGCTTCCTAGTAATTTGAATCTGTAATATTCTCTGTTTGCAGGGAAAGCCAGGATCTCCTGGGTCCCCAGGGGTGCCAGGGGAACCTGTAAGTACAGATTTGTGTTCTGGACTCTTATGATAATACAAGAATATTTCAGAAACCTGCTGCCAGATTTTACTGACAGATTTATATGTGTTTTCTTCTTTCTTAGGGTGAAAGAGGACCTATAGGAGATATAGGCTTCCCTGGCCCAGAAGGGCCACAAGGAAAACCAGTAAGCAATTTTATACTGAATATATACGAAAGGATGTCTTATTTTATCAAAAGTTACACAAGAAATGACATTATATCTTGCTTTATGTTAGGCTAGGTAATATCTGAAGAACACACTGAGCTGCAGAGCTCAGTATTAACCATCCAGAAAAGAATTCCTGGTATTGTGGTGTTTTAATAGTTAATTTTACTGAATGTTGCCTTTAAAGGTCTTATGAAAGCCATTTAGATTTTGTTGACATAAAGGTTCCTCTTGTATTTTTTCCAGAGGGGGAATATGAACCCAGAAACTTAACACGGTCTATAAAGGATGGGGTGACAGAATACATTCTCAGTTTCAGTTTAGATAGAGAAGCACGTGCTTCATGACTCTGAATAAACTTTTGACTCTCCTTTATAGAGGTGATGCAACACTGCAACTGAGGCATTTACTATTCACTTAAGAGGTGACTAATCTGACCTGTTGATGTAATAAATGTGTGACAGCAGTGTGGTCAGCGCTGTCCAAGCCGGCTTAAAACAAAATATTTTATATTCTATAAGGGGTTCAGCTAGAATATCACATAACTCATTATCTGCCCAGAAGCTTGGTGTTTTGGGGATGAGCATGAGAAGCAGAGCATTGCAGGTTGTCAGCACATCTCCACGTTACACTTCTGCCTTGAAAGAAGAGACAATTTCTGTAGCTTCAGTAGCAAATTAGCCCAAGGTGCCTAATCTGTACAAAACTCCACTTTGCAGTTTCAGAGGGAAAGAAATATTCCTGATGTCTCTGCTCATGCAAGTTCTTTTTTCTCACTCAGTGAAACAGCAGTGAGTTTGCTGCATGTGCAGATCCATATACATCCTACTAAATTAAACGATGCCAGAGCATTTATCTTGAAATTATCTGGCATTGTGCAATTGTTAATATACTCTCTGACATTATTTTGGCCCGTACCAACTAGGACTTTCCGATGGGCCGAGTTCTGTTTAATATCTTTATTGACAATCTGGATGAGGGGATTGAGTGTCCCATTAGCAAATTTACAGATGACACCAAGCTGGGGGGAGTGTTGATCTGCTGGAAGGCAGGAGGACTCTTCAGAGGGACCTGGACAAGCTGGAGAGATGGGCTGATTCCAACAGGACGAAGTTCAACAAGGCCAAGTGCAGGTCCTGCACTTTGGTAACAACAACCCCCATGCAGCGCTACAGGCTGGGCACAGAGTGGCTGGAGAGCAGCCAGGCAGAAAGGGACCTGGGAGTTTGGATTGACAGG
>JAWWLV010000121.1:85848675-85873941 GCA_035041135.1 Platyrinchus mystaceus | reverse complement strand
GCACAAGTCCTATGAGGAGAGGCTGAGGGAGCTGGGGTTGTTTAGCCTGGAGAAGAGAAGGCTCAGGGGAGACCTCACCACTCTCTACAACTGCCTGACAGGTGGTTGTAGCCAGGTGGGGGTTGGTTTCTTCTCCCAGGCAGCTATCAGTAAGACAAGAGGGCACGGTCTGAAGCTCTGCCAGGGGAGGCTTAGGTTAGATGTTAGGAAGAAATTCTTTACAGCAGATGGGTAGTAGGGCATCAGGGCTAATATCTAGAATAAGAGAAATCTCTTCTGTGGTTATATAATGACTACTTGGTACTGAAAAAGTGCATGTACAGATCCATATACAACACATCATTTAAAGTTGAATGCTCATAGAATTTGATGCACATCTCAAGGGGTTTTGTATTTCCATGTTATAACCACACACTTCTGCCTCTGCAGCTTCAGAATATTTACTGATATGGCACCAAATACTGAGCTTTACCCCTTATATTTTTAATATACTTAAGTCTATTTATTAAAAAATTTTTGTGTTTTGTCTTTTTTTTCTAGGGAATCAATGGAAAAGATGGATTGCCAGGTCCTCCGGTAGGAAAACAAGCTTTTGTGTGTTTTATTCTTCACAGATATCATAGCTGTTAATCCTAGGCAGTTGCTTTCAGTTCTGCTAACAAATGAATATACAACAAAGCCTTTAATTGATAGGTTTGTCTTTTTTCAAAAAACATTTTTCAGGGTGCTGTGGGGAGACCAGGAGACAGAGGACCCAAAGGAGAACGTGTAAGTCCCCTATTATGATAACTTTTTCTCTTTTTACTGAGCATCTAAGCACCTCATCATCACATATTTTATAGGCAACACCAAGAAATTAATTCTCTGTGAACTTCAAGCAGTCTCTTAGACACCTAAGATATTTAGTCCTAGATACCACTTTAGGGAATTAGAGTTGAATTGTTTTCTGCATTTGGAGGAAAAACACCTTTTTTAGACATTCTAACACAGTTGGCCTGGACAGTGTAAATTGGTTGAATCAATAGGTTGAAAATTGAAATGCAGCTAATCTTGTGTTGTCAGACTTTGCAAAAGCTGTGAACTTGCCCTGTTGTCATCCTTGGGATGTCACAAACACAAATCATGTTCTATATAAAACAAGCTTGTCGCACTTAGGCAGCAGAAATGCCAGTGCTATGCCTTACTGCTTCCCAAACTCTTTAGACAGTTTTGTTCATGGTAACAAGATCATGGTGGACAGGAATGATTACAGGAGTTGACAGATGAGTTGTCTTATGTATATACATATATATTTGAGATGTTCTTATTATAAGGTTGCTAAAGCCCTGATGTCCTAATCCAATGGATACTACATTTGTTTGATGAATCAGAAAATCATCTCCCTGTGTAATGTGGAAAAGGAAATGCTGTTTTATGACACTGAAGAGACATGTGGTTTTAACTACTATTACAGTTTTCAGTGTTCTGGTTTTGCCTTTAAGGACACAGACCTGCATCTGTGAGAGAGATTGAAGTGATTACAGAAAATAAAGTCAAGGTTTTCTGGCAGCCAGAACTGTATACCATACTCCTTCAGTTTGACATCAGCTGTTACTGTTACAGAAAAGAGGAGCAACAAAATTCGAATGACAGAATAAAACTCTTGAGGTTTTCATGTCTAATATAAGTATATCCTCACAGAATCTATTCTAAGAAGGAATAAGACACCTGGGTTGAAATAATCTTATATATTGTTGGAGTGACTAAACACTGCTGTTATTATTACTGTATAAACTGAGTGACAAAGTAGTTGAAAATACATGGTTATTACAATCAGAAATGCAGTTTTCAAGTCATTTCAACAGATAAAAGTACTAGTGGCTGGCTCATTTATTACTATTGTCTGCATACCTTGATCACAGACTGTGAGGCTGCTGGACAAGAGCATGTAGAAACCCAGGAAAAACAGTAGTTTCTTCTGTATAGAATTTAGTATAAGATAAAATATAAGAGACGGGAGAACACTAGAAAGGAGGAGGGCTGAATAAATCAGCACCTTATTCAGAGACCATAAAACACAAATATCCAGAGTTTTGTACAATTCATAGTGGAGTGTTTAAAGAGGAATCTGGAAGAAGATGTGACCTAGTTTTCTGTATTTTTACAAGGACCTTCTTCAAAACACAAAGAAAACACTGGAGGCAGTTAGAAAAGCTTATTTGAAAAGTTGCTGTAGTATTTGATTTACTTCCTACACATTGGCAGCCTGTAAAATGTGAATTGTTTAGAAGTAGAGGATCAGCTTCAAACTGCCATAGCACCATGGTCCAAGAGAAACCTGCCTTTATCTCTAGTAGAAGAGCTATCTATACCTTCTCTGCAGGGTTATAAACCTGAGAAATGTGTATCATAGAATCACAGAATGGCCTGGGTTGTAAGGGACCTTAAATAATATCTAGTTCCAGCTCCCCTGCCGTGGGCAGGAACACCTTTCATGAGATCAGGTTGTTCAAGCCCCATTCAGCCTTGCCTTGAACACTTACAGGGATGGAGTACCCACGAATTCTCTTGCAACCTGTTACAGTAACTCACCACCCTCACAGTAAAATATTTCTTCCTAATATCACATCTAAACCTGCTTTCTTTCAATTTAAAGCCAGAACGCTTGTCCTGTCACTGCATGCCCTTGTAAAAAGTCCCTCTCCAGCTTCCCTGTAGGCCCCCTTTAGGTACTGAAAGTAACTTGTGTGCTACTTGTCTCTTTGATTAACTAAAGTTTTGTGTAAATGAAGACAAAAAATGATAGGCTTGTAGGGAAAGTTACAGGAAAAATCCTGGTGCCCTGTGCGTTTGTGAATTTGAGCACCTAAATTTTACCTATGCCATAATTGACATTTCTAGATCCTTGTATAAGGGCTAAAAACTTTCTGTACCCCTGAAAAGTGGGTTACAGAGTCAAGCTGTTCTTTCTATCATTGACTTCAACATCAAAAGCATAAGAAAACAAAATGTATTTTCAGAGACAAGGTTTAGCCTGTAAAATCAGCTTCCCTTCATGACTCAGTCTATTTCTGAACAGGCAAGAATTTTCTCTTCAGAATTCTTGGCTGACTTTTCCAGGTTTGTTCCACTATGTGCAATGATTTTCTTTCTGCTTTTATTTTACATAGGGTGATCAGGGTATTCCAGGGGACAGAGGTCCACAGGGTGAACGAGGGAAACCTGGCCCAACAGGAGAAAAGGGGGATGTGGGTCCTGTTGGCCCACCAGGAAACAGAGGCTATCCAGGATCACCAGGTCATCAAGGTCCCCCAGGTTCACCAGGACCCCCAGGGTTTCCAGTAAGTAAATAGAAGTTTACCTTGGTTGCTTGGGAAATCATGCAGTGTGAAGGTAGTTTGTGCTGAGCAGTGTAAATTTAACTAAGCAATACCACAGTCTTAGAAAAACTGAGGCTTTCTCTCAGATAATTTCAGTCTTCAGTTAAGGGGTTGAAAAATAAATCCAGATGATCAGGCAGTTATTTTTAATAATTTTTTTAAATATCTGCTACGAATAAACTTTAATTATTTATTTGTTTAGTTCCTGCATATCAATATGGCTACTCAATACAGTTGATTTTCACATTTTCTGTAAGCTTAAGAGTTAGAGTGTAAGTCTTTGCAAATGGGAAAGAGAAGGAGGCAGGCAAAATTTATTCTCAGTTGAAGGGAAATTAACATTTAAAAAGACAGTGAAATGCTGCTTTTCAGTTGCAGATATCTGGGTTTGTCTCCATGTGCACACAGGCACACATCCATGTTATGGATACTTTTAACCTCAATCAGATAAAGTAAAACTTTAAAAAACTTTTCCAGTGGTGTTATTGGTGCTGTGGTTCTGTTCTAGTTGGCTGTGCATCAAATATTCCCTAGAGGGGTGAGAAGTTGGCAGGTGCTATGCAAAAGGCAAGTGAAGCATAGTGGTGTCACTGCACAACCTTACTGTCTTGTGCAGGTTAATTTCCCTACACATGCTGGTCATCTTGACAGCTGGGTGTGCCTCTTCCACTTCATGGTATTAGTGTCTTTATAATATTATAATGTATTTACAGTAAAGTGGCCTTTGCAGTTAGGGAAATAACACAAATATATTAAAACATTTATTTGTTAGTGAAAGGTTTATATTTTTAATGTTAATTTCAGCATTTTTTATTTTTTAGCATCATAAAGTGCACTCTGTATGTTCCTTCTGATAAGTATCACCTTTCTTTTTGCTCATCAGGCTGATGCAATTTCACTTGAAGAAATAAAAAGATATATCAAACAAGAGGTTCTTAAGGTTTTTGAAGGTGAGAAAATGAAGTACTATACAACTAAATATAAATCTTAAATTCTGCTCTAAATTTCTTTACATGTCATCTAACTTAGCAGCTGCCTTGTTGCTGTAGCTATGTTTAACGAGTCTATATAATTCTGTTCAAACAATTAGAAGCCATAGTATCTGTTAACCAGAGTATTTCCTTATGTAAAAGATTAGCATTAAAAGGTAATCTGCTGGAAATCATAATAGCAAGCATAGGTATGTATCACTGTAGATAATATATCTATCATATTTTATTGCAGATAATGATATGTTGTAGATACATATGTAAGACATTGAAGAGTTACTAAACCAGAGACAATAGAAATATCTAAATTTTTTTGCCCTCTTACTCAGTGACTATTTAAATGAGAGGAAGTCTTGATAGCTTTCAGTCATGCTGGTCTAAATTGCTGTGCAGTTTGCTCAGCAAATATCCCTCCTGAGTTCCACATCTCCCTTGCAAGACCAACATCTTCTGGCACAGTTTCAGGCAAATACCAGATTCAGCCAGGCCTTTGTATTACATAAGATTTCTCAGATGACTCCATACTCTGAAAAGGAAATATTTTTCTTCCCCAGAATTTCCTTAGTCATGGTTGAAAAGCTGTGACTCAGGTAGGTGTCTGAAACAAGATTCTGCTTGAACACCCCTTGACAGTAGCTTCTCTTCCATTGCAAAACACATTTCTTATGTCTTCAACATCGTTATTTTGTCATTAATATTTGTGGATAAAACCCACTTTATCTTTTAGGGATAAAAGAAATAATATAAAGCTTGAGACTTCTTAGCCTGTTCAGGCAGTTTTTCACTTTATAGCAAGGCTATCATTTTGTGTATTTTCACCCTTACCCAGAGTTCTACTCCTCAGGAGGTCAACCTATGTATTTTAAGAGCAGCTTGTTGGCTGAAGTCACCTCCTTCTCCCATTCAAATAGTATTTAGTCTGTTCACAGAAGTAAGGTGCCCTGCCTACAGGAAATAATGGAGTTTTGTCTTTCTAGCCATTGCATTTTTGTACACCTCATTTCCCACAGTTCTTCCATTTTTTGACATTGTTTCACTTTGCCTGCCTTCTATCACCTTGCTTCTTTTTTGTTTGATGCCCACTCTATTCTAATTTTTTTCTTAAATCTTAAAACTCCACCACAGAAAATACCTGCTACATTGTGTAATGTTTAGGTTTTTAATCTGTTTTTTAAATGAGACAGAGTCAAGGTTAATACCTATTGAACACTAAAATGTTACCAAGTGCATTTTGTTCCACCAGCATGAACAGTTCATCCTGAAATATCTGCAATTAATAATCTTTGCTGAGAAATTCCAGGTTTTTTCACAACTGTTTTCAGGATTTCAGCACATTTCAAGAACCTTTCTTGGTATTAAATCTTTGCTTTGCAACTTAATATGAGTTATGAACATATAAGGTAGCCCCTCATAGGTGTGTTAAGTAATAATTATTCTGTGTTTACGTATTTTAAGTACTTCCATGAACAGGAGTCAGAAGTTTTTGAAATGTTGAAATACATTGGTAATAGTTATTAGTAATAGAAACTTTAATACAAATTCATTCTGATTATTTCAAAGGGTAAAGACTCAGACATGAGTCTGAGTTGGAACTGAAGGTCTCAGTGCATATTGGAGCATTCAATACCTTGACATTAAGAAGGATTGAACACCTTACTTCCAGAAACTTTAGCTGGTGCTTTGGCATTTATTTATTTAGCTGTAATTTGCTAGCAGATTTCTTATCCATTTTTTCTTGTGTCTCTTATTAATGAAGAAAGGATGGCTCAATTTGTATCCCAGCTGAAGCTGCCTGCTGCAATGCTTGCCTCCCAAGCTCATGGTAAACCAGGGCCCCCAGGAAAAGATGGGTCACCAGGGCCACCAGGAAAGGATGGTTTGCCAGGGCCACCAGGAGAACGTGGAATTCAAGGTAGGAATTCCAAAAAATGTTCCCATAAATTCTATCTAGAAATCCTTGTACAGTTGCTAATGATTAAATAAGCCAGGATTACCTATCTAGCTTCCTAATGATTAACTTTTAAACTTATGTACTTATGTTTTTCCAGACTAGATCTAAATATTAACCCATGGTAAATGTGTGGATTTTACTGATTAAAAACTTCTAATCAGTGCATTTTATTCTAATAAGTGATAAAGTTAATTATTGACAGATATCTAAAGCTGACAGGACTATTGTAGCACTTATTTTTTTCCTCTAAAATACTTTAATAAGGAAGAAAAACTATTCCAGCACTCTGTTTAGATCCTGTTCCATATGGACAGACAATTTTATTTATGAAAGAAAATTTGATCTTCTGGTCTGAGTGCTCTCAGCTTTGATCCTGAGACAACACAGGGGAGGAAAAACTCTTTTAGTTAGAAGCAAATACTCTTTTAGAAGCAGTGAAAACTGAAGTATTACCACATGAGTTCTTCTTACCATGAATAAATCTATTTTCACAAAAAAATTCAGAGTAATCAGCTTTTTGGTATACCCCAAAGGATAATTTGTGCATTGCAATGCATTAGGACAGTATAGGACTTCCATTTCACTGAACTGTCTTCTACTGCAAAATTAGCTTGGGGGATCCATTTTCATTGTAGTTGTGCTCTGTTGTAGAGTCAGCCTCTCAGAGATTAAAAGGAAGTGAAGAACAGGCTAAAAGGAAATAAAGAATTTATCGATGAATAGTATTTTTGGGTGCGTAATATGTAATTTGCAGTTTATCTGTAGGTAGTTCTCTATTATCTTTTGTTAGTTTGGTCTGCTCTGAAGTCAGACCAAGTCAGACTGGAATGAAGAACATGAGTGCAAAACTGAAGATGTGTGGATCCTAAAGCTATCAGAAGAACAAAGACTTACTAACATTGATAAGCACAAACCCCTGACAGAAGCTTGAAAAATGTGATGAGATCACAATGAGAAGAACAAGAATAAAGGATCAAGGAAAACAATAAAAGGCTTAGAATCTTACAACACTGACTTCATCGTTACCTAAATATTCAGATCACCATAAATAATCAACTTCAATGTCAGTGCCAGATTCTTCAGTGATGATGTATGTGGTGAATAGTCTCAGATGCTTCTGGGAAGTGAAACTTTGTACTGAATTTCCTTTCCAGCTAGTGAGCATAAAGAGTAAAAGTTGACAGCTATGTTTGGGGAAAAAAAAAAAAAAAGGTAAAAAAGAACAAAAAAAAAAGCTGCTTTTTCATGCCTTATGCTTCAGTAAAAGTAGTGCCCCATGTACACAGGATTTCCATTTGTTTTACCATTATGCTCAATACTCTTTTCTGATTAGTAAAAAGGTAAGCTAAGTGAGAAGCACTTAAAACTCTGATACTTCAAAAGATGTATGAAAATACACTTCCAAGGAAAGAAAACAAAAAATTTACCTTAGCTTTTTTACATTCTGAGTAAAAGATAGTCCTGTAAGAGAAGCACACTTGCAAATACCCTTCATGCCTTACTCAGTTGTGCCTGTGCATGGTACTGTTTTGTACCAAGAGTAAAAAGAAATTCAAATCTCTGAGCAGATTGAAAAGTATCCTTCTATATTCCAGCTTGTTTTCAGCCATAAAATACATAGCAAGCAAGACCTCTTGGAGGAGCACATTATGTGCATGTGTGGCTGAGACCATCAAGGTAGCATGCTGTGTGCACAACTCCTAATACAGTTTGGTATTGACTGACAGATACTCTTTATTATATTTCTCTCTTGGGTGTAGGCCAGATTGCCAGCTCAGGGATTTGTTGTCTGCAGTAATATATGTGTCTGGGCTGGCAGAGTGAGTCACTTGTCCCAGCAGTGTGAAGAAGTAGATGCTTCCAGCGAGCAATTAACAGGACCTCTCCTATTTGTGATGCTGCATGCTAAGCAGAGAACCTGCTAGAGCCAGCCAGCAGGAAAGGCAGGTGTATCAGACACTGTGTGTCTGAGGAGGTGTTTAAATTTACTTGTGGATTCGTAGGGGCCCCTCTATACACCTTGAGTGTCGTACCAGTTTCCCAGAGAAATGGTCTGGAATGACTTGGCTGGATTCCACCAGAACCTCCTTCTGCATAGCAAACCAGTAGGCTGGGGGTTAGTCTTGGAAGCAGAAAACATAGATACTAACTTTTGGAAATGTAGGCATGGTTTTCAAAAAGTGTATTTAAAGAATAGCTAGACTCCTGTTCATAGTCATCCCCTTCTAAGGAAGTCCAGAATTCTTACCTCCTGGCCTTCAGCAAGGTTGTTCGTAGTGTTCCTCAGATACTTCCCAATGGTTCAGGTACAAATAATTTATAGGATGGTCTCAGTAGACATATAGCATGCAAGCAAAATACAATGAAGAATTGCAACTTCAGTTATGAAACACGTAATTGGTATTCACGTAATGATTGGAAGATTTTTATACTTATATTTCTTCATTTAAAAAACTAACCTATGGCATATGCATCAGCAAGCTGATACTCTGAGGCAGTTACTGGTGAAATGTGCAGCATTAGCTTAAGGGGGAATAGGGGAACTTTACTCCATATAAAGTATGTTAATATCTCATAGAGAATTAGAAAGTTTATTTTAAGACTTTACAGAGAACATATAACAATGTCATCCATTTGCAAACAGTCAGCTTGTCACGTGTTAGAGGATCTAGCTCAATTAACTTCAGTGACTTAATTGGATTTTTAAAACTGTAATAGTAAGTGACTTTTGGTTCATTAGATAAAATGCACCTTGGGATAATTCGGCAATCCAGATATCCTTTATGTTACTATGACTATTGATTTTTTTTCTTACTAGAGAAAAGATTTCATCTCAGTTAAAATTCACTCTTTCTATCAAATTAAGGAAATTAGTTTGTTATAGGTCCTCATAACTCATGGTAGCCTCAAGGAATCAAGCATCACAGTTCAGAAAATAAAAATACCGTGTGATGAATAGTAAAAGCTCCTTAACTTCATTGGCAATCTCTGTTGTAAAATTTACGTCTCTTACAATTCATAATTTGTATGGTGGAAGCATGTAGAAACCTTGACTGGCGTCAGGAACCCATTGTAGTGGATGTTGTTCAGACAAAGTCACTATTCTGAAATAGCTGTACTGGTTTCAACAGTTACCTCCTGTAAATTGTTCTCTGCTGTGGAAGTTGAAGTAAACTTTTTTACTTTGATTTGAACCCCAGCTCCAACCTCTCCATTGAGAGGGCTGTAACACACAGAAGGACTTCAGAATATGTACTGGGGGCTGAATGAGAGGATGTTCTTAGCAACCTCTCTGTTGCTTTGCAGTCTTTTCTTTTTAAGAACACAGAGTATTTGTGCAGTAAAACACAGTGGGTACTTGCATCTCGTTGTTCCCTGATGTGGTAATCTGTTGCCTTGTATTTGTATTAAAGAATGTCAAATTTCTCTAGATAAGTACTTGACATGATACCTTCAAATGCTGTGTTGTCCATGGTGATGGAAGAGGGTCTCTGTGATATAGATGGAATACCTTCTGGAGTAGTTTGAATACCTTTTACCTCCAAGTTCATAGACATGAACTTGGGTCATTTCCATGTGGAGCTGAGGGTGTTGCAGTAGTGACACTTCTGACCGTGATGTTTGTGGGAAGCATCAAGTGGGGAGCTGTGTTTCAGCTGTCACTACTCATCTGTGAGCAGAACCTTATCCATTTGAACACATACATGTGTTCACATACACTGCTGCCAAGTGGTTAGCATACTACCCACAGTTGGGTACGTGTTTATAATACCAGAACTTTTAAGTTGCAGAAATCACAACGAAACTTCTGGAACCTGAGTGAAAGGCTTTGCTAAAACAGTCGCCTTTTGGATTAAGCAGGTGTCTGTTACTGGAATTGTAATTCCACCAGTAAAAGTAGATAGCATCTTCTATGTGCCTTTACCTTAAAAACAATAAATCAAAATCTGATTTATGTGTGTGGTAATACTTTCCTTTGACTGTGTATGAGTTTGTCACTTTAAGCTCAGAAAGAAGGTGATATTGTCCTCTAAAAGTGTAATCATGGCCCTGCTTCTGAGTAAAATATACCTCATTAAAAATCAAAGATTTTTCTGCCAGAATTACACATTACATTGTTCAGATTGTTTACATATAGGTCTGTTTACTAATATGCTTGCATCCTATTAAATAAATCCTTATTGTCAGAAAAGATATCTGGAAATTTTTGGATCAAACTTCAGTGTCATCAGCTCTCTCCTGCCACTGTGTACAAACTGCACCTTTGCATGTGTATTTGGATACAGCCAGTAATGGTTTATACTACCCTGGATCATGTATTTGTATTGGCAGGCTGATCTTTGTCCAATTGTGATTTTTTGGTTTTTTCCTTATTGTCTTGAATTTCAGTGATGTTTACAGAATCATTCAGTCTATCTTAGTGCCTTTCAATTATGGTGTGTTAAGTAATGGTTATCAGGGAGATTGTAAATGTGGTATATGGTATCTGTGATTTCTCTCTCTTCTCCATAACTAAAGAAACGGAAAAGCAAATTATTAGTGGCAGCACTGCTTTGTAAAATTAGAGTTAACTGTGTGTGTAGTGGGAAATGCACTGTAACTATTGACTGTAAATTAAAAAACATAGAGAAATATATAATAAATAGGACACATAATGGTTGTGTGAATCCTGTGGTTGTATGATTAAGCTTTTCAAACAGTAGCCAAAACAGCATTACACAAGATGATTCAGAACAAAACAACTTGATGTAGTTATAAATACTACTGTGGTCATTAAAGAACAAAACCAGTATTCAAGATTAAGTACAAGCACCTGCATATTCCTTTTTCTGAGTCATTATAGCTTGTGTGCGTATATGCCTTGTAGAATTCTGCTTAACACAACTCAGTGACCAGAATGCATGATTAATATTGTTTGTTTTTCTGTGAGCTTTTAAACTGTTGATTTCCTTTAGTTATGTTATGTATGTCACCCTGCATGCATTTTCTAATGGTTTTGCCTCACTGTAATTTCCTTGTTGCCGTGCTGAGAGAAGAGTAAGATGATTGATGCTCTGTTTTGAAACCTAGAATGGTTGCAATGGATAATAGACTCTACTGAAGTGTATAATGAGATTTTGTGTAACAGAAAACTTGAATACTCTGTATTGAATACCATTCCTACTGCATTGTGTCTGTTATAACAACCCTGAATTGGTACCCACAGCACCCCCAGTAATCTCCTTCTGGAATATCTTGTAAGGTACCAGTGTTGCCATAGACCACAGCACACTGACAAGACAACCTTTGTCATCCACCTGCCAGTGCCTGTTAACGTTTGTGAGACATCAGGTGGATTGACACCACCATGTTGGCTGGTCAGCTGTGACTTTTCATTGAATTCAAACTAAGTTATATTTCTTCACAAGAGTAAGTTTATTGTATGGCTTAGGCAATGCTAGAAATATACTGGTCCCTTATGCAGGACAACTTTAATTCCAAATGTGACCAGAAATTGGTCACATTTTAATTATTATAATTATTTATAATTAATAAATTAATCTTCAATACTTGTCACCATACAAGTCTGAGGTGCTGGGGAAGGAAGAAGGTTTCCTTGGAAGGAAGATGGTTTCCTTGTAATCTCATGTAAAGTAAGGGGCTGTTGCAGGTGTCTCACGTGTTCCTTTAAAAATGCCTTCATCCCCTGTCCTGCATAATTTACATGATCTGAACAGAAAAGGTACATTTGTAGATGGATTCTTAACCTGAAATACTAAGGAAAATGCTTTACCAATAGCCACAAGTCCTCTGCTCTGAAGCAGCCAGAGTGTTTCCAACTAATAAGACACTTTAAAACAGTTGAAGAAAAAAGAAACAGGCATTGGGCATGAGTTGCATCACCTGAGAAGGTAGAGGCTATTTAGAGACATACAAAGCTATAGCCTGTGAAGAAAATGAACTACATTATTCAAAGTATAATTAGTAATCACACGTTGTTAACAATATAAAGCTGCTTGGGTCAAAGTAGAACTTGAAATCTGTACAAGCTCTAAAGATGCCTCATTCCACATGAGGGCTACTGGCTAACACTGACAGGGGAGTGCGTTTTCTTTCACATACAGGGGAATGTCTAAGCATAAAACTGCCAGTTTACAGTCTAAAAAGTGCAGATGTAAGGATTTATGTAGAACAGGGAGGGCGAAGTCTTGCTCAGTTTGTGGGCTACGAGAGAAGGGCTGGTCAGACTGCAGATGGCCTTTGGATTGTTGCCTTACGTCACTTCATTGAGCAGGGAACTCCAGAGCAGAATATGCATTTGGGTCTTTATTAGAGGAGCTTCAGAAAGGTAACTTAAAATCTTGGAGAAAAGTCCAACTAGTGAACAAAGCAAGAGTCCTTTGGCAGAGGATGCAACTGTTACTACTAGAAATGCTCATATTTTCCAGAAGGAACTTAAAAATTTGAAAGCTGTCTTAGGAAAAAAGAAGTGAGCATGTCCTTTTCCAATTACATTTGTCTTGGTAATTTCCTGTTAAAAAGAGATACAGAAGATCACTGTTTATAATAAGAGGGTGCTCTTATTTTCATGTCTTTATTCTGTGTAGGTTATAGAGGACAGAAAGGGGAAAGAGGCGAGCCTGGAATTGGACTGCCCGGTAACCCCGGACCACCTGGCCCTGCAGGTACAAGTCTCCAGATTTATTTCTGTTATTGTTATTTATGAACTAACAGGCCTTTCTCCCATTTTTCACATTGGTTTTACACCCCTGCCTTTCCTCCCAAGCTGAGTCATAGCATGAGGTCAGACCCACCTTCCTTCCTGTGGATGAGCTGGTGTGCAGCTGACTGTCAGTGATGAAATGCAGGGCACTACACTTTGGTGAGGATTCTACTAATTCTAACTTTGTTTTACCAGCTGCTGGCCTGCCAGGCCCACCAGGAACGCCAGGCTCACCCGGACCACAGGGGCCACCTGGACCCAGTGGGAGATGCAATCCGGCAGATTGCTATTACCACGTATCACAGACTCGGTCACACACCAGCAGGAAATAAAAATCCTCTCCCCCAGACACTTGGGTTCACGATCACTTTTCACTCCTCCCAATAAGTTAATTTATTTTTTAAATATTTGGTGCATTTTTTTTTCTCGACACTGCATGGTATATAGATAATTTGTAAGGCACAAAATTGAGCTTTTTTCTATGTTATTTGCAGTGTCGTAATTATGAAATGATGACGTATATTTTCCGGAGTGCATTCCATGTGTTTTTTCCCATATTTATTTTCCTTAGAACAGAAAATAGGCACAAATAATTTTCATCACCTTCTTTCTTCAAACAAAAAATATTTTATTATTACTTAAGACATTATGTATGCCCCAGTATGTAAGCTGGCTTTATTTTTCTTGCTGGTGGTGAATTTTAAATCAAAAATACACCTTTCTGAAGTTTCAAAGCATACTTGTTCATGGCGAACGCAGGACCTGAGCTGGAGCACTGGGAACTCTGTTCAGACTAAGTGTTCATGTCCCTCGAAGAGGCTCTGGTACACCTTTTGAAAAGGGTCTTTCTTGTGCATCACAAATTCTGCCACCATTTCATTCACGTCCAAGATCTTGAAGAAGGAAACGAGGATGTGTTTATGATCTCCCTAATACCATCCAACGCTGAGCTTCAGACTGACTGGAAAATCACCAGTTGTAGCCCCAAGAAGTGTGTCTCCTAACTGGATGTTGTGCCGTCTGGGGGGCTTGTACGTTCATTTAGTCATGGCTACATGCAGTCCAGCTATTTAACTGCAAAGGGCTGGTGTTGATGTTACTGACTGAGAACTGGCATATTTTCTAACCATCACATGGACTAAGTGTAGCATCGTTGCCTGTAATCAAGCTACTCTGCCATTAGGTCTGCCTACAGCAAAGGTAGAGCAGAGAGTGGTGGGTATGCAGTCCAAGATGGGAAATTCACAAGCCTCTGATCTTGGTAGTGGTACAGTTTTCCTCTTCCTCCTGCAATAATCACATGCTGAAATAAGCTTGATAAGAACATGGAAACTGTAGAGTCTAAAATTCACAGGTCCTAGTAAATCACAAAAAATCACTTGAGTGCAAGAGAAATTTTGGAAAGAAGTACAAAACCCTTCTTGAAAAGTGTAACACCAAGAACACAGCTGCAGCCAGGCAGTCAGTAAATCCTACAGGACCAGACAATGTCAGCCAAATAGACATTGGTGTACATCCTGTAGAGCTCAGAGTTGAGCAAAAGAAAATTTGGAGAAAATTGATCACAAAGAGGCTGGTTATGAAAAGGACGGAGGAGACATGGCCAAAGTTTCAATTTTGATTATTAAGAAACAGATCATCCTAGGTTAGTCCTGTGGAATTTTCTGCAGTGCAATAGAAAGTGAAGGTGCTATTGGGAGAACGAACACAGATAGCTATAACCCAAAACCTCGAAATACATCTGTAGTGCAAAGCCATACTGAGGCCTCTTACCCCGTTGTTTGGAAGCCGGATACTCTCCCACATCAGGGTGAAAAGTGGTTTTGATGACTTCGTGCTTGAGCAGTACGGAGCTGCCAGGAAAGCGTTCTCAAACTGGAAGTGCTGGCTTCCAGAGAAGCTGCTGTGAAACATGAATCTGGCTGACTTCTTGGTTTTGATGAAAAGCAGTTAAGGAATGACCAGTGTGAGCCTTTAAAAACAGAAATACGCTGGCATTTGTTCTGAATAGAGTTCCTAGCACTTGCACCCAGAGTGAGATGAAAGCAAGAGGTGACAGAGTTAACCCAGGCGGCTGGGGAGCTCAGGCACACATTCTGAGAGGGAAAGCACACATCCCTGACATATTCATCAGTTAGATGTTTGGAGGAAAGAAGGTGCTTGCTACAAAGAGATGTTAAAGAAAACACAAGGGTGAAAAGCTGAGAGTAAACAGCTGGGACAGAGGAGGGCAGCAGGAAAGAGGATAACAGAAAACCTGTGGCAGGCTTCCTGCTACCTGTAGGTGATGTAATACACCCTACAGCTGGGGACTCCTTGGGGGGTCAGGGTGCTTTGTATGTCCCTCATGAGGCTGGGAACAGATGGGTCAAAGCCCACCAATGAACCCCAGTCCTCACACCTCCATTTCTGCTCATCCCTTCCATCCCTTGGGAGGCAATAGCTGCCCCTTCTCTAGGCCAGCCCATCTTACGCTCTGTGGGTGGTGGGCACCTGTCCCACCAGGGTGAAGGTGCAGGACAAGTGGTCCTGCCTGTGCTTATCTCAACTCACCCTTCCGGACCTCCTGTGCCCATGGAGTGTATTTTGGTTTGCTCTGTGGAACTGATGACCTTTCCAGATCTGGTCCTCAGAGTGCCAAGGCTGTGAGAGCACTGGGAACTGGTGTGGCAGCTTGAAACCAAGCACTTGTCTGTCCTGAGGCACCTCCTGCTGTGTGGGCCCTGCGTCTGCCAGCCCAGCGAGTACAGCCTTGCACCAACGCCTGTCTCAGTGTCTGTACATGTACACCAGTGGAGGAACAGCCCTACATACTGATTTCCATTCTCTGAAAGGAACTGCTGGTCAGGTATCTTGCATAAGCATTTTCAATCTCTCTTTTTTCTTTTTTTTTTTTTTTGTTACTTCTCGAGTAATTCCAATATGTGTAATAATCTAAACATTTTTTACTTCATAAATTAATTTTACATTTTGTTTTCTGTGATAATGTGG
Source organism: Platyrinchus mystaceus (assembly GCA_035041135.1). Lineage (NCBI taxonomy): Eukaryota > Metazoa > Chordata > Aves > Passeriformes > Tyrannidae > Platyrinchus > Platyrinchus mystaceus. The sequence continues at coordinate 85,857,948 of JAWWLV010000121.1, read as the reverse complement.
AAAAGGGTGCTGTCTTGTGAATAATATTTGTGCAGTCTAGAGGTTCACAAGCAGCCCCATCTGGAAGGCTGTACATAGACTATTGTGCCGCATTAGTGGTATCTGTATATTTTGGGGCTTTTAGGTAGCTGAAACCCAGCATCTGTCATCTGTCAGATGCAATTGCTGTATGTTAATTTACTTGAACTTATTGGAAAGCAAAACACTTTTTATATTTGAAAAAGTTTTATTTTTTCATCTATGTTTCCTACAGATGCCTTTTTCTTTTTATAGGCTCAAACATAAAGGTCTTTTTAAAATGCATTTGAATGCTTTCAGTTGATTTGCAGGTACCTTTGGTAATTATCTTGTTGCATTATTTTTATTTTGCTAAAAGCCCACTTTAATTTTCTCATGTGAGAAAATGGGTATTTTTTTATGTGGGCTCTCTCAATACCTTTTTTAAGATGCCACGCTCTTCACTGAGGTAGAACAGTGTTAATACCAGCTTAACTTTACTTCACACTGGCTTGCTCCTACTCTGTATTTTTAGAATTGAAAATGGAATGTAGCTGGAAACATGTTTCTGCATGGTTTTCAGGTTTGGCCCCTGAAATTTCTTTGCAGTTTCAGACTGATATTGTCTTAGTTTTTGGGGAGAGGTTGCTAATCTATTTTGCAATTTGCTTTATCAATTTTGTATCTGTTTTGAGCAGATCATGCTGCAGTAAGCACTGCAAGGAACTAAACATAGGGGATTAGTTTTTCCAGTAGCATAAGGTCTTTTATTCTGATTTGGGCATGTTTACGTGCAACAAGACTCAGAAGTGAAATAATTTTGACAAAATGTTTTAAATCTTTCTTAAAAGATCTCTAAGCTTTATTCTAGTTCAGGGTCAGACTATTATAATTTTATGGCAAGTTGCTTTACCACCTATTAAGAACATGTTGGGATTTTCTTGAAATCGCTATGTACAGAACTACTCAGTTTGCATAAAGACAGAAAAAACTTGGTAAGGGAGAAACTTTACCAAAGCTGCAGTAGACCTCCTGTTGTCCACATGGTGGAGTCTAAAATATCTTTTCAGCACCAAGGGTACAGGCCAGGCCTAGCTTGACCAGCAGTGCAAGAGCTGACCCAGTGATGCATATTCTCACAGCACAAGAGTCAGTGCTTCTCATCTTGTTCTTGAGCCTGACTTTTTTTTTTTTTTAAGTCTATTTAGTTTTGCATGGTAGTATTTGAAGAAATACTGCCTTTCTTGGATAATTATTGTTAGGTAATATTGCTTAGACTTTGTGTTTATTATTATATTGTGTTTTGTGTATGTTAAAAAAGAATATGTATTAGTGGGACATCCCACTTTCAGGCATCATTTATGTCCCCTGCAATGATGTTTGTCTCCAGGGGAGGAGGGACTCACCTATGGTTAATAAAATTTACAACAGCATGCTTCATACAAGCAGTATGAACAGCTGTGCAGCCTGGTAATGTTTTGAAAACCAATATTCTTGTCTTAAACTGGACTTGGTTTCAATGCTAAAAGAGCACTATGATACAGGAGCAGGATTGATTGTATTGTCCATCCCTCCTCTATGTTTTATGATTTTAGGTTATGACAGATGTTAGATATGCACAGCTTTGTTAAATAAGTGTATTTTTAAAATTAATGGGTAATCACACAAAATATCTTGGAGCTTCCTGTTTTTCACAGGGATGAAATACTGTTTTTCATATGTGTACACTCGGTTTTTTTCTTCTTTTTCTGAAATGTTTACATAAAATGCTTGTGAAAACCCCACTGGCTAAACTATCATTTTATAAACTTGTTGCTTCAAATATACTACTTAAAACCAGTCCCTAACCTTACATTTTATCAATGCAGTAGAATTGCTGCTCTAATGTGACCTGTTAGAACAAGAAAAATATCTCAGAAATCAAAAGATTGTTGGTTTGGTGTGGGGTTTTATCTAGTTTTTATTAATTTCTGGATGTACCACATCATACAAATTTTCTCTGAAATCTGATATATGTCCACTACAACTAGATTGTATTGGAAGGATGTTGAAATCCATCTTCAAACACACAGGTGGGTGTAGGCCATGGAGAACATCTAGAAGTTTAACCCTGACTTTGTCATGGTTGGTGTTTAAGTGGAAAACTCAAGTTTTACAATACCTTAATGAAATGTTGTTTTCAAATATTGTCAAAAACATTATCAATTCTAGCACCAAAATAAGTTTGTAGCTAAAAAGATTGGAGTCTACATGTCTTTTAGCAGTTTACTTTCTGAGACTGCTGTTCTGTAAACACAAATGCATTTAATTATTTACTGCAGTTTTAATGTAAATATATTGTCTCCAGTCAGTATGTCTGAAGGATTCTCAATGACATACCTTATTTTTTTGTATTCTTTCATATCTGAATGATATGCAGCTGTCACTGAATGAATCACAGTACATGCCAACTGGTTACTTCCTTCCTTCCTTCCTTATATTTTTGGTTTGCAACATTTAAGGTTCAGTTCAGTGGAAACGTATTAAGTGGATGGAAATTTGCTTTTTACATTATGATGTGGCCATTTACATCTGAAACAGTATTCCGAGTGGAAATGGAAATGTTTCACATACTCTCTGTTTGTGGCTCTGTCAGAAATGTCAACTTTTCCTTCTGTGTCAAATCACAAGAGGGAGGATGCAACTGCAAATGGGAGAAAGGAGACACACAAAGCCACTGCAGCGAGCTCTGGGGAGCGGTCAGGGCAGGTTGGCTGAATTTAGGGGGTTGGTTTTTGACCACTGAAGTTGTGCTTTCTATGAGCTGGTGAAACTTAGGGCTCTGTAGTCTGGAGGGAAAAAAAAAAAGTGAAAAACCTTGGCCTTAATATGTATGTAATTTATGGAAGTTAATAATTCTCTGAATCAGATGCAGATAACTTTCTTGTCTCAGTATGAGATAATCACTTCTATTCAAGAAACTGATTCATTGAACTGTTTAACTTTAGAGAACTGTAGGCATTTTCATTGTTCTCTTGCTGCCTAACTCTCCCAGGAGGAAAAAGAAAACTCCTATGCCAATGGCGTTTTAAAGGATGCTAGGTAATAATCTGACCACTAAGTTGATTTTCTTTCTTCCAATTTCATAGTGGCTTCAGCAAGTTAATCTCATTCATTGTCTGAAGCTGCCAGGTTTACTTGTCCCTTTGGATGCACATGCAGCAAGCGAAACAGAACAGGAATAACAAAAGATTGAAGAGAGGGGAATAAAACTGAAGCTGTAATAAATCATACAGGAGTAACATATAGGATGGATGGGCTTGGAAAGTGGTGGTGAACAGAATTAAATCCAGCTGGTGGCTGGTCACTGGTGGAGTTTCCAAAGGGTCAGTCCTGTTTAATATCTTTATCAGTGATCTGGATGAGAGGGTTGAGTGCACCCTGTTTTCAGACTATACCAAGTTGGGCAGGTTGATCTGCTAGAGTGTAGGACCTTGGCTGTGTTGAGGCCTAATCTTTCATGAGGTTCCCATGGGCCCACTTCTCAAACTTGTCCATGTTGCTCTGGAAGGCATCCCTTCTCTCCGGAGTGCTGACTGCACCGCACAGCTTGGTGTCATTGTCTGTGACCAAGTGCACCCCCAGCAAGTTTGTCAAAGAAGTTGAACAGTGCCAGTTCCCATACAGGCCCCTGAGGAACATCACTCCTCACTGCTCTCCACATGGACATTGAGCCATTGACTGCAACTCGGTGGGTGCAACCACCCAGGTCTGTCAAATCCATGTCTCTCCAGTTTAGAGACAAGGATGTTATGCGGGACAGTGTCAAATGCTTTGCACAAGTCCAGGTAGCTGATGTCATTCCCTCTTCCCTCATCCACCACCACTGTAACCCTGTCATAGAAGGCCACCAAATTTGTTGGCAGTGCCAGGTTAACAGTCAGACTTGATGATGTTAAAGGTCTTTTCCAACCTAAACAAGTCTGTGAACTGGTTATAGTTTTGAGGACATTTTCTCTGGGTTCCTGCCTGCACTGAAGTAACCGAGAAGCTAAAATATTAAATATTTATTACAGTGCAATTAAGCCTCCAGAATTAGAAGTGGTGACAGAGATCATGACGGGTAAAACCAATTTTCACTTGTCTTTTGTTCAATAAATCTCATAGCATTTTTTGATGCTGAACCTGAAGGAGATGAGAACAAGGTTTACTTGGGACTTCACCGAGATTCCAGGAGCACCTGGTCAGAACTGGTGGCATGCTGTCAGTGGCTTGTGAAACCTCTCAATCTCTTTGCATTGTGCCTTCTAAATTTATTTAACTGGCACTATTTTTTCTCTGTATCACCATAGTCAATACACCTTTGTTTTAAATTCATAATTGTCTTTATTTTCCAAATCTTTATTTACTTGAATGTGCTGTTACTAAAAATGCAGTCCCTGGTATGTTATGCTATACAGTCTATCATTCATCAGGTATCTTTTTTTCCACTCTTGTGCAAGATTTGAAATTGGTAAGTACTTAGATTAACCAACACATCCCATAATGACTGACAATGGGCCTGAGGATTTATTCTTCAGTTCTGTATTTTAAGTTTAAACTTGTGAGTCAGCTTGAAGGCAGAAAATCTGTCAGAATCTTAAGCTATCCACTTATATATATTCTGCATTGAATTGACCCTCAGTGTTGAATTTGACTGTAATAATTTCTATTTGTTTTTTGCATATTAATGTTTTTGCTTCTACATGAATTTCCTTCCATAGTGAAATTTTATGCATTTTTCAGATTATATTTTCTAAAGCACTTCACATTTTTATTTAAATGTTGGGGGGTTTGCTTCTTTTGATTAATATGTTTATGCATTACATATGGAAAACAATATTTTCAGTCTGTTATCAGATGGGTTTCTTTCTTTTCAACAGTTTTACACACTTTATAGTCAAAATAAAAGTTTGCTGGTGAAACTACAGTTTGTCATTACCACTAGCTTTTTATTGTTGCACTATGTAAGTAGTACTTCTGAGGATTATGCCCTAAATCAGTAAAAACTGACCTAATTCTAAAACACCTTTATGTGTGCCCAAGCCACTCACCTCATGTGGAATCTTCTGGATTTGTTCCTGCAGAATTAAATTGTTTGCACTTGCCTATTTTGGTGACTTCATGAGGTATTAATGAGGGGATGTTGGCTATGAGAGAGCTTGGCCAAGCTGGAGGTGCAGGAAAACCGCTCTGTCCCTAACTTTGCCCTGAGTCTCGGGGCAGGATGGCATGTTTGTTTATGCCTTTCTTCCCCCATCTTTTCACTGAAATCTCACCCAGTGCTGCTTCTGTGGAACTAAACAGAGCACAGTAGCCAGTTGTAGATAAGACTTGTAAAGATTTGACCTCTTTTATATTTATTGTCTAAAATACTGGGCTATGCAATGGACAGAAAGACATTGATTGGATTTTTAGGATTTTGAGCTTTTTGCAGATTTTAATGTAGCTGGATAGTCTGTCACACTTTGGAATAGTAGTTAACACTCACCAAACCCTGTTCCCCTATTTCATATCAGATTTTCTAAATTCTTTAGGCTTGTTTAGGCTCCTTTCAAGGTAGGACTATAATAAACACATTCTGTTTAAGAACATTTGCACCCCAGCCCCGAACAACAAGACACCATCATAGTCAAAGCAACCTTCAAGCTTGGAACCTTGGAGAAGCTCCAAAGACAGTATGTGCCGTGAAGAAGAGGAAGATGAGGAAGAAAGGGGTCTTGGAACCCCCAACTCAATTCCAGAGAGGCGTGCCAGGGGGGCAGATCTGGAGGGAGTAGTTCTCAGATCAGACCATAAATTGAGGAACCCCTGGACACAGGGCATGCACCTTTTCCTACTCCCTGCACCAGAAGGCCTTCATTAAAGACCTGCTCTATAGCTTATCTCTACTAAACTTACTTGGAGTTTTTTTGCTCTCAATCTTTAGGCAACAACATTATCAAAATTAATCCCATTTAACTAATTCTGAAAAGTCTCAAAGTACTTTATTTTAGTAGGCAGCTGAATGACACATTTTTGTCCCAAGTGATCACTTTCTGTCCACACATGAGGTGCCAGAGAAGTGGTTCCTAGATGCAGCCAGAGCATCAGGTTTGGTTTGGTGAAGGTTTAACTACTCTTTCTTCCAATAATTCATTTTGCTATATATATTGTACCAGTATCTTTCCCCTTATGTTACATGCAAAATGCAGAGCTCCATGGATCTTTGTTATCATTTGGCAAACAAGTCAACTGTTTAGAACAGAACCAGACAGTTAAAGGCTAGCTAAAAAATCAGTGCTTAAAGCACATGTGCTAAAGTTTATATTTGAAAATTTGGATGGCTGATAATGAAATGAAAGGAAACATTGTAGGATGGTTTCATTGTTGTCTTGGAGAGAGAATAAACTTCAGAGAGATAAAGTCAAAACCACAAATAGTTTAATTTATACAGAGAGCAACAGAATATCCACATTGCACATTTTCCTCTAAAAACTGAATATCTTAAAAAAGGCAACTTAGGACATCTAGTTGCTGCCTTCTGGTTGTTCTGTTAATCAGTACTGAATGTAATCATACATTAAAAAAAGATATAGGAGATTAAAACATTATTTATTTGGTGTTTTGTACAACCACAGATGTTACTTCAAAATCTGTAATCTTTACTATAAAACATATATTTCTGGGACTTAAAATTCCCTTGACAGTGGCTACTAGGCTTTTATTTAATTTCACATAGAAGGAGGCAAGCTGAAATAGGCTTCCTATGAAATTACAAATGCAACACAAATTGGAGTCAAAAATGAAGAGGTTATTCCACGTGGGTTATTCATGAGAACCCAGTGATCGTACCTTTACAGAGATTGACAGCATAAAAAGTCTCCCAACTCTGTTCTGCAATTGAATTGAAGAGCTGAAGGAGGTTTAGCGTATCCTGGACAACACATAGACACTATGAAATGAGTGTGCATGAAGGGTATGTGCTAGAATTTATTTTATAAGTATAAAAGAATAGCTACAACTGCAGTAAATAAATTGTCCTTTTTTTATTTGATGGCTGAAGTCTTATTTCACTGTACATCATACATAGGAATTAAGTAGGGGAGGAGGAAAAATCACAGAAACTCTTTATTAAACAAAATCAAAAATAAAAATAGACAACTGCCTTTTATCCTCCCCAAAAGGAGAAAGAGCCAGAAGGTTCTTTCTTTCCCCTGTGTATTTCTGTAAGCACCATTGTTGCAGCTTGTGTTGCTAAGTAAACCTTTTGAAAGAATGTACAACCACTGTGTTAAAAATACCTTACTGAAACCTTGGTAGAAAGGTTTGTCCATGTTTGCATTTCTCCTTCATTCCTTATTTTTTTCTCAGCTGTCTGTGCAAGAAGTAAATTGATGCTGACACACGGTGGCACTGGCGTTGCCCACTCACGGCCCTTTCATGTTCTTACCCACTCTCTGTCCAGCCTGCACTCTGCAGGATGCCGGCTCGCAGTACCCAGGAGGGCCAGGAGGGCCAGGGGGACCAGGAACCCCAGGCTGACCGGCCATCCCAGGGGGACCTCTCTCACCATCACGGCCTTCCCTGCCGTAGCTGGCTTTGCCTGGTTCACCTGGAAAAGCAGATGCATTGGCATCTAAGCACTGGCAGCAAACAACATGCTCAGTGTACATGTAGCTTTACTGAACATCCTGTTCTCAAAAGCTGCATGAAGACAGCTTTTCATTGCTCTCAGGGAGGAGTGCTGACTTGGAGGGACAGTTTTCCTCTGACACCCAGGCTGCAATTACCCCGCTACAGCAATGAAATATCAGTCCCAGTGCTCTCCAGTTGTACTGGTGCAGTTCTCCTGCTATACAAAACTCAGCAGTATAATTGATTGCAGCCCTGCTGCCAACCCTGCTGCTGATGCCTGTGACGGGGTGGATGCTACTTCCTACTGCAGAGTTTTGTTAGTGCTCTGGAAAATGACATACCAAGATTTTTTTTTTTTTTTCTCCACTGAGATGGTTGAGGAAATAGATGTATAGTTTGGAACTGCTAAGCACTAGTTGCTTTTTACTTCTAAATCTTCAATGGAGAAATGAAATACAGTCATTTGAGTAAACCTCTTTCAATGATAGATTTCTACAGAAGACAACTCTGACTTACACAGTCTTAGGGATCAGTATATAGTAACCTTCTAATTTTTTTTCCTTTTTTCAGGAAAAGAAGAATTTTAGGTTCTTTCTGTCTATATATAAAGACAGAAATGTGCTATAGAGATACTGATGGAAATAACATGTTTATGTTCATTCACAGGCCACTAGAGGCCAGCTGTGCTGCATCCATCAGCAAGAATCTCCCATGGAGCCCTATTATATAACACTGCAATTAATTAATTACCACAGAAATAAAAGAATATCATAGGTTATGAGTGGAGATTTTGAAGTCTGCTGTGGCTGCCAGTGAGATAATCTGAGGGTTGTGGCTTTTTTTCATTTCTTTTTTATATATAATTACATGTGTAGGTAATCTATATAAAATATATATTTATATTAAGAGGCAATTTTTACTTATTTGTATATAATTGTCCCCCCCCTTTTTTTTAAGTATTTCTTTACATCTTTCCTAACTTTTCTACACTGAGATAAATGAGGTGGTAGCATTTTAGTTAAAGAGTTTTTAATTCTGATTTTTGACTGAATCATTACCTACAAAGTAAAAATTATGAAGCACTGTAATTTGGAAGCTTATTGTTTAATGGACAATAGTCTTTTTAAGGCAGCTTGAAGTATCAGTTCTGAATAAATTATTACTACATCTCTTCCTCTTTACCCTAACCCTCTTATATTTACCTGGAAGACCTCTTGGTCCAGGATAACCTTTCAGTCCTCTGCCTGGAAATCCTCTTTCTCCTCTTTCTCCTGGTTCACCTAAAGCAAATTCATGAAATATTAGTTATAGCCTCCCTGGAGTATCATTTTCAGTAAATTCTCTTTCAGAGGTGAACAGTTAATAAGCAGAGAATTCAGCTGGCTATGCATATTCTTAGCAGATTTGAATGATGTCCTGACACAGGTCCTTGTAGAATGTTTGGGATTTGATTGGGTTTTTTCTACCATTTGAGTCATATTCAGAAACGGACATCTTGGAGGGGGAAAAACCACATGGAGCTGGACAGTAAATACCACATAAGTCACAGCCTATATAACAGGAGTAAACCAAACTCGCAGTACTACACAGGCCCTTTGGAATACAGAGTGAGGTTATTGGCTTCTGCAAGGCCATGTGAAC
>JAWWLV010000121.1:85819045-85845440 GCA_035041135.1 Platyrinchus mystaceus | reverse complement strand
CAACAGCATATCAACTGTTGGTGTTTTAGTATCACAGCCCATACTATCCGATAATTTAACAATCCCATTCTTCAGTGATCCTGAAATAAAAGAATGAGTCCAGCTCTCAAGTTATTCGGTCATTTGGGGTCAGCTGTTCGGACTGTGTGCCCTCCCAGTTTTTTGTGCACTTCCAACCTTCTCACTGGTGGGACAGTGTAAGAAACAGAAAAGGCTTTGATGCCAGGTAAACATTGCTTGGGAGTAACTAAAACATCGTAGAATGGCTTGGGTTGGAAGGAACTGTTGAAATCATCTCACTTCAACCCCTCCAACACTGCCTGCTCAGGGCCCCATTCAACCTGGCATTGAAGACTTGCAGAGACGGGGCATCCACAACTTCTCTGGGCAACCTGTTAATACCTCACCATTCTTACAACAAAAAATTTCTTTCTAATATCTAATCTAAATCTATGCTTTCACTTTGAAGCCATGACCCCTTGTCCTATTCCCTTCAGTGTGCTGTAAAGACTATTTTCAGCACAACTCCAAAGCATAAGCCATATAAGCCACTATGAAGAAATTTAACGCTGTGTCAACCAAAATCAATCCACTTGTGTCACTAAAAGGTGTTCCAGTTCCTGCAAGTGCAACGATTCCAGCTGATGTCAATTTGACCAGCAAGGTAAATACTGTGAGTGAGGCACCCTTGTGTCAAACATTGTTTCATGCACACTACAGGGGTAGGGCAGGCATAAGAAAACAGAGCTGAACTGAAAGCTGAGGACCCAAGGACCCATCTGTATACAACCCTAAGATTTCTCTGGTGTACAGATGTGTCTGATGGGAGGTACAGCGTAATTCAAACTGTACTGTGGCACTTCAGTTTTGCATGCGTTCACATGTCCTAATGCAAAACAGGGAGTGATGTGAGTGACAGGCAAGTGTTCAGAAGATACCAATTACATGAAAACAGTACTTACAGCTGGACCTTCACTTCCAGGCAGACCTGGGGCACCCTGTTCACCCTGCAAGCCTCGTGGTCCAGGGGAGCCTCGGGGCCCTTCCATGCCAGGCAGTCCACGACTGCCCTCAGGCCCACGGGAACCAGAGTCTCCAGGATTTCCAATCTGATAATGAAAGAGCGGAATTTCAATGTAACTGCTATACTAGTGTTAGAATCATTCTGACATATCAAAATGGTGACAGGAGCTATTCACAAATGCAAAGCAATGAGTGCCGGAGTGTGCGGTTGTTGAACAACTTCTTTCTTTTTAGATAAGTTGCTGGAGTCAGGAGTTGGGTGATCTGTAAGAGCTCTGTATTCATCAGTTAAAGGGGTGAAGTGGAAAAACAATATATTCTGTCAAATCAGCATTAACAGTGACATGGTCAAGATGGATTTTTTGTCAAAGAACAGAACTCTAGTACTTGGTTTCTACTTCTGCCCTCATGCATGTCAACATGCAACATTTCTACACATTAAGTGCTGCTTAAGTTACAAAAAATCCAGTTCCCTGCTTGCTTCAAATGCCTTTCATGCCCTTTCGTATGCAGTACCACAGCATGAGCCTCTATCATCTAGCCCTAGGCTGTTTGGGAACACACATTTTTGCTTTGTTTAATCTGTCAGAGCCAGAGCTAGTTCAGTGCCTACGCTTGAGTTTGCTGGCAGAGGGGAAGAAACATCCTCACACAAACTGTGACAAACTACCTGAATGAATGCAATGACCCTTTATTTCAGGAATAAATGTAAGCCTGAGAAGGAGGAAGGGGTGGGCAGAACGTGTTTTTAAGATTTGTTTTACTTCCCATTATCCTACTCCGATTTCAATTTGTAATAAATTCAGTTAATTTCCCCAGGTCAAGTCTCTTTTGTCCATGACAATAACTGGTGAGTGATCTCTCCTTGCCATTACCTCGACCCACAAGACTTTTGTCACGTTTTTCTCTCCCCTGACAAAACGAGGAAGGGGGTGATACAGTGGCCTTAGTGGGCAGCCAGTGTCCAGCCAGGGTCAAAGCACCACACTTACTTTCAATATATGTTAGTTTATTACTATTAATCAATAGTAGTACTAACTAAGGGGGAAACAAACAAACAAAGCCAAACAAACCTCCAAAACAAACAAACAAACCCGCAAAACCCAAAACAAGCAGGAAAAAAAATCCTATACACTCATGACTTCCAAAATCTACTGGGGGAAAAAAAAAGAGCAATATCCTCTGAAAACGATGCTAGAGCAAATTAAATTACTCGGCTGTGGTATCAGCTAAATCCACAAGATGGAGCCATTTCAGTTCCATCTGTGCTGCATCTCAGACAACTGATTGCTGTCTCTGTTAGAAAGAAACCCAACAAACATGCTTCAAAAGCTGTATCAAGAAGGCAGTAAAATTGCCTTTATGGACTGTACAACCAGGAAATCATCATTCCTTTCCTCCCCAGCCTGGTGAATTATCAGGTTGCCTGATGGATTACTCATTCCTGTGTAGGTACTCACTAGGATAAGCACTCTAGGGTATCATCAAGACAAGAGGATTTTAAAAATCTAGGTGGATAAAATTATGTCCTTCTTGTAGGATATTGATGGGCAGTAAACATTCTTTAGCTTTCACTTGCTTAACCCCAAAGTTACCCAGACCACTAAGAACACAGAGCTTTTTTGTTATGATCAGCCTCAGTTCCCTGTGGGCAGAACTGTTGGTGTTTTAGTATCACAGCCCATAATATCAGATAATCTAACAATCCCATTCTTCAGTGATCCTGAAATAAAAGAACGACTCCAGCTCTCAAATTATTTTTCTTAAGTGACATACAAGCTTCTGCTCACCTTCCACATCAAAGTTATCATTTTGCTATTAAAAAAAAAAGAAGAAGAAAATAATAAAAGAGGAATCTGGGCCACAAATACTTCTGATTCACAGACCCCACAATCCTGCTGTCAGCTTTTTTACAGTGTAAATATTACAGGCTGCATGCAGTCACTGCACTGAGCTTCCTTTCTGTACAACACCTACGGTAAAAAGAGTGCATTCATTTTCTTAAAAAAATATATTTATTGGCCAGGGAACTGCTGCTGAATGATGCTTCTCTTTTGTGTATTTGGAATTCAGGAAAATAATTCCTTTCTAAAGCGAATTCATTTTAATATTGACTGTATTCAAAATTTAAATAGAAGAAAAGCTGTTGAAACTCATTCAATTTAATTGTGATAATGAGCACAGCTTGTTATTTGCATTATTTTTTCTTCAATCAGAAAACCATCTATCTGATCCACTAGTTCTCTGTGTTTCTGCAACAATGCAATTCATCATACTTACAGCTCCCTTTGCTCCTGGTAATCCCATGTCACCCTAAGCAAAAATAAGACAAACTATGTTAGAAGAGAGTCTCCATTACCATAGACATTGCAAATGTAGTAAATTTTTTTCACTATAAAAAATGTTCACATATTTAGTTTATTTATGCAAAATTGCGCCACAAATTAATTACAATTCCTTTAAAAATAAAACTTGAATTTCGGGGATTTTTTGCAAAATGTCTTTCTCAAAAGCATTTCATTAAGGCGCAAATGAGAAAGCATGTTTGTTACAATTGGTTTTGTATTGCTTATCTTGGACTTAGATACATGGCTCTAACCTCCCAACGCACAGCTACAGCAGAGGACAATCTTAGATAGCATATTACTTGTAAACATTTAGAGGAAGCATTATTTAATCAGGATTTTCTAGTTTGACAGAACTATAGATATTGGTCTTGTGTTAGCCCTGACAAAACTGCAACAGAAACCAGGCAAGTGTCTACCTAATGTGCTGTGAAGAAACCAAATCCCTAAAAGCTGCTCTTCCCAGCAACTTTTCTCCTCATTTGAACACCACCAAGATCCCTCTATCACTGACTGAGAATAGCAGTCCCACTGTTCTGGAACTTTTAGTTTTCCCTCTGAATTAGAAAAGAAAAAGTTTCAAAATATTTTAATGACTTATGAAATTGATTAGTATGAAAACACCAAAGAAAAAGAATTACTGTTGGAGAGATTCCCAAAAACTGTGTTTCCCCTGTTCCTAAATGCCTTTGGTGAAATAATTGGTTTCTAAAGGTTACAAAGGCCCCTTTGTCTGTTAATGAATATGACATAAATTAAATAGAAATAATTGTCATCAGTTTAAAACCAGACTAGCTAGTAACACACTTAGACAACCCATAGCATTGCTTCCTGTGAATCTGTACAGTGGTTGTAAAGCTCAATTACTAGCTCACTCAGGACATCTAGCTAACTAGGGCTGTTAATTAGAAGTTTTTCAGAATTGCAAAGTTTAAGGAAAAAACTGTTCACTTCCAGCACATAACCTGGCTACCATTTTTTAAATAGGGAGCAGTTTACTTCCTTCAGAAAGATCAAGTTCTGGCTTTGCTGGATGGGGCCCCACAGGACTAGTGTGTTTCTCTTTGCAGAGGAAAACAAACCCTCCTTACCCAAAGGCACTACCCATGTGAATTCACAACATGCCATTCTAATATGGTATATACACACAGATATATATACATATATATATTCCTCCAGCAATGTCACAGTGTCATAGCCTCTTCCCAGACCATTCACCCTTCCCCTAACAGCCAGTTGCAAATCTTATTTCAAAAGAGAAAGTCGGTACAAAATATTTCCCTCAAGTCTGAGTTACAAAGGATATTTATTAACTCTGCTCCTGTTTCCCCTGAATTAAACTACCTCCTCATCCTCACTGCTTCAAACATCAAGAATTTATCTGTCTGTGTGTGCACATATATTCCCATATAAACAGTTAATCTATCTCTACAAACGTATCTATATTTATATATAAACACACACCTACAGCCTTCCTCCAAGGCAGTCTGTAGTGTGTTATACACCTAATAGAACATGTATATTTTAGAGTGCTTTTCAAATAGCAAGAATAGGGTGACTAGGCCAACAGAACTGCTCCAGTTGGTATAAAACTGAAATGTGACTTTCAATGATGAAACCATATGCTTGAAGCACTCCATCAAAGTCTTAATTTACAACAACAAAAAATTATATCAGGTAAAGAAAAAAATAACGCCTTACTAAGTCACCCTTTTCTCCTCCATCTCCTTCTGCTCCAGGTGCACCCTATATCAAAGAAAGACACACTGTCAGCCTTCAAATTAATCAGAATAACGTACTGTGGCGTTTAGTAGAGTGACTTTAAAGTTCCATGATTTTTAACATGACTTACTTGTTCACCCTTAGGTCCTGGCTCACCCACTGAACCCTAAAAGGTTAAAGATTGGAAAAAAAAAAAAAAGACATTCAGAATTTCAAACTTCAGGTTCAAAAGCATACTAAGTGTTCTTCAGTCCTCCCTATGATCTAGCATTAATGCAAGAGACCTTTAAAGCTGTGAATTTTTGAGAATGACAATGAAAGCACTTAAATCTTGCTATGTAATTTAAGTGACAGACTAAAGGCAAGTATGGAACTAGTATGGAATGTATAATCCACTACCACACTGGACAGTACAGATTCTGACTGTCAAACTCCCTTCTCACTGTGAATCTCCCCTTTATGTGACAGATGCTCTTGGCACCTGCTACAACTCTGCTCTGCAAATTGGTTAGAAGCTGTAGGTAAAAAATCCAGCAAGTGCATCACTTTTTCTAGCACTATTATGTGTTCCATATTGCTGTAGGCTATACTAGCCCATCTAATAGGGATAAGCAGAGAGACATCCACAAAGGCAGTCACAATCTTGCCTTGCTTGTTGTTTAATTCTCAATGTTTTTTAGCAAAATTGTGTCTAGAAGTTTGACCATTGCAGTCAAAGCTGAAGGGCTCATGTCTTGAAGTTGATGTTCCATTTTTTTTTAAAATAATAATATTTTTATGTTTCATCTTAGAATTCTGCAACAAAATGTACCTGTGTGGACAGGCAGGAATGAAAGAGGAATAAATTAATGATCTGATTAATTTTAAACATACATAATTTCTTACTATGCTAAAATTACTTATTTTGTAGAACACTGTATAGTTTAAGAAAATCTTCGTATTTGTGTTCTGTTAGAAAACCATTCACACCACTCTTAATGGTCTTTGAAGTCTGTGCATGTTCAAGCATATGCATTCAAAAAGAATGTGTTCCAAAACTGTGCATGAAGTTGGTTTTTTTCTATAACAGAGATACAGCACTTTCTCTCCCATTTCAGAGAGCCATTTAATTCACGTAACATATAGACACACAGACCAGTCTGACATTTACAATTTAATGAATTCAAACTTGTTCTCATGTTCTTGAGAATGAAGAGCCAACACTAAATTATTCACAAAGCTGAACAGCATTAATCACAGAACTATTTAACACTCCGACTTTGTCAAACAGCACTGAAACTATTTTGCCTGAAGTGTTCTCAACATTGTGCCTTACCAATGTTTTCCAATTACTCACACAAAAAAGACATTGATTTTCAACCTAACATCCTTTGGAAGATTCTTTTTCTCCACTTACTATTTAGTGCAACAAAACTGCCAAGAGATAAGGCTGACATAGGAGAATCTATTGCTTTTGGAAACCTTGGCCTGTAACGCTCATATTAGCAAACATAAAAATCACCGCTGAAACTATCTGAATCTATTCTATATTGACTCCCAAAATTTCAAAGAAGACAATAAGGCAAGATGTCAAACTATGAAAACACCCACTTTTCTTGACATACTGCTTATCTACTTGCAAAAATCCCTCTCAAATCATATCCAAGAATTGTTTGCAAAACTGTCAGCATCATCCAAAACTGTACTAGGGGCTACTTTAACTATTTAGCAGCATAAAGGATTGTGCTCCAGTGCCAAGGTCTGGCACTTGGCTTGGTGCCAAGCCAAAATTTAGCTTTACTAAAATAGACAGAACCAGAGTATCTAAAACCACTTCAAAATATGTGAAACAGAAATAGAGTGAAACCTGCATTCAAATTTTGTCAAGTCTCACTTTTACATTTTACTTCAATAAAAACACTTGTGATGATGATTTCTTCGGTGGTGTTTCATTCTTTAAGTAGTCATCACCTGCATGTTGACAAGGTGCCAAGGGATAGTATCCAATATTTAACAGATTTGGGATCAAAAATGACTACTGAAATATCAAATTTGTGAATTCTACTGGCTTCTGACTGCTATTTACATGAGTTATTATCATGCACATATAGGTCACAACAGAACTTCATAGGACTGATCCCGGTGTAGAAAACCATGAAGTTTTGAAATCAGAAAGGGAAAAAAGGTTGCTTCAGTTGGGAACTTAGTCCTAGCAGGGGTTGACCCAAAGACTAGGGTTAACAAGCTACAGAGATATCAAAACACTACCAATTCCTGACAAGGTTGTTTGCCTCTGTATAAACTGATGTAGTTGCAAAAGTTGAAGGGAGAGGAAGGATAAAGTGGCACAGTGCTCTCCAGGCTTGTGACTTGGAATACATACTGTAGATCAGTGCTGTTTGCAAAGCTGCAGCCATGTTAAGCCTGACCCAGAAAATTCACTCCAGCCTCCATGCAATTGAAGAAAAAAAAATATGAATCAAGGATACAAGTGGACACTTGTCTAAAACCAGGAAAGCTAAAAAGCAATCACAGGATGATAGCTAGCATATAATTTTGAACTTCAAGATATTTGCACAGGGCATTAAACTGACTCTAGGATTTTAAAAAAGCTCCAGGCAGAACTTACTGTCATCTGCCAGTTAGATAAGTAGACACCTGAATCTCTCAGGGTTTATATACAGCATCTGCGTTCTGCTTTTTATCCTGAAGGTCCAGATCCTTTATATAGCAAAGGAGGAAAATCAGGCACCTTTGGAAGGAGGTGGTTAGCACTTCAACAAATACTGTTCATTTTCCTTCCATATTTGTTTACTCAGGTACCTTCAATCTCCCTCTGAAGAATTCTAAAGTATGAATCATTACCAATCTAACAAAAAGAGACTGCTTTATGTCAATACTTACATTTGACTAGAAACATGTTCCTGATCTCAGCATTAAAACAAAACCAAACCAAACAAACATGAAAAAACTCCTCAACAGCATCAAAGACTTAGAAACTTATTTTTTAAGTATCTGAGCAGCTTTTAAAAGCTGCCAAAACCAAGTGTGAACCCTATCTAGCAGCCCTGTGATGTACAGTGGGAGCACACCAGGGGCAGGATTACTCTGTTCAACTAAGACATCCATAGCAGCGATACCTATGTCTGACCAGTAGTCCTATACTTCCTTGATTTTCAGTGGAAAGTAAGAGACACTTTGCAACTGTAATTCGTTTAATACTAAAGTAGATGCCTCAAGTAAGAAGGATGAAACAGTATAGAACTATTTCTATAACCAATATATCTGAATTTTGGTGAGTGAATTCCATTCTCCGCAGTCTCCTAAACCAAGATTAGAAACATTTTTGGGTTTATGTACTGCCTTCACTGACATTTATTGAGCAAAGCAAGGTATCTTCTGCAGTTACGTGAGACTCCCAGGGCCAAGTTCTTCCCTCCTAAAAAAACATTGGAAGAAGTACTTATACCGGTATTATTTCTACTGCAGATCAGGTCTGAAGTTCCAAAAGCTCTATAGTGACCAGAGACCTTGACTTACAATTTCAGATCTGGCTGTCAATGACTTGCGATATGATTTAGGTCTTCAAATGATTCAAACACTTTATGAGCTACAAGTAGTTAATGGGTACCTAGAGCATCCCTTTCAAGCAGTTAACATGTGTACATACAAAGGAAGAAAACAGGCATTAATTCTGTTAATACAAAAACTGAAAACAGTGCTCAAACTATTGTGTTTACTCCTGACATCAAACTGCAATCTGTATGTATGTGTGCATTTCTTACCCGGTCACCCTTACTACCAGGTAGGCCTGGAGGACCAGGCAGTCCAGGAAGTCCAATATTACCCTGGGGACCCTGTGAAAATAAGTCAAGGATGTAAATTTAGCCAATCTGGTTTGGAATGAACAACTAAAGGTCATAGCCTGACAAACAGATGGGGCAAAACCTTATTCCCAGAACAGATTTAGTTTGATGAAAGAGGATTATCTGATGCAAATAGAGTTGATCCGAAGTACAGCACTTAAAACAGCATCTTATTATGAATTTATTGCTGATAATCAGAACAGAAATGGCTTACAGGGTTTTCCACCCTCCAGTCCCTCAATGACAGTCTGGTTCTCTTAAAAATACTTCCCAAGATCTGCAATTTGTGCATTCCTCTGTAACAGTAGGCTCTTTCAGCCAAGATCTCCCTAGCTATGCTTCTGACTGATGCTATGTAAACACTGCTGGAGCTCTGGTAAAAGGTGGCATTCATAATCTGCTCCATTCATTATTTTCGTGTAGCTGTTAGCAGAAAGCTGGTCTTTCACTGCTCTGATTCCCAAGTATACACAGCCCACACAGGACCGTGCAACTCAGCTTTTAATATCATATGATTTATGGGTTTTTTTAAGAAGATGTCACACACATCTCCATATACCTTTTTCTAATATTAGCACAGTCACAGAGGACTGAAAAAGAAACTCAACCGTCGCTGGTTTCAGTGCTGTTTCCAGTTCCCTGCATGGATAAATGGGTAAGTGTAGTTCCAGATGATACCATAGTTCCTTGAAAGTAAACATGAGCACTGAATATGGAAAAAAACCTGCTTACCAATTTCCCTGGTAAACCTGGAGGACCCGCAGGACCTGGCTCCCCTCTGCTACCCTGACAGGAAATAGGACAACGTTACTTTCTGAAATATTTTCTGTGAACAAGGAAAAAAGTATCAATTTTTTTTTTCTTGTTTAGTGAATTACACTACCTAGGAGTTGGCTTTAAATTTCTGTTTACTAGTGCAAAAATATCACATGCATTAAAAACACTAAAAACATTTCTAGTTAACAGTGGCACATAATACTTAGTTGACATTAAATGATTCAACTAATTCATTCTGCTGAGTTATTATGCACAGTGAAGGTCCCTTCATGGAATCACAGCTGAGAGTTACCTGTTGCAAACATATTTACCTCACTAAGACAACTGCACACTCAGCTTCAGGCTTTTGCTAAGTTTCATCAACTGAACTCCTACATGACCACATACTTAAAAGCTTGTGACCCCACATGAACAATGGACAAATGTGAAAAGTATATGCAAAAGTCATTCTTAACAAACTCATTTAGGTTAAAAAAAAAAAAGTCTTGACTGTTAAAGGGAAGGTTTGCCTTTAAAAATCCCCCTTCATATTAGTGATAAGCATAAATACGCATTTCACTGGATCTTTATATCTTCACTTGAGACAAGTTTATCCATTCAGATCATCATATTCACACTAGTGTAACAAATCCACCTCTTCATGCATGCATTTGAACATATACTCTGGGTAAACTTGATATTGAGTTAAATTTTCAAAGATTTTAAATGTTTTTGAACTAAGGTACCTTTTTCAAATGGTTTTGTCTCTTATGATTAAACCCTTCAGAACACCTCAGTAAGTTTTATACCTTTACTCTCACATGTACAGATATTTTCCTATCCCAACACAAGCCTAAGTGTCACTTGAGACAGTTTTCTTACTTCCACTGTGTGAATACATAAGGGATATTTGCTATAAAAGCATGATATAGCATATAAGATCATAAAATATCAAGAATTAAAGTTATTAGATACAAAAGTAGATACACAGTTATATATATATTTACATATATATATATAACTCAGAAAAATGTCAATAAATTCAGACATAAGCATTCTAGTCCTGTATACAACAGAAAATGTTAAATATAGATTTTTTTCATAATAAGAAAAATACTGTGATGTACTGAACAATAAAAGGAGATGGTAGACATGGCCTTTTACACCAAGTCATAAATGCAATGACAGCTTCTCACACAAGCTTAAGAAAACTAACTCTACAATTCAGAAAATAATTAGGTATCCTGGAGAGATCACAGAAGAAAACATAAATAGACTTCTCAATTAATTTCCTTCAAAATATTCTATGATGTTAAAATAACTATTTTTAAAGCACTTTGGATAATTTCTAGGAGCTTTTTTATGATAAAAAAGACAAGAAAAAAGCCCCATAAATCACCTTTATCTTACAACCCAGAAGATGTATTAAACTTTTATTTAGTCGAGTAATTCTGTACTATGGCTCTGACCTGGAATACTAATATATTTCTGATGCAGAAAAGAGGATTAAAATTAGGATCAGCATTAGAAACTTGTTTTTTCATATATGTCATAACAGTCATTGCTATACAGCGATAAAACAAAAGCAATATCACCTTCCCCAGAGTAAAATAATATAATAAACCTCTTAAGTACATCAAAGTACATTAAGTACATCTGCTGGTCATACAAAAGTCAAGAAAAATCTTCCATTGTATTTTAAATGCAAAAAAACCACCCTATTGTCAAATATATACCACAGGGATTCGTCAACACATTGCTTTTCTAGGTGGCTTCAAAGGTTAGTATGCAGAAGACTGGAATAAAAATTTCCTGTAAACATTGGCATTATATCTGTCAGTACAGTTTACCTCAAACTAAGGGCCACCACAGCAAGATGTGCAGTTTTGTTTCAGCAAGTAATAGATGAACTCTAATCCAAAGAGCAACCAGGAATCCTGGTGGCCCATGGCACAACTAGAAAGACTGCAAAGATTCCTCCAGGTTTTACCTGATCGAAATGGCCCTAGGATAGGATTTACATTGGGTTAGTTACTTGCTGTTCCCTTCGTAGTGGATGAAGAAAAAAAGGCATCTTAAGATGTCCTCACAAAAACATTTAAAATACTTCACAAGTCCTGTTCCTAGAAGCATCTAAGTTTTCTTCACAGCCTATAGGAGGGTTTCTGTAATAACTGGTTTAGCTGTTGACATCTGTTCTTGGTCAGATGAAATGTTCCTCTGTGCTGTACGTCACTCATAGGCAGTTTCACCCACCTTTCTTACACAGCAGCCTCTGTTTAACAGTGCATAGTTTCAGGTCACCCACAAATCAATGGGCATCTTGCACTGGCTTTAACAAAAAGACAACCAGAATCTGTATGATTTTATGCAATTTTGACACTAGTTTAGAGTGAGCTGGAACAGACTGACTTTCAGACATGTTGGTAAATGTTCCATGCCTTTAATAGCATGCAGACTATCACTACAAATAGCCCCTGAAGCATTGCAAAGCTTGGTCACTGCCTAGAGGTTGTTTCATCCATGATGTTAGACTCAGCAGACCACAAGCATGTTCCAGGACTGCTCAGCTACTTTAACAGAGTAGACAATTGATTTCTGTTAAGTACACTATCACTTTGCTTGTGCCTTGCTGGGAGAATGACCCTATTCTCAGCAGCACTCACATGCTGAGTGCTAAGTAACAAAAGCTACCTTCCCTTTGTTCTATGGCAGGATTGCTGGATCAAGGAAAGATTTAATGTCTCTCTCACAGTTCTTTTAGATCTACATTCAGCTTTTGAATGTAACATATGTAAAAGGACATTACAGGATTTACAGTAGACCGTCCTTCAGTTTGTCTGGAATCGGTTTTACCCTCACCGACATTTTGAAGATGATGCTTTTGTAGAATTCTCACAAACAGTTACAGAATGCCTTCTCATGCTAAAACAGTGTCACCGGTTTATTGATTTCCTGTTCATCAGCTGAGTGGAACAAGAACAAGAATACACCTGAGTTAATCTGCATCTCACTTAGCTGCCCAGATAATTGAAATACTGATGAGAATTGCTTGACAGGTAATCCACAGTGTATATTGTGATAAACTCTTCTCTACTTATAAAATTGTTTAATAGTATATGTCATAGCAATTTTAGTATATTCAATAGCAAAGCCATAGAGAATTCAGTTTGTGCAGAATAAAAAAATAATAATAAAGAAAGTACATTTTGGGCTTTTTAAAACTTCATATTCAAAGTCTAAATGTAACCCATTTATCAATTATATGTGTGTTAGACTTTAACTTATCAATTTTTTTCATACAAAAATCTCAGAGGGATTATTCATTTCAGTTCAAGGATTTATCCACAAAAGTATCAATAGGACTCTTCTTTGACCCTCAGTACAGTATTGAAAAGCATCCAAGAATATAAACTACTATCTGACAGAAGAGTAAATAAACAACGGATTTTCTCTGAGATTTTAAACGTACCATTTCAACTTTCTCAAAGTAATAACTAAATTGTACTGCCCTGGATTTTGGTAAGAGCATGTCATGTTCGCCATGTTTTGGGCACAAGCAACAACAACAACCTGCTAGCTGCCATTCTCTTCAGAGGTGGTACTGTGGCCAAGTATAGAGGACAGAGAACTTTCATTCTGTGTCTATAGTGTTAACTAAAGTCTAGGTTGGTTTCAGTACACCAAGTTCACAATAAATCAAATTTTTACCCAGGTTATTGTTTACATTGCTTAGAAGAAGCCAACATTGTGATATCTGCTGACCTCCAGAGGTCTAGCATGCCCAGAAGTCAAAGAAAGTTGTTGTTGGAAGTGGAGGGGTAAACAGACATGTAGCATACAAGAATTTGGCCATGGTGTTTGGCAAGACAGGATGGATGCTCTGAGAACTGGAGAGATTTGGATCTTATCAGGTTTGGTTGGGATATGTTGTCTGCAAGTGAGGGACAAAAAGTGCTACCCTGTACAAACCACACCGTGGAACTGGGCAAGGTCAGAAAGTTTAGTCACATTCATCTAGAGGCTTAGGTTTACTGGATAAAAAGTGTACCTGGCAAGATGGAAATGCAAGTTTTGCTTTTGAGTCTGCCAGAAATTGTGTAATGCTAGCTAATCCTCCAGCTGTACCTTAAATGTGAACTTCAACACCACTTGTGGAACATCTCTGGAATTACAGATATTAAACATGTCCACTAATACCTAAACCTATCCTATAAACTGAGACAAGGACATTTCATCCTACCACACTACTGATACCAACTACAGAAAGTGACCCATTATTTCAGTTGCGGTCATGTAAAAAGAACATGATAGAAAAGCTACATTTTAGTTATACTGTTATGGTAACCAAAGTTACATTTCAGCATAGGTAAGACAAAAACATCATTGAAGACCAGAAAATTAATTTAGCTTAAAGTAACTTAAGATGCTGGAAACAGCATTCTTCTCTAACTTTAGGTTGTCCAGTATTTTAATACTAAATCCAAGGTACTCTCCAGGCATGAGACAAAGCCACCTCCAAGGAGTAAGAGAGCAAGTCAGCCCAGCTGACCAGGGCCCCTCAGAAGTTTCTCAGAGGGGTTATGGTATCAATTCTTAGGCAGCTGAATATTTAATCTCTGTTGCTAATGTTGGGAAAACATGTACTACATCCTAATTACAAAACGACATGTGCTGGCCTGCATATACATCAAATTCTCCCAATTTGGTAGACAGGTATGGAACTTTAAAGTGGTTACTTAATTGTTACAAGCTCTCTGCAAAGCCACTGGGTGGGGATACACCTTCTCCAAATGTTTACAAATTAAAACTGGAATAGCTGAAGAAAAAGCAAAGCATGAAAAAGCAGAGACAAGGGTCAGTATTTTTGGCAGACATATTATGAACAATTAAATCTTACTAAATCTCAGCAAATATGAAAGAAAATTGTTAAGCAGCTTAGGGAGTATGGCTAAATTGCACTGATTAGGAATGACACTCCCATATTTGAGAATTCCTTCCTTTGGGCCACCTGCCATTATGATTGATTTAGAAAGATTGAAATCAGAAGAGAGTTTGGTAATTACTTGGATTGGTTAGACTAATGTGAAGAAAACATAAGGTTAACTGTGAAAACAATTAGAGTGGAATGGAGTATATGTGTAATTTAGAAAGAAAAGGCAAAATTTCCATGTTGTTCCAGTTGGTTTTCTCATTTACTGAACAGATGAATAGCAACTTCCCCCCACCCCTCAGCTACCAGTTGAAGTTTTATAATTAAATGCACTAATAGACTAAAATTCTACTTTTCAAAGTAATTTTCTCCTAGAGATAGAAAGTGAGGGAAGAATGTCCCAACACATGATTTTGCCTAGTTTTAAGAAGAGCTAGTCATTTTGTTTTCAAACATTTAATAACTCTAAAAGTTCACAGACTCACAAAAGGCCAAAATTTGAATCTGCTGTTTAGTAAAAATACCTTCCCAGCTACATTCCAACATAGTTTAACAATGAAAATAAGACTGAAATAACATTATTTATGCCAGAGGACTCTACAGGTTATTTGCTAAGCAGTACAGCAGCATTAATTTGTCCCACAAAGTCACTGTTGATAGTGCTTCGTTGTAACTTTTCAAAAAACTACACACTAGTTGAAGTGAAAAATTTCTCTCAAAAAGTTGTCTTTTGCAAGTATATAAAGCTGAAAAGCCAGATGATTTTTAAATATAACAGAAATGTAGGTATGTTTGTTTTCCCTAGTGTAGATACCAGCCTGCTGTCCCTATTAGCAGAGTCAGCTTTGTTAACCCTTTGCAAACCTTCACCAGAGGTCCTTTCCTCTACAGTTCTGGCCCTCCTGGAGATACCAGCCATGCTGTCTTGCCCCAGTTGCAATGTGAAGAACATGGGTAAGAGGATCTCAAGTTGCTGTTGCTGGGAAGCAAATATATTAAGGGACTGAAATTCCCCATATCCTGCAAAACATCAAGGTTTTGTCCTACTCCAAGGAAAAGGCCCAACCCCTCTTGACCTCTACCTGAGTCTTTTATATCAAGAGTGAAATGGAACAAAGGGATAAAGGAGTTAAAAAAAAAAAAAGAACTGAAGTGAGTGGTAAAGTGGATAATTCAAAATAAGCGGGAAAAGGGCAAGAAAAATACCTGAATAGTAATGATAAAATGCTCAGGCTTTGAAAGTGGTTATACAACTTTGGTCAAAAACTATTGAGTGTTAAATTTGTGAGAAAAATTCAAAAATCTGGAAAAAAAATTCAAAGAAAAATTCTCTTTAGAACAATTATAACAGCTTTTCTTGACTTATTTTCAAATTTTCTAGTTTGAGAAGTTTGAAAATCATGGCATGTAGAATTATTTAACCAGTGGACTATTTTTTTTCCTAGAAATGTAAGGACAGAATTCTAAAAGCTAAGACTCAAATGTATCTGCCACACGTACATACTGCAGAAAACACTCTTTATTCTGCCCTGAAAATAAATATCAACTCAACTTAGACCACAGCTCTCTGAATTTCAATAGTTCAACCTTGTGTCCTTCCTAAAAAAAAAAAAAAACACCCCGATCATTCCCATTTCTTGTGTAAAGTGTTCCCAAAAAACAGAAAGTTATTCCAGTCACATGCTGCCTGTAGTCTTAAGCAAATGGAAGCTTACATATTCAGGGTTCTTTATATCTTTAAAGGAACTATGGATGAGAAGTAGATTGCTGTTTGATATTCCACTTACTTTACTTTATAATCAATAATTTACTTCCTTTCTCCATTTTGTGTTGACCAAAAGTTTTTTCTTTCTATGCTTTTCTTCTAATGTTTACATATTTTCCATAATGAGTGCACTTTGTAAATAGAGAGAAAATAAAGGTAAGGTATCCAGATGTCTTGCAGGTCTCTAGAGTGATAAATGGAAAAATCATTGTATTTAATCTGCATTAAGTATTTCTGTCCATCTACAAGGTTACTAATAATTAACCTTGTGTGTCAACCCCTGTTCTATGGACTGCTGATTTTGTAAATACATGTTCACATTGAAAGGATTAAAAGCATAGTTTAGCAGATTACAGTGCATTATCAAGAGTGAGCAATTACTTTAGTCTGATTCAATTATAACTCTAGTTCCTGTCACAAGTATACAGTATTAGCCTAAGAAGAACAGGGCTGAAAACTTTTTCTAGTTTATCCAACACTTTTAACCACAAAGAACAAAAATAAGTGTTTGCAAGTTGGGTATTTGGGAGGCTGAAGATAGCTGTATATACTTACTATCCTAGTAAGTATATGCTCATACAGTCCCATTTTTGTATTATCCTTAAGAAGCTGTGGACACAGCACTCATACAAAGACTCAGTCCAAAATAAATGTGATCTCATGCATCTAGCACACAATAACTCAAACCACAGAACAAAACAGAAGAAAACAAAATCTGTTACTTGGCTAACTGCTGGTGTATGTTTAGGAGGTAATTCTGAGAAGATTTCCTGACCTCACAAGTATATCAGACAGTAGCTCACTAAGCCCTGTATGAGAATTACCCTGCAACTGCACGAGTAAAACTTATGTCATGGTATGATAGCAGAAGCCCAGAAAATTCCAGGAAACTATCCCTAGGGCATCAGTGGCAAGAGAGAAGCTTGAAAAAGCAATTGCTTATAGAGCCTGAAGTTTTGTTAAAGTCGTCAGAGTGAATTTTGGTACAAGAAAATTTTCTTCAAATCACTGACCCTCTCATCCCTCACAGAAGGATTAACAGCAAAGGAAAATTAGATCAGCCTTATGCAGCTTCAAACCACATCAGGTCCACTCTAGAGGGAACCCGAAAGCAGTACCCAACAGACTCTCTAGTAACCAGCTGCCCTTTGTCTTCAAAACTGAGCCTTAGCAAATGTCATCAGTTCATTTCCTTAGCAAATTTATGTCCTGCAGCAGGCTACTGCCCAGCAGCAGTTTCTCCAGTCTTTCAAGTCTTTCTAGTGTTGAGGAAAATCTCCAGGGAAAGAATTACAACATCAGTGTTTCCAATGAGAGATAAGTGCTATACTTCACACCACTACAGCTACATTTGTAATGCCAACCAGAAAGGGCCAAAGCACAGGCACGAGCATCATCCCATCATCATTCATGGCATGCTTTTGTCACAGGCAAACTGGACTTTCCTAGATAATGCCCAAGAACAGTTCTGGGAACACTAGTGAGAGACTGTTCTTCATGAGCAGCCAGATTGCACCCAGCCTGCTCTTAGACATGAGGAGTGTTAAGGGAGTTTAGCAGCATCCAGACAAACCACAACAGGCCAGCTGACCAAGTGTGCTGAGGACAGTCTCTAGCCACTTCCTTTACAAGGCAGAACAGACAGCTGCCTTTCCCTCAGATCTTGCCTCACTGCTCACATTGCGTGCATTAGAAATAGGTTCTAGCAAAAAAAATAGTCATGTTCTGAATACTTAGTCCAAAGTTCAAAATCCCATAATACATAGCTGAGCACTGTAATACAAAGCACAAGCTTCTTTAAGAGGCTAGAACAGTTAAAGAAAAGAGTAAGTGATCTACTGACAGTGAATTTAAGCTTTTCAATGCCAGTGATGGGAGTAGAGTGTTGCAATGAAGGAACGGAAGTTTGGTTACATCTTTTAGTCACAAACCACACTCATTCCCTCTGTTTGGGCTTTTACTTGGCATATATAAAAACAAAGACAAGAAGAATATAAACAAAGGTTTAAAATCTAACTTTTCACCAAAGCCAGAAGCAATCATAGGACATGTGCTTCTGTATTTCTCAATGTAACGATGCACATCCTCGTGGTACAGAAGGGGGATAAAGAACAACTAGTGTTTACCTAAAAAATTATCTCTTGTGCTGAGTAATAATTTTACCTCATGGATAGCTTCAGCAACCCTAACTTGAGACACTGCAATATTGCATACACTCAGTTAGAAATTTATTCCATACTTACTGGTGGTCCCCGGGGTCCTGTTGGACCTGCTTCTCCCTCCGGGCCCCGTTGACCCTGTTTCGGGGAACAAATTTGAAATGCAACAAATTTGAAAAGTAATTTTTTTGCACACTGTAAAAAAAATTTCATTTTTCTAGATCTTTTGAATAAGCTTAACAATTTTACCTGTTTACCTGAATTTCCCATCAACCCTGGCACCCCAGGAGGACCTCTGTTACCCTGTTGGACAGAAAACGAAAAATATTAGAAAGCCAATGTTTTGCTGTTCCATTTTAAAATAAAAAAGCAAAATAAGCAAAGCAATAAGGTTAAAAAAAAATCAGCCTGGATTAATTTTTTAACATCCACTTTTATTTTGGTTTTCTTTCAATTTTCACCTAATTTCTTCTAATTTTCCAAAAGTCACATTTCAGTTCCCTTGTTGTTCACATGTTGACAAATCCCAAATAGATTTGATTGTTGCTCTCAAATCACAGAAGGCAATATTATTCCATGTAATTTCAGACAAAATTCATGTCTCAATCTAGTTTTCTTTTTCTATTACTTACAACTAAACTCAAACACTATTGTCTGAAACATTCCATCGTCTCATTCATACAACACCTTTTTAAGCTTTATTGGAATTGATGCTGCAGTTTAGTGGTACCTGAGTAGAGATAACAACTTCTGTGATTTAATCAACTTAGGGCAGTTATAAATATTATTTTTATTACAAGATCCCTCATTTCAACTGTAGTGAGGTAGCTGTGTCACATGCCTCCTCTAGCAATGACTTCCACAAATTCAAAAGGAAACGGCCTTGTATAGGTATTATTTAATGTCTGGAATCATGAAAACCACACCAAGTATCACAAGAATCATGAAAATGCACAGGACTAGAGATGATTAAAAAATATATTTAATTCCCTCAGCAAAAGCTTGTCTCTTACCACAAGAGGAACTTAGTACAATCTCACTGAATACTTTGGAACTTGATAAGCACAAATACAGTATTATAAGAAAGTCAATACTCAAGATGGTTTTTACCTTTGGGCCAGCAATACCTTTCACACCTGGAGAGCCTGGTAAACCCTGAAAGAAACAGCATTTATATTTATTTGGTTTTTAAGGGGATTGAAAATGGTGTTAAAAAACATCTTTCCCATGCCTTTTTCTAATCCTTTCACTTGATATTGAAGCTCTTTTATCCAGTAACAGACCAACCTTGAAGCTCTTTTATCCAGTAACAGACCAACCTTGAATTCTTTCTGTTTACAAAGTAACAGATAAGGAGTATTACTCTGTCTTCAAAAATTGCAAAAGGAGCATGGAAAAGTGAGGAGTTGTGATTTTGCTGGCTTATACTGGAAATAGATTGTTGGTCCCTGTATGCTGAGGCTGGAGGTACAGTTTAACAAATACTTCTAGTACACATTTCATTCCCTCCTCATTTCTGTGCAACAGTTCACAGCAGGTATGCTTTTATCAAATTTTCTTCCACGCTGAAGAGTTCACTTAGTATTAAAAATTTACTTCCAGTTCTGTT
Organism: Platyrinchus mystaceus; assembly: GCA_035041135.1. Lineage (NCBI taxonomy): Eukaryota > Metazoa > Chordata > Aves > Passeriformes > Tyrannidae > Platyrinchus > Platyrinchus mystaceus. Next base: position 85,825,283 of record JAWWLV010000121.1, on the reverse strand, counting down.
TTAATACAGGTCCTTCACTACATCCTCACAGCACACTCCTACAGCATAGTGTTTTAAAGAGATTTCTGTAGAGCTTTTGACAATTGGCACAGTTTTCAAACTTTCTCAGTTAATGCACGAGGATTACCTTCTAAAAGAGTCCATAAAGCACTACTGATTCCCTACAAGTTCACCACAGGGGATATACAAGAAAACTCCAAAGCCTGTTCCCCGTGCCCCTCCTCTCTCTCCCGAAAGTACATGTGTGATGCATTCCAGATGTTCTGAGCCATCAAAAGATGATTGTTCATCTCAGGTGTGTTAGACTGGCAGGTCAGCTTTTTCTGCTCGGCCTGGGAATGGGTTTGGCCTCAGGCAATACAAAGGCACCAGCTCTAATTGTGGGGTCACACCATAATATCCACAGGGTCTCAGATATGAGAAACACCAGAAGAGTTGCACAGTGGCCACAAACGTTTTGTGAGACAAAGTCCCGCACAGTGGCACCATAAGGAGGTCTAGGTTTTTGTGCAAAAGTTTTGAATACATATAGCAGAATTTCCCCTTGCATTACAAATAGTCTCCCTGGGTCTTTTGCTTAGGTTTTCACTTAAATCACTCCAACATCTATCAAATTAACTTACATATGACCTTTCTGTGGTTTAAACTCAACCTCCCTTGCAAAGGTATAATACCTGATACTTACTGGCAGTCCCTGAAGCCCTGTATCACCTGGAGCTCCAGGTTTTCCTGGTTCACCCTGTAAAACATTTTAAGTTGTAATTTATGCAAATCAAACACAAGGGAAAATTTGATTTCCGGAACACAGATTTGGAATACTTTTGGATCTGTAGTACGGGAAACTTCATTTAGCTACCCTAATAACATACATAAAGCCATGGGCAGCAGCCACTAGGGAGTGTACAAATCTAGGGCTCTACCAAAGCTCCGACATATGCCAGCCGTGCCTTACTTTTGCTCCAGGCATTCCAGGGATCCCTTCCCGGCCATCAACTCCTGGTAAGCCCTTAAAAGGAGAAAAAAATTAAAAAAAAATAATGTATTTTTGGAGAGATTTTGCCCATCACTGATATTCAAATTAGTATCACATGATGCAAATGAAGAAATTAAATATACATACAGACTCTCCTTTTGGCCCAGGGAGACCATTTATTCCTCTTGTACCTTGAGGACCCTAATAATAATAATAAAATTTTTAAAAATTAAACACATTGAAATTACAGATGACAAGAATGTCAACATTCAGATACATATTACTTTGAGACCACCAAATATACTCTATGATTATATGCTATTATGTAGCCCATATTTGCAAGTCAACATGAGTCAAAATTTGTCTGTGCTCACCCTTTCTCCCTTTGGACCCATCTCTCCTAGGGGACCTCTCTGTCCTTGATCCCCCTACAGAAAAAAAAATTACTTTAGAAATAAAGCCAGAATAAACTTCCATGTAAATATCAGCTAAAAATCTCAGAAAATCAACAAGTACAATTCAGACTCGGTTAAAGCAGACATCTCAAACTCATACTACATTTAAAAATACAGTTTCTTAAAAGTGCAGCTGACAGTTACATTTTAAAAAAAACATAGCTCAAGTCATCCCTTGAGACTTCAGGAGTGTCTAAGCAAAGGTTGTCACACTTGCTTTTTTAACCCATTGAGCCACTGGCTATTCCAAGCATAAATTCTAACTATGGAAGCAGGGAAGAATTGAAAAACAACAAACAAACAAAAACAACCCACTCAAAATAAACCCCAAACCCAAACAAAACACACACACAAAAAAAAGAAACCTCCAACAAAACCCCAAAGGGCACAAATTGCCCTTTACAGGTTTTGTTCCAGCTATATACCTGGAAAATTCCTAGTCACCCTAATAGACAGTAACACTCAGAGGGAAGAGGTAACCATAACATACTAAAAAGTTAAAATGGGTTCATCTACCTCACAATTCTTTGGGGATATTAAGAGATTATAGACTTGATATCACTGTAATATCATTTATTCACCTGTGGGAAATTAATAGAATTGAATTAATCAGAGGCTTTTTTGATTCACAGCCAAAAAGTTTCAGGACTTAGTGTCTAACTGGGGAGTGTTTGGCTAACATACACTCTACTTACAGGTGCACCAGGAAGACCTTGGGGACCAGGATCACCATCAAGCCCACGAGCTCCCTACAAAACAAGTAGATAACACAAGACATTAAAACAAACTGCTGGAATACAAACAACTTAAGCATTCACCTGGTTTGCTGGGAGCTGCAAATTCTCTACAGCTAAGGGATTTCATAGTTCCAATTAAAAAAAAAAAAAAAGTAATTTTTTTCTTAATCTATCTTGGTTTTTATGGAGTTATGAAAGCAAATATTTTTTAACTACAGAAAAATATCAGTCAAAAAATTACATACAGATCATTCTCTAAAAGATCATATTGGACATTGAAGAGTAGACCTTAACACACTAATTCAGGGAACGTCTGTGTTTTCCCTAATAATACTACATCTTTCACCACATAATAGAATATCATCAAAATGTGAAAAGAAATCATCAAGTGCAGTGCAACTATTTTTATCACATATGTTTCAAGGAAACAATGCAATCACTATCCTGTGAATAAATTTCAATGGAGAGAAAAAATATTTTAAAAAAAGATTTAAAGAAAAGTGGAACTCCTTTGTCGAACAGATGTAGTAAATATTTTGAATAGACAAAGCAGCACAAAGATGTAGGCAAGTAACTATGAAGAATTAGAAGACAAAAAAGCAAAGTAAGATAGTAATAGCTTAGTGAATCTGTCCAAGAGGTTAGGAAGGATCACTCATGAAAAGATTCATAATCAAGAGAAATTTGATGTATCTGAGGACAGACAATCACAAGATAAGATTCCTATGATTTCAGTTCTGGAAACGGAGACAATGGCAGGATTGCTACATTCTACTCCTTCCAGAAATTTTTACCATACAGATTTAGCAAGATCAAAAGACTAGAAAGGTAACAGTCAGTTTTGAAATAACAGTTAGAAATACTTTGATGAACAGAGGCAAAATTATGCAGCAGAGTCACGACATTACAAAAACGTTAATTCCACTGGCAGCAATTTAAGACACAGAGATGTTAAAGACAGAAAGAATGGGAAAAGAACGAACTCTCAATAAAAAATCTTAGAAATAATGGGACAACAGAAGCAAAAGGCTTTAAGAAGATGCAAATCAAGGAGGGACTACTTAATAAATTTTAGCTTTAAATCAAACATGCTGTAGTTTATAACTGCTATAACTTGCTATCTTGCTTACTGCATACTTGCACAAATGCATAATTACTATAAATCCTAGGATCAGAAGGGAAGGTGTGAGAAACACGTCTGCTTACTAATCATAACAACTAAGCTGCCCATCTTCCTAATGAGAAATACAGTAGCTATGGAAATACAGCTGGCAGGAGTGAGAAAATGAAGGGAAAATAAAGGAGAAGCTTAAATAAGCTTTAAAAACATTCAGGGGTGTACATTGTTTTTAATATAAGCCATTTTATGCTAAGAAAGGTTAATACTCACTTTGGTTCCTTTAGGTCCCATTATACCAGTTATACCTCTGATACCTAGGATGCCCTGAGAAAGAAAAGTATATTCAAATTAATGTTTTCATCACAACTGTCCTAGTTTTCAGACAGAAGACTCAAGAGTTCTACATGCTTGCTTTCTGCTTATTTTACTATTTTCTTAGTATAAAAGGAGAAATCCAGCTGGTTTTACATGGTAATGTGACATTTTACTAATTTAAGATTTTAAAAATAATAAAAAGCTATCTGGCTGCATTATAATACCACAAATAAAAGTACAGATATAAAATAAATATAAATATAAAATCATAAGAGCTGAAAAACCCCACTGATTTCTTTTCATGATTGTCACAGAGTTGAAGCACTCTCGCCATGCAGCTTGTGTGAGGGGAACACATGAAGGTCAGATTTGCAAAAGTGCTTAGTTGTCTCAGTGGGGTACAGGACAGATTCAGGAAAAAGGTACCATCAGACTTTAGAGAATTCCAGAGGCAAACAAAACAGGGCAAGGTTTTTGAGACTCCAAGTGCTAAGTTTATATGTCCACCATACCGGAGAGACTGAACTCAGCGGACATCTTGGTGCAGCAGGATGTATCATAACTATCATCACTTCCCTTCAAAATACAGTCTTATGGGAAATTTGTCTTCTATTTCTTCCTTTTCCTGAGAGACTGAAACTACATAAGGTGTCTGCTCTCTGCAGAGACCAAACCCTCAGCCATAACACCTTTGTTCTGCAACAAGGAGAACCCACTGCAACTGTGTTAATGAAACAGCTACAGGCACTTCAGTGCAGCGTAGGCAAACCTACTCCTTGAACCAGACTCTACACTGGCAGCCTTTACTTGCTACTAACAAAGTTACATGGAATCTTGCACAGAATAGTTAATGCCTTCTCAGCCCAAAACATGAGAAAAATCCTGATAATGCAACAATGACAACAGCAGCCCAACAAGGGAGATGACCACAGTCTAATCTTTCTTCTAAGATCAGAGATGGAAGTAGGCACACTGATGATCCACTACTTGCTGTCAAAGCAACACCTCTCCCAGAGGTGCCTATCTTATGCAACTCTTCTTGTCAATGTAACACACAGGTTGGATTGCAGGTGCTGGATACTTAATCCTGTCCATTCATTCATGTAAAGAACATAAAAGAAAACACAGTGGAATCTACAGCCTCTCCATCTGTGCCTCTGAAGCATCCTCTTTTCCATAGGTTGTCTATCTGACACCACTTTCTGCATATTATGAATCCTACATTTTAATAAAAACCAATTATTTTGAAGCTTGTTTGTAAGGTCAACAACTGGTGATACAATGATGTGAGTAATGCTTTAAAAAAAAAAAAAAAAAAAAAAAGGAAGCCAATCTTTAATTGTTTTTTAATTCTACTGTGTTATTTCATGATGATCGAAGAACTTTACCAAACTGAGTAAAATGAATTGGTCCCCACAAGCCTTTCAGACAGCAGAAGTTGGCTCTTGCACAAGTACTTTGTCTGCACCAGGGTCCCAGGGATACTTTTTTCAGGATCAAACATAAGAAGGAACCCACACTTTCCTTTACTCAGCCTGCTCTTTCTTTATCTTTCTCTAGTCATAATCCAGAGGTTTATGTTGTCTTATGTTTATGTTCACAGAGAATTTTGTAATTTAGAATTTGGATGTCCACGCATCAAGGTAAGCTGCTATATAGTATCACGTGGCCATCAATGGCACTAAATAGTTTCACATCTGAGAAAAAATCATAAGACCCAATCAGAAAATAGACCATAGAAATTAAAGGTGGTTATGGCCTGTTTCTCTTACTTAGAATGACCCCTTTGTTATTTTCCCTAGCTCTTTTCAACTGCAGAAACCATAACAGCTGCTCACAAGGAACAAGCTGAGGAGGTATGTGCCAGAACTAAACACAGTGAAAGGGGACAAGAAAATAACTCCAAAATCATAGGTATGCTCTGATTGCTACTTCATCCTCAAGTAGGCTACTCATCCTCATCCTCAAGGCTACCTCATTCTCTTAGCTAAGTCTGAATTTTACAGTTGATCATGTTTCAAACAAACACTAGCTTTGCAAGGATGAAGTCAGAGTCATCAAAATTATGGAAAGAAAGGCCAAGAAAAAGAAAATCCAACTACTTTCACAATCTAAGCACAACACAAAATTTAGGACATTAAATAGTTTTTAAAATTAGCCTTTCCCTAGAACTATATGGAGCTTTGTGCCAAGTGATATGACATACTGAAGCAAATGGGTAACACTATTTAAGAGAAAATACTTTACTGGAGGGCCTTGAGCTCCCACTTCACCGATGGGTCCTTGATCCCCTTCTTCACCCTGGGAAAACAAAAGGAACACACCTGTAGCTAATCCATACCATGCACATTGCTCTCTCACCATACAAGGTGCATTTACTCCTTAGAGTTTTCTGTGACCATGTCCTGCTTGAAAGAAATCCAAACGAAGTCACACTATTTCCTCAGACAGATACTCGTTCAGGTTGACATGCCATTCAACTCTTAGTCAATAGGGTAATTAGCTTGCTAAAAACAATAGTAATTTTTCATCTTTTTTTTTTACCTTATAACCTTGTTTTCCTGGTTCACCAGACTCTCCTTTTGAACCTTTTTGTCCCTAAAATAAATGTAAAAACCCCACAATGAATAAATAAATA
>JAWWLV010000121.1:85800414-85814989 GCA_035041135.1 Platyrinchus mystaceus | reverse complement strand
AGTTGTGAGATGACAGGAGTAAAGTTAAAGGTTTACATGTAATGTTAAGTTTTACATTTTCCTGTATTTCTGGCAGGTTTGCTTTTTGATTTTAGCTTTCCTTGAATAAGAGGAGAAGTAGAGCATAGGACAATCCATGAATCATTTCATCCTAATCTAATAGGTGGCCCTGACTTTGGTCTATTCATTGTTCCTTTTTTCTGAAGAGCTTCAAACACAATCTTTCTTCTACCAGTCACCAGGTCAGGAGCCCTGACCTGATCATGAAAAAAAAATACATTTGAAAGTGCTGTAATAGCCCACATAGTGTTTAGATGGCCCAGTAATTATTCCTTTTTTCTTTAACTTCTAGCAATTGAATAAATCTACATTTTCAGCAAACACAGCAGTACTTACAGGTGGACCAGCACGACCTACTTCCCCAGGAAGTCCCGCTGCACCAGCTGGACCCTAAAACAACCAAAGTAAATAGTATCTTTAAATCATACAATACCTACGTAACAAGCATCCAAGGAGTGAGAACATATAATTCTCTCAACAAACTATGCCTTCAGACACCAGTATTCTTGCCCCATATAAGACAGACCAATGCTACCTTAGTGGTAGCTGAAGAAAACATACATAATAGACATAGAACATCTGGATTTTAAAAAGTCTCTATTTTCACTGAATTACTTTTTATTACAGTATAATAGCTTTATTGAATATTTAAGCAGTATATTTATTAATTGTAAGAATGATACTTACAGGTGGTCCAAGAAGCCCCTTGCCCTGTGAAATATGAAGAAAGGTCAGAAATGTGGAGAGGATTCCAAACCTATTCAGACTTTGGGCAAGAACAGAGTATTTGGGATTAAAAGGTACAAAACCTCCCTGTTGTTTGATTCTGCAAAATCATTTTCAAGAATTTTTCAACTAATGCTAAATATATTTTTTTAAATAAGTAACCAATATCAGGTGAAAAATTAAATTACTGATTAAGTTGCCTTGCAGTAGCATTTAATTACACATACACTCCCACAAAGGAATGAAGACATTAAAGCCTTTGGGTTTAGCTAATTATCAGGTACAATGATGAGCATATCTATGCTACAATCATTTCCTTCTAACAATGTATTTAAATTGTTAGTAACAGAGAACTTTTTTGCACCAGTGCTTCCCTGAGGTCTAAATCCATTAAACTAGTGTTTTTTGGTAATCAGAAAGAACAACAAACTGCTCCTGTTTACATTTTCCATCAGTTTTGCTCTGAATCACTTTAGTGAGAAGAATCCAAGACACTTCTGCCTATTTGGACAATACACTCCCTCTAAGAAAACTGATCCCTCAGTCCTGCATTATTAAAGCAAATGTAAAACTATGGAGGACAGTGTCAAAGATATAAATCTTGAGGAGATTTGATGTAATAAAGCACTTGGGCTAAATGCAAATTTAAAAACCACTGAATATCAATCCAGGATTGTATTTGTAAAGCTGCCTTTATAAAACTTGGTACAACATAGGACAAATTTCAAGTATTTATCAGGGTCATTCCATTTTAACCATTTAATACACAACAGAAAGTAAGTTTGCATAACCTACATAATCTCTGTGCTATTACTACACACTTCCTTGCTGCAACTCATCATATTATACACGTCTATATCTGACAATACAAATTAGACTTTCACTGCATCACATATCCAGTATTATAATATCACCTGCCTCTCAAAGAAGGAAACCAACTACTCGCAGGTTCTCACTGGAGTACCCCTTCCTAACATGCCCCTAAACAGTGGCAGAGAAGGTCAATGACACCAAAAGAAGCAGCTAAAGCTGTTGTGTCCATCCCACACAGCGGCCCAGGAGAAGCCTGTCCCCTCCTTTGCCCACTCCACTGCATCTCCTTGCCTTACTCATTAGGACTCCAAGAAGCAGAGGCTCTCCTCAGCAACCCATACTCCCCCTCACATGGCTATTCTGCCCTTCTGGCCATGAAGTAGATACAGTTGCAAAGCTGAGAACTGCAGTGCAATCATTTAGTAAGGACATACCCAAAGCAGTTAATGATCCCAACCACCTGCCCATGTTCCTGCCTTTGTCTGTGTCTTAAAGGGAAAGCCTCTCTGCAGAACCTGGGACTGTAGCCTTACATGCCTAAATGCTTGCTGCCTGCTTTGGAGGTGCTCACCTGACCCACGGAGCACATGGAATGCAGGGACATGGGTGGTAATCCAAAGTCTGCAATCACCTGGCTCAGAGACACTTACCCTGCATGTCTGCTATGGACCTCTGCCATCCACCACAAAGAGTCAAATACCAGTATTTGTATGTGTATCCTGTGCTGGATGCCCTGTTTTAGTAGACCTTAAAATATTTTCTAATTCTCCATCACTAAATACACACAATGCCACCCGTATGCCCAATGCGTAAACCACTAGAAATATATCAGCTCATAGAAAAGTTTGAGGGAACCTGACAGAGAGAATGGACTGAAGAGTGCAAAACATGCACCGAATGTAGCAGGTCCATTTACCAGTGTCAGGTCAGAGACATCAGCATATTTAAATTACTTCTGAAAAAAATTGCTTGAATTAATCAGAAGTATTCTATGAATTTTGTAAACCTGTCATTTGAAACATTATCTGCCAAACAGTTGAGACAAAGAATAAATTAAAACTAAATGATCAAGGTTATGGGTTTGACCCCTGAATGGGCCATTCACTTAAGAGTTGGACTCGATGACCCTTGTGGCTCCCTTCCAACCCAGAATATTCTGTGAAATATTTAACACAGTTATCTGAGAAATTAAGCAGGAAAAAAAACAGAGGAAAGGGAAAGTAAAAAGTGGTAACTGAAGATTGCCAGGATACATTCTGGGGAAGAAAAAGTGACAAGAGCAGAAAAGCAAATGCTGTGTATAAAACATTACATCCTTAATATTCTTTCTAGAAATTAACCTGAAGTCCTAACTTGGCTGATAAATTCCACTGGATGAGCTTGGAAAACAGTGGTAATAATTTAAAACTAAATAACGGTGCAGCCAAGGCTTCTGGTTTTCTGTTTGCACTGAGCATTTTAACAACTTCAGCAAGGGGATTTTGTGAGAAATTAAGTCTTCGGATAACCATCCAGGGACTGCTCCATTTGTGAAAGGCCTCTGACTGAATTAGGTGCATAATTACACTTAAACACTCAGCTAATCATGCAGTTAATATGCAGATTCATAAGTGTGCTCAATATGCTTCTAGTAAATGAGGTCTCACAGATCAAACAAAAGACCTGTAAAGGTTAAACAACCCCATTACTTCACGTTTGTAGTAAAAGCTTTTCCAAAAGTCTCAGAATCTGAAAATTAGAACCATTGCGCTACCACTTCTACCTTTTTTGAGGGGTTGGGTTTGGGTTTTTTGTTTGGTTTTGGTTTTGTTCGTTTGTTTGTTTTGGGTTTTGTGGTTGGGTTTTTTGTTTGTTTTTGTTGTTGTTATTAGGTTTAATCTCACTAAAGGTGAGATGACAAGTCCTGGCCATTTTGAGAATCTTCCATAAACGTGCAATTTCTTCAGTATTTCTTACAGCCATTCATCAAAGGTAAAATTGCATTTTACAGGCTTTCCTAAGAGATTTATTTTGAGCATTAATCTTTCTATATGGATTCAGCATGCATGGGTTAACAACCATGGAGCTACAAAATCAAACACTGGGCTTATTCCTAACATGTGAGATCTAAGGATTAATTTTAACTTCAGTAAATACAAGGGTACTTATTAGTACTTATTTACAGTACTTAGTCAGGAGGTGACTAAGTCTATCCATCTTTTTTTTGTTTTAAATAAATACGAATTCTCATTTCCTCATTATAAATATTCCTGCACATTCACCTTAAAATATAAGCTTCAGCTGGTTATTAAGCAGAAGCAGGACAACTCCAAAAGCAATCCCTACTGAGGTTCATTGAAGCATTATCACCTTAAGGTTGAGTCTCAGGACAAACAGAAATCATTCAACTTTGAACAATGGTCCAAAATCTTAGCAGATTTATTGCTTTTATAGTCTCAAAATATCACGTGACAAAAGAACTGCTGCTCTGAACAGAATCAGCATTCAACCTTGACAAGTTGGTCCAGTTTTCTGCTTTCCCAAAGTAGCATCTCTTCCTTTAAATTGAAATTAACCCTCTTCATACATATTTTATACACACACTTTTCCTGGAGGTTCTTAAATTATTCGTTCTCATGTTAGTCTGTTAATGGTGAGCTATAATCATGTATGTTTGCCTAAGTCAGTTTTTATTTCAGTTGACAGGCTAAAATACTACAGTATTTTAACCAAGTATTTCTGTAATTCAGTTTTATTTCCCCACTTTTCCTGTCACAGAATTACAGAATGGCTTGGTTTGGAAGGGACCTTAAAGACCATCTAGTTCCAATGCCATGGGCAGGGACACCTTTCACTAGACCAGGCTGCTCAGAGCCCCATCCAACTTAGCCTTGAACACTTACAGGGATGGGGCATCCAAAACTCCTCTGGGCAACCTGGTCCAGTGCCTCACCACCCTCACAGTAAAGAATTTCTTCCTAATATCTAATTCCAACCTACTCTCTTTCAGTTTAAAGCCATTTCCACTTTGTCCTATCACTACATGCCCTTGTAAAAAGTCCCCCTCCAGCTTTCTTGAAGGCTCTCTTTAGGTACTGGAAGACTGCAATTAGGTCAACCCAAAGCCTTCTCTTTTCCAGGCTAAACAATCCCAATTCTCTCAGCCTTTCCTCATAGGAGATGTGCTCCATCTCTCTATTCATTTAGTCCCATAACATACTTGACAGAGTTAAACTACCTCTTCATTACAGCTACACATTTTAAAATGCATTGCATACAACTCAGAAATTATTTCCACATCTATGTGACAGCAAAAAAATTAGAATAAACAAACTGAAAACTTCAAATCTCTAACAGAAACATGTAAAGGTTTCAGTCTACCTAGAAGCTACCTCAGTTCTGCTGTTTGACTAAGTTTCACTCATATATTGAGTTCTATATATTGACTGGCCATTATAAAAGTATTATCTACATTCCAGATTTTCAGGTAAGAAACACCATCCATGAAAATTAAGGTAAAATGTCCACAAAGTGATTCATCTCAAATTTTAACATGTCTATAATGTAACAATTTCAATAATAACTTTATCATTTTCTCTCTGGCCAAATATCAAAATGATTGTTTAACATAAATTTAATGAGAGTTAATAGGACAGGGTCAAAAATTCAAATATACAAGGAGTGTTATATTGGAATACAATGCCTCTTCTATTTAATTTCAATCATTTATCCAATATGAATCTAATTTTTAATTACATTATGTGTAGCCCTATTACAATTTATGCCAGCCATCTTGTTCCAATACTCATATTCCTTGAGTTTTTTCCTAATCTAAGTTTCTACATGCCATTCACTTCTTCAACCTCTAAAATTCCCAAAGTTCACAATTATTCTCAGCCCCTAAAAATGGATGTTAAACCCATCTGCATGTCAACTGGAACAGTACTCTTGGTGTGCCCTTTCTCATATTTTGTCTTGTTTTCAGAATGGCTAAGGGAGTCTTATATAGCATTTAGACTTCAGTGATTCCATTTAAACACATGGCAAGGAGCTGAAAACAGGAGTAACTGTAGACTATGCAAATGGAACATGGGCTCTCTTGTCTCTATAGCATTTTCACAAAGAAATGGAAAATAATGGTATAAGTCCAAAACTTGGGACGTCACACACACTCTTTTCTACAGCACACAAACCAAACATAATATCTGCACACTTAGATACAAAGACAAAAAGGTTCCATAAAGTACTACTTTAATAACTTATGAGTTTTTTGAAACCTCAGAAAATGTTTTTGACTTTTCTTCACTACATTTAGTGGTAAGAATCCTTCATATTAATACTTAAGGTATAAAAACGTTCTTCATATACTAAACATATTACTTACTGGAAGTCCACGAGCACCTGGCAGTCCTGGCTCACCCTTTAAAAGGCAAAAAAATCAGTTTTTCAAGAGTCATTAGCCATAAAGTTTTGTAAACAACATACAGGAAAATGTTCTTATCTTTTGGGAAGTATCATTTAGTGGACATAGTCTGCAAGTACTAATCACTTCATTAATGCTATGCTGGTTTCAGTAAGACTTGATACAAAGGAAATACTTTCTCAGTATTAAAAAGATATAGCCTCAGGGCTTTTATTTCCCCCAACCCCAAAAAATTCAAACATGCTGGTTTCTGATCACTCTCACTTCTGATCTATATTTCATTTGTATGATTTCTGCTGAAGTCAGGTTTCAGTGCATATTACAGTGACATAATTACAAGACAAGACTAAAAGAGCCTCACTACTACTGAAAATGTTCAGCCTTAATGTCACCAACGCAGTATCACCATTCCTTGCTGCTGACTGGGAGAATGGAAGCTGCTTTGTACTGTGTGAGAAGGGCCTGTACTCTACAGATATTTTAATATTGTCAGAAAGGCTGCAGCATATTATTAGTTGCATAGAGGCAAACAGAAATCATGCTTTAAAAAAAAAAAATCCATAATTCCATGCACAATTTTGTTCTTACCTTCTGTCCTTTTGGTCCTGGGGCTCCACGTGAGCCATCAGGTCCCGTGAATCCCTTTGGAAGTAGTGTACACAGTGTTAATGCAAAGGTTATGTGGTTTTCTTAATTACAACAGAAAACATTCTAAAACATAGAATAACAAAGCTATTAAATGAAATAAGCAACTGCAGGAGACCTGCAACTCAAATATCTACATGTACAGATAGAATTGCACAAGTTCAAAATACTAGCTTCTGGTGACAAACATTATTGCCAGTGATATGTGTCTTCAAAAATGATTCAGTTAAATCACTATAAAATAAAACGTGATCTCACACAGTCTTATTTCCTCTCAATGGGAAATTGATGAGTTTAGTCCATGGTTCAGCTTAAAAACCAAAAGCTGTGTTTTCCATTTCAAGTAAACCATCCATTGACAACAACACACACACACATACACATACAAAAAAAAAAAAAAAAAAAAAAAAAAAAAAAATCAACAAAGCTGCCAGGCCATATTTAAAGTTAGTCCTCGAACCACATTTGTCTATCTGGATAAAATTAAAAAGCAAACAAATTCATTTAGAATTCTTTTGTTTCTTTTTGTTTCCAAATTTATAGCCAGCTTATATAGCTTAGAAACTTCCAGATATCCATAAGAGTTTTTCTTATATGTTTGTCCAACACTTTTCCATTTTGGTACACTTCCACTTTTTTTGGTACACTTCCAGCAATTCATTCTTCACACAATTGTTCTGACAATTTGCTTTTGAAAGCTTACATGATCATTACAGGCAATTACTGTACAGTATCTTTTCACAGTCTATTAAACCTGACACTGAAATAATTTGTGAAATAAAATGAGATTTAAAAAGTCAGAACTGCCTCACCAATTAAATACAAAAGGTATTATAAATCTAAAACCCCAATTAAAAGTTAAATGCACTGTGGGAGTACAGTAAGGTCCCATATTTTGTCTTCAAGTGAAAATAAAAAAGGTTCAACATTTCAGAAGACCATTTTCTAGTATTACATTTTCATTCATATACTAATACAAGGGAATATGCAAGTGTGAACAAATATCAAAAGCTGAGCTAAGTTTAGTTGTTCTATTTCATTTGATTGTGTTCCCATGAATTTAGGCAAGGAAAATAAAACTATGCCTTAAGCGAATATTATAAGAGGCAATGATTTTTAAAGATCTGCTTATGGGTTTTTGTGAGCAGGTACAAACAGGTTATAGGCCTGTATTGTTTTCAAGAAAAAATGAAGTGGTATGAGATCCCACTCACAAAGCCCATTTACTTGTACAGATTTGAAATCTGAACAGTTTAATTAAAGACTGTTCCAGTTCCATGTCTGCTAAATCTCTTCTCAAAAGCAAATTAAAATTTAACCTCTAACAGCGTTGCAACCTGAAATAGGTATTAGGCTTTTTCATTTATATAATTTGTAATACTCTCTAATATGCTAGTTTATCGTATATAATCTATATTTTTGATGTTTTAAATGTTAAAATATACCACCACATACGTAAATTAAACATAAGCTTGCCTACCTCCTGGCATAAGATCTAAGTACTAATGCAACAATCTTGCTTCATAGCAAGAAACACTTTCCAACACTGCTCTCAGAGAGAAATATGAAGAGTTTCCCAAACTTGTTTGAAAGTGGTTTTATTGCCACAAATTTATTCAAGAGATATAACCTAACAGGTCATCAACACTAGATGACATTGAAACTTTGATCTTCTGTATTATTTCCCACAGGGACAGGAAGATGCATCAGCAGGTCCCCCTCATGCCCTTGCTGCCCTGCCCTGCTTCCAGAGGTGGGGCCAACTTCCAGAGGTGGCAGGATGCTTCCCCACCACAGCACTGCTGCCCAGTGCCCTCTCCAGAGCAGAGTGGCAGCACAGCCAGCCCTTGTGCTGCTTCTCAGCTGCTGCCCCGCTTTGGTCCTCCAAAAGAGCATCTTTAGCTTGGGGAACAGCTCCTCTCCCACCACACGCACCTCTCGCAGTCAGCAGCAGCTATGAGGAAGACAGAGAACTCAAAAGGAAATCATACTTCTATAGAACTCGAGTATTTTTCCTTAAAAAAAAATAAAGAGGAAATTCCAGAAAATCACGTGTACTCACATCAGCTCCCGGCTCTCCAGGCAACCCAGGGGATCCTGGTTTGCCTGCATCCCCATCTGGACCCTTCAGGATTTAAATGGACAGTTAAGCATGTTTCAGAGAGGGAAACACAAACAGAACTCAAAACCTCTTCTCTCAAATGAGCAAATGCAAAGTAGCTGAAATCACTTACCGGTGGACCAGGGGGGCCACTTGGACCTCTCTCCCCCTAACAAGATATGAAAAGGAAGGTATTAGCCAGAACTACAACAAACTTTTATGGTCCTTCATGAAAAACACTGATTTACAGATTATCAGAAATAATTCTGAACTGATTCTTATTGTAGAAAATTAATTTTAAATCCACAAGACCTCTATTACAGACCAACAGAAACTTCTGTCAGGACTCGAGAAAATGCAAAACAGTTTCTATCAGGAATAACACAACAAAACCTTATCATGTTATAGTATGAGTGAATCTACATAATCCCTTTTGAGATTAGATTTATAAAACTCCTACACCCCATTTAAGGCAGATAATCACAGTATATGATGCTGATTACATAAAATAAATAATCCTTAATTTTCCACATAATCTCAAAGACTACTTTCTCCTCCCACTCCAGCTGACTACAGAATATGAGACCCATCAATTCTTACATGTATATGCAGACAAATTCAAGCTCCTTGGGGTCAAATGCTGACAAACAACAGAGTTACACCTCAAGGCACTTCCTATTTCCTAGGCAGGGCATGGGGAACACTTACATCAATGCCATCAATACCGGGAACTCCTGGTGGCCCTGGTGGACCTGGGGGGCCTGGTGGACCTGGGGGGCCTCTCTGACAAAGAGTAAAAAAGAGAGAAATTAGAGCCTGGCAAACCACCGAGCCAGTCTGGGGGGACTGGCATAATGAGAAGCTACAGGTAAGCTGTAATGAGGAGCTGTGTCCTCACTCCATGTAATAATATCACAAGCCCTATATCCCATTTTGGCTGCCACTGCCGTGACTAGGAACACTCTCCTCAGGAGCAGACTGGGGAAGGTGCTAAACCCCACTTCCCAGGCCCAGCCACCTTTCTGTGCCCCACAGTGCTGGCAGGACCAGGGCAAGGCGAGGGGGGCTCAGCTCCCCACCAAACAGGACCTGAATGCCACATGGCAATGACAGGGTGACAGAAATTAAAGTGATCTTTGCCAATCAAACACCAAAATTCACTATGCTACTCTAATTACCCATTCAGCCAACACAAAGGAGACAGTCTTCCTGAGAGTTCGTGCTAGCAAAGAAAGTTTAGAACCCTTTCCCTACTTCACTGAGAGGCTCAGCGGCTTCCCCTGGTTCCTGAAGATTATATTAGCATCTACGGAGGCGCTTTCTCAAAGCGCCAGGCTCCCGAGGGGAGGCGGCAGGCGCCACCAACTTGTGGAAACCCAGGGAAAGGCTTTTACACGTCTCCGTGCCTATAATGGGGGGCTCTGTTTTCTTTGGAACGAGCTCTACCCGCGGCCCCACAACGGGGCTCTGTGAGCAGGAGGCTGGCCCGGGCCCTGAGCCTGGCTCCTTGCTCCTCTCAGCGCTACTGCTGTGGACACCCTTCCTCCGCACACCAGTCTTCCCAGAAATAATCCGTCCAGCGGTAGTTTTACTTGGAGATCAAGCCACGCCATGTCACCAGGCACCTGCCCGATGCTCACCGGGTAGCATACACACACACACACACACACACACACACACACAAACACACAAACACAAACACACACACACAAACACACACACACAAACACACACACACACACACCCGGGTCGGCAGCAGGGCATGGCAGAGTGGCCTTCAGTCCCTCTGCATCCGAACCCTGAGCGCCGTCCTTTCCCTCCCACTTACCTCGATCACCGTCTGGCTTATCTGCAAGGGAGAAGAACAAGAGTCAATGTCGGAATGAACTTACTTGAGCCAGGCAGAGGCAAAGCGCCTCCAGGAAGAGCCCCAGGGGCAGGATGCGCCGCAGAGCCCGGGCCATGGTTGGAGGGAGCAGCCAGCGGCTGCCGGGGCGGGGGGAAAGGTGAAGCAGCTGCAGCCCCTCCCGGCTGCTGCCCGGCCCTGGGGAGGGTCGCGGGGATTGGAGGAACGCTGGCGGCCGGGAAGTGGAGGACTGAGTGCCAGCGGCGCTTTAACCCTTTGCCCTGCTGCTGTTGTTTGGCGACCGACCCTCGCCGTCCCCCGCGGGTTCCCCGGGAACGGGGGCAGCTGCGGGGAGGCGGCCGAGAGAATCCCCCCCGCCTGCGAGGCACATCGCCCAGAGGTGTCCCAGCCAAGCGGCAGGTGAGGGGCGAGGGAGGAAGCAAGTCACGGAAGGGTTAAAATGAGGACGACTGCTTCTGCTCTGGAGGGTTGGTTTTCTAAAGGCACCAAATTCCAGGCAGGTATGGTAAAAAAAGAGCAGCTCCGGCCAGGAAGCGTGACAAAAGGCGAGGCTCCTGTGGGCTGCAGCGGTGGACAGGGAAGAACAAGACAAGACAGGACAGAACAGGGCAAGGCAGGACAGGTCTCTCACCCGGGCAGGCAGCTCTTCGCAGCCTTCGCGCTGGGGCCGCAGGGGGTCGCAGTGAATCACCATCCACTGGATTTCGAACTGGCAAAGGAGATAAAGATCATGTTATTTCGGGTCAGAGGGTCACGCTGGCGGAGGGTGTAAGTGGCGGAATACTGGCACACTACGGCGAGTTTCAAACGGTGGGTATTTAATGACAAAAGCTACTGGTGTGTTCGGGAGAGCTGGGCCTGGAGCAGTGCATTCCCCGACCCCTAACTGCAGAGGCCTTTTAAACACCGGCCATAAACCGGCCGAGGGATTTAAGGAGACGGGAAGATTCATCAGGTGTAATTTTTTACAAATTCTTTATAAACACTGGCATTTTTCCTCACACTGCATGGTCACAGAATCACAGAATATTTTGAGTTGGAAGTCCAAGTTTTTCTCTAAGTGGATACTTGTGCCCATGGAGATTTGTAGGTCTAAGGATGGAAACATGGTCCAAGTTTGAGAAGTTCAAAATGCAAGTTTATATGCACACTGGTGACAGACTGCAATTGAGTAATATACTTCTGTAAAATTTCACATCTTCTTTGAACACTTGTATTTGCTGCTGGAAAACAACACAGGATTAAGGCAAACCTCAGAAGCTGCAACCAAAATTCACTTGATGTGCTATATAAAAAACAAACCTTGTGCTAAAATCAGAATCACTCGAACATAAAGCTTCAGAAGTATATCCATTGATATATAATGCATCATGTGGAATTTTAAGTACCAAAAGCATCTTAAATGGTGCCTACTCGTTGTATCTAAGCTTTAAAGTCTTGTGTTGTTTTCCCTTCACATCACAAATAGTATCGTCCTGGCTTATGAACACTGAGTGGTTTATCCAGAGATTTTTCAGTTTGAGGATAACATTTCAGGGCTTCTATTCCTTTTTTTTATTATTATTATTGAGGGCTGAGAAGTTGGGGAGAAAGAGATGTTTAGGGGTTTTTTTTACCTTTTGCAACATAAATCAGAGTCTTCCATTCAAGGGTTCTATTTTTTCTGAGAAGCAGAAAATAGAAGTGAGTGTCCAGAGGCTTTCAGTTCTCATTTCTTTGCCTCTCTGGATCTTTCTTCCTATTCCATGAGCTAAAGTAGCTCCCCACTGTCACTCTGAAAATATTGTGCCTTGGTGCTTCCTGGCTGAATTCTGTGCTCCCTGTGGGATATCTCATTGCACTCTTCAGTCCAAACCCATAAATGATGCAGAAGGCAGACTGGCCACCGTCCTTACATTATTGCTTACTGACTGCTAGAGCGAGTAAATGCTCTGAGTCTGAAGTCCTTTAAGATCTCTGCAAGACATCACATAACCAAAAGTTGAAAAGTTGCTGCTTTTCTTTTTTTTTTTTTTGGCTTTCACCTTCATCACTTCAGTGCTGCCACTCCTGAAATCCTCTTTATCGCATCTCTACTGTTCTGTTTACTTGGCAGTCATCACAGTTTCCAGAGTGCTGAGACGGACAACGGAAGCAGTTGTTTCTTTTACCTGTTATCTGACACCACCATCTGTGAGTCAATTCTCTCCCTCCTTTATCCACTTCTCATTTTCAAACCTTTCTTAGTTCTTAGTAATAGCCAATTGAGTAACATAATATACATATAAAAGAACTGAATATATACTAGTACTAATTTAATACTACAAGGCAGCCATAGAATAATAAAAATAAGAGGGTATCTGGAGTCTGAGGATAAGAATTCATAAAAAGGCATCAAAATGGGATCAAATTATACCCATATGTACAGCTGGATTCTGAGTCCTGAGTCTCTACATTATTCACCGCCGAAGCTTACTTGAAGGGGGAAAGAGATCTATAACTGGCTCTAAAGCAGTTTATAAACTACTTATTATTAAATTAATAATCTACTTCTTATATAAATTAAGTTATATGTGGTTTTAAATGACAGAATTTCTAATTTTTCTATTTGACTACTTAATCTTAAATTAAAGTTATAATAAATAATATTAAAATTGAAAAATCATCCACTCAGTAGTTAGGAAATACTATAATCATGTGTTACCTCTACAAATGTAGTCTGCATGTAATCTGCAATAGTGTCATTCTACGCTTCTTTCCTTAGAATGCTTTCTCATTCATGAGAGCAAATGAGCAGGGCTGTGGAAATGGTTCCCTTTCTGCAGAAACTGTAAGTTTGGAAGCAAATGGAGTGAAAAGTGTTAAAAAAAGAAAGGACAGTTTTTGGAAAAGACAGACAAATGCCACTGAATGAGCCTGCTTTTGCTTCATGATTCTTGTATAGTGCTGACAAATTATTTAAATCAAAATAGCCTCATTAGAGAATATTCTGCATGGGGCAGGAGGAGGGAGTTGGATATCTGAAAGGAAATATTTGGGCAGTTATGCAAAAAAGCTGATCAGTAGCAACTGTTACTGAAATCAATGGTCTGGAGTTGTGCTTTCAACTTATAAAACAGTGCAAAATCTGTAAACTTTAAAAGAAATTATTTAAGACATACCACCAGCAGCCAATACACACATCAGCACATTCTGCAGGGTTTTTTTGGTGAACAATAATTGTTGCCTTTTTTTTGTCCTTTTTTGTTTGCTTTTTTCTTTTTGGTGTGTGTGTCTGTCTGATAGTTTTTGGCTTTTGTACTAAGGCAAGAAAGATTAGAGATGGTAAAATTCTAACTACTCAGTTGTGCTAGACTTTGATGCATGACTGTCCAAGTGCCAATATCTGTGTCTTATGAGAATACTACTAGCAAATGCATATATGTTTTTTAAGTTTGAACCCAGTTTTTTAATTTTAAACATAATATTAAAAGAGATAGATTTTTTTAAAGAGATGGTAAGATGTAATTGCTTGCTACAGAGGGAACATGACGCAATGCGTCAGGAAACCCCTTTTAGTGTCCCATAAGTTTTCTTCGAGTGCTTTTGAATGGCCAAATAGTCCCTTTGTTTTATTCAAGATGGGATTCAAGTGGTAAGTGTTAAATAAGGTCTGGTGCTCTTGTGAGATTAAGACACACAAAGAAGTCTGAATGAATAAAAGGCAGGCATCATATACAGAAAAATAACCTAGCATTATATACAAAGCACTGTGCCATAAGATGAGTGTAAAAAGAATTGAAATATTTTGAACACACAGCTTTGACATTTCTTAGTTTGTAGTGTCTTAGTCAGGCCACATTATTTTTCTTAAATAAACTGTAAAACGTGTCCAGTCTTCGCGAACGAAGATTTGGGAAAGGTCCTTTTAACTTTCAAGCCTGCGCAATGGATTTTTTAGGTGAGACACAGCCTGCGCTGAACTGAGCCCACCCTTTAATCC
>JAWWLV010000121.1:85780478-85800314 GCA_035041135.1 Platyrinchus mystaceus | reverse complement strand
CATCTTAACCACTAGACCACCAGGGGTCCCCTAAATAAACTGTAATGAAAAGGAAAAAGACAGGAATAAAACCCAAGAAAGACCAGTAAAGCACAATACAGTTGCTCACCACTCACTGACTGATGCCCATGCCAAGCAGTGTCTGGCCCCTCCTGGTCAACTACCAGCAGATTATATACTGAGCATGATGTTCTACAGTATGAAATCTACCTTTGGCTGGTTCAGATCAGCTCTCCTGGCTAAGAGCCCTCTCAGCTTCTTCTGCACTGTCCCACTGGCAGAGCATGAGACACTAAAAGGTCCTTGACTTACAGTAAACACTACATAGCAACAACCAAAACATGAGTGTGTTGTCAACATTATTCTCACTCTAAATCCAAAACACAGCACTGTACCAGCTACTAAGAAGAAAGTTAACTCTGTCTGTATTGCAGCTATATAAAACAAGAGCTGTTATGATACCTGTCTGATGTTTTAAAAATGAAAAGCAAAACCCTTCTGTTGGCAAGGTGGTACAAGATGTGACTGGCCTACCACTGATTTAGGAGAGGTGACAAAAGGGCAAATATGTTCTCACCTTGCTGTAAAGGTACCTTTTCCCTTTCCAGTATTTCACAATGATCTTGTTAATTATGTTAAGCTGATTTAACGAATGCCACTATTTTGAAGATGTCTCATGTAGATGCTCTAGTGATAACAGTGCACAATGTTACTAAGGATTAAGTACAGGCATAAAGTTCTCAGAAATTAACTGCAACCAGATAATTCAGGGGTAACCATAAAGCAACATTATTAAAATGTAATCTTTTAGGACCCATAGGTGTTGTGCTGGTTTTGGCTGGGGTAGAGTTAGTTTTCTTCATAGTAGCTGGTATGGGGCTGTGTTTTGGATTTGTGCTGGGAACAGTGTTGATAATAGTGGTGTTTTCATTACTGCTGAGCACTGCTTACACAGGGTCAAGGCCTTTTCCACTCCTCACCCCACTCCACCAGAGAGAAGGCTGGGGGTGTAAAAAAAGTAAGGAGGGGACACAGCTGGGACAGATGACCCGACTGACCAAAGGGATATACCATATTATGTGGCATCATGCTCAGTATATGAAGCTGGGGGAAGAAGGAAGGGGGAGGTAGTTTGATGATGTTTGTCTTCCCAAGGCACCGTTATTAGTGATGGAGCTCTGCTTTCCTGGGGATGGCTGAACACTGGCCTGCCCATGGGAATGGTGAATTAATTCCTTGGTTTGCTTTGCTTGTGTGCATGGCTTTAGCTTTACCTATTACACCACTTTTCTCACTTTGATAATTCTCTCCCCAACCTCACCATGGGGTTGAGGGAGCAAACGGCTGTGTTGGGCTAAGTTGCTATCAGATGTTTAAGACCCATGGGTCAATATTACTGACATATTTCCCAGGTTTCCTACAGGATTTCTGTTTCATCTTAATTTCTTAGTCAGCGCAGATATAAATAGATTAGCTGTGTCTGTCTGTTTGCTGTTTTGTCCTCTTAAGTTCTATGGAAATGCCTGCAAATGCCCACAGATTTTCACATCTCGGTATCAACTATGAAATTCAGTTGTCTTATTAGTGCTTTAGATGAGAGAGATGATGGTTAAGTAAGATGTAAATGAGACCTAAATGTATAGAGTAGTATTTTCAGTATAGCATTAGTCACAGGGATGCATTTAGCAGTACCGTAGGCTTTAAGGAAAACCATGACACTCAGAGCAGAGTTTTAGGTCTCTTTTGGGAGAACTTGCTCCCTGTACCCCACTGGGCTATTGTTGGCTTGGTGATGATTCAGGGGAATATATCCCTTCAGGTGAAATACAACTCAACCAAGCAATTTTCAGGTGGAAGTTTTCTACAATTTTTTGTCAAGGATATCTATGTTTCTTCTAAGAGAGGTCTGCTATCAACTGTTTGCACATTTGTTAAGTGACTGAGAATAAACTACATATATTTAAACGCATCTCATTCTAGAGCTATTTTAAATGAGTTTTATCCATTTTTCTACATCTCCTTAATAGGTTTTAGAGCTTCATTTTACTTGCCTCTTTTTTTAAAACCAAACAGTACAGCCAATTCTGGTATTATTTGACTTTCCATTGCAAGGGTTCAGCCTTATGAATGTGAGATTTTACAAGGTGGAAAAAAAAACTGAGATGTGACTTTTTGCAGTTCACAGACACAATCTGTTCTGTGGTGTAAATTAATTCAGCAAATATTGATAAGCAGCTTCTTCTTAGACATTACAAGTCAAGTAGCTGCCCTTAACTAGTTAGCATCATTAAATGTCGATCAAAAAATGACCAAGGGTCACTTCTAGCAAAGTGTTTAGTGTCTGTTAGGACATAATCATGTTAATGCCTCTGAAATCACAGTAACTAAGGCAATTATATCATCTCACAGCAATTATACTTTGAGCAGTAAGAAATTAATTCCTCTACCTTCCTATAAAAAACATGTGATTTAGGAAGTAAGTTCCTTTTCAGTTGTGAAATGATGCTGTATCTCATATTGCTTAGAGTTTATAGTGGATTATTTGAATTACTTTTATAAAAAAGAGCTATTTATCTTTTTTATCTAAAAAAAAATAAAGGATAAAAGGCATCTGTAAACCTGTATAAAAATTTTCCCTCTGTAAAATATGCCAAAAATCCTGGAGTAGATCTTTGTAAAGGCTCAAAGGTAAGGCACAGTTTCTAATGGAATTATATCTATTGCTCTCCCATGCAATTGTAGCAACAACAAGCAATAAAGAATCCCTTTTAAAATTATATGTATTACAGCAAACCTATAAGAAGTTGACCTCTTCTGCAAGATAAATAAAGTACTCTCAGAATGCTGGAAAAAAAGAATAGGAAACACGGAATTTGTGTCTGTTGAGTATTATATCACTGGAAGTAATATATCTTAACAATGTCTGGAAGTAAATTAGAAATTATGCCTGGGGCATATTAAATACCCAAGACTGTTGAGATGTTTAAACTGACTGTAGTCATGCAAGTTAAAGGATAAGACTAGAATATTCCCAAGCACAGATTCATTTAGTCAATTTAAAGGAAAACAAAGAGCACAGGCTCTGCAATATAAACAGATATTTTAAAATTACTAGTCTATCAACTTACATAATTTCTTTATCATAATTTCAAAGCAAATGGTCTTCCTAAATCTACATTTTTATAATATCATGTTGGACCACTACCATTGTCATTTCTGGCTTCACAGCACAGGCCATGCAATTCAATCTAGTGAGTCCTATGTCAAACCCACAGTTCTATCTGAAATAAAGTATATTTTTAGACATCCAGACTCAGTTTAAGGATATGGTGTCACACTTACTTTCTTCCCTGTCAGTTTGTTCCAGTACTTCATTATTGTTTTTGTCGAAAAGTGTGCATCATATTCCTGTTTTAAGGCCTACCTTTGGCAAATACTTTACTTTTTTCCATAAAATACACTACATATGGCTGAATCTTCCCAGAAACACGCTAGAAGTATAAATAAATATTTTCTTCAATAAGTGGTGAATTGTAAAATGGATTTAATTCCATTTTGTTCTTTCATCCTTGAAGTTGTCCTATAGTTAAAATAGCTTCACACAAGTGCCTAATTATGTACATTCTTAAACACAGACAAAGCAGAACTTAATGAGAGACACACTTCCCCCACGAGATGTCTGAAGAGCTTTTGGTAATCAGTCTTCCTCATTTGTATACCTTGCTGTAAAGAGCAAGTCTCTGCAAAACACAGGCTGGAGAGGAAAGGGGATCAAATTTAAAATTCCCCTCCTGTTTTTCCTGAAGTCTTTAATCATAGCCTGAAGTCAGCCAGATCACCAACAGGGAAGGGAGAAAAGCCCAGTTCTTGCCAAGGTGACCTTAATACCACATCTCTCTCTTCATTTGTAAGCTGCCATTTCTGATTATTACTTCAACAGGCAAAATGAACCCTCCTCATTTTTAGAGGAATGACTCTGTGTCTAACTTGAGGGCCTGGTTTGCTGTAGCATTGTATACTAGCTGTTGTAAAACCATTACATTAATACCTATAGCTTTCTGGGCACTTAATCTAAATATCTTTCCAAAGAGGAAAACAATATTGACATAGATTTTTTTTCATCCTAGTAATATGTATAGAATACGTGTAATGTTTTCATCATCCCACCCATCCATTCATCCACCAGTATCCCACAGAGCAGTTAGCAAAGCTAAGATACATGTGCAGCTAACTGGCACATTATCAGCTCCAGCTGATTACTTTTGAATGATATTTTCAAAGACTCACTTTTTGTCTTCAGCAGAATTAGTATAACCTTTCAGCTATTGATATTTCCTAATCTGTATCTATAGCAACATCCTAAATAGCTCCTTTCAGACACCTGGGGAAGCATTCTGTCAGCATTCTTCAAGTGAAACTGGTTTCAATGCAGTGCAGTACAGTAATTGTACACACAGAGGTGGCGAGACATGAGATGCTTCTTTTGTTGCAATGTTTTCCCTTTCAGGTTTACACAATGCTGATTAACCTGTGTCCACGCTTTTTTGCAAAAAGAATGAAATAGAGTTAAAAATTCTGTCTCACTTCACTCTTGCTATTTAAAAGTTGTTGCAAAACTTAAGTATAGCAATGTGGAAAATGGTTACAATTTCTTAAGTATTATGGTTCTCTTTTGCCATTCAACTTGTTTTGAAATGAGTACTCTATTGATATAAAAGGAATCTTGGAGAAGGAACTTTGCAATGTTTTATGTATTTTTTTCAACTGTGTTTTGAAACTATTTTCTTCTAAACTAAAAGTGAATTCAGAAATAGCCTTCCCAAAGTCCTAAATGTCATTTAGTGCCACTGTAGGAGAAACTTGTCACATCATTCAGCATAAAGTGCACTATAACTCATCAGTTAAAAAAACACCAGCTGAGAAAAAATTTTCATGGATGTCTGAAAGGTAAAATGCATATTCTGCAAATATCTTTCTGTCAGAAATTACAGACATGTAACTTTTTGTGTGTTTTGTATTAATTGTTCATCTCAGAAACTATATCAGATAATCAAATAATAAAATACTGATGTTTTCGTATTGAATTTTCTTTGCTGAAGAGCACAAATACTTCCACAATTCGCCTGAGCTTAAGTGTCTACTACAATGCACAGGGAAAGGTAAATATCTGACAAGGGGATTCACAGCAGCCATGATATGGGAGTGGAATGTCCTGAGCTAGCCAGGAGAAGGTGTTGTGGAAATGGGTAGGCATTATGTCTATGCTATTCGGGGCCCTTTGCTTGGATTGGATCTAGTGTCTGATGCTACCCTTATCCCTTATAGGATTTATAAAAAAAACCCCAACTTTCTTTAAGAGTTCACCATCTACTCCAGGTCAGTGTTTTTCAAAAAACTCAAGCTATTTAAATATTAGAAGCAACTGTTAACACAGTCATACCAGGAAGCACAATGATTACAGCAGTCTCCTGAAGTATAAGGTACTCATTAAAATCTCTGATTTAGGACTAAGGTTTAAACATAGATCTCTTATTTCCTTCAGAGTGGCTCAGAAATGACCTCCATCAATCTCCCTTACGGGAGCTAATCCCTTTGCATTAATGATTTAAAATATTTATTCTGCCAGAGACACATTTAATTATCTCCAGCTGATGGTTGGTGCATGCATATGAGAGGGGTGCCAGTTCCTGCTCAATAAATATTTTACTCTCTTTGATGTGAGGTACAGTCCACAAATTCATGTCCTTAAACTTTCTTCTAGATCAAGCTCCACACATGAATGCCCAGCTGGTACATCCAGACAGAGTATAATCCGTTGACAGAAGTGTAGATGTCTGAGAATTTTCACTATTGAGACATAGACATACTCTGGGTCATCTCTTAATTTACACAGTATAGATATATGTGTGCAAAATTCAAAAAGCAAAGCTAGTACTTATCTGCCAAGGAGTTGTTATTTTCTGCCATTTCTGCTTTTGAAATCATTTGAAGATGCATTCCACACACACACCAAAAAACACATTTAATGTAAAACATGTTTTTGCAGTAATAAAAGGGTTTGGAACTTACCGGAACTGAAATTTGAGGATTATTTTTCAGTTTTCCAAGCACAGCAAAGCCGTCAATGCTGATTTTCCCTTTTGGTTGTATGCTTAAGGATTCTATTTTAATACAGTCAATGAAGAGTGTGACACTGTTTGCTTCCACAATTATCATAAGCTTGTGCCATTGGGAGTCAAACAAGAAAGGCAAATGCATAAATGACACCATTTGGAGTCTTCCATCTGCTCCTTTATAAGAAAACTCAACGCTTTTCATTTGACCATTAAGATTCACTCCAACTTGTTCTTTTCCTGAAAAGTCCTGAATCTGCCAAATAGTCCAGTATTTCTGAAGTGTGGCCCCAGTCATCCGAAAAGTAGTTAGAAAGGAATATTCGTCAGGCAATCCATTGGAATATATAGCACTGTGTAGGATAAAAATACAGTAGAATTGTTGTGGATTTGTTCTGAAAAGCTCCACATATCACCACAGAGTAATGAGAAACCATCCCTCAATGAAGACATATTTCAACCATGCTTGTATCAATGTTCTTCTGCATGCAGAGTCTCAAAACAGGGTGTCTTTTTGAGTCATTAGTGTTGTTAATGGTAAAAGGAACTGATTCAGAAATGCACGTTTTTCCAACGTTGCACAATATTTATGATAACCCTTCTTTTTAATGGATGGACTCCTACTTCAGATTTAGAAAGTATATCCTACAGTTATCCTATTTCCCACTATTAGACTTATTAAATCAGTCAACACAGTGTGACTTTATAATTGACCGGGTAGATAGTCAGTGCAGATCTGATTTGATTTTGATACGAATGCCTTTTGCAAATGCATTTTCTTGTTCAGCCTGCCAATAACCCCTTTGTTAATGTATTAGCTATTTCTTCATCTGAAATCATTCAAAAAACCATTCATTGACAAATACAGGCATGATGAGAACCCACACTAAAAATTTATTGTCCTGTGACATTCAACCACAAGACTACAAGTAGAAGGGACATATTTGCCACACATAAAACATCTCATTTTCTTTGCAATTCCTATAATGTGAGATTTGGAAACACTGGCTGTGTCACTGGGCAAAATAGTAATGTCATTTTTTTATCTCACATATATCACCGAATCAAGTAGAATATTTAAGAAATGTGCTTTTTCCTATTCCATGGATCATAAAACTGTAGTGTCATATCCAGTTGATATCAATACAGTATTTGCCATCTATCCACATTTAAGAAGAAGTTTTATTTGAATAAGTTTCTTAAGTATGAAGATCTGTAGAGCTATTCTGTCCCAGCATTCATTAGAATAACTTCTCAGACAAGTAGGCATTTTGAATAAAGATGATATATGACTGGCAGATCAATCCTGTCTCAGCAGCTATTTAAACAGCATTGGTGAACGTCAGAATTTAGGGTAAGAGGAAAAAAGCAGGAAAATAGAATACATTAATTCTTTTTCTGTATGCTTGATGACTACTGATTTAGAAAGAGAGTACTTCCAGAAGCAATCTCCCTAGTTTGTTATGTCCCAAGCTGTAGTACAGCTTTATTCCAGCAGGCAGCGGCACAGCCTCAGCAGATTTCAGCGAGGACAGGGAAAGCCTGGCAGCAGCAGCAGTGGCTTCAGTTTAGGAATAAACTACTCGCTGGTGTTTCTCCTTTTCCCTTCGAGCCTTTACATACACCTGAAAGCTAGTAGATAAGGAAGGGTAATGTTTAGCTGGATAATTAGTACATTATACAAGGTGTGGAAATATACAAAGTTGAAGAGGGGTTCCTTGCCAATACCTTTAATCAGTCTGTGATTTGCTCTGAACTGTGTCTCTGTTGACTGTGAATGAAGTAGTTTGTCTCAGCTGGTTAGGTTTTATATGATTTTATCTACCTTATTGTATTTTGCCATCTCAAATGCAAATGTCAATGTGTGGACGTTGTACCTTTCCCCCTGTTCTGAGCACTTTGCAGTGTTTACTACTGTCCCCTATACCTCCTTGTGTTAGGCTTCTAGCTTACACAACATGCTTATATATGCTTTCTGCTCAAGGAAGATACTTGCTATCCCTATCCAGACACACATTCACTCTTACTAAGCTGCTGATCCAGTTCAGCATGTCTTTTGTAGCCCTTTGTGTCCTTTCTCTATAATATCTCTTAAACAAGTATTTCAATCTCCTCTACTGCTAAAACCTTAGCTCAGCTGAGTCATTTATCTCTTCCATTGCTCAATCCCTTGTTTGTTCTGCAGAAGAGCTGATTTTACTATTACCACACTGAAGGTGATATTGCTAGGTAATTTTTAAATAGCCTTGGTGTGACATTCCACTTTCTCTATTAAGTTCAGGGACTTCGGGGAATCTGATACATGAAGCTCCACAGCTAAAAGAAGCAGTACTAATCTCAGACTCTCTGTGGAGAGGTTTTCATTCTTCCTCTGCACTAAGTTTTGCTGTCATGGCAATAATGGTTAAACTATCACACACATTTTCATCCCATCTCAGCTGATATAACTACACTATCAAAAAACCAAAACAAAACAACCAAAGAAACAAAAAACCTAGTAAGTAAATATGCTTTTTGATTAGAAGAGTGTTTATACCAGATTGGCAAATGAATTTTTTGCACTATATTTAGCTATAGAGTTTTTACTTTCCAAGACATTATATGGGCTCTCCTTTTTTTGGACATTAAAATAGAAAAGAAATATGTAAGCTTTTTTGAGAGATATACAAAAAAAAGAAGTTGTGTAAGAGTTTCTGACAGTGGTAAGAGAAAGTGAAATTATAAGAAATTTATGTAGAGCACTAAAGATAAAAGTCAATGCACACACATGGATAATTATTTACATTTTAAAAACCTTTTAATAATCAACCAGAAGAACGGCTGTCTTTAGACTAAAGACTTAGTATCAGTAACATGACTCAACATAATGAAGCATGACCCATCACCAGAAAGGTATTCTGCAGGGGACTGTTACTGTGTAAGATTTATAACTGTAATTCTACAAACAAAGCAGAGGCAGATTCTCATCTCAGTTACTCCAAAAGTAATGATCCTTTCGTGGTTTCAGTGTATCTCAGAACTCGGTTCTTCCCAAAGCCTGTAATCCTTAGGCAAAACCCTCCTGAAGACAGCAGCTTAAAATATTAAATATTTGTAATCCATGGGAAATTTAGCGTGATATTTAAATAAACAATTGTAGACGAGTTATTCCTCCATCATACGGCAAAGTGAAGAGTAATGGGCTCTGTAATCTTATGGAGCAGCTGCCAGCTATACAAGCATCAAATTATTTTGGTAAATTATGTTTAACATAAATGTTTCCCATTCCACTAATTTATGGAGGAGAATTTAGCTTCATTCCTGACCCATTTCCTTTTAACTTAAAATTGCCAGGGATATAAAACATCAGAGCCTTTTTCTTTTTGTAATTCAATTTTGTATCTTAAGTTTGTAAGAAATCATTCCAGTCCTGCTTTCCTTGTGTACTCAGACTATTATTAACTGCTTATAATGTATACAAAGTCAGATCAATTTTTTATCAGGTATTTGACTATTTACTTTTTTTTTTTTTTTTTAAATGCCGGGGGGGGGTGGTGTGGTGTGTGGAATTTTGAAATATTTGTAATTCATCTAGGGGAACTTCTGAAACACTACTATTTTCTTTTAATCTTTTTCATAAATACCTAAGACTGTTATTAATCCTGTAGTTTGAGTGCTTAGGATGACGATTTCTTTGAGATTTCAAAGCTAAGTCTACCGAGGCATCAATATAACCAAGGTAAGTCATCTGGCTAGGTGATGGAAACCCTGAGCCATCCTATCGACTTCAGGATTCATCAGGAGCAGAAGAGTACATTAAAAGGTTAACTATGTACCTGTATAAATTCTACAAAGTAACTGCTTATTTTATAAAATTTGTTTCTTTCAGAGTTAATTTCTTAGGTGAGCTCCATTGCCCACTGAGTTAACTTACTGCTTGCTAAAATTTTAGAATTTTAGAAATGTTAGCACAACCCACTGGAGGTGGCTGTAGGAATTGTTCTGGCCAACCTCATGATGATGCAGTATTACGTACCCAGGGTTGGGGGTTCCTTTGCTCAATCTGGAGAGACTTTTGTCTGCATCTCCTCATGCTGCCTGGTATCACAGCTGACCTGGCAGGCACTCCCTGACAGCCATTGAACAGGCAATAAAAATAAAACTTATCTCAGCACTTTTAAAAAGCATCTGTCCTAAATCATTTGCCAGAAGTCATTCGTGAGGGCTCATTACTCTCAGCTGAACTTTATTCTTCAGAAACATCCAGTTCTGAGCTAATTATTTCCTTTATGAGCTACTTAGCTTCTTAGCTGCATTTTGTCTTTTCCCTTTCAATGTCATCACCAATATCTATGTAGGATACCTTACTTGTAATGTAAAATGAAAAGCACCTGAAGAACTTTGGTGGCTGGATGAAGCCAGATTTTCAGGCATATGCATTTGAGGAGCTTTGACAGAGAAGCATTGTTCCCAAAGGGAAAAAAAAAAAAAAAAAAAAAAAAAAAAAAAAAAAAAAAAAAAAAAAAGGCCAGAAAATCAGCCTATGAAATTCTCTGGATGTTCCAAACTTATGATACAGTTTTATAAAATTCCAATTTTCACTTTATAATTTATCATAATGTGTTTCTCATCTCACCTGTCAAAGTTGCCTGCAGTACACCACTACCTCAGATACAAACACTGCTCAGAAAGCAGCTTCAATTTTTATGTTGCTCTGTTTTCTAGGGAGATGAGGATTCAGGCAAAGAGGTATAATTTCTGGATTCATAGGCTACTTTCATATAAATAAATTCACCAAGCCCAGGACTGTTTTCTGCTATAAAGTTCAGATGGCACAAAAAAGTTTAAACCTGCTTACTTCCAAAATGTTGACAATATGCAACCTGTGTGTTGGGAATGATCTGTGGCTTATACTAGCCACCAAACTGTGCCCAGGAATTGTTTAAAAAGTGCTTATTAGTCTGCACCCAAACCATGCCATTTTAATAGTATGGATGATCAAGTAGGGGCCTTGTGATATCACAGTTGCATTTGGGAAGTTGAAGGTTTAAGATTTCTTCCAATGTGAAAAGAAAACAAACCCTTTTCCCACACATGGAAATGTATCATGAACTTATTTTTTAAGTTTTCAATTAAAGATAAACACAATTATTTTCCAAATAACCAGTATTAATTTTGTGCCTATTAACTGGTGGACACCTACAACACGTGCATAGATCAAATTGAAAAATGATGGGTTCACCATGTCCAGAGACAACAGGTATGAGTAATGGCAGTTCCACACAAAGTTATTACACACAGTTATTACACAAAGAACACTGTATTGATTCTTCAGTAGATTTTATGCTAGAAGAAACACTGGCCAATAGGAATTTCTTTGGATGATGGGAGAAGCAAAGTTAAGATTTGTGTGCAATAATTTCTGTTCATTGTGTGACATAATTCTGTGCCTTGGCAAACATGCTAAGCAGCAAAAGGACCAAGCTACAAATCAGTAGCATTTTAAGGGAGCTCTGTGAGCTTTTCGAGGCATTAGCTACTGCTGCAGCGAGGGCTGAATCAATATACAGAGCCATGCCCATCCAACTGACCTCCCATTCACACGCCATTGTAACATGGGCTTCTCTGCCTCGGTATAATCATCATGTGTTAGTCTAAAAAGTTATTTTACAGTTGCCAATCTGCTCATTGAGGGTCCTTCCCAAGTGCTCCTACAGCACTTGGGCTGTATCAGCCATCCAGCTTGAGAAAACCCTGACGGCCATTTTTTCAGACTCACTGTAGTTTTGCCTCCCGCACCTCTTGGCCCAGCAGGAGCGCACAGCGCCGGAGGCAGGGACGCAAGGATGACACCCTCCGTGGGAGCGCCCGGACACAGCTACGGCGGCTTCAGCACCGCGGGCACGGACAGCTCCGCAGTGGTGCGGGCGGCTCTGCCCTGCCCTGCCCTGCCCTGCCCTGCTCTGCCCTGCCCTGCCCTGCCCTGCCCTGTCCTGCCCTGTCCTGTCCTGTCCTGTCCTGTCCTGTCCTGCCCTGTTCTGTCCTGCCCTGCCCTGTCCTGCCCTTTCCTGTCCTGCCCTGCCCTGCCCTGTCCTGCCCTGTCATGTCCTGCCCTTTCCTGTCCTGCCCTGCCCTGTCCTGTCCCGCCCTGCCCTTCCGTTCCCTCTCCTCCTCTCCCCTTTTCCTCCTCTCCCATCTCCTCCCCTTTCCCTCCTTTGCCTTCTTGTCCTCTCCTTCCCTCCCCGACGCTGTGGGGTGCAGCTCCTGCCTGCTGGTACCCCGGGAAATAGCTATTTTATCATTAAATACTCTAGGTGTGAATAAAGGGCAGAGATGGGTGGCTGGAGGGAAATGCAGGAGTTCAGGACTGCTGCTATGCCAGGATCTGGGAAAACCAGAGATATGCCCATGCCGTTAAAGATGCTCAGCCCTTCTTGACGTGTTCTACATAACTTGCTAACTCCTGTGTCGCTGCTCAGGCTTATATTCATCCCAAATTCACACACAGAAAACCCATCCACATTATAAAGATTGTATAGAAGGTTCTAGTCTTAAAAAAAATTTCTTGAAACAACTAAGGTGTGCTTCTTCTGTGCTGTTAACCTCAGCTGCTTATTGTCAAGTTCACTTCTTCCTGTGTCAGCTTACTGAGAGGAACACACTGTAAATAACTCTGGAGCAGAGCAGCAAGCTTGGGC
The DNA here is from genome assembly GCA_035041135.1 of Platyrinchus mystaceus. Classification (NCBI taxonomy): domain Eukaryota; kingdom Metazoa; phylum Chordata; class Aves; order Passeriformes; family Tyrannidae; genus Platyrinchus; species Platyrinchus mystaceus. The sequence goes on along the minus strand of JAWWLV010000121.1, from coordinate 85,787,524 downwards.
TCAGTGTCAAAGGAGCAGCAGACTGATGCACTAGAGCACAGTCAGAACTCAAGCCTTAATCCATTCCCTGGCCCAACGAGTCCAGTGGCAGGAGTCAGCTCAGATGCCATAGCGTATCAACAGAACTGGTATAGGTTTGGTCGTGGATAACTTGTGTATATCAAGCACATATCTCACTAGAGCCATCTATCTCAATAAGTCTAACCTTTCTTTAAAATGAAATATTACTGCTTTGATACCTCAGTTTGTTTCTGAGCTAAGAAACATGAATTGAAAATCTGAGAATCTCCAACTTTTAGTGAAATGACGATCCCATTTGCTGTCTGTGTTTGAATTCACGGTCATGCAGTAGCAGCCTTGATTTGTGTCTGGGATTGAAAGCAGTCATGAGTCAAATGTAACCAATCACTTAAGCTCTAAACTAGCTTAACCTGGTGGCTATGAAGGTAGAAGCCAGGGAGGACTGCAGCAAGAAGCAGTTCTCAGTGATAGCTGGAGTAAGACAGAAACAGTTCACACTCCAATTATTCCTAGCTGAAACAGTAGTCACAGTAATGGTCTTGCCAGTTAATTGCTAAGTTTAGGCATTCTTAATTACATAAGTTGCTGGAACAGAATCCAGACTTGCCTAAATTTGGCAAAGACACCTCTACCCTGCTGTACTGTCTCTACTCCTTCACCAGCAGTAAGTAATGCCTGTAAAGCACAAACACAGTTAGATTCCTAAATCCAGGCTCCTATCACCGCTTGACTGTGACATGCTAAAGAATCATTTTCAACTTTCTTAGATTAAGTGACCATAAATCAGTTATCTACCAGTTATCCAAACAAACAAAAAAATCTTGCCACAGAATCAGCCAGCTGTTATCCCACCTCATCTCTGCAATTCTTACATGATCAGAAAGATCCCTTTGTGTCAATGATTTGAAAAACTTTCCTCCCTCTCCTCCTGTTATTTTTTCTTTGCCTCCCTATCGCTTTTTGGGTCATCAGTAACTTTGACCTTACTTCCTACAGGTGAATCCCTTACTATCAGCAAGTCTTAAGGCATTCTGAGCACTGCCATTGGTTAGAGGATAGTGGAAGTCCCTGAAATCACTACTACAGAATCAGTCTGGTCTGGTGGTGGTTATGAAAAAAAAAAAAAAAAAAAAAAAAAAAAAAAAAAAAAAAAAAAAAAAGAAGTTGAATTTCTCTTTCCCCTTTCAAAAGCCTTTCAAATTAGGTGATCTAGTGGGAGGGATATAGGTCTGGTGGGAGGTTCTACCCCTTAAACAATAAGATTGCAAAATATCTATATTTTAAAGCCAAACAACAAAGGCATTACCTGGTTGGTATCCTGAAGTCTACATTGGGTCCCAATTTATAAGCCACTTGCAGAGAAGTGGAGCCCACTACCTTCTCAATAACTCCTTGCGAAGCAGCTTTTTCTATTTGGAACTGAGAAATCAGGTCAAAACCTACAAGAAAAAATATGCATATCCAAAATGTAACTTTCATTTTAATTTGATTAGAGAACTGTGCAGTCACAGAGCTGAATATAAACTGAAAAATTTTTCTGAACAGCAGCTTTTTCCTGAAAAAGTCAGGATGCTACTTGCCTGGTAAGTCATCTTGACCAATTCTGATTGTTGGGCAGAGCTCAATTCTGTGACTGGCACCCAGAATGACTGGTAGTCCTGCAAAACAAGGTGAATTTATTAACCATGTGCCTGCACATCTCCTCAGATCACCTTAGAAAATTAAGTGAAGCAACTGTAAGATTATTATGAAATAAATAATTATCTAAATAATAATGATTACAAGTATATAATAATTTAAACTGTACTCAGTAAAGTGAGAGGTCTAAGAAAATAAGCACCTGTTTTAGAGAGCTCCAAATTTAAAATGGTAACTTGATTGATTTTTTGATTTTTTTTTTTTAAGCCTTTAAATGAGAGTGTTATAATAGTTCTTCTCTTGCAGAGCTATGGAGAAATAGTAGTAGTAACATAAGAAGTCCTGCTGTGTAAGGAGTTTTTGGGTTGGAACTTTTGGTGGTTTAAGCGAAAAAAAAGCCAGTTACCTAAATCAACAGTCTTCTAGTCCAAAGGAAACTTAAGCAAACCTTATGCCAACTACTGATGTTGTTGAGAAACAGTTGGCAACTTTTCCAACCACTCTGGTATTCCAGGTGTTCCCACCTTTCTCTGTGCCACATTTGATCAGAAAATGATCACTCATGAAATATAGGGTGGGGGCAAGAAGAACTTACAGACCTTTTTTGTTTACCCAAAAAAGAACATAGAAGAAATTTGTTTGAGGAAACTAAATTTAAACATCCCATTTTTCAGAATATTATTTGTCAAAAAGCCTTGTAATAAGCATAAGACCTGGTGGATTCCCCTAATTTAAGGAAAGAGGAAGGAAAAATAAACATTTGTTTGAAGAGTTTAAGAGTCATGTACAAGTCCAGTATCAAGTCAATCTGGAAAATGTTAGTAAAGTGAATAGAGAAGAATGAAGAGTGGAAGTTGGAAGGAGAAGCATTTCTAACCTACAGAGAGCCTCTTGTGTGCTGCAAAGGCTCAACCCTAAATGTGGGTTTCCTTCTGACAACATAGGCTTAAAGAGAACATTCAGATTGACATGTTACACCATAGAAAAGACCTCATTCTATATTATTTGATGAGATATATGGCTGACATCCAGCCATTTACATTTTATGCCCAACATATAAAGTATAACCAGTTTATTGACACATGTAGCAGAAGGATATCTAACTAGAAGCACTGAAAGACAAGTTTGTGTCCTGTATCTACCACCTGTATTCAGATTTTAATCTTTACCTTAAAAATACATCTTACAGCAAGTTTAAAAATCACACATACAGCTTTTGCTTTTCCCCCTCTATTTCATACGCATCCTTCCATCCATCCATCCATCCATACACACAGACAGTTCTCCCTTTGTGTGATGGCTAGCTAGAGAGGATTTTAATTTTGCATAAACACAGAATAACTCTTTTGACATTCAAAATTACAGAAAGATGAAGTGCGGATAAATTCTGTCTCCTTACTTGATTGGTGCTGGATGGTTGCTGAGATGAAAGACCACAAAAAACTACACACGTAAAAGAAAGCTGTAATTTTCCTGTAAACAGAAAGAAAACTCAAGTATGAATCTATAATTTTTGACAGATTCCGTTATTAAATTTCTCCTCCAAGCCATGCACAATAAATGTATAAAAAAAACAAGTTAAGGATTTACTAACAGATTTGACAAGACAATTTCTTTTACAAGAATATTTCTTTACATGACAACTTTTTATTTTTGCCTTATAATAAAACATGTCGAAAAAGTTCTTTCTATTGGTAATTCCTTCATATAATGCTTTCATAAAACCAAACAACAAAGGCGGTAGCTGGCAAGGACAGCTTTAACTGTTCTAATCTCTTATTTACAGATGTCTCTAAATCCCGCTTGTTCTCTTACCAGTGTCTTTTCATCTTCACTGCTGTTTTTGTTCACTTCTCTCATGTGAATGCACGGTGATTATCCTCACACTCCCTGCTTCCCTCTCATTAGTCCCGCAGAGGAGTGCAGCAGTGGGTGCAGACAGCTCCTCCTGTCCCTTGCAGGACCCAGCAGAGAGGGAGGTCCGGGCTGCCGGGGCAGTTTTAATCTTGCCAAGGGAAGGAGGTGGAGGCTGGACAGACGTGTGTCCTGGTGGGCTCTGAGGGCAGATCTCTGCAGCCAGCTGGATATAAGGAAGCCAAAAGAGCAAATAGAAGGCCGCTCTTTTCACCAGCATTAGAGCAGGGAGATTAAGAAAACGTGAATTCTGCAATGCCACTCTCTGAATGGTGGGATCTGCTGTTCAGACAGGCAGAGGAATGAGGAGGTTTGAGGAAGCTGGTGACCCTGATGTGAGCTTTGAGAACAAGGAGATCTCTGTCCTATAAGGAAGGAATTTCCATTTCTCACTGATTTACTCATCAGGTAGTCTCAGAAGAAGTTTCTCTGGTGAGGTCCTAGTTGGTTCTTGTGAATAAAACAGATTATTTGAAAGGGTTTTCATGGCTTAAACTCAAACCTTTCCAAGGAATACACATAGGCATTACAAAGCAGACTCCTTCTATTGTCTTTGGTAAAGCACTCCCTTTCCATAGACTATTACATATGTTTGGACACACGAAGACATTTACTCATATTTGTTCACATGGATGTAAAAAGAGAGAAACTAAAATCTGTATACATGAAAAGAGCAAGGAAAATATACTAAACAGCCAAAAGATTCTGATAGTTACCACAGTCAAAATTCATGTATGTATAGAAAACTATGCTTTCCAGGTTGTGCTTATACATCACATTTTTAAGGGTTTTTTAAGTGTTGGATATAGCAAACGCAATGATTTCTGCTGCAATAGACTCTCTGCTGCTGTCTGCTGAGAGTCTGGAGGAATAACTGAGTAATGAACTATCCCATTCATCCCAATTTTCTGTAGGTCACATTTCCAGTATTGATAATCCCAGTGTTAATGTTGTTCACACTTTCATATCTGTTGTTAGAAAAAGAGGGACTGGATCACAAACATAAACAGTTTGCTGTGGGTAATGTCTCATTTTGGTGCCTAGGCAAGCACATCTTGTGTGATACCATTTTTTCCCTCTTGGAGAAAAAGGTATGCCCAGAGGCCTCACAGTTCAGAACAATTGTGAACATATTGGATCAGCACCACAATTGTCACATGAAACCACTGTCAATAAAAAACAAGTTAAAAATTGGAGAAATGATAATTTGATTTCACAATAAGTTTGCCCAAGTCACCGCACACCTGAGTCCCTTATCCCCCATGGAGATATTTCCATTGGGCATGCAGTGGTATATGTGGGGCCCAAAAGGAGTCTTTGATGAGTCACTTGAAGCTGTAATGAAGGGGAACAGCATGGGATTGTGGCATAGGATGGAACAAGTGAGAGCACCCAGGGCTTAGAAAGAATACCAGGAGGTTTGTGAAGGAATGGAAAAGAGCCAGGTGCCAAACCATCTCTTTTGTTGTATATAAGCTGTGGCATTAGGTTTGCCTTTGAGACTGCTCAGTATTGCCAATTTATTTGAGGCAGCATCAATGAAGGAAAAGCCATTCCAGTAGTTGCATATGGAACTAAGTGGTACCATCCTTCAGTAAGTTAGCAATATTTTTTGGCACATGACAGGAAGATGTCTGCCATCAGTTCTGTCTGGGGTTATTGACACACACATCCTCTTCAAAGAGGGGAAGCTTTGTTCAGAGAAGTTAAAAGAAGATATACTCTGCTTCTGAACAATCTGTAATTTTTTTTACTTGCATTTCATTGCAGCAATTCTTAGGGATGGAACTTCTTTTATGTCTGGAGTATCTTCCCAATCCAGATCTTTAAAACCTATTGTTACTGAAATAAAACATGGGAGACACTATGTAACTAAAGCTTGGAAAACACATTTACTATTCTGTTTGTGGACAAAGAAAAGATTCTTTAGAAGACTAATAGACTGGTTATTCTGTGTGTATTTTGATGCCTTCATCTTTAAAGAAAACTCACAGTCTATGATGAAATTTTTTTTTAGATGTTCTACTAATGATTATCACATCACCTTTGAAGGAGCCAGAAAAATATTAACAGACAAACTAGTGGTAGTGGATGTAATAGCCCCAGGGCCTAGTCAATATTATTGCCATTTCAAGAAAATGTAAACTGAGATAGGTGGAGCAGGTACCTTTTATATCTGGCTGAAGGACACAGAGAGAGACCCCATCCAACTAACAGTCATGTTAAGCTGATCTGACCATTTTAATGTGTCTCCAGGTCACTTCATAATTTTCTCTTTTTATGAATTGGGTCAGTACCAACGTTTTTCAGAAAATTTCAGTGATTGTGGTTTAACCATTTGCTCAGGGATTCATCATCTAAACACTAATTGCTCAGCTTTTGAAAAGTAGATTAATTTTAAAAAATGGTGACTTTGTTCAAATAAGCTATGTACAAACATCATCACCTCGCTAGTATTTGGAAGTGTGCTTGCCCATCTGACTTCACATTCCACTCCTCAAATATCTGATTCCATATTCCTGTTCTTCTGTGTAGCTTGAGTTGGAGAACATGTGTCAGAACAGCTAGCTGCTGAGAATGCAGCTGGATTGGAGAGAAATACCAAATAAATCAGGTGGACCCAGCTTCTCTTGTGGATATAAAGCTTGCTCTCTGTGATGAAAAGGGTTGCAGTGAGATGGCTGCAGACTTTCAGAAGGTGCAATCCAGCAAAACCACAGAAACCAATGAGTGGCTCAGAAGGAGCTGCTAAATGTGGCAGAGAAGAAGGTTCCTCAGTTCAGGCTTGGGTTGGCATCAATTTAGAATGGCTTAAATTAAGTCCTCTCACGATATTTATTGTCTGTCTGAGCTTGAAGGAGTTCAGTGTCACTGGCTTGTACTTTTGAGCAGAATTTTTAGGGGGGATTAAGCAAGTTTGTTCTTCCTCTGAAAAGTATTTGCAACATATGTGCATGCACTGGGGTCTCAAGAACAGGCCTTGGGACCAGAGGAACAAAAGTCCAATTTGCACTGTTAAAGTGTGGCCTCTGCCTCCGAGAATGATCTCACAAAAGGGCAAGGGTTGGTGCTCCCAGCCCTACACTGCTCTTCCATGCACATCTGGAAAGGAGAGGAGCAGCAGGGAAGACATTACTTATTTATCTTCTATCTCCTGGGAAGTGACTTCTGTCCCATGTGATCTTCTATAATTGTGCCTTTAGTCTTTTCATGTGACTTCAGCTTCTTACGGCCACGTTCTTTGTTCAGTTTGCAATAACTAAAGTCTGCTTTATACATTTCAACCTTTAGTGTAAAGATTACTGCTCTTCCTGTAGTTTAGCAGACTCTAGGGTAAGCACATATCACACTCTTAACTTATGTGAGTTTGTCATTACACTGTGTTTGGCTCTGTCAACTCAAGATTAATTATGTGGTGGTGAGTGATGGCATTTCTGAAAGACCCACTCTTTATTAATCACTGTAAGAGTTAA
>JAWWLV010000121.1:85724466-85756538 GCA_035041135.1 Platyrinchus mystaceus | reverse complement strand
CCCAGAGGGTGGTTGGGCACTGGAACAGGCTCCCCAGGGAAGTGGTCACAGCACCAAGTCTGACAGAGTTCAAGAAGCATTTGGATGATACTCTCAGACACATGATGTAATTCTTGGGGATGGTCCTGTGCAAGGCTAAGGGTTGGACTTGATGATCCTTGTGGATCCCTTCCAAATCAGCATATTCTGTGATTCTGTGAATGGCCCATACAGGGATTGTATTACTAAAAATGTTAACAAAAAAATCTGATACATCCATTCATTGTAGGGTATTAAACAATATGATGGTGGCTACACTTATTCTGCAGGCTATTGGACAGCCACATTTAATGCTTTTGATAGCTCAAGGAGAGCTTGATATCTGTTCAATCCAGCTTGCCTTTCAGGCATTTCTAGAGATACTTACAGTCTCTGCACATATATAATGCTTTCTGTCTGAAAATGAAACCCTTATTACACTGAGTTTTCAAAACTGCTGAAGTCTTAGGCATTTGTGCATCCTGCAGTATTTTGAGGAAAAGTCATCCTAGTTCAGGAGTTGTGAACAGTTCAACAGTTTTTTTGTGAACATTGAGATCTACAAAACATGCACGTGTGATACTCAGAGCATGGAAGTACATGGAAGACAGACCAAATTATATATGCTACTTTCTCTTTGTTTATATGGTACAGAATTGTATTTAGGATTTTTTTGTTAGTAGCACTGCACTCTACTTATAAAGTCTTTAAATCAGTGTGGTGAGATAGCGCAGACTTACCCTGTGTGGTAACCTCACACACACACAAACACACACATACACTGAGCCTCATATTCTGCTACTTTATTGGAGACATAAAGGAGCCAAACTTTTAAATTCACAATGTAAAAAGAAGTTCTTCGGAGTATGTCAGATATCCTGATTTTTATGATTGCCTGAAAACCACCCATCAAAACTGAGAATGACCTATTGGCTTTGCTGTTCTGTTGTACTCTTTCTGCATTACCATAACCACAGGTCTGCCATAAAAACCATTTTTTTCCCATTAAGTACAACATTATTTTTGTAAGGCCATAACTGAGGGGGTTTTAGATCCAAATCTCCTTTTTGTACAGTGTAATATTCATACATACAGGATCCGTCCTTAAGATTGCCAACCAGCTACTCGTGCCAGATCCCCCTTTAACCTTGCAATTCAGTTACACCCTAAAGCCTCCTTTATTATACTGACATTTTACATGCACAACTCATGCCACTGATATTTTTCTCCTTTTCTTTAAGATGGGATATCCCATTATGCTATTGATATACCGTAGTAGTCATCCATCAGAGCTGTACTCACCTTATCTTCGGTACAACATTTCTACCCATTTTTAGAATTGAGATTTGGTTATGTGACTGGTCAGGGAAAACTCATATCAAGCTAATTTTTGACAAGCCTAACCTTTTCTCTGCCAGCTTATTGCATGTCCTGAGAATTCATTACAAAGACAGAGCCACTGTTGGCTGGGGCCTTGAACTTTGGAGTCTATGCAAAGTGTGAAGGGACGTATTTGTTTTCGTACTGAGAGAGCTTATGCTAATCACACAGTAAACAGAGAAAAACTGAAAAATGGCTGGTTTACTGGAAGAGACTTGGAGTGATTTTCCACTATTACCAAACTTGTTCTCTGTGAAGCTGCTATTTATAATCTTGATGCTGGCACTCATATCAGACTCTTAAGGGGTTTGAAAGATCTGTTGTCATGTTTGCTCATATTCCATAATATGCTTTGGATAGATGATTCCCACAGGTCTAATACATTTTTCTTGCTCCAAGAAAGGGTGAGATTATTGTTTGAGCCAAAAAGGATACTCAGCATAAAGATGTTGGAAAACAAGTGATTATGGAGCTGATGATCTTGTTACTGCTGTAATGAACTTAGCATTACTGTTTTTACCTAAGCCAAGAAGTTAAGATTGTTTTCTGCAAACTGAGATGAGAAAATCCACAGCCTACACTTATGTTCCAAAAAAAGAGACTTTTTTTCCAAGTTTGATTTGTAAGTGTGCATTTTCTAAGTTCATCCATAATAAACAGAGATAGGTTAATTTGAATAATAAACACTGAGACAGTGGGTCTGGGAGCTAGATTTCTTAAAATTGCTGACCAAATTATTATAGAATTTGTAGATTAAATATTTAGCATGTGTCTTGCGGCGGTGAATTACAATTTTACTCAGCAGTGTATTGAAATTAAACTGCTACACAGAGAAGCCTGTCTTCTCATTTAAATAACTACTGACCTGCTTTCTTTTTTTTAGTGAACCTTATGGCAACAACTGTACATTGTCAGTAACACAAGGTTATCTTTCTGCATAAAATGACTGGCTTCATTTTAATCAAGCAGAAATGAAAAGAATTCAGAGGTAAGTGAAAAAAATAATTAGACTCAAGGAAAGACTTCCATATGAATAAGAATTGAAAAGTTTAAATTACAAAGGACATGAAGAAGAAGAGACATGAAGAAGTAGACTGTTAAGGACTGTTATATTTGCCAACTGCAAGCTGTGGGCATTCTCCCACCTTCTTCCTCTTGAGAATCTTTGTGGAAACCTAGAAACCGAAAAAATGTTCAGTCACTTGCCTAACTCTGCTGTGTCAGTCCAAAATTTGCTTAAGTCCCCCTTAACTTAGAATGCATACACATGCTGCACCTTTTACACCACAAAATCTTGAAGCACCTTGTTACCCACCTCATAAACATTTCCCATGAACATTTTAAATATTCGTTATTATAGTTAGTCAGGGAGAATGAATGAGACCCCTCAGAAGTGTTTGGCAGAGACTTCAACTAAAGACTTGGTGCCACTGAGAAAATAATCAGAGAAAGGGAGAAGTAAGCCCCAGCTTACTCAGTTTGGAATGAGCTCAAGGTCTCTTCTTTCTGATATTTGGCATGGCTACTGCTTCCTCTGCCAGGAAAAATTCTCCATTGCTAGTCTCTGAGAGCTAAGGAGAAGTATCAGATTGCTAGTAGATATGTGGGTAGGCATATTGACCTTTCTTCTCACAAGGGTTGCATGGTGTACATGGCATAGGATGACTGATAATGTATGCACCTGAGCTAAGGCTTTCTGCATCACATGTGTCAAGTATATTGCTCTTCTTAAGAGACAATATGGACATAGCCCTTATCTATTTTTTCTTGTCATTGTGACACTTGCATGCAGGCAGCTGTTATTTTTTGAGCACTGTGGCGCAAACCTCCTTTCACTCGGAATATATGAATGATATTTAAGAACATATTCTATATGAAAAACTGAGGCAATAGCACACTAGAGAACTGTTTCAATATACTATGAAAGTCAGAAAATGAGCTTTGTTTCACCAAGTTAAAAGACCTTTCTAGCCTGAGCTGTTTCTTCTAGGACCACCTCAATGTGGATGTTCCTGCACATTGGTGCAAAGAATATACAGGAATCTCTTCATATCACCATTTTTCTTATCTCATTAAAACACCATGTTCTGCACAAGAGAAAATGCAACACAGAAAAGCAGGTGTGCAAACATAAGTGTATGAAGGAGGTGAGCATAACTCCTCATCTTTATACTGTCAGCATTTACAGTTCTTCCATGATCTGTGTACCTTCTCTGTCTCTTATCAGGCTGCCATGCCACACTGCATCATGCATATATGCATACACATGAGTAGGTGTGCCTGTGTGGGTGTGCAGGAAGCAACAGTTATGAAGTAGGACAGTTGTGTTGATAGTAATGGCAGGTTTGTGTGGGTGAGGGTAGATGGACTGTGTAATATAAACCTAGGACAACAGGAAACAATGGCTCATTAAAGCCATATGTAAGAAACAGACAACTCATCTATTAAGTCATGATTGATTCATGTGACAAAGCCCCATATCAAAATTCAGAGTAATTACTATTGAGTCATGCAGACAAGGAGACAATCAGAGCTGGTGCAGGTATTGCCAAGATGTGATCCAGCAGCAATTAGCTAGGGTGGGGAGAAGGGAGGTGCCACTTCAGAATCTTGGGCAAGGCCGAGGGCCATAGGATGAGATCAAAGTATCAGTTTTTATTTTAATAGAAAACATTTCCCCTTCTGTCTGGATATGAAGAAAACCTTAAAAATATAACAGGCTACCTGCTGTTTAGTGTACAGCCTGAAATATTTGCTTCATTAGGAGTAAACTGTCATGCTGGGCCTCTTTCTGTTGCCAGCTAAAGGAGGAACATGTATTGTGGGAACAAGCAGGAGGAGAAGTGAGAAGGTCAGACCGTGCAGTTTTATGCAAAGCTTGGCGTTTGCCTCTGGAGGGGCCCTGGTCATCCTGGGTGTGATAATCCTCATGGAAAAATCTATCTGCTCACATTTGCTTTCTTCCCTTTGCATGGTGACTTTGCAAAACTATGAAAAGATGATTTATGCATGACGTACAAGAGGGCTATGAGTCACAGTCAAGCAGTACAAGTTCTTTCAATGAAATGTACCACACTAGACCAGCTATTATTTGAATTCACTGCCTTGGATGAAGATTCCTCCACTACTTTGCACAGCAAACAAATGAAGCACAGAGTTAACTAAGCTACCTACTGGGAACACAGCCACACGTCTCTAGGAGACTTGCCCCGACCCAGTGAGGGAAGAAATTAAGTGCACTCTGGGGAGCTGGTAGCCCTCAGGAGAGTTCAAAGTGTCAAAGTGTTCTGTCAGCACTGCCTAATGAATCAAGCATTTCCCCGAGTCTAGTCGCTGTGCAGCAGAGGCACAAAGCTCACATAGTTGCAAGGGAGTGAAGTCTCACTCCCAAACTGGGAAGTGCTGCACTTCTTCCTTGGCCTGTTGCCTCTCCTGTGTCCGTGTGTGTCATGATGGAGCCTGTCACTGCACCAGGTTTTTGTGGATCTTCAGCACCTGTTCTTTTCTCTATCAGAAGTGTGACAGTCCTGTTGGCTATTTAAACCAGTATTGACAGACAGCCAGGCTTCTCCTATATGTGTTTATAGTGGCAGCTCCTCATTTTCTAATTTAAATTTTATGGAAATGTGTAGAAATACATACACCCTGACACAATAATATAAATTTTAAAAATCATACTTTACAAATATGTAACATATTGGAAATAAAACGGGTTTAGTAAGATTTTTGTCTTGTTAGTATCTAAGTGATTAAATGCATCTCGGGCTAATAGATTTCCATTATTACTTTGAAAGAAAAGTTAATTCTTTCAGTCACCATCTAAAATAAAAGTGGTATTGTTATTTCATAAGTGACTCTGACTTCACAGTCTTTGCTTCGGGAGTATTGATTTGAGGTTTTGAGAACCTGACATCAAAAAAAATGAAAAATAAAACAATTCATTGAGAAATACTTATGATTAGCTTCCCTTTAGTTAACACAGAAATAAACACAAAAGTAACCTTGTTAACTTAATATCTGTACAGTGTATCATTTCATGCATATTGCCTTTTTGGATATATATGAATATAGGAATAATGATCACTGATGGTTTTCAAAAGTAAAAATGACCTAAAAAAAGCTAAAAATATAGTGTGTAGTAACAAAAGCAATAGGACAAATTGGAAGAGTTGTTGCCCTTGCAGGTTGCTATCTTGAGCTAGAGAGACCGGCTAGGACGTGTTGGTCTGCTTGTTGGACATGAGAATTACCATAACTGGAATCAAGCAAGATAATCACCATTACTACTAATGACTATTTTGTTCTTAACAAAAGGAAGGGATCATTCAGGAGAAACAGCAGTGAAAGGAACAGAAAGTTCCTTCTTTTTCTTACCCCTCTGTGGAAAGTTTATGCTGCTGCTGGTAGCCTTGTGAGTGAGTCTGTTCTTGGCAAGCCTAACAAATCTTGGTCTCACAAGGAGGCAGGGAGATAAAAGCTGTAAAGCTGAGGGTGGGACAGAAATCCAGTTATTGGTTACCCTAGGGGGCACTTCTAATCTCTTTGTTCCCTTAATAAAAAGTCTAATTTGAACATACCACAAATACCTGAAAAAATATGTAGAAGGACTGATAATTTTTTCTGTGAAAAGATAGACCCTGTTTGCTATATTAGATAATTGATGCAGTTTATTACCCTTATACTGTTTATTAACTTATTAAGTTATCTATGAAATTGCTAAGTGAGAGAAATCATGAGGATCGACTTTTCAATAAGCCTCCTCCATTTAAACCGTATTCAAGGGAGTAACTTTTTATATTGTCAAAGTTGGAAATATGGTTTAAATAAATCCAAAAAACATTGCTTATGCAAATCTTTGATCTCACTAAATTAATGAAGGGTTTCTGACTTTTAAGTAGCTATTCAAGAATGCATTATCTTGTTTTCATAATCTTTTTTCTGTTAGAAGAGTGGGTGTCATGTGAGTCATTTCTTTTTGAGTTGCATAAGCCAAAGGCTTGTGTATGACAGCTGGCCAAATTAACTTCCCAATTAATATCAATATTCTAACATAAATAGCTACTTTTCTTAGTTAAAAGGAAAGCTCTTTGCTATACTGTACATAATACGAACTCAGACAATAAGGGTACCAAAAAATTACTACATAGCATTTGCATCTGTAATCTGAAAGGAGATACACTGTCTCAAACATTGAAGTAAAGAAGGTTTTAATCCAAGAAGGAGAAGACAAATTATACAAACAACCTTGACAGAAGATTTTGAATGGTCAAGGTTTGTTTTGAGATGAAAGCATTCAAAATGTTCCCAGTAGAAAAAGTTTCCACTAAGAAAAACTTCAGCACCTTTTGAATAAATGGAAAATTGGTGCCATGAAATAGTCATGGCCCTGGAGGCAGTAACAGGCCTGACTGTTCCTGCCCACCTCTCTGGGGCTCCCCCAACCTGGACCAGGACCCCATGTGAGCCCCCTGAAGCCATCAGTCCCTGCCCCAGTGATGCTGTGGCTGGTCTCCAGCCCTCCACAACCCTGCCCTGCCTGGCCATGGGCCTTGCTGAGCTGAGCCCCACATTGTGGCCTGGCCACAGCCCATCCCTGGATGCCACAGTGGCCCTCAGCTGCTCTGCTCCTGGCTGGCACAGTGGGATGGGTGGGATGGGCCCTGGCTGCCAGGCCCTTCCCGGAGAGACCCCTGGGGACCCCTGGCTGTTCACAGCTTCAGGGAGCTGCCCTGGGGGCCAGAATAGGAAGGCTGCATCACAGAGATGCTTTTGGTTCTGCAAAAACATACACCTACATTCCTCAACCAGATTTCTTCACAGTGGTTTTTTTTTAATTGACAAATTTATGTTTAAAACATAAATGCATTAGAAAGCCTGCCTTCCTGAGATAAAGAGCATATGCATGCCAAAGCTGGAAAGGCAGAGATTTCCCATCCTTCCCCTCAATCAGAGGAACAGTGGCTGTCAGATTTTATGGACTGTTTCTTGACCAAATAACAGGTACCTTCAAAATCTGGGGGTTTAATAATTTTTAACTTCCAACAGAAAACTTTCAGAAGGTATGTCAAATGAATCACAATGCCCAAGGCTTGCCTAGTACTTCTAATGCGATTAGAGGGAATGATAGGGAAAACTGAAGCAAATTAAAACTGCAAAATACAACAACAAACAGTACCCCAAAAGCAGCCTCAGAAGCAGTGAGTGGAAGGATGCCCTCCCACAGGCACTATCCATGCCCTGGCCGGTGCCACACAGCGCGTGACGGGTCTTAATCCAGGAGTTACCTTCTGACTCCAGCTCAACTTCTTGTCAGTGAGGTCTCCTTCTGCAAACCTGCCTTCTATCCAGTCAGTACCCCAGCTGCATGGTTGCATGATATATTCACCTCCCAGCTGCAAGGCCCTGCATTTGTCTTTGCGAAACTTTGTGAGGTTTCTGTTTATGAGTTTTTCTCCAGCCTATCAATGTCCCTCTCAAAGACAACCCTGTCCTCCAGCACACTGGCTGTTCCTTGCACCTTGGAGTTATGTGCCAACTTGCTGAGGGTGTGTTCCACTATCATCCATGTCATCAGTAGACATGTTAAACAATTTTGGCTCCAGCATCAGTCCTTGGGGAACACCATTTATAACTAGACACCAGTTGTACTACATGAGCTCATTTCTTCACCCATGTTATAGTCTACTCATCTGGAATAAACCTCAGTTTGGCTATAGAAAAATGTTCCAAAAATCTTGCTAAAGTCAAGGTCAATAACATCTGCTGCTCTCCCGTTACTCACAAGCCATTAAAGCCATTTCATTACAGAAAACAGTTGTGTGGACCAGGCATGATTTGTTCTCATAAATCCATGATGGCCATTTCACAGTCCCTTTCTGGGCCTTCACACACTTGGAAATGGCTTCCAGGGAAATTTGCTTCATAACTTTCCCAGAAACTGACTTGTGCCCAAATGTCCTATTGTTGTCCTGTAGACAGTTTTCTTTCTGCACTTTTGAAAGTGCCTTTTTCTGGTGACTGGGGAACTCCCCTGATCATCATTGCCTTTCAAGGGTGATAGAGCTTGGTTTTGCAATAAAGTTGGCCAGTTCCCCCAGCATGCTGTCTGGACTTATGGATATCTTTATATCCAAAGTGATTAAGTAGTCCATAACTTGATCCTCTTTTAGTATGGCAGTATGTCTGTCCCTGAAAATCGTTCAGCCAGCAGAGACCTAGAGAAGCCTGAGGAAATATCTACTCAGTAAAGACTGAGGCGAAGGTACTTATTTGTGTTTCCCAATTTCTTTTTCAATGCTCCATTCAGCAGCCAGTCACATTTTTGCTGATCTTCATTTTGCTGACGAGGTACCTATACAAGAATTTTTTACCTTTTATATTTCTAATCAGGTTCAAATCCAGCTGAGCTTTGGCTTTTCCCTGCATGCCTGGGCATTGCCTCTGCACTCCTCCCAGGTAACCTGGCCCTTCTGTACACACATGCTGGCTAGATTACCTGCTTAAACCTATTCAGGATTTTTGAAAAAAAAACACAAACTATAAATTTGTTATATACCCCAGGCTTCTTGGTTATAAAATGAGTAGGTATTATCAAGAGCTATTTTGAATAGCTTTGATGTGCATGAGTCAGGAATATATCATTTGACTTCCAGACTCATCAATAAAAATAATTCTAAAAAAATTAAAATACCTATCTAAAATTTGCCTTCTTCCTATATTTCTTATACTTATTTTTTACAATGAAGTCTCCAAGATTCTCTCCTGATTCCCATGTGTACAGATATACAGATAAATTAACATGCCATCAGCCTGCGTAAGAGAACACAGTGAGTCATCCAATAAGTAACACTCCTTTACAATAGTAATCCTATTTTGTTGACTATCAAATTGAAATTGCTTAATTTTTGTCTTCATGATTCATCTATTTAATTCTATTCTGTCTTTTATTCTGATACATCTTGTGTTCTTATACACCTAGTGTGTTTTAATATATCTAATACATTCTAATACACCTTAGTACAGATACAAGAGTTGTGATCATAAAAACTATTGAATCACCAAATGGTAGAATCATGCATATTTTTATGCTTTGTTACAACCATCATAAGTCATACACAAATTATGTCTTCTCATTCACTGCTTTGACTACCACATAAAATGGAAAAAATCCTGAAGAAAGTTACAGAAAAAAAAAAAAAGAAAGAAATCGCATAGCATTTTCTTGCAAGTGATGGAAAAATCCATAGAAACCAAATTATATGAATCATGACATAGCACATTTTCAGCTCTATTATTGTCTGCATTTATGGTATGAAGGTTATTTACCCTATGAACTGTAAAACTCTTTAACCATGCATTTTGCCTTCCATCACCTCCTCACATCTCACAGGCTGAGCAAGAGAAGGATGTGTCACTGTAAAGCTATCCAGGTAGTGCCTAGGTAGGGACATCAACTGGGAGGATTAATTGTTCATAAGGAATGTGTAGTGACTCAGTGCTTCTGTTTGGAACTGCTGCACCTTTGAGATGAGGGAATGAGAGAAAAGCTGTCTCTCCCATCTGAGTGCCCACAACAAGCAGCTCTGCAGCCAGCCCTGGACTTGCATCCTGGTTTTTGTTCTGCTGCGTTGCATTGGCCCCTAATCCTGACAGTCCTGGAGGAGCTAAGAAAGCTATTTAGCCTAATCCCCCCCTCCCCCCGTTCCCAAAACTGACAGCAATTTATTAATGTGACAGGTAATTTCTATAGAAGGTACTTAGGGTATGTGGGTTGCAAAATGTTACAAAATCCAGATACTTTCACAAGGTAAACTTGTAGCTGCAAGTCAAGTCAGAGTGTGAGCTAAAAGACATGGATGTAGAGTCAGCCTTCTGTATCCCCTCTACTTGTATCAAGGGAGGGCCACTGCCACTCAGACTGAAGATGCCTCATTAGGATTCCCATTGTTGATCTTGGGGCATTAATGTAAACTGTTTAGTAAATGAATATTGGCAGATCCATTCTTTCACCCTGGATGTGCTTTGGTAAAGATCAAAGATGTGTGAAAGACAGACATAGAGATGGATTATCATCAGATATATTAATGGCTGAACCTTTGAAATGAAAATCTAAAAAAATTAAAAAGAAAATGTATGTGTTTGTCAGCTGCAGCAGGTATCTGCAGCAGACCCACCAATAAAGACAAGGTTGTTCACATGCACTCTTAAGAAATGTATGAAGCAACTATTTCTGAAGTGTTAGATACATATTGTATTTATGATTATTGAGGCTACCAAAACTGTAGGCTATGTTCACCCACATCTTTCTCTACTTCCTTACAGTGATGCATCCCAAACGTCATCACTCACTGTGCAGACAGCTGGGGGTCATCAGCCAGAGCTGTGGATTCTCCTGGAGAGTCAAAGACATGAAGGTTCAGTGTTGCAACTATTTTCCAGAAATTATGATCCATGATTCATGATCAGTGCCAAAGTGCATGTTTTGATTTTGCAAGCAGAGAGTTGATCTGTATTCGTGTTATGAAACTCAGGAAGAATATCCATATGTATTTGCTTCAGCAGAAATCTGGATTTCCTGAAGATGCGTGAAGTAGAAGAACAATGTATTTCTAGCCTCCTTGTTCTCCTTGCAGGATTAGTACACCATTTCTTCTTCAAGGTATTGAAGTAGAATAAATTGTTGACAGAAGAGAAAATTACCAAACTCTTGAACCCTTTATCTGTTACTTCCCAGGGTCTGATCAGCAGAGCTTATGCTGGTGTAGCTCATTACAGGTTGACAATAGGACATTGGCACCTTTTCTGTGTCACCTGGGAAGGAGGTGGTGCAGATGAGAAGCAGATGCCAGGATGCCACATGGAGCTCAAATGCCTGGAGCCTCAACCTGCACCAGCATATGCTGGGCACTTGCTTCTGCTGCTCTGAAGTGGGACCACCCTTGCTTCCTAAAACTGCCATCTGATTTTCACCCTGAACTCAGTGGTGCTTCACATTGTGCAGAGAGGCTGGCACTTCCAGGAAGGGCTGATCCTGCTGTGTCTGTGCAGGACCAAGAACCTGCATGAACAGTAAAGTTGCCGGAATGATGGTGTGCACAATTAGCTCATCCAGTTGAAAGAGTGAGGATGGTGTGAAGCATCTTGGCTGGGATGGTGCTGTGCCCTCAAGCAGTAGGGCCAAGGGCCAAGTTTACCTTGCAGACTGACTTTCAGAGTGGCTGAATGACACCAGAGATATAATCTTGACACTCATCAATTATTTATCAGGAAATACTTTTTTAAAGAATCCATAAAATTGTACTCTTTAGTACACAAGTCAATTAGTAAACAAAATAAGAAAATAAGAGTAATCTCTGGTTTTGGTGTTAAGGTTCTGCATAAAGCATTTAAAATTCTGCTGTAGTTTTGGTGAGTACCATTTGCTAATACTGTTGAGGTACAGAGGAGAAAGGAACCAGAGTCCAAACTCAGTGCTGGGTGCAAATAGCAATATTTTTATAATTCAGACTGTTTAAGCAAATTATGGGCTCAAAATCTGCTCAAAGTCTACTGAAAGATTTTCTTTGTTAGGATGCCTTAAATTTCCAGTAGTGACAGCTTCTTTATGCTAGCTGGCTGTACACATTGTTCTTAAGGGTCCATTTTTCCATACTCTTTCATGGAAGAGTTCCACTGACCTGACACTTCCAAACCAGTTTGTTGTCTCTCTCAATTCTGGTACTTAGTTCTAAGGGTAAGTCCTGTGCAAATATAAACATTACCTTGTAGAAACAGAGAAAATACAAAGTTGCTGATACAGTGCTATCGTTTTCTAGGACTATCATTGCTTTTGGTCTGTCTTACTTGACGAATTCCTTTTGTGAAGTGTTCATACACTTACACTCAACGCTCCTTGTGCTCATCTAATGCTTGTGGTAGTTGTTCCTATCTATGCCACACTTTCAGAGATTACCAGGTTTTCACTTGACTGTTCAGATGTGGTTAATAATGATAAACAGCATATGGTAACCTGAGAAAATTGTCTAAATACTCCTTGGTGCCTGAAGAAAATACTTTAGAGAGCTCTGGTTTCCCCCAGAAATTCTATGTATTTCTTCCACCTGACCATGAAAGTCTTCATGAAAAATGCAGGTATTCTTTCAATGGATGTTACAAGAATTCATTTAAAAGAAACTGAACACACAACTTCCAAGAAGAAAACAAAACTTGACCCATCATCTTTGGTAATCAGAATGAATATTTTAAGCTGATAAACAAAAAAAAAGGGCACAAGTGACCTTGAAAATTTTACACATGGTTGTTGTGCATACTATGCCAGATTTCCAACTGTGATCAAGATGAGTGAAAGTCTTCTCTTTTTTTGCATTTACTTCAATGCAGTTGACAGTATTTAGCTGAATTCTTTTCCCTAGTGAGGCCAGATCAAACTGATACCTGTTTAATTTCAAGACATGAGTAAGTAACTCCACTTGCTTCAGCACCACCAGGCTTTAAAAAAACGGGTTCTCACCAGCTTGTGGATGATGACATGGATCACCTCTGTAGCAGGTCCCAAATGACAGTATAAAATCAGAGAAATGCTAAAGCAGACAGCATGTTTTTTTCATGCCAGTTTAACTGATCATCAGCCTTGGCCGCTTGGGGCTTTCTTCCCAGCCCACACACCCTCCACTGCACTGGCAAACCACTCACTGGACATTTTGTATAAAGAACCAGTAGAAAACTATTTGCTTTACATTTAGTAAAAGCCATTCTCTGATCATTTATTTTTTGGGGTAAGCCACCCATGGAAGAAGAAGAAGCCAACACTGTGGATGGTGTGGGGTGAGGGCTATTTAAGGCTTTGAGAGAGAAGAGTAGGAATATAACAGGCCAAACCTGAGGCCAATTTAAGTTGCTGTAGTACCACACTCAATAGGCAAAATGTTACCTGAAATTACTTGCAACTGTTACTAAACTTTTTGACTTTCATATTGATTTCTCTAAACACCAGCTAGCTGATTTCTTTTTCCCCTGTTTCTATAAAAATTATTCTGAGAAGTTAATACAATGAAACAGAACAGGATGAGGGGAACATTAATGGAATCATGAAAAAAAAAAAAATCCTCATGTCTTAAAAGCTCCGGGCTGTTCTAGTGGTAGTGCTGAAGTGGTTTGGGGTTTGATTTGTTGTTTTTACAAGGCAGCCTACAGTATTAAAACAAGCAGATCCATCAGGGCATATGTGTTATAATGCATCTCTGTAGTATGCAAACAAGTAAAGCAGTTTCTTGAC
Source organism: Platyrinchus mystaceus (assembly GCA_035041135.1). Lineage (NCBI taxonomy): Eukaryota > Metazoa > Chordata > Aves > Passeriformes > Tyrannidae > Platyrinchus > Platyrinchus mystaceus. The sequence continues at coordinate 85,742,866 of JAWWLV010000121.1, read as the reverse complement.
CTAACAGTGTTCTTTCAATTTTATACTAATTTTGATTTACAAGAACCAGCTGTTTTGGCTCCAAAGCACTGCTAGAAATCATTAAGCCATTTAGAAAACTTGAAATGACTACATGAAGCACAGAGTAGTAAAGGAGCAGGGGTTTGGATCTGAAACACAATTTTAGATACCTTAAATGAAAGCTCATTCAATAGTACCCTCTGAACGCTCTGTTTGCTTCAAGGGGTTTTCCTTTTTTGCCCAAAAGACTAATTATTCTGCTAGAATCCATGGGTGGCTAGATTTCTGTCCTAAAGATCTTCTGTGTTCCTTCACACCCAGAACTCAATAAGACTCACTAAAGAGTCTGTCCTCTACCTGTCTTAATGCATGACCAACCTGAAAGTCATTCCCAAAGCAGTGTCAGTACTTTTTTTTAAGTCTTAATACCTGTGCTGCCTAGTCTAGATGGCCTCTTTCTTAGCTTGCTGGGTTCTTTCAATCCTCTTTCCAGGACCTACACAAGCACCTAGAGGCTGAAAGTGGGGCTAGTGCAGAATTTGGAGAATTGAGATCAAGGAGCAGGTATTTCCCAGCAACCCTTTTATTTGCTCTGAAGTGTTTTGGCATGTCTATTTTTACCAGAATAGTTCCTGAGACATCTATAATTGTTACTTTTTTGTGGACTTAACTGGGCTTCTCATTACCTAAAACTGTTTGGATCCCCCTGCTATTATCTTTCCATCAAAGTCCCGATCCAGTGTACAGGTACAGAATATGTTTGCTAGAATCATGTCTTTATCTTACATAAGACATTATTATAAGTTGCATTATGAAAAGTCCTTCTGTGGCTCTGGCCTCTGATTTCTCAGACATCAACAGTTTTCATGTCCAGACTATGCTTTATTATTATTATTACTAATACTATTACTATTACTACTATTACTATTATTATATTTAAAATGTGTAGGTTTTTCATGTTCTTAATCTTGATTTTCTTGCTTCATTTGACTTCCAGAGAACAACTGACCACTAGAAGACAGTGTTTTCAGGGTAAATATTTCTCATAAAATTATGTCCTTTCTTCACTGTTTCATTTCCCTTTTACACCCTTCAGATTCATTATTTTCCCCCCTTCTTGATTTTCCTTTAAATACATCTCCCTGAAAACATGGCAATACTGCCAAGACTCAGGGATCCCTTGCTTTTCTTCATATTGCATTGCACCTACCTATGATTTTAGGTATTCTCATAAAATGGATAGAGTATTTGTGCTGAAAAGCAGAAACAAACAGAAATATGGATGTCAGAATTGAGTACAGAAATATAATCACAAACCAAATCTTCCTTTAAATGCTCTCAGTATGAGGTACAACACACTACATGAAGGGATTGCTGTAGTGTTTCATTAAGGCTTTAATAAGTCTATTTTTGCCCCCAAATCCAAGATGTTTCAGTTCAGCTTTAAAAACTGAATGTGGTTTCTCATATATATGTGACTGCAGTGCTTAGTTTAGGTCTCAGCTGCAGGCAGATGAGCAATTCTAATGCTACAAGGACAAAAAACATGTATGCAGGCAGAGAAGGTTAAAATTAAATGGGCTGTTTGTTGCTTGTCACATGCTGTTGTGGATTGCATCAGTGGCTCCATGTATGTTATACTATAAAAAGTTTAAAAGCCACTGAAAGGAAAACAAAGAAAGTGTAACACACTAGAAAGGAAATAGAAAAATAACTGTACCATTAACAGCCCAAGCCTTTACCCTCAAGCACTTTTTTTTTTTTAATCTTTTTATTGGTGTTTTGCCAACTTTGTAAATAAAGCTAGAGCATGTCTTTAGGGAAAGGAACTAGCTTACAAGATTACAGCATTTAATTATGGGCCAAAAAATAAATTAAAAAAAAATAATTTGTGAATATAGTAGAGCGCAATGCATCCATGGAAAGAATAAGTTGTTAAAATTAGTGGATATGATCACCCATGAAAACCTATGTTTGAATCACTGATTCTAATAAAAGAGTTGTGTACAGTCAGACCAAACCATGGTGAATTGATTACAATAAACAGATACAATAAATCTTTCACAGCAGTGGCAGGTTATAACACTCAGAAGAAGTAAGTGGGCTTTTAGTAAAGACATTTCAGGTGATGACTTCATCTTCCTCTGTTGCCCTTTGTATAGCTAATGAGTGAAATTGCAGTGAAAGAATTCTAAATAAATCCGTGATTAAGTACCAGACCCAGGTTTCCTCAGAGAATTAGGAGGGATTGGGGCAGAATCTTGACTTGGCAGAATTCTAGTTGCTTGATAAGGTTGACTTAGTTATAAAATAATTTTGAAAATTAGAGAAAGTATTTCACATTCCAATCCTATGTGTAAAAAAAAAGCAAACCAAAAAGTGCTTTGAAATGATAGTTTTGTCTAATTTTCCATCTCTCCTGGATCAAAAATATTATACTTTTACTCATGTGGACTCTTCTGAGGCTCAGGAGGAAGGTGGGGTCTAAAGATTAGTAATGATATCTAACATAGACTTCAAACTGAACTCCTTACATTCTGACTGGTTGCCACTACTTATATGGGTAATGAAAATAGTATGAAAATATGCTTTTAACCATAAATACTTTCAGCATTTTTAAAATTGAAAATTGTAAACTGTTACAGGGATTAGATCAATAAACTGAGGAAAATTTACTGTCCTTTATGAGGGTACAGTATACTCTTTCTAAAATATCCTGTCTTGAATAGTAAACAGTTTCAGAAGCTTTAAAAATGTCTAAATGAGAAATGGGAAAACTCAGAGATTTATAAAGGCAAAATGGTAAGAAATTACTTAAATATTTATTGATCAATGAACTGATAACAAAGTCTTCAACTGCATATATCATGTTCCCTATTTACCATTTCATTATATAATTAAATCAACAAATCTTAAAATACGTGCATGGTCAAAATTAGCAGATGGCCATCTTTCTCTGCTCAAAAATCCCTTAAAAAGCTGGTCTCTGAATAGCAGTTGGCAGGAAAAATACGCAGATGGCTAAAGTAACTTTAATATACATCTATTACTGATACTAAATTAAATGGGATAATTACACATCATAATCACTGATGATTAATTACAAACAACAGACAAAATATATATATATATTTCATATGTCAGTTCTTAAAGTGGACTGCTAAGGCAGCTACACATTGAATAAAAAGATTAAAACCCAAATCAGATATGCTGTTGGCAAAAACAAAACCAAGGAAAAAATCCATAACCAGTCAATCAGCTGCGCAATAGGCATCTCTTTTACTGTGCCCTGAAGGTCAGTCGTCTGTGACTCTGATGGCATGTCAAGAGGAGTGATTTGCTTTAGCTGAAAAGAAGTCTGCCCATCACTGAAATATAGCCAGTCTGTTTTCAATTTAGATCCTTCTTTTTCCCTCAGACAAACAGGAGATAATCTGTACTGTGTACCCACAGGCATAATAAAGAACTTGGCAACTGAGCACACATCAGTGGGCTGAAATAGCTTTAGGCTCCTTAGCTTGGCCCACAAAGGTATAGTAGGGATTCCTAACACCATTCACAATGGTCAAGGAGGCCACTAAATTACAAGTTGCATTCTGTTGTATCACCTACAGCACTATGTCAGCACTGCAGAGAAAACAGACTTCTATCCTTTTACCTCAACCTACTGGCCTCCACACCCATGCTACCGCATGCCAACATCACACACACCCCTTTAGGGTCCTCAGCATCCTCCTCCAGGCTGCTATCAGGGGTCTCAGAGTTTGTATATCCCTTTAATGTAATGGAGTTCTTTCCTAAAATTGCTGAATCTACACATAGATCAAACACAGCATAAGCATCTAGATGATGCACCAGCTAAAATAATTTCCTTTTCTGATGGGAGACTTATGCCGTATTATTTACATCCATATTAAAATACATCTTAATAGAGAACAAGGGAGAACATGGAGGGGGGAAAACCGATGTCTTTCATAAACTTTTATTAGAGAAAGGTTCAAAAAAATATGCCATGTTTCCTTTTTCAGTAAGGATGTTCACCTTTCCCTTTAACAAGTGAACATTGACTATACTCATTGAAAAGGGACCTAATGTATCTTCATCACTTTGTTTATTCTATCAAGCAACTTATCTGTGGCATAGTAATTACTGTAGTATCTTAGCACAGCATAGCAAAGGCAACTTCCCCCTAGTGTGATGAACAGTGCATCGATCAGTGGCAGGTACTTCAGCCCATTTCAAATGTTTACTCACATCTTCTTGATCACCGGCCTCAATAAATAATTCTGTTGTTGTAACTACACAAGTGACATACTGCAGACACTGGATATTTGTCAAAAATCCTATCCTGGTTCCATTGGAGTCATGAGTGTGAGTTTAGGATTCTTCTTTCAGATAAAACTCTTAAAAAGGCAGAGGTGTGCACGAAGATAGTGCACACAGGAGCTGCCAGCGGAAAAAACCAGTTCAGGTACAAAGAGCCATAGTATTTACCTGTCTACTGACGACATTTTCTTCCTATGGGAAAATCAGGTTTCAGCCATTGTAACACTGTCAAACCTTTCTAAAAGTAATGAAGGCAAAGACCCGATTGACCCTGCTTCAGGTTTAATCATGTTTTGGTATTGTTTAATTATAATTTCTAGGCCTATCTATTTTGAAATGATGGGGTTTTTTTAAGGATTTAGAAAACAGTGAAATCACTTTCTCAGATTATCAAGTCTCACAGCCATTTTTTTTTCTATTATTGCTTTCCATCCCCTAACAGTCTACTCAGTTTTACAATAAAATTTCCTTGAGAAACTTCACTTGAGAAACATCAGGAAGATTGAACGTACCTAGACTACTCAAGAGAATAAGATTAAACCATCTCCACAAGGTTGGCAGGACTCTAATTTTGAAAGAAGATACCAGCTCATAATTTCAAAACCAGCTGTCTTATTGAACAATTTTATTCCAAAATGCTGGGTTTACAAATTTGATGTATGATTTCAGTGGATCAACTGGACCTGTGGCTTATAGCAGTACTGCCTAAGAGTAATTGTACATAAATGACATATTTTTCTGATGTACTTTTGTAGTGTGCCAATTTGTTCAAGTGCCAGATGACAGAAAAATAAAACTGGGGACATGGAGAGGAGAAACTGAAATAGGTACTTAAATCCCTTGGACTGTATTATCATTCTGACATTTTAAGACAATGTATTACTGTTAAATCTGAATTTCATGAAAGTTACAGGAGCTTTGCAATTTAATTTAAACTTTATAATTGGTGAAGGCAACGCATTTTTCCAAACATTTATTTCTCAAGCAATGATTTGTATTTCTTGACTTCTCTACGTAAGGAGAGATAAAAGTAGAGATACAAATTGTGCTTATGAACCTGAAGCAAGGATTCCTATGTTTGTCTTGAGAATAAAATATCCTTGAGGCTATTTAACATCTAGACATATGTAAAATGGCTTTCTATATTATCTCTAGGACAGCTTTATATCATTTTGGCATCTGAAATTTGTAATACATACAAATTTCCATGAAAAGTTTTTTTTAATAAGATAGGACAATCTTTGTGATAAATAGCCAGTTTCACTAAAGAGCATTAATGATTTTCTGCAGAAACAAACAGCAGTGATCAAGTATAATTTTAAAAATTATGAATTAAATCATTGTGAGTTAACCTTAGCCATCCAGAATTTTGAAGCAAGAACTCTATTAGGGAAGTGCATTGATTTAATTGCACTTTTTATACTTTTAGTCAAAATGTCAAAGGTATGCTCTGAATTGCATATTATCTGAGGGCTTGATTACTTGCTTGTTAATAATTGTATCATTGATCTGGAAATAAACTCTTCTGACATTTAGCTTTACTCTGTTTGTTTTTTAAAGTGACACATGATTTCGCTGAGGCAAAGAAAAGAACATGAAGTAAGAAGCATATGGAATTAATTATTTACTGTGTAAAACTACATTTACATTGAACTGTGTCAGACTGGATCAATTGGGGTTTTTAAACTCTTAGTGGTTATGGATGTGGTTGATGCCCTTTTTTGATTCATCTGCCCTGTGCCTGCCCTCTGCACTTATTCCCACTGCTGCCCAGCTGCCAAAAGTCCCCTCACATTTCTCTCAGAAGTTCCAGTTCAGCAATGACTGGTTGAATAGTTAGGCTAACAATTTAAGTCACTGCATTGTCTGGACTAATAAAAAAATGCAGTACTGTTAAAACATTACTTAAGCTAACACATATTACCGCAGATGAAATGGATTGAGAAGTCCTCACGTGAGCTATTGCTGCTGAGCATAGCAACATCTTACGCAGAGGGGTTTTGGAAAGGATACATACCCACAGCTAAGCTTTTATATAGTCTTCAGGGTTCGGTGTGAGTAGGTCATACTCTGGCTAAATCACATCCTTCAGTGATGATGTTCCCATCCAGACATAGAATGCTTTGATCATACAAACCCTGACAACATTGTGCAAGAGTTAGGTGGAAGCAGGGTCAGGTACAGCACAGAGCACAAATCCTCACATGCTCTGAGTTCTGTACTGGATGCCTAACCATGCTGGATTCAAATTAGTTTCATCTGCTTTAACCTGTCTAGGCTTGTTCAGCAAATGGAGAAACTGGGCTGCAGGCCTGCTGACAGCACAGATAAAATTTCAGTGCTGGATTTGGTTGCAGCAAATACTTTGTTTGGGGTATTATCTTCATCATGATAATCAGTCTGGAGAAGACAGGGCTCCAGGAGATCTTATAGGTGCCTTCCAGTACCTAAAAGGGGCCTACAAAAGATCTGGAGAGGGACTTTTCACAAGAGCTTGTAGTGGTAGGACAAAGGGGAATGGCTTTATACTGAAAGAGGGTAGATTTAGATTAGATGTTGGGAAGAAATTCTTTACTGTGAGAGTGGTGGGGCATTGGAACTGGTTGCCCAGAGAAGCTGAGGATGCCACATCCCTGAAAGTGTTCAAGGCCAGGTCGAATGGGGCTTTGAATAACCTGGTCTAGTGGAAAGTGTCCCTGCCCATGTCAGGGGGGTTGGAACTAGATTATCTTTAATGTCCCTTCCAACCCAAAGCATTCTATGATTATACAATAATACAATTCCATTTTGTATTACGGAGTGGACTTTCAGTAGTTATCATTGGGTCCGGACAAACAATTTTTCAAAATAATTCCCTATCAGGTTACAAAAGGACTGTATTCTATTAATTTCACTTTTTTCTGGCTAATATTAGCAAATAGCTTCTATTGCTTGGGTACTTAGAGGGGAAAAAAGTGATTGTAACACTATTTTTCCTGTCACTGTAACTTGTTCCGGCATGGATGGACAGGATAGAGGAGAAACATTGCACTCATTCCTTAAAAATACTACTTCTAGTATTTTATGTAGCAAACTACAAAAATTAATACATTGTCTCAAGTTATTAATTGAGTGTCTTCCAACTCTTTAAGTCATGGCTCACTTCGCACAAGATCTCAATAGATAAAGTATCTTCAGGTTTCACGGTGATACATGACATTCAAGGCCGAGGTGGAGAACGCCTCACACCTAATTGCCAGTGCTGAGCTCCTCACTGCACCACCTCACGGTCTGAGAGGTGCTGAACTAATGAGCTATTTTCCAGTAATATTCAACACATCGTAGTAAATTATTGCAATTTAAATATTTCTATTTTTATGCTGAACTTTATGGGTGTGTTGACTGTCATACAGACAAAGGATATGCTGATTCTCTTGCTCCAAAGTGCTGATCCCACATTCATCCCTCACAGTGAGACACTGATGCTGAACTGCCACAGCCTATTTGAACACTGTCAATAGTTTAAATGTAGTCAGACCCCAAATAAGATAAGAAAACTAGAAGAGTCATGTTTCCAGTTGCTGCTTTCAAAATTACAAAGCAGAATCTTTTATTCTAAAGGAAAAAAAAACTCAATCAACCAACAACAACACCCCCCCCCCCAAAAAAAAACCCAAACAAACAAACAACAAAGCAATTAAAATGAAAAATTAGAATAGATGCTGCTAGGTCCTAGAATTGATTACTGTGTCTGTCTGAGCTCAAATGTCAAACTTGCTACTTGGATGTGGTCTCAAAGGTGCTGTATATCAGCTAGAAATTTCTGCACTGATTCCTCCTACTGCCACTTACCTTCTACCAAGACCATGTGTGCCAGAAAATTAGGCCCAATGTTTTACTTAGAGAAATACAGGAGAACATATATTAGAACAGACTGATGATAGACATCATTGAATATATTTCTCTGCTTTTTTCATCTGTACTTAATGCATCAAAGCTATCTTGAAAGAATTTGGATTAAACTTATCCAGCATGGGTAAAATTTGTTGCTGGTACTGCGAAGTTTGGGAATTTTAAAATATATTTTATTACCTGAAAATCTATATACTTTAAATATGTTCATAAAATAAATTTTTCTGTTAATGGAGACAAAGCTCCACAGCAGAAGTAATTAAAAAAATACACTGTGTTCATGCTCCATAAGAAAGCAAAACACAGTAATTAAAATAACCCATAAAAAGTGAGAAGAGAAATGTAGTGGATACAGTAATCCCTGTAATTCCTGTTTTATATGAGTTTAACAAACCCTTCTATAAGTAATAATATAAAACATACAGAAGAGCTTTATCATGTATTAAAAACCAACTATAAAACTGGAAAATAACATCCAATAAAATATAGAACCATAGAATCATAGAATGGTTTGGGTTGGAAGGACCTTAAATATTGTCTAGTTGCAACCCCCTGCCATGGGCAGGGACATCTTCTCCTATCCAGGTTGCTCAAAGCCCCATCCAACCTGGTATTGAACACTTTCAGGGATGGGGCATCCACAATTCCTATGGCCACAATACGACTTCTGAATCTTAAACCTGCAAGAAAAACATAATTTACAATGAAAAAGCTTATTATTCCCAAACATTTGGGTTTATCATTAAAAGCAGTCAAATGAGTAGCCCAGCAGAGGCAAGACTGTCTGAGTCCCACCTCCCTGGGGGCTGCCAATACTGGGGCTGAGCTCAAACACCAAATGGCTCATGTCAGGGGGCCTGACTGTCCCTGCCCAACCCCCTGGGGTGCCTCCCTGCTACTCATGGTCCAAGACCTTATGACAGCCCAGGGAGGTGCCCAATGCCCAGGGCTGTCCCGGTGCCCACCAGCTGTCCTGCTCCTGGCTGGGGCAATGGGACAGCTCTGACTGCCAGGCCCTGCCCTGACAGACCCTTCAGGAACGCCCCGCTGCTCCTGAGAGGGGCCCTCACGGGGACAGGAGCCAGGGCGGGAGCCACATTTCCGTGACTAGATTACAGTCCCCAGCTACCACAGTTCCTCTGTGCCTCACTTTGTCCAGTGAACCCCAAAAAGCAGGAGTGGCAGCAGTGAACCTCAGTGAGATGTGACCTCATTCATATCTTCATGGCACTATATTTACCTACAGCACGGTCTTCTTTCCTTTTTCCAATGAGCATTAAACCTCGAGTCTTCTACAGTTCAAAGGTCAGTTTTTTAAAAGGCCACTGAAACCCTTGCTGCATGATGTAGGGGTGCATGCACATTCACATATGACAATATAGTATCAGAGGTGAAGAATTAAGTAACTGGTACTCGTGTGTGTATTTCATTGACTTGGTTCTGCTAAGGGAAATGCCAGTTATAGCTGGTACTACTGCCATTTTCATATTCACCTGTCCTGGTACCTTTTCTGATCTTTTTGTCCTGACTTACTTGGTGGTTTTGCTCATGAAGTTGTGACAATCTCACCTTCTACGTGCAGTACATAATTTTTATGGCTTTGGCATTACAGATATAAGCTGGAAGCAGTGATTCCTGAAGGTTCAAAACCTGGGTAAAAAGGCTAATATAGCACACAATAGTTCATTTTGTTAAAACATCTGGATTTTTTAAAGATTAGTACTGGTAATTTAAAGGAACACGTATTTCAGGAGGAAAACAAGGGTTTTCTGCTTTCCCTCCTAACCTTTTCCATATATAATGGCCAATAAAGAGGCTGAGAGGTATAGGATCTATCAGGTAAATTTTTCATAGGCATGGAAGAAACCTTAGCACTTGGCCCACTTACAAGGAGCAGATACCAAAAGATTAATTGAGCAGGAAACAGAGACAGGATAAAGGAAACACCTTACAGAAGAAAATCTCTGCTACCCAAATGACTGCCGGTCACATATATTTGTGTCTGTGTTCTCCTTTGATTTGTAAACCTTGTGTTCTAGATCACTTCACTCCGAAGCGAAGAGCACTTTACACAGTAGAACTAGAGGGAGCATCAGCTGTGAGGAGAAAGTAACCAAAAACCTTCTCCCTCTCTCTCCTTCCTTGCTTAGAAGACATTCTTTTGCTGTATCTGAGTGAGGTTCTGATAATTGGCCTCCCCCTCGGAGCTTAACTGAAAATGCTAAGAGTCATTTAATATTAATTGCAGATTATTTAAAGGAAAAGGGGCCTGATCCACTGCAGAAGGATCACATCATTCATATAAGTGTAGTGATCAATATCAGCACTCTGTATTTGAATTTGGCTGTAACGAGCAATTCCGCTGAGGGAGTGCATGTTCTCTAACCTTTGGTATCATTGCTCATTGCCTCGCTCTGTGGAATGCTCTCAGCCAATGTATAGTGAGCATTAAAATATGAAACAGTCTAAGACTTGGAAACATTTCCCAGAACAACTCAAGCTGACATGGTGGGGAAAGCACACCAAAGGCCTGTATTCTTCTCCCTTTCTCCCCTTTCTTCTGGAAATATCACAGTGAAAATAGGATACAAGCAAGCATTGAGGGCCTAAAATTTCTGCAAATCTGAAACTTTTGTGGGATTTAGCCATTGTGCCACCACTGCTCAGAAATGTGTTGTTTTCACTCTGGAGCCTGGCAAAACAGAATGAAATGAATTGGCCATGAATTGAGTGCTGGCAATTCAATTGTTGGCCCAGCAATCACAGATGTTTTCAAGGCAGCTCATGCTGTGCTGTTCATCAGCATAGTCAAAACTTGAAATATTCCCCAAACAGTTGTCTTTAACTGGGTTTAAAGGGATGGATTGTGCACTGAATGCATATGTATCACCAGATATGACAAGTGAGCACATTAATAGTAAAAACCTCCAGAAACTTGGGGGCTACTGTTCTATGTGAAGGGATTCATGCAATACAGGATGCCTTCAATACCCAGAGATCTGTTATCATGTTCATGCCAATATTTTATTCTCTCTTAGCAGTGTCATAAATGATGTGTCCATGCCAGCCCTGATTTTAGGCAACCCAAAGAACCATCTGCTGCCTTGATTGCAGACGCCTTGTCCTGACATGTGCCAGCAGGACAAGTGGCAGCATAATGGTGCTCAGAGTACTGTGCTGGAATGTGATCCTGGCCGACTGACAATAAAATGGGGCTGTTTGCTTTCTTGTTTGGATACTGGACATTTTCTCTTCTTCACAGTATCTTTGCAAACAAAGAAACAGCTTTGCAGCCACCAAATACTTAAGGCTGTCAAAGGTGCATTGTCTGTCTCAGCAGAGACGATAGGGAACACTTGTATCTATTTAAATTTCCAGTCTTATCAGTAACATGTTGAAACTCAGTCAGTGCGATTATAGTTCACTGGTGCACTTGCCTTGTATTTAAATTCAGCATTTTTGCAGGCATTCAATTTGGGTGAAATAGCTGTCTGACTGTGATGAAAAATTCTGGAAACATTGTGTATAATTCTGTCACATCCTGGTTTTACATTATTCTTTGAAGAACATCACTAACATTGAAGAATTTGATTCTGTTGCACATGAACCTGATAGGGGAATAAACAGTTTTGTAAGGTATAATGTAATTCCCTGCTTGCAGTACAGAGCCATAAGTCAGATGTAATGACTTTTATCTAAAAAAAGGATCAATCGTGCTAGTTGAATCCCTGAGACAGTAAATTTCTGCATATTGTGAAACGTTGCAACAGAATTGTTTTCCTCAGGAAAGCAACTGGAAAGTTATTTATTAATTATCTGTAAATTTTAAAAAAAAATCTTAATTAATGTAATGACAGGGCCTAAGTCTCAAAAAGAATAGCAGTAAGGGTTTTAAATTCTTTTCAGTATGCTGCAACTTCATAAATACTGTGCTTTTCAGATATGGGTGTGGAGGAAAGGTCTTCCTGAAGAAAGGAAGCCACCCACCTGTGCAGGCCAAACCTTCCCATCTCTTGTCATATAACTAGATATTGAGTTGCAGTAATAGTAGGACACTTTCTGTATCAAAGAAACACAGAAATGTGTTGGAATTTTAATGACCCAAGATCTATAATTTATTAATTTCCAGGAACAGGATGAGTAAGAACAGCAGTTGGGGGATGATGTCTTAATATTTCAAGTATGAAAATGAGTCTAAAGACCATTACACTAAGTCATGTTTTACTGGGGTGTGTTCCATGAGGCTTTCTATTTTTGCATTAATGCTTTCTGTTAAAAGTTACTATTGCATTCAAGCAACTGTCTGCTGCCAGTTTGCAGGAAGGTTTTTCCCATCACGCTCTGAGCAGAATAATAGCATGAGCAAGGAATAAAGGCTGAGTGTAGCTGGATGGAAGCATAGGAAAAACATCCTTTGAGCACTGCTGCATAAGCAAGGGACTGTATGACAAAACCATCCACAAATTTCACATGCTTTGAACAAATGAAATATAGGCGAACCTATCATATCCCATGGTGATTATCACTTTCCCCTCCCATCCCCTCCCTCCCCTCCCCTCATGTTGCAAAATTAGTTTTGTGTCAGAACTGGCTGACGTAATACAGTAGCATAAATTTGAACAATAATCTGAAAAGCACCTTTTTTCTGTATTTTTAAGTGGCAGCATTTGTATGACTTTTGGTTGTGAGTAGAATTTGTGACCTTTTTGCTCATCCTTCTTTATAAAATGAATCTTACAGCTTTCCACTTCAGCAGATACCTGAACCAGCTCATATGTGAGGTAACTGTAGAGAAAAATGAATAAATGTTCTTCTATTGGAGAGACAAGATAGCCTACTCCAACACACCATCATCTTTTTTCCCAGGGCAATTGAAACCTAAACCACTTTCAGATTCACAGTGGAAATGAAATTACTTCAACAGTTAGAGAAATTTGGAAGCAGACCATCTCTAGTAATAATGAAAGTATTTCCCTCAGATGCAAGTTCCTTTTTACTTAGAATGACATTTAATGCTATACGAAGGTCAGAGAACTTCAGAATATTATTTCTCATATATCAGCACTGAAAAAGACAATATTTTATTGAAAAAGCTCTTTATTTCCACTGAGTCTGCTCAAATGCTTATTCAAATGATATTAGAAAAACAGGATATCTCTTTGGACTTCGTTGTTTCAGGATGGCATTTCACCTGTGTATTTCCATTTTCATACCTTTCAAATTGTTATGGCTATTAGGATCTTAAAATCTCATCATTTTAGAAGTTCCTATTTAGCAATTGTTTGTTTCTCAAGACATTATTATTTTAATCCAAAATATAGGTATAGAAATTATAGATTTAAATAAATCACCTGACAGTCCTGAAATTGCACAATATGATTTAAATTCTGCAAGGATGCAATTTTGTAACAGTTGGGTTTGTAAACTTGACAGAAGCTTTGCAAAAAATCAATGACAGACCATTAGAATGTCTTACTGAATTTCATATTCTAACTAAATATAAAATATGACAATTTAAATAAAAAACAACCCACAGCTCTTTGTAACAAACCCCCCATTAACACATTTAAAACCAACAATATCATAGATTTGATACTATATACAAACTATTTTTCTACTCCCATGCTTTAGAAAGTTCATTGCTGACTGAAAGAAGACGGACACCAAAGAAGGTATGAAAGCACTTAAAACATTTTCACTAACAGAGAGGCATTTTCAGGAAATCAGATAATTAACTGAGGCCTATGCTTTACTTCACCTTCAAATCTCAGTGAAGTCTTTTTCTTTTTTTTTTTTCCCTTTTATTTGTGATTGCAATCACCATGGTGGGGATCTCTTGGACCAGTCCTATAACAAACAAATGAGTACAGGACTCATGTTCTTTAAGCTCTGGCCTCAGGGCATACATGACTGTTTACGTCCTTGACAAACGCAAAAGAGCAAAGGACCGAGTAAAAGCATGGTTGAATCCCAAAAGGTTTTTCTTCTCTGTTCTTCAGTCTTATTACACCACACTTCTCTCTCTCTCTCTCCTCTTTTCAAGCTTATTATGAGAGCTGAGAGCTCATTTCAACCATCATTCCCATGCTGTAGAATAAATCCATATGGATTTAATGTATCTCTGGGCTCCCCAGCTCTCAGAAGTATATACTTTCATTTAAAAAAGAACAACAGTAATCCTTATACTACATAATCAAACAGAAGATTGGGTAAAATACTGTACACAAAAGACGATAAATAGCAACATAGAAAGTTGGGGGAAAGCGTCTAGTTGAATGTTTTAACTGTTGTTTTTCAGTTTGGTCTTAAAATTTTCATTGTATTTCAGAAGCAAAATCAAAAAACACATTAATTAATTTTAGAAATTATAGCCAAATTGTGGAAAACAATTAGCAGAAAGCAAGCATAGCTCCAGAGAAACTAGGCATATGACTGGCAAAAACCAACTCACAGTGACCTCAGAAAAATGCAAGCAACTAAAACAAGAGAGAAAATACTTCAAATTATTCTGGACTCAGTATTTCACTTGAATACTCAGACTGACACATCAGTACATACAGAGTTGTTTCTCTCCATCTGGCACCAGCCAGATTATACTTTGAATACTGTTTTCCTCTCTACAAATTCCACAGAGTATTGAAATGAACTCAGAAATCATCAGTTACTGAGTGAATTTAACTTACAGGAAGAGCTGGTAGTCAAAAACTTGTGAAGCTCAATGTGATACACAGAGATTTCTGGTGGGAACATCAGTCTGTGGTTCTATCCAGGAAAGCAGGCTGCCCAGCAAAGTGGTGGAACCACCATCCCTGGAAGTGTTCAAAAGACACGTGGCACTTGGGGACATGGTTTAGTAGTGAACACAGTTAACAGTTGGACCCTATGATTTTAGAGGCCTCTCCCAACCTTAACAATTCTATGATTCTATGGTGTGTGGTACTCAGAATGTAACAGGAGAACTGTTACTGCTAAGTGCTACCTAAAATAAAATCAAATGTGATTTGAGTAAAAGGAAATACTTAGTATTAAGGTTGGACCCTCTAGGCTATGGAATATCCTTCCAACAGCCAGGTCAGCAGACCCCAAGGCAGAAATCACTTGACACATGACCTGACCACAAGTGAGAGCGCTTCCTGCATGGCTGTGTGTTATCAGGACCAGGCCCTGGGTGTCACCAAGAGGGAGGAAGCAGTTTCAATATGAGTACAGCTGGAGGCGGAGACACAAGGCCCCATCACTCCCACAGGGTGACAGAACAACCTGGAGAAAACTATTTTCAGAGACCCCACAGAAGAGAGTACCCACACCCTGCAAACAGGGTCACTGTCTAGGAGAACCAGGTGAGAAAGTACTGCTGTTGCATGGGGGAAGGTGTAATTAGTTCCTATTGCTGCTTTCCCAAAAAGGGGAAGAATTGAAATTGTTAATGTTGACATGATTATTAAGTATTACTGCGCGGAGATATATAGGTTTGATACATCATAACTAGCTAAACAGTGATGACAGTTAATGCAAAAGTATCCTCTATAGCCTGTCTTGGCCCTAGAGTTTTTAAACAAATCTTCAAGTAGATTACTTTCTTAAGGCCTAGCTAAGAGACTCAGAATTACTTTTTTACATCTCCTTCCCTCATTGCCTTTTATTTGATGAGCACTATGTAACATATGCTGTGCCCTTGACTCTTGCAGTTCTTTCTTATTACACTCGTAAAGAAAAGCAAAACCAAATGCAGTTTTCCCTGTAGAATCTGTCTTTCCCAGGATTTCTAACTGACTATAAGTGTTTTGTTCCAATATCTTACGGACCGCCTTTCTTCCATATCCTTGTTTCTTCTGTTTTTGAAGGGTAATTACCATGTTGTATTTTAAAAATTTTATTTTTTTCTGCAATCCTTACATTGCAAACTTCTAGTGGCTTTTCTGCTTCCCCTTTTCCTTTTGAGTGTACTTCCACCTTTGGATTATTTCCTCTCCCTCTATAACTTCAACTTCTCAATAACTGACCTCCTTGCATTAATTCTTTACTTGTTCTCATCTTAACTTGCGCACTTTCAACACCTAACCTGTGTCCGTTGATTTAATCCTGCCTCTAGCCACTTTGACACTTCCTGAAGGTCCCTTATTTAAAGTTAGGGTATCTAAACCTAAATTCCTGTTGCTGTCTATGAAACCATGGACTACAGCAGTGATCTGAACGGTTTCCTATATTACTGTTAGCATGCTGCATGTTAAAAAAACCAGTTCCTTATTTTTGTATCAACCTAACACAATGCAAGCTGAAGGTAGCAACAGCACCGAGTTCCCCATTTTCAGCAGCCTTTAGAGAGCCTCTGCTGACAAGTGGAGGCTGACCCTTTAAATTCTCTTGCCACATTTCTATATCATTAGTTTGTTCTCTATATGTGATTCGTGATTCGTCACACCTTTTGCTTTGCAATCCCCAAATGACCAAAAAACTATCATTATTTGTCACAGTAGAAAACAATCACAACTGTTAAAAAGTAGCTTTTAACCAATCTGTTCTAAATCCTACAAATATTGCATCCATTTATTATGTAATAAAGTTTTAAAACTACTTTATATTGTATTGATCATATTATTTAAAGTAAAAAACAACATTGCAATTGTAACACTTTCTACTTCAGTAGCATACTAGTTTAATTATGATTTTGTAATTATATATTCTAATGAGAACTTTGCAATCCCTTGCAGTACACAGAGGCATCTTTTCATTCACTGTTTTCAACACACAGTTATCAAAATGTTCTCAAAATGTAATTAGTTTCTATGTTTTCTTACGATTAAAGCCATTGCAGAGGATGTTTCACACAAATCTGTTATCCAAAAATGAACATGCTTAGTGCTGTGTATCCTATATCTGGATACTCATTTGGGGCATAGAGCCAAATCTGGCAGTTGTCTAGCAATCAGCTGAACATTCATTCAGCATTTTTCCATATTTTGACAGCAAACAAGCACAATCAACAGCTGCTTTTCTGACCGAAATCATTCCTCCACTTACACTTTAAACTCAGTTTTAAACCTTGGACACAGTAATACGTGAATCATCCCTGTGATATAATGTTTGCTCCAAATCTGGCAATTTTTATCATCCTATTCTATGTCTATTTTTTTCTTCTCTTGTAATCTTTCTGGGATTCAACCTTTCTTTTTGTCCACCTTTACAGATTTTGCAGAAAAACCTTTTATTTACACCACACTCTTCTTGAATGGCCTCCTGATAGACCAACCACTTGTGCACACTCTTATCAAGCTTCCTTGTCAGAATATCCATTGTGTATTCTTCTCCCAGAACCAAGATTGACCTTCACCCAATTTTCCAAGACTTATATGGCTTCACTCTATTTCACTGGCCCTTTAACACATTATTCTTCTTGCACACTGTGCTTGCTATACTACACACAGGAGCAGTGCAGAAAGAGCCTCAGGTCACCACTGGTTAGGGCTGCTCTGAAACTGGAAGCAGTGCTGCTGCTTTCATTGGGCTTTACATCTGGGTTCCCAGTCCTGCTTCTCAGTTCAGCTACTGGTGGCTACACAGCTTTTGTTTCCTAGTCTGCATGAATTTGGTGCTAGCTAGAGGACCAGTATTAGTGCTGTATTGAGTCATGCAGTCATATCCATGCTTTTTAACAAAATCCTGGACTAGTAAAAATTCTCAGCTCAGCAACATGAGCTAATTTCATTTCACACAGAAAAGAGCTTCAGCAGAACTTGAATTGCACAAGTGGGTTTCTATGGTCTCTTACACCACATCTAAGCAATCAATTACTTCCAGGCATCCCTATGTTAGTTATTATTTAGGATAGTCTATAATTTCTTGATAAGTATCTCTAATAAGTAATGCTTATCAGTGCATCCAGTCTTAAACAGGGTATCCTTTTTGGGGCAGTTGTTTTATGTACAGCACCCAAACTTTAAAAATCTCCTGGAAACAAGGGCAGCTTTGCACAGTGACTGAAGAAACTGCTGTTCCCCAAAGTTCCTTCATTCAGAAGGGCTGTCAGACCATCCCTCTTTACATGAACAAACAGGGAGGCACCAGAAAGCCATGTGGGGTGTGCAGTAGGTATCAGTGTGTGGCAGTGGAGTTACCATATGAAGGATGGAAAAAGTCATGTCAAAGATGGGCTGGTGAGGAAAAAGAAGAAAACAGCCCAAAT